>CM035780.1:8877206-10077206 GCA_020466155.1 Pachypeltis micranthus
GAGAACTTTCCCTCACCCCTGAGGCCAAGGGCGGAGCGAAGGGCTCACAAACCCCCCGCACCCTCTTTGAACTGAACCCCATAAAACCACAACCGTGGTGGAAAGACTTTCATTCCTTCATTCAGAGTCCCTGTTCAGCTAGGAACAAATAAGAGCTACTTACCACTGCGCACCAGTGTCATTTAAAGTCAAGTTTTGATTTGTTCATCTCCTCCCTATAGAAGTCTAGTCAACGAGAAGTTGGGTGGAAACTCAAGCCTTCCATGTGCCATTATCCCGGGGATTGCTGTTGCCCTTGTGTTTGCAATCCACATGCCACTATAGACAGGAGAGCACACAGTTAAGATGGTTGCCTTTCCGAGGGGTGGCCTCTGAGGAGTAACATCTCATGATGCGCTCATCAAGTTACGCCTCTGAGATAGTTCCTAGTGTACAAAACCCCGTTGAAATTGATGCTAGTACCTACGAAGTTATACTTTATCTTGGCATAAGGGTGGTGCATGCAGAACTAAGTACAGAATAGGTGTGGCATTCAGCGGGTGAGGACACCCATCCGAACCTTTGGGTTATTGTTTTCGCACATGCAAGGCTTGAGGAGGCTTGCTAACTTCATCTGCGTGGAGTCAGAACACGAGCAAACATGGGTATAGCTATGTTATGGGTATAGTGGACAACCCTCAGTGTAGATGGTATGGCACAGATGAGGTAACTCTGTCACGCCCTGGCCCAGTGCTAAATACTTCAGAGGGCGCCAGATTTTTGGTCTTTCGTACAACTTCTCCAAGGGGGGACAACTGGTATTCCTTAGGAGGCTGGGCATGGACCTATGAAACATTAAGACTGGCACAATAGGCCCAAATAGGGGACAAGTACAGTCGAGTGCCTGAAGACCTGGCTAAGGGGGCAGTGCCTCGGCCTGTAGCCTTTACCTCCCCCTGCCACACACTATATAATGTTCGGGAACTCCTAACCACTTGGCTTCACAGCTGGCAGCGCCCCACTTATGGCACAACACAACTGGCTGTGGGCAGAAGCCTCTGCGGTACCCATTCTATTTGGCTGCGGCTTGAGCAGCCTACAGACCTGATAGGGTAGTAGGCCCCGGTGACGGAGTTGCCAAAAGGCGTTCTACTGGCACCTACTGGTTTTATCTCCCAGGGGGGTTCCACACGATGCATGATCCTCCCACTATAATCCTCCTCAAGTCCTGTGTACCCGGCCCCTTAACCTTACTCCCTCCCTATCCTTCAAAACGCTTGCTCCAAACCATTTCCATTACCTGAAACTTCCCTCCTTCCACACTATCGTAACATCCTATTGACCCCCACCTTCCAAAACGCCATTCCTAGCCCTATCCCTTTACCAATCATTATTCCCACAGTGGAACACCACATGTTGCACGGTGTCCACTCCCCCACACTCACATTGCCCATCCAATACCAATCCCAACCCACGGAGCTTCTCTCAGAAGTCTTTGTACCCCGTGATGAGAATCCAAACACCATCCACCCCGTCTCTACCCTATCCCCAACCTGTTTCAACCATATGTGGGCCCTGTCCCACCTCGCTTACCACTCACCCATTGCCAGCTTGTCGATGAAGGCCTTCCTTCTTCCCCCCACTACTTCCCTACCTCCCCAATCCACCCTTCCCTTTGCCCTCAGCTGATATCCCGCCACTCTTATTTATCTCGAGGTCGATGCGCGGTTCCTCCAGCAAATATGGGACAGTCAGAGTTATTAAAAAAGGAGTACGGTCTATCTTGTAAGTTTTGTCGAAAAGTTGTGCGTTGCTACACACCAGATATTTTATTTATAGAAAGTAACGTCGAAGCTCATGCCTTAAACTCTCTAATCTCATAAAACCCCAGCCGTGTACTGTAATTCACATTGTACATCGCACCAACAATGATCTCCGGTCAGGGTCGAAGCAAGTAAATCACCACCCGACGTTACAACGCCAAAATTAACTCCGTCGGGTCTCTTCGACTTTGATGAATCGCCACTCAAAATTAACTTTATTTACTCCCTCACAATGAAGTTTGGGGATAATTTGTAGACTCCCGGGCCGAAATCCTCTTTGGACAGTTGAGCACAAATAACAACGTACGACTAAAGCTTTTTGTAGGGAGTTCCGTTGATTTATGCTTCAATCAAGCGGCGGCTATTTCACTGGATTTTCTCCTGCGGCGCTCTCTTCGGGTAAGTAAACCCCCGGAGGTGACTGGCGTGAGGAGCTATGGACTTCTAAAGTTAGCAGCTTGAGGAACAGAAGATCCGATGTTTGTATTGCCACCTTCACATTACGAATCTGTCCAAACAAATCGGAGGTTAAAGTAAACTAGGGTTAGTGGATGCTCCATTAAAGCTTTCATCAACCGGAGCCGTTGTTGTTTAGTTTTGGTTTAAACCAGGGGAGCTCCGTGTCAGCGGCGCGCGCCAAATCGAATGTCGGTTTCTTTTAACCTCTGCACAGGCTCCGTTTAACGTTCGATTTCGTTTGTTTTTGGATCTAAGAGGAGCCCGATGAGAATGCGAGATGGTTCCCAGAACCTGATCGTTTCCTGGACGGTATTTTTACCTGCACAACTCTCTCATTTCTACGAGAAATACACGAGTATCTCTGAACATCCCGGAAGCGACGCAGCTTTCTTCTATTTTCTCCTCTTTCCAAAGGCACTTGGATGTTTAGAAACTAACGCCCACCAGTAGACAAGTGAAATAGTTTGGACATCAGGCGGGATTAATCGGAAAATGGAGGAATGCAACCCAAATGTCTGGTTAGTCGGTCTGCTATGTATCTTCGTTCGACGCATGTCTACGAAAACGTTAATTATGGTCGTGGCAGAAGTAGAAGCTGCTCAATAAATTACGGAATCTGAAGGCTACCAATTGCTTTGTTGTTACCCAGAATGAAACACACATTTTATTAGTTGAAAAATGAAAAAAAAATTATTAGACCTAAGGAAAGTAAAAATTACGTAAGAATTTATTTTTTCATAGAAAATTTGGATAATATACTGTGTTGTATATTTTATAAAATGATTACTCTTGCTGGATGACCAATGGTTACTCTTGCTAGGGTACTACAGGTTTTTTTGGACTTGAGAGGGCGTGTCTGCTCCTAAGAGACCACGAATATACTTCTGCGTACTGTGAACCAACCTGGAACCGTTCAAAACCTTTCATCAGGTTGTCCGTCACGCCTCATTGCGATGGCAGCAGTTATTCTTTCTTGTTCTCTCCATCTTGCAGCGTGCCGCCATTCCCATACATGCTGCCGTGGTTCAGGAGCGGTCTTCACGTCCGTGTTGATCCCCGTGTTGATACATGCACCTCCATCCGGTCCTGCCTGAGCACTGCCCTGCCCCTTGGGTCTTTGGGAGTAAGGTAGACACTGAAAAACGCAAATCGTTTGCCTTGGCCGAGCCATCCAGATAACAGAGGTGCCAAGGTCGTCCTTGAACCAGTGGGAAGACTGGTTATGATGCTGCTCGCTCAAAAGAGGCAGAGCAATCTCGTTTTCCTGCTGAAACTGCTGCAGAAGATCCTGCGCTGTTGTGTTTCGGTGAAAGCTGCCCTGGAGGATGCCACCCATCATCAGTGATTAGCCTCCTCCAGGATCTCTCCCCCTCACAAGGCAGGTGGGCTACCTCATCCGCTATGACTTCCCACTCAGAGCACCTTACGGGTTTTGTGCACTCTCCCTTCTTGTGATCTTGTTCCCTGCAGCAATAGCAGAGAGAGAGGTGCAGTTAGCTGCCCAATGCCCGTAGCCTCGGCATTGGAAGTATCTCAGCACATCCCCCACATGACCCTACAGGGTACGACTAATAGTTACTCTTAGAAGGAGTGTCAATGCTTACTAGGACTGCAAATGTGTTACTACGAGTATTGCTGAGTGTCAATGCTTACTAGCAGTGCCTACTGCTGCAGTGTTCCCAAAGAGTGTACTAGGAGTGCTAGTTTATTCGTTTTTTTGTGGCACAGGGAGGGGGGTGTATGATTCGGCAAGATACTCAGCCTTGAGCAGCAGAATCAAAGTAACCCCTATCTCTCTTAAGTTCCCTAATACAAGCATGGAAGATGGATCAGCTCGATGGGGGGGTGGTGCGGCTAGTACGCATAGAGACGAGTAAAGAAGACCGCACCTCGATATTTCCTTTTCAGCCGCTGTTCATGTTGGACACGAGCAGTAAGCTTTTTGAAAAGAACAGCGCCCCAGAGTCCACGATGCCATTGAAGCGGTAGGAGGGCTGTCATCCCAGCAGTACGGTTTCAGAAAGGAGGGCTACTTGGCGCTCGAAGATGTCTCAGAGTTGGGGGAGTTGTTCTTTTCGTGACGCTCGACGGGAGGAAAGCATTTAACCCCGCCTGATGGGCCGATTTCTTGGAGTCTCTTAGACCCACATTCAGGGTACCTGGGTCCCACTTGCGGGTGATACGCAGTTACCTCTCCTCTATAGCGACGTGGAGGGACAACACGTGGGGCCTTTGTCAGCGAAGGCTGTGCACAGGGTCGATGCTCAGCTCATACGTGCGGAATGCCTCTTACGATGGGATGTTACGAGCAGAAAGGCCCAATGATGCGTTCTTCATCTGTTACATCGATGATGTTGCTGTCAGCATCACTGCCAGGACTGTGTGACATCTCAGATTGTATTGGACCGGG
The DNA here is from genome assembly GCA_020466155.1 of Pachypeltis micranthus. Classification (NCBI taxonomy): domain Eukaryota; kingdom Metazoa; phylum Arthropoda; class Insecta; order Hemiptera; family Miridae; genus Pachypeltis; species Pachypeltis micranthus. Next base: position 8,881,878 of record CM035780.1, read on the forward strand.
TGATGCGTAGGGCCGCTGGTTGACAGAATGAGCTGGGCCTCTGCTGCGTCGCCTTTACAAGGAGATGAATGCCCATGGCCTTAGGTAGTTGAGGGTGAGGTGACTCATAGCCAGCCTCACGCTATCTCAGCCTCATCCAGCACATCCAGCGCTCCAAGACTATGGCAGCAGGAATGGCGGAGACCTGGGAGACGAATGGGCGTTTTGGGTTGGGTCTGGGAATACCTATGAGTTGGAATCTAAAGAAAGGAGGTAAACCGAGTGAGGGGAAGTAAATATTTTGGAAAATCCGTTGTCGCCTGTGGAAATAAATCTTGAGCATTCTCAGGTGGAGAAGCCGACGAGTTCAGACTTTCTCACTGCTACAGGTTGGGCTGAATGCACCCAGGAAAGACGCAAGCTCTAGATTTCAACTAATTCAGCCTGAGCCGAACAGTCGTACAAACCTAGTGTTTAAAACTTGACATTGCATCTCACGGGGGTCGATATAATTAAGCATCGTGTCCGTCGTCTCGTGATTTAACGCCTACGTTTCTCTTTTTGTTCCAGTTGCCGTAAAAAAAGGTTCCGGCATGTTGGACATCACGATCGTTAGCAGCAAAGACAGCGAGGCCGCTCACTTGTGGGTGAACTACCTCGCCTCTTGCTTCCAACAAATTTCCAAAGATGAGCACAAACCTCCGTTCAAGTGAGTTCCCTTCGATTCGCGAATTATTCCACAGGCCCTCTCACGACGCCTAAACACTTTCGAATCGTTCGTCTCCTTTCAGGTTGGCCAAAGTGAGCGCCGAAGACGTTTTAATGGGCCTCAGCGTCGAAGGAGCTTGTGGCTCTCGTTTACAAATCGTAATCGTGTGCCCGATGTTCTTGGACGCCCTCTCCAGCCCAGGGGCTCCGATCCTGGCTTCGATGCTTCAACCCACCTCGGTGCTTGCGATGCTTCTGGGAGTGACTCATCAAACTTTGGAAGCTCATCATCTTTCTAGTAAGCCCCTCAAAGGGACGTTAAACTCTCAATATTACATCCGAAATCCAATTCAACTCTTAGTTTACCATCAGATACAGTTTTTGTTGTATTTACATCGTAAAACTAATGTTACGACGATTAAAGCCGACGATTAGCTCAGATCGTATATTTAGAAATAAGGTATAAATAGTTTATTGATCACAGGGCTACCACGTGTGAAAATGATTGCAAATATTACGGGTATGTAAGGATCTAATGGCCTAGGAGCGCCCACTGGTAAATAAGAATGAAGGAATGGAATGTTCTACAGCTTGTGCAGTTATATCTGGTATTAGAGGTTCTGGTACGAATGTATCTTTACTCCATACTTAGCGGAGAGCGTCAGGTTCCATGAGAGAAGGTATAGTAACAAAATGAACAACACGCTGAGTGGTTGCTTAGATGGTCCTCACTAGCCCTTCAGGCGGTGGTGGGGACCCCACCCATTAGACTTGGTCCTGGACTGATGGTCCAGTTCTGCATTAAGTGGGACTCGCTGGAGGTGCACCACAGCCCACTCCAGGTCCTACTTCCCCAGTTTCTCCTGAGCGGAAACTCATGATTGCACAGGAGGCGATTGACGCTGTGCGAAACCGTATCTTTCCCTTGGTCCAGGAGGGGCTGCGCATCGGGTGGTAGGGACCATCCTTTGTGAGAGTGGAGCTGAAATTAGGCCATGGAGCCTTCAATGAGCGGCTGCACGTTCAGCGATTGTCCATGTGGGGAGGACAGCGTGTCACACGTCTCCTCTGCCTGCCATCTCTGTGACGACGCTCGAGCTCGCGCTCGGCTTCCTCCAATGCGTAGACCCGCCCTGCTCCTTTCTAACAGAGTGGCAATTTGCTGGTATAACACTTTCGTGCAAGCGTGGGCAAACCACTAGATGGGTTTGGAGATTTGGCCGGAGGCGGCAGTAACAGAAACGTTACACTTCACCTCCATCGCACCCATAGCTCCCTCCATAGGCCAACAAGCTGGTAGGGCTGGCTTGTTCATCTATTAGGTTACTGAGTGTGTTGCTTGCCACCCCCACATGATTGTGGCTCCATTCGCCATCAACTGTGGCACAAATGATGGCACCCTATATTTTCTGTCACCCAATTACTCTTAGACCGTTGTGCATTTAACGCTAAATTACCCTTTTTTAGGCGACAGACGTTCAAGTACTGCCCATGTGACTCAGAAGCCCTTGAAAGTGCTGAGCACGTCACATTCGACTGCCGACAAGAGCTTAATTGCTCGAGTGAGCTTCAGTGGTTCAGGTTATTGGTGCCTAAGGCAACCACCCAGCAGTTCAGGTTACTGGTGTCTAAGGCGACCATCCAGCGGTTCGGGTTGCTGGTGCCTAAGGCGACCATCCAGTGGTTCAGGTTCCTGGTGCCTAAGGCGACCATCCAGCAGTTCAGGTTGCTAGTGTCTAAGGCGACCATCCAGTGGTTCAGGCTGCTGGTGCCTAAGGCGACCACCCAGCAGTTCAGGTTGCTGGTGCCTAAGGCGACCACCCAGCAGTTCAGGTTGCTGGTGTCTAAGGCGACCATCCAGCAGTTCAGGTTGCTGGTGCCTAAGGCGACCACCCAGCGGTTCAGGTTACTGGTGCCTAAGGCGACCACCTAGCAGTTCAGGTTACTCGTGCCTACGGCGACCATCCAGCAGTTCAGGTTGCTGGTGCCTAAGGCGACCACCTAGCGGTTCAGGTTACTCGTGCCTAAGGCGACCACCCAGCAGTTCAGGTTGCTGGTGCCTAAGGCGACCACCCAGCAGTTCAGGTTGCTAGCGTCTAAGGCGACCATCCAGTGGTTCAGGTTCCTGGTGCCTAAGGCGACCATCCAGCAGTTCAGGTTGCTAGTGTCTAAGGCGACCATCCAGTGGTTCAGGCTGCTGGTGCCTAAGGCGACCATCCAGCAGTTCAGGTTGCTAGTGTCTAAGGCGACCATCCAGTGGTTCAGGCTGCTGGTGCCTAAGGCGACCACCCAGCAGTTCAGGTTCCTGGTGCCTAAGGCGACCATCCAGCCGTTCAGGCTGCTGGTGCCCAGCTGTTCAATATGTTTGCCGAGGCATGGGCCTGCAAACGTTGCCGCCTCGGTGCTGGGGTGCTCAGACAGACCTAACTGGTGGCAGTAAGGCCGATTGAGTGGCCACTCGATGAATTTGGCCAAACTCAATGTACCTTACGCAGACAGGCTTATAGCTTGCTCATTTAATCGGACTGGTCCATAGCACCTATTGGTTTGCTCAGGGTTGCTTTAAGTGCTCATGCCCAACCTCTCCACCAAGGGAAGAAGTTAACACGCCGCCACCACTGAGTTAACGAACCACCACCATTACCACCACGCAACAGCGCAGGCTGAGGGAACAATGACTGAAGCCACGTGAGGCCCATCACCTCAGAATCCAACAGTTTCAAACTCTCTACAAGCACACTGCGATCACTCATTGTGGAGAGTAGTTTTCAAAAGAGACAACCACACATGTGACATGGGGAACGTATAATATTGAAGAGGGCTTGAACAGAAAACATGATGATTTCCCAACGAAACCTCTACCAAGACACGAGTTGGACTTCTGTTCGAGACCTTGAAGTTGAGAGGGCGTGCAGGAATTGGAAAGTGATGTCTGAAACTTGTACGTTCCCCGAGTCACAAGTGTGAAGTTGGTTTCACATCATTTTTCGCTCAACAACTTGCTACCGTCTCTCGTATTTTGTGCAACAGATTGCGCACTGATTTAGCGGATCTTCTGAAAATATTTTCCACGGCCCGATGTCCAAGTGGCATGTCTATTAATATTTTGTGCCTGTTATATTCTACTCCTATCGATGCACACATGAGCTTATTACTTGTTACAGGCTTGTTCAAGTTCGAACAATGGAGAAAACAGACGGTGAAAGATCAAGACGCCACTTTCGTCGGCGACTTTTTGGGAGTAGCTATGGACATACTGAGCAGAACTTGGCAAATGCAACAAGCTATAGCTCAACTCAAAGTGGACAACAATCGGGCTCATTTCTCTCTTACTCCGAAGAAAATAAAAGTGGTAAGTAACGATTCGGAGGACCGGTGGATGCGCTGATATTTGTGTACGTATGTTACTTCCGGATATGCGATCACTAGCTCAAAATAATTGGCTGGCGCCCAAACTCAGTTTGGACTTAAAGGGTAACAGGGCTTACCGTGCGTCTTCGGATGTTTGTCCCCGGTGGTGGTGGTGGTGGGGGGGGGGGGAAACGAACCCCATGCTTGAGCAGCAAAATGTCAAATCCAAAGGGTTGGGTTAATAATTTGGAATAGAATGCGAGTATATCGGCGGATTTTGTTGTTGTTGCATTTATTAAACTTTCAGTATTACATTAACACGATACGTTGTGCCAAAACATAATAAATAATATTTTGTACATAAGTACTACGGCACTTGTGCCGGGGTTGCAGTCCAATGACAGACCCTTATGCTATTCTTCGTTTTGACCACAATACTATGCATAAATTATGTTGATGACGTAATTAAATAACACAAACGACAACAATTATTGACTAAAAATGGCTTGGTAATATAACAACTATTCAGGTATTCATATGTATTAATATATTAATCACAATATATTTGTTGAAAACACGATGAGTGGTGTGAACCTCTGTCAGTTACAGGCAGCACTCACGGCTCACAAAATATATATAGACAATGGGGAGTAACAAAATGAAATGAAGTAAAGGAAAAATAATGTAAAAAAAAAATATGTAACTAAAACAAAGGGTTATAAGCTGAAAAGGACGCTCTAGTTGTAAAATAAAAATGAATCTTAAGGCTTAGGCGAGGAAAATATACAGAATGGGTACCCGAACCTGGCCACTACACAATTTGACGTGCACGTTCCAAAAAATAAGTCCGACTCCGGAATATTATAAAAACCCTGCAAATTATTACACAATGGTTTATTATTCTCATGAACAGCTTGACCTAGTATTACTGCTCCAAGACCCATCCCATTCGATTCAGCATCGAAACATGTCCTGGCTACAATGGAACTACGGAAACAAAACATCTGATGATTTGGCCCCGTCGTCGGGGAAATTGGAACGGGGGCGCTCGAAGCGAAAGGGGAGTTGAGTGGCGGCGTCTTTGGGAGGGAAGCGAGCGGGAGGCGCGCTTGCTCGCCTCGAGCGCGGTTGCTTTTTTAATGTGACGGGCGGGGCGGGGGGGTTCAAACGACGAAACGCTGTAGCTCCCGCGTTGTACTGCGTTTCGTTAATTTTTTTAACCGTTTTTTGCCCATTACAACCACGGGCTTCGTCCGATCGGATTGCAGAGATCGCAGGCACAACTAGATACCATATCGGATTTTTGTGCGAAAGAACGAATTTTTTCGACCATGTTAAAGGCACAAAATGGCCCGGACGGGTACGGCGGACGGACATTGCAAATTTGGACTCTCCAAGTCTTGAAACGTAAAGTATCATATTTTGAGGGGGGTTGTAAAAAATTTTTCGTGACCGAAAACATAGGGTTATTATTCAGAATGAATAATAAACCAAAAGAACATGATCCTACCAATACTCTCGCAGAAAATAACGGTTACTTTGAAAAAACAATAAACAAATTATTAAGACAATATGTCTCCAAAACACAAGACCCAAAAACACAAAATACACATACTTTAACAAGACGCTGCACATTTACGTACACAGGACCAAAAATATACGGAATAACTAACATCCTTAATGAACGGCGATATATTTCCACAAGGTCAGTTCATAAAGTATGTACAAGATCCCAAACTTAAACGGAATGACAGGCAGATCCACTGCCTCAGCTCAACTTCGCCTTCCTTAACTTTTGCCGATGACGTTCCAGGAGTGGTTCCGACGAGCTATATCTCGTTCTGTTGTCACCACAGGTTCCAGGCGTGCCCCCTGCCGTCCAGGAATATTTCGGAAATAATGAAAATTAAAGCCTACTTTGGTATTGATATTTCATAATTATCCATGCGTAGAGTGGAACCTGCTCACGCTGTACGATGTTCTTCTTGAAGCTAACCAGCGACGGTCTTTTTTTTTTTACAGGGTCAAAATAAACTTCTGGTTCTGTTGAACGACCCAGTGAGCGCTCACGACAAAATTACCATTTCTATAGACAAAAATGGCACCAAAGTTGACGTTCCGACGTTCAAAAGACGAAACCCTTACACGCTCCAGTTTTCAATGCCGAGTGAGTACTTCGTTGAATAATTACTTCCTTGTATTCACTAGAATATATGAATGTATTTGTAAATTGACTAGGTTCGACATTGTCTTGGGCGTTTGGCTGAGGGCGCTGAAGGTACTTTTGTTGGTTTTTTTTTCACTTTCAAGAGCCCTTTTTTTCACGCCTCAAAAGATGGCGTTGTTTTCTCCTTTCGCCCCTCGTCAGGCGAAGATCTAACTCCAACGAGCACATCACTATTCTGAGAGGTGTGCTGTGGAGCCGTAGCAGCTCGCAACTCCTCCAATTGTTTCCAGCCACCAGGCGCGCGTTTCTGAGCGCCCCCCTTTAATATCTGGTGGTTCGGGGTATCTGGTCGGCTGATATATGGTTTTCTTAAAGTAGGACGAAGAGGTGATTGGCGCTGCTCAGATGAACGAAGCTTCTTGCTCTGATCAACGATCAGTGTGTAATGTATGTTATTACCCCAGTGAACTATTGTTCAACTCAGAAGAGCTCCCGCTAGTTTCTTCACAAATAATATCCGTTAACGAGACTTTCGTAACATCACTTGGCCGAATTTCGAATGGCGCACAACCACTTTTCTCTCTCACTTCCTTGATGTCACTTAATTACCATTTTATTTGCTTGAATTATAAGATTGTTCGTTTATAAATTGAAAAAGGCCTAAATAAGTGTTGAACTGTACCTATTGTGCCACCTCCTCTCTGTGGGAATTCTCTGTCACTAGTTACGAGGGTTAGAGGATCGGGGTGTCGACTATTCCCGTAACATTTGTGCGTTTTGCAGTGCCCTGTGATGATCCTTACGATCTGCCTTAGGTCCTTCCTCTTACCTCGTGTGTAAAGCGTTTGGAGTGCCTCCCGCAGCATTCCAAGCCGTCTGATGCATTCTTGTGGCATATTCTCTCACAGTCCTCTCAACTAGTGTAGGAGACGTCCCACAGTTGCCGTAAAGGTACAGTAGACGAACTGAGTTTGGCCTGGCGGGGTTTGCCCACTTCCAATCACCCCTGTATGGAGGCTGTGATCTGTTTTCTTTTGCCAAACTCTTCAGGTCAGTGAGGCATTCCCAAACCAGCTACGTGATGGTATAGGAGGCCAGGCCAATGTGTATTATTTTCCACTTCAGTCCCTACGCAGGAGGTTTTGCACGCACACCATAAAAGTGAAGAGCTCTGCTTGGAAAACTGTCGCCAGCGCACCCAGTGGTGTCGCTGCTGCCTAGATCCCACTAGACCACCCCTCACTGATCCGTCTGTATAATATACCACGGTAACAGTCTCAAGAGAGGGACCATCCCCTTCCCACATAGATCATCCATGGATTCGTACCCTGAGGGGCTATTAAACTTCGCCTGTATCGAGTACCTGACATGCAAAGACGGCCCCCTCCGCACGCACCTTATCCAATATCTGGAGCTGCAGCGCCCTTCTTCCCCGCCTGAAAAGACCCAATTGCATTTCACGAGCCACCATATGTATGTGGAAAGGTGCAAGACCCAGCACGACTGTGGGGGCTGTTTGCATACAACCTATCACAGCTAAACCATCCCTGCAGGACTGGCCTCTATTCCCTGGACTCCAATATACGTTAACTCTATTCGTGTTTTCCAAGAAGTTAAGACCCATCCTGCACTCCAGTGTTGACGTTGTGCAGTAGCTCTTCAGTGTCATACCCGACTCGCTCGTCAGAAGTTACCTGACAGACAGAACTGCTACGATCGAAAGTAGGCATGTCTCCGTCCGGAGAAAGATTGAGAAGGGGTGCCCACAGGGCTCGGTCCTTGGACCAGCACTCTGGAATGCCTTTTTCGAAGGTCTTCTCAGGAAACTCATGGAGACTGACTGCGAGCCGTACGCCTATGTGGATGACTTGACTGCGCTGATCTTTGCAGAGTCAGTCCGCCAAATTGAAGAAAAAACCCACCACGTGCTCCGCACTGTCAACCAATGGTGCGAGCATGTCTAGATGCAGGTGGCTGAGGAAAAAACCCAGCTAATCCTCTTGAAAGGGAAAGTGAATAATCCACCCACAATACGCTTTGGTTGCCACAGGCTCCTTCTTGAAAAGCACGTCAAGTATTTAGGAGTGAATATAGGTGAGAGGTGGGGTTTCAACCAACACCTCCAGTCCCTTAAAGGCACTACCATTGCAAGGTTTGCCTCACTGCGTGCCATTACTAAGGCCACTTGGGGTGTGTGTTACCACGACACTATCCTCATGTATAAGGCCATATATCTAGGCGTGATTGGCTACTGCCCCGTTGTCTGGGGTAGCAAACTAACAGTCAATCAAAAGAGAGTATTGGCCCAATCCCAGAGAGCTGCGCTCCTGTGGATCACCAAGGCCTACAAGACTGTATCAACAGAAGCACTCCAGGTGATCACTGGTCAGTTACCAGTTGATTTGGCTGTTGAGTGCGTGGTTGACAAGTGGAGAGTGAAACGGGAGCTTCCCCCGCTTTGGGCTGAACTCCGTGCGGATCTCACCACAGAACAGAAACTTGCCGCCATCGATGAATGGGCTCTAGAGAAATGGCAAGCGAGATGGGAATCCTCGTCAAAGGGACGTGATACGTATGAGTTCTTCCCCAACATCCGTGAACGTCTTTCTAGAAAATGGGTTGAGCCAGACCACTGGACGAGCCAGTTCCTCACAGGACACGGTGACTTCAATGCGCGGCTCCACTTCTTTTCTCTGAAAGACTCTCCATTATGCACGTCTTGTGCCTCCAGTGCGGAGGAAACAAGAAACCATGTGCTGCTCCACTGTAGTTTCTACAACAGTGAGCGACGGTTGTTGGGAGGACAAACGAACTTTGCAGCATTGACTGCTACAAAGCAAACCTATAACCATTTTGCAAAGTTCACGGAAAAGGTGATGGCTAAGAAACGTGGTCATAGTTGATCTGTCCTTTTGAAACTTGCCACCCAAGTAAATAGTTAGATCAGGTAGGAAACCAGATTAAGAGCTCCTCCCAGATGGTACGGGATTCCTCAGGTGGTCACTTCCGTGCGGTCACACACGGGCAACAGCTCTCCACCGGGAGACTGACTAACGACCAAATACCTGCCGTACCTCCACAGGTCTGAGTTCGGTGGATGCTGCAGGGGCCAGCCTCTTGCATATTAGCGAAACCGCAACTTCTATGACTGATATAACCCTCGTCGAGGGTTTAGGTACAGTCATCAAATAAGAAAACAGACCTGTCATACGCGATAGTTTTATTGCTATTGTACTGAGGTGGTTTGGAGATGGTGTAGTAGGCGCATCGTCCATTTTATTTCCGTTCGCGCTGGAACTTTCACAGCGTCACCAATCCCGGACCCGAGAATTCGTCTCATTATTTCTCTCTTAATTTTTCTCTCTGGGCCTCTTCTTTTTCTTGGAATGAAGAAGTTCGACCACTAGTTGGGCGCCAATTGTACTGAGGTAGTTTGGAGATGCTTTTGAAGAGCTGCTGACTCAGGCAAAAATTAACAGCAATTGCGCGGAGCTCCGATCCATGATTCCCGACTTACGTCGAGAATTATAAACCATTGTCAAGCCATTAGACCACGATCGCCCGGTGCCTTTAATAGGAGTCAGTCAGTACAGAACACTATCACCTATTTCATGCACTATGATAGTCTTGTCAATGATTGCATGAATTTCTACTTAGGCCCTGGGCATGGTACGTCCCACTCATCCCAAAGCTTTCGCTGTTCCTTGGGCTTCCTTTTGATTGCACGCTGTATTTCCTATCGAACTGCCACATCAGCACCGTCGTTTCAGTGACCCTACCGTCCATTGAGCTCCCCCCGGCAGCCCACGAGCTCCATTGCCGCTTCAAAGGCCCGGAGAAGTCGTCGAATATCAATTACGTTATCGCTATAAAGTTGACATTTCTCCCTCTAGCATCTCGTCGATTTCAAATTTCTCAGGTTCCTGCATGCAAACTTCCATGATCGTCGCGGTAAACGTCGAACGAAACGGACGATCCCTCGGTCACAAATTGGTCAAATGCGAGTGCAGGCTTCGAGAATTGGACCAACTTTTGAGATCCGTGACTGACAACCCATTGGGCTTCATGTGCCAAGTGAGTAAAACATCAATTCGGATTTATGTCAAATGATTGTGTGTGTTTGGGAATTGTTACTTATTGTACTTACCCTCGCAGTCTTTGGGGTTCACCAATGGTGACAAGGAGCAAGTGGATAATTTTCTAGTGTCAGCCTTCAAAAAGAACATGCCACCGAACTTCAACCTCCTCAACAGCCAACCAGTTCGACAATTGCAAAGTAAGATAATTTATTCACACAATTTATTCAACGGAGATAACCAAAATGTTACTAAAGGCGACATTTTTAAAAGCTTTCGAATTTACCACAATTTGCCAGTCTGATTAACGGAGTATCTTCTTGTTACATTGTATTTCTTTCGACGAGGATAGACTTGAATGAATCTAGAAGATGGGTTTTAGGTGAGCACGAACTTGGTATATCACGAGATTTGGAGACTTAGATGTACAAGAAGAGGTGACATACACAGGATATGTATGAGTTAAGTACATAAGCGTGAACAAGTAGGGCTCCGAAGGCGTGAAACCGGTCGTACGGGGAAGAAAGGAGAAATCCGAATTAGAAGTCAATGAGAAGTGAAACAAGCGTCCGCTGGGAGATTTGGAGACGACTGTATCGCGAAAGGTGTTATATGATTGTGTTGAGGATAACGACTGACTTTCGAGAGACTTCGTAGGTGAATGAGTTTGGGAAGAGCTGTATGTTGTGGAGAGCAATGTGAAAAGGAGGGGAGTAAATGATATTTCGGAATCCCAGACGAAGCGGGAAATCCATCGCCGTGGGATTTCTGTAGGTAACAAAAAGCAGTTGAGGACGAAGGTTTTTGGGGAAACAAAGACTTTGTCGTTTAGGGCCAGGGAGGCCCGTTAGGACAAGTGTGGAAATTCTGAGTTCATAAAACCTGATACTGACTCAGCGTTTTACGTCGAACAGTATTTATTGTGGAAGTGTTGTTTTCATTGAATGAAAATTTTATTTTATAATTAATTAAAATAGTAGTTGTTCCAGTGGCTTAACAGTAATTAAGTTTATGATACTAGAAGGCGTTGATTATGTACTTCTCTTTTTTACTTTCCTTGGCTCTACGAAGTAGAGAGAAAAGACATGTAATCGGCTGAAAAAAAATTCTTGAGTTCTCTTCAGTTCTTTACGTTTCAGACCCCCCTGAGTCCGAAAAACACTATTTGAGAAAATAGTCTGCAAACGATTTTGAGAGAGAACCACCGTACCAAATCAGCTCAAACTTGATATGTAGCCCGCACGTTCCCATGGGACGCCAAAATAAGGGTATGAGCAAAATCCACCGAAAGTTAACAATAGTTATCATAGTGATCAAAACACCAAATATTTTTTTTCTCAAAAACGGCTTTTACGATTTTGGTTAAATTGTTTATATTGATAGCTCCCAATATGGCAACTATACCACACAATTCCCATCTATGGGAAATTGACGAGAGCAGCACAATAAATTAACAAAATTTTCGACGTAGTCGATTTTAGAGTGGTTTTTATTGAAAATGACCGTATCAAATATGCTCAAACTTGATATCTAGCCCGCACGTTACCATGGGACGCCAAAATAAGGGTATGAGCAAAATCCACAGAAAGTTAACTATAGTTATCATAGTGGTCAAAACACCAAATATTTTTTTTCTCAAAAACGGCTCTAACGATTTTGATTACATTTTTTGTATTGACAGCTCTCAATAAGCCAATCATACCATCAAATTCCCATTCGTGAGAAAATGACGAGAGCAGCACAATAAATTATAAACATTTTCGACGAAAAGCGTTTTTAGCGCGGCTTTTCCTTATAAACTCCGCTGGGATGTTAGTAGAATGTTTTAAAAAATTGGTATAGTAGTCCAATCCAATAGGGTGAGTGTTTAAAAACGCTCATGAGATAAGTTTTTACCCAATAACTCTGCAAAAGTGATTACTATCCTACTTCGAAAAATTCGTGTTTACAGCCCCATTGATTATCTGTGTACCAATCGCTCAATAATGGTCCTGGAATGAGTACGAGCAGCGCAATAAATTACAGCACTGCCAGCGCTACCGCTTACTGCTGCTGTGAAGTGTTGTTTGTCCAAGTTCAAATGTACTGAGTGATAAACGATTTGATTAAGTAGAAAAAGCCATGTAAAAAGTGAAGTGACGTAGAGCTAAGGAAAGTTGTGTGTTGCAACGCACCAGATATTTCTAAATGTACAAAGTAAAGAGTCATTGTCCTGCAATCGTCACAAAAACACTTCTATAGCCTCATTTTGTTCTCTGTAACTGTTTCATTATTCATCCTTGGAATGAAGATATTATGTGCCAATCATTAGATTATTGTTTTTCCCAATTTTCGCAAAAACGGCTTCTAATATGATCACGTTCGTGGCATTACTTTTAGCTAACCAGTACTTTTGTTTCTCCGTCGTAAATGTTTTACGTAGAAATTCGACGAACGCGGCACAATACAACTACAATACTCACACCCTCGTTCGCTTTTTCACTTCAACAGGCAAAGAAGAATTTCCAACTCTTCTCCACTTCGCGGCGAAATACGGTCTCGAAAAACTCTGTTGGCAGCTCATCGAATGTCCCGGAGGAGAATACGCCTGCCAGTTGCAAAATTGCAACCAGCACAATCCGGCGGAAATAGCTGAACACGCCGGACACACTAAATTGGCGAACGCTCTCCACGGTTACCTGGTGAGTGGCGTTTTTAATTATAACGTCGTGGAGCGTGTCGGAGGTGCGAACGTGTGTTTGTTGGGGTACAAGAAAAGGGACACATTTTTTCGCTTCGTTATAATATTTCTCGTTTTATTTAGTTTTAATCCAGAAGTGTTCTTAACGGTCTACAATACATAAAGAAGAAATATAAATAATTGTATATGCACTGCCGATTTGTTAACTCTCTTGAAGAGTATGATATGCTTTGGCGGTCACAGGCTCCTTTTGTGAGAAGCAAGTCACCTACTTAGGAGTCAATATGGGTAAGGGGTGGGGAGTCCTTTAGAGGTTTACCTCACTATGAGCAATCGGTAAGGCCGCTTGAAGAGAGTGTATTAACGTGACACGATTCTAATCTACATGGCAATCTGTCTAGGCGTGATTGGCTACTGCCCCATTGTCTGGAGTAGCGGACTAACAGACAATCAAAAGAGAGAGCAGAATTCCAGAGTGCGGCAGTCTTGTGTACCACCAAGGCCTGTAAGACTGAAGCACTCTACGTGGCCATTGAGTGGATGGTTGACAAGTGGAGAGTACAAAGGGAGCTTCCCCTATTCTGAACTACTCAAAGACCTTCCTATTGAGCGAAAATTTGCCGCCATCGACGAATGAGCATTACTGCCTCGTACAATCTCAGAGAGCTGAGGTACAGTGGATCACCGAGGCCTGTTTCGACAAAAGCACCTCGTCAAAGGGACATGACACGTATGAGTATTTCCCCAACATTCATGAATCATAGGAGAAAGTGGTTTGAGCCAGACCACTGTGTAGGTTTGGTGAAGAATAGGTAAACTCGGCAGAACTTCGTTTATTCTCCTATGGCTTGATCACGAATGCCTCACAAATCGGAAAATTTTCCCATGGGTTTTCCTTCCCCTCCCCAACTCATGACCTCTTTTGCTGTTCCGTTCAACAACCTCGATCATTTTCCGTCGGTGTATCAGCCTTTCAGCCTTTCCTGATATGGTTGTAGCCTCCTCCTGTGGTTACACTTCTTCTTCTTCGTCCTTGCTGCTGTTGATCAGCACAACTGGACGAACCAGTTCCTTACGGGTCTTGACGACTTTAATGCGCAGCTCCATTTCTTTTCACTCAAAGACTCCGCGTCTTGCGCCTCCAGTGCTTCCTACAACGGTATTCGATGGTTGTTGGAAAAGCCGGCTAACCAAACAGCATTGACTGCCAGAAAGCAAGCCTATAACTGTTTCATCTAGTTTGCGAAGAAATCTGTTCGCTGTTGATCTGTCCCTTTAAAACTTGCACCCAAGTAAATCAGGCGGGAAGCCCAATTAAGAACTCCTCCCTGACGGTACAGGATTCCCCAGGCGGCCATACGCGCTGTTAACACAGGCGACAGCTCTCCAGTCAAAATCAAAATGACAACCTGTCGTACCTCCTCAGATCTGAGTTCGGTGGATGCTAAACGAGCGGCCAGCCTCTTGCATGATAGTCGACTGAGCTTTAACACTCTCGGAGGGTTCAGGTACTGTCAACAGGCAAGTCAGTATCGATACGTCAACAGATCTGCCCGTGAACGCGATTGAGAGAAAACAAACTCAAAAAAATCAGCTCAAACTTGATATCTTTCTCGTGGTACATGAGCAAAATCCGCCCTAAACTAACTATAGTTATCATAGTGATCAAAACGCTAAATATTTTTTCCTCAAAAACGTCCGTTAACGTCATTGATTAAATTGCTCGTATATACCGCTCTAAATGACACGACAATACCATAAAATTCGTATTTGTGGGAAAATTACGTGAGCAGAATAAATGCAACTGTTTTTCACCCGATTACGTAACGTAAGGGTGTCTAGTAGGAGACCGAACTGTTCCAAAAGCGAGAGTTTTGTGGACTGTTAAGTACGAAAACGTCTGAAGTGAAGCATCACACCACTTTCTACAATCCCCGTAAATCTGATACTGGGGCATCTTGGTTCAAAGGTTTCTTCATGACTGTACAAACACTGATATAAGTGTGCGCATTACGTCAATTATAATATTATATCAGTGAATGTTGTTTATCATCCAACGAGCGGTATTTGTATATATTCCACAATTAATTCGAAGTTCTTAATATTTGCAGAACATCTGGCATCAGATGACGGAGCTGACTAATGTCTACACTTATTTGAAGGAAGTGACTGAAAAACCGCAAGGTAAATTACTTGATTTTTTGTTGTGTACATCGATATAATTGCGTTAGTTATAATAATATCCGTCCTCGTAGAACCATTTTGAAAACATCGTTAACTGCGATCAATTTCGTTTTACGCCCTTTCGTTTTTTTTTTCCAGCCGATTTCAGCGACGGAAACTACCTCCTGCCCAGACCTATCAACGACACGTACCTAATTCCTCCGAAGGCGAGGCCAGTGCTTCCTTTGTCACTTCCGCTGCAGGCCCACGAGCTGTATCAAAATCAACCCCTGAGCTCTCCCAAAGATTTCTTCGGAGATCCCCTCTCTCCCAAAGAGAGTCATTTCGCGTTGCCCCCGGCGACGACCAAAGAGGCTTTTCAAATACCCCATTCTCCGGTTGAGAAGTTCTCGAGACCGATGACCCCTAAAGATTTGGTAAGTTTTCTTTCAACTCGTTAATGACGCATTTACTTTCCGCCGCCGAGTGTAAAATTAATTCGCTCAAAATGCGAAATTCGGAGTTCTTCGGGTACCCATTTATCGAAAGAGCAAGTTTTTGACGATTTTTCGCATTTTTCTCGGAAATAGCTTTAATGATTTTGATCATACTTTCGTAAAATCTCGATACTTTACTTTTGATGGAGGAAGGAGAATTCAAGCGCCGAATATCCAACCATTTACGAATAAAACGAAAGAAATATAATAATAATAACGTTATGCTGTGTGAAGTCGTGGAAAATTTACGTAAACTAAAATAAAATAATTCTGGGAGATGGAATGAAATATTATATCAGAGAAATTAAAAATATTCTGAGAGCCCCTCGTATTAAACATATCGAATGATTGGGAAAGATGAACTGATTAGACTATGCAGTGTGGTGACAAACACAGGAAATGAAGAAGAAAAAAAAGAAATATCTGACGACGTATTTGGAAGAGAATTCGCGTCATGCCGTGTTGAATGCGTTAACGGAACAGTTAGCGACAGACTTTTTGAAAGTAAAATTAACCCTAAAAAAGTATTACATTGCCTGGATTCCATTTAAAAATTATAACAAAAATTATTTAAAAATTTTTAGACGGAGATAATATTACATTCACAATGTCAGCGAGCGAGTGATGGATGATATTGTCACCCATTCTCTTCCAGTGGCAAGGCCCGTATGGAGAATTATATTTCTATTATGCATAGCAGGTTACATTTTTTCGTTTTTTTATGGTATAGTTGGACAGATAATTTATGATTTATACTTATGTAAATAAATATTTTTAAAAATAAATAAAAAATTAAAATCAACTTGGTGAAACAACACTTCACGGCAGCAGAAAACGGTAGCGCTTACAGTTCCGGAATTTATTGTGCCGCTCATACTCATTCCCGGGTCATTATTGGGCGATTGGTACACAGAGGTTGTCATTAATTAATGATACCGTTAACACGATTTTTTAATAAGAGGATAGTAATTACATTTGCAGAGTTATTGGGTAAAAACTTTAAGAACTGGTAGTAAGCGAAACGGCAATAGTTGAAATTCCGGAATTTCTGGAGTGAGCCCTATGTATCTCATGAGCGTTAACGCTCACCCTATAGGTATTGGGATGGACTACTACACCAATTTTTTTGAACACTTTGGTGACATTTCAGCGGAGTTTATAAGGAAAAAAACCGCACTGAAATCGATTTTCGTCGAAACTGTTGGTAATTTATTGTGCTGCTCTCGTCATTTTCCCACTCATTGGAATTTTATGGCATAATTGTCTTATTGCGAGCTATCAGTACACAAAATTTAATCAAAATCGTTAGAGCCGTTTTTGAGAAAAAAAATATTTGATGTTTTGATCACTATGATAACTATAGTTGACTTTCGGTGGATTTTGCTTATTCCCTTATTTTGGAGTCCCACGGTAACCTGTAGGCTAGATATCAAGTTTGAGCTGATTTGGTACGTTCGTTTTCTCTAAAAATCGTTCACAGACATACACACAGACCATTTTCCCAAATAGTGTTTTTCGGACTCAGTAGGGTCTGTAACGTAAAGATCTGGAGAAAACATAAGCCACATAAACGATTTGGACGAAAATTGACGGTAATCGCCGTTAATTGTTGCCTATATTTTTTCCTCCGTATAAACGCATCGTCCGTATATTGAGCCCGTCGTCGAATTTAGGCGGTGGGAAGTTGTGCGATTGTTCGTACCGCGTGTTGCAACGTGTGTGGGTGATAATTTGTGTTGATTTTGCAGCCTGGTTTGACGCAAGAAAACTACCAGTCTCCGCCTCACGCGCGACCATTCACTCCTATGACGCCGCCGACTCCGTCTTCTCCGTTGGACTGTCACAAATTTTCCGCAGCTTACCTTCAAATGCACTCTCCAAGTAAGGAATAATTCAATTTTTGTGTTTTAGATGGAAGTATATCGTTCGACAGATTCGCGTTCGCTTACGTTTTGCAATGTGATGATAAAGATCGACAATAGTTTCAGATTGTGGGAGTAACGGCGGTCACTTTGATCATGTTTTGGGGCCAGAGAAGAAGTATTGTTCAGCCCACCCGAGCAACGAAAATTTATCCATAGCGAGCAGTAAGTATATTCTAACTGGAGCACTCAAATTATTGGAACTGATGTTAGCGTCCTTCCTATGGTACTAATTTGACGTGAAATGTAGCCTTCTGAGTCTGTGCCCATTCCCAAATACTGTTTTTTCTTTCGTTGGCTCTGCAATGCTGCAACAGAAACGGGCAATGTTACAACCCTGATGTTATCTGACTCAACTCCACGAGCTTCCAATGCGAAGCCGTCCTGTCATATTTGCGCCTCTTGGCTTGCCAAGTTATACTACTTGGACGTCCAGGATCATTGTAGGCTTGTCGGGACTTATGTAGAGTTTCCGTTCATTAACTGAATCATCCAGAGCAGTGGTACACT
The DNA here is from genome assembly GCA_020466155.1 of Pachypeltis micranthus. Lineage (NCBI taxonomy): Eukaryota > Metazoa > Arthropoda > Insecta > Hemiptera > Miridae > Pachypeltis > Pachypeltis micranthus. The sequence goes on from CM035780.1 coordinate 8,899,931, forward strand.
CGTAAGGCTTATTGGGTTGAGGGGCAGATGGAGTCGTCGTGTCTCACCACTGCAGGATATCCAAAACCGTAAGTAAGTGCGTGTGACATCTTAGCCAGGTGCCTGCAAAGCAAGCAGGCGCTTTATGGCACAAGAAAGGAATAGTGGTGGAGAGAGGTGCAACACAGAGTCTCTCAGATCGAACTGGGACGCTATGCGGGAGACCTAACCAAGCACATACAGCAGAGTGCATAATTCTTTCGAGACTTCCTCCCGTAGGTCAGCCTTGGAAGGAAGTACGTCCTAGGAATAACACTGCTGTGGCTCCAGTGGAGCTTTAACAGCTTTCAGATGATCGTAACAAAGGTCTACACAGCTTCCAGCCCTCGAGGCGAGATCAAACCCTATTCTTGAGACAGTTTACCAAGCGCGACATCAATCACAATATTAAAGAGCATAGCAGACAGAGGGTGCCCCTGCTGAAAACCCCTGGACCTATTGCCACATCCTCAAACATCTCTCCTCCAACCTGCAAAACCATCACACCCCCGCAGTACAGAGAGCTCGCATAATCGATGCTAATGGGCCAAGGCGTCGTGGCTTACTGTGTCAAAACCAACACACACACAAACCGTTTTCGCAAATAGTGTTTTTCAGACTCAGGAGGGTCTGAAACGTCAAGATGTGAAGAGAACTAAACAATTCATAGAAACAAGAAAGTAAAAAGTGATAGTGGTTGAAAAATTTCCTCGCTATAAGCCACTCTGGATAGCATTGTTTAGCACAGGCTGAATTAGTTCAAATCTTGAGCTCAGAACTTCCACACTTGACCCCAACGGAACCCCCTGAGAAGGTAACGTTTTATATTGATATCTTTTGATAAGGCGATTATACCATAACATTCCCATTCGTAGGAAAATGACGAGAGCAGCACACTAAATTATCAAAATTTTCGACCAAAAGCGTTTTAGCGCAGTTTTTTCCTTATAAAGTCCGCTGGAATGTTAGTAGAATGCTAAAAAAAATTGATATTGTAGTCCAATCCAATACCTAAAGGGTGGGTGTTTAAAAACGCTCATGAGATACATGGGGCTCACTCCAGAAACTCCTGAATTTCAACTACGCCCGTTTCGCTTACTACCAGTTCTAACAGTTATTACCCAATAACTCCGCAAAAGTGATTACTATCCACTTCAAAAAATTCGTGTTTACAGCCTCATTAATTAGCTGTGTACCGATTGCTCAATATGGGTCCTGCAATGAGTACGAGCTGCACAATAAAATCTGGAACTGTAAGCGCTACCTCTTCCTGCTGCCGTAAAGCGTTATTTGACCAAGTTCAAATTAACTGACTGATAAATGAATTGATTAAATAGAATTAGCCATGTGCAAAGTGAATTGACGTAGAGCTAAGGAAAGTTGTGTGTTGCAACGCACCAGATTTTTCATCTTCACGCAGTCTAGATGAAAACAACTGTCACAAGATCCGCACTCAAGACGGTGAGCGTGAGTGAGGACTGTATCACACTTGACAGAATAACGATATCTGGTTGAGTATGAGTGTATACACGCGAACAAGGGACTCTCAATACGTGTGAACTGGTTGTGAGACTAAGTGGAGGGAGAGAGAGAGAGAGAGAGATTAAATAAATGGATATAGATTGCCAATGTACGACATGCCAGAAACCGTTTACACCGTCACTCGCGGAAAAAGGTGAAAGAAAATTATTTCGGTGTTTGTTTTTCGTCAACGACGTTTAGTAACCGATACATGCTACACAAATACGAAACATTTCAACCCCGAACGGGCATTGAAAAATTGCTTTTAAATGAGCTCAACGAGTTTATTCGTTTCTGTTTACTCTATTTCTTTTATTTTTTGTTAAATACTAATCTCGCGAACTCTACTCAATTACAGGCGGGCACCACTACGTCAACACGAGTTGCTCTGGAAGCACGTGCAGCAAAAGCCCGCAGGACGAATTGTTGGAAATAATCAACGATTTTAAAAACAACGTTTTCACGATCGCCGAAGTTGAAAAATTAGTCGAGAATTGGCGGAACCGCAACGACGTTCAACAATCTTTCAAAGAAAAACAGGTGGGAAGGATGGTTTTTACAACCGTCGATAGTTCGAGCGTACTGTCGATAAACTGAAACGAACCGAGTAATTTGATTCGCAGGAACAATTGAATCAAATGCGGCAGGAGTACGAAAAAATTCAACAGCAGATGAAGGATCAGTTGAAAAGGGCGACTCCTTTCGATAGAATCAAGAAATTTTTTTCTCGCAAACACAAACGTGAGTATTACGCTTCGATATTCAACAGTTAAAGATACATTTCAACGAGGATACTGTGATAGGCTTCTAAACTCATCTTCCTGCTCTGACCGCCATTTATCGAGCTGAGAGATGATCTATTCAGTCGTCTGGAGCCTGTTTTATGGTTCTCGCTCCTTCCTGATATTGATTAACCATCTTAATGTCTCGCGAGGTCTGTTGAGCGCTATAACATGATTAACGTGGCGTTCCTGGGGGGTTCCGGCCTTCTTGCTCAGTTTGGCCTGCGCGTTCCCCTGTTACAGGCGGAGATATGACCAGTGGGTTCTGGTTTGGTCCTCGACCAGGCATCCTCCTCTTTCAAACAGCTGCAGGCACTGTGCGGGCTTCGTGACGACTTTGTGCTGGGGGAGCTGGGAAATGGGGTCCAACTTGCGGCAACTGCCATTGTCCTCTTTATATAGAGTGTAGTACAGTTCAGGTCTGTTTCCTTATTTGATGACTGTACCTAAACCCTCGACGAGGGTTATATCAGTCATAGAAGTTGTACCATCTGGGAGGAGCTCTTAATCTGGTTTCCTACCTGATCTAACTATTTACTTGGGTGGCAAGTTTCAAAAGGACAGATCAACTATGACCACGTTTCTTAGCCATCACCTTCTTCGCAATCTTTGCAAAATGGTTATAGGCTTGCTTTGTAGCAGTCAATGCTGCTAAGTTCGTTTGCCCTCCCAACAACCGTCGCTCACTGTTGTAGAAGCTACAGTGGAGCAGCACATGGTTTCTTGTTTCCTCCGCACTGGAGGCGCAAGACGTGCATAATGGAGAGTCTTTCAGAGAAAATAAGTGGAGCCGCGCATTGAAGTCACTGTGTCCTGTGAGGAACTGGCTCGTCCAGTGGTCTGGCTCAACCCATTTTTTAGAAAGACGTTCACGGATGTTGGGGAAGAACTCATACGTATCACGTCCCTTTGACGAGGATTCCCATCTTGCTTGCCATTTCTCTATAGCCCATTCATCGATGGCGGCAAGTTTCTGTTCTGTGGTGAGATCCGCACGGAGTTCAGCCCAAAGCGGGGGAAGCTCCCGTTTCACTCTCCACTTGTCAATCATGCACTCAACAGCCAAATCAACTGGTAACTGATCAGTGATCACCTGGAGTGCTTCTGTTGATACAGTCTAGTAGGCCTTGGTGATCCACAGGAGCGCAGCTCTCTGGAATTGGGCCAATACTCTCTTTTGATTGACTGTTAGTTCGCTACCCCAGACAACGGGGCAGTAGCCAATCACACCTAGATAGATGGCCTTATACATGAGGATAGTGTCGTGGTAACACACACCCCAAGTGGCCTTAGTAATGGCACGCAGTGAGGCAAACCTTGCAATGGTAGTGCCTTTAAGGGACTGGAGGTGTTGGTTGAAGCCCCACCTCTCACCTATACTCACTCCTAAATACTTGACATGCTTTTCAAGAAGGAGCCTGTGGCCGCCAAAGCGTATTGTGGGTGGATTATTCACTTTCCCTTTCAAGAGGATTAGCTGGGTTTTTTCCTCAGCCACTTGCATCTAGACATGCTCGCACCATTGGTTGGCAGTGCGGAGCACGTGGTGGGTTTTTTCTTCAATTCGTGGGAAAATGACGAGAGCAGCACAATAAATTATCAACATTTTCGACAAAAAGCGTTTTTAGCGCAGTTTTTTATTTATAAACTCCGCTGGAATGTTAGTAGAATGTTGAAGAAAATTGGTATTGTAGCCCAATCCAATACCTAAAGGGTGAGTATTTAAAAACGCTCATGAGGTACATGGGGCTCACTCCAGAAATTCCTGAATTTCAACTACCGCCGTTTCGCTCACTGGCAGCTCTAACAGTTATTACCCAATAACTCTGCAAAAGTGATTACTATCCTTCTTAAAAAAATTTGTGTTTACAGCCTCATTAATTATCTGTGTACCAATTGCTCAATAATGGTCCTGCAATGAGTACGAGCAGCACAATAAATTCCAAAACTACCGCTTCCTACTGCTGTGAAGTGTCGTTAGACCAAGTTCAAATGAATTGATTTAAGTAGACAAAGCCACGTAAAAAGTGAATTAACGTTGAGCTAAGGAAAGTTGTGTGTTGCAACGCACCAGAGATTTTGTTTTAGCATCATGCCCTTAGGACGATGTGTGTAATTATTTTGTGGCCTCAGACTCTCGCCCGTAGCCTTTCCAGGAAAATTGAACAATAAAAGAAACCGAGGCGTAGAGGCTCCTCACGGTCTCCTGGATAAACACCAACCAGTTATCATAACGACAGGTTGTATTCACAGATTGTTTTCAGGTTGTTTTAACCTACGAGTTTGCTTTACATTTTAGTTCCAGCAAAAGTACAAATTATTAGTCTCCCGCTTATACTTGAAATTACTTCCGCTCTTCTCTAATTCGACAATATAAACTCACAAAATACTCAAAGTCCGAAAATAGAGCGCGAGCTGCTCTCCAGCGGATAAGACTGAAAGCGTGGAGCGGTGTGTTGCTGTAGAGCGCCGTCAGAGGTCGGCACATTTCACAGACTGTCTTCAGCCGTTCCTCACACTCACGAACGCCACATTATCCAGTGCTGCGAACTATGAAGTCACTCGATATCTAGCAGGCACGCCGAAATAAGGGCATCAGCAAAATCCGCACGTAACTAACTGTAGTAGTAGTGATCAAAACGGGAAATATTTTTCTCGCAAAAAACGGCTTGAACGATATTGATCAAATTTTTTGTGTGGACAGCTCCAAATAACACGAGAATACTGTAAAATTCTCTTCAGCGGGAATAGACGAGAGCAGCGCAATAAATTATCAAAACTTTCGACGAAATCGATTTTAGCGCGATTTTTAGAGAAAACCACCGTACCAACTCAGCTCAAACTTGATATCTCGGCCGCAGGTCACAATGAGAAGCCAAAATAAGGGTTTGAACAAAATCCACCGAAAGTTAACTATAGTTATCATAGTGATCAAAACACCAATTTGTTTTCTCAAAAACGGCTCTAACGATTTTGATTAAATTTTTTATATTGATAACTCTCAATAAGGCAATTATACCATAAAATTTCCATTTGTGGGAAAATGACGAGAGCAGCACAATAAATTACCAAAATTTTCCATGAAAAAAAATTTAAAATTATTTAGAATAAATTTTTAGCACGTTTTTTTACTTTCCGCTACCCAAAGGGAAGGAAAGTATAGTAATCGTGTCAAAAAAAAATCTGAGTCTAAAAAACCTAATTTCGGCGCGTGGTCTGTAGTTCGATTTGCGGGAGAACGGCTGATCCGATTGAGCTGGTTCTTTTTTTGTTTTGTTTGTTATTTTTTTTAGACACCAAAATAAGGTTATGGACGATTTCGTCCGATGGAAAGGGGGGAGGGTGGCGAAAATGTACCAAAAACTAGGGTTTTTCGCATTTTTCTCGAAAACGGCTCCAACGATTTTGATTAAACTTTCAAATTATCTTCTACTAATCAATACCTAACTTTTCTTCTCTATACATATCTCCATGAAAATACGATGAACGGAGATATAGGCCTATGAAGCAAAAATAGGTTTTTAAGCTTTTTGGCTAAACGGCTTCAGCGATTTTCACCAAACTCACAGGATGTTTTCAAATAATTAATACCTACATATTGTTTCTCAATAAATGTTCCTCTGACAGTCCATTGAACTGAGATAAACATCAAAATGTGTCGAAAATAACGTTTTTTCTAACATTTCCGTAAATTCCAGGGTAACTGCTTCGCGAGATGTGATATATTCTAATGGAGTGTCTTTTAGTCACCCATACCAATATTTCGTTCTGTATAATTTTTTCTGTATATATATGTTGAACGGAGATATAAGCCAAGTTAACTCAGAAAAGGAGATTTGTGGAATATTAATTTATCAGTATTCCAATTTTCTCAAAAACGGCCCTAACGATTTCGATCAAACTTTCGGAGTACTCTCAGCTAACTAGTCCCTACATTTAGTTCTGCATAAATGTTCCTGTAAAAATGCGTTGAACGAAGATATAGCGCTCGCCTATGTAGGTGGCGTTTGAACTTACGGTGGTGGCGGAAAGTCGTGTGTTGCTACGCACCAGATATTTTCTCGCGTAACGTTGTTATAAACAGATTTAATGAGTTGCTGGAGTCAAGAAGCGAAGGCGCAGGATTGTATTGTGTCTCTGCTACCAGTTGTCACGTAGTCCTTTGGGGTTACGTGAGGTAGACTTAGGAACGAACGATTGTCGTAGTAAAAATCGTTATTAATAAGTAACTGACTTGCCTCAACGAACCTCGCTGTTTTAAATTGTTAACTAATGTGCCGTGGATACGCGGCGACACACTTGACTCATTGTCAGAGCTCGTCTCCTGATCAACCCGACGAATTGATTGTATTTTTCAATCCTTGAAACGAATTAATAAATAAAAGTTTGTAATGAATCGGAACTTTCCGAAACGTATTAATTGTGACGATTTGATTCCAGATGACGGTTGCCCCAAAGGACGAACCAGCGGCGATGCCGTTTGCCAAAGGCCAGTTTCCAGTCTCAGCCTCCACAGTTCATGCAGTAAGTGGCAGTACAATTACCCTTTTTTTAATCGATGTTTGCCTTCTTATGTTATATTTTTACACCCTGTTAATCATCGTATGTATTTTATTTAATTATGCGAGTAACAAGATGCAAATAGGCATAGTCTCGGTATAGTAAACCTTACGTAGGATACCCTCGATCAGTAGAGCCATAAGTTGGATACATTGGACATTTTAAAAGTGCACCGTGCACAGAAAGAGGAGCTTGAGAATCAAATAGAGATTGCAAGTTGGTAGCCTCGTACGTCATCAGGTATCTACATCTTAATGAAGTAACAAAACTAGTAACGTCTAGAGCATAAGCCCTTTCATAATTTAAAAAAAATTTATTTGTTACGTAAGAAAAAACGTGAATTGGTGTATACCTTATAATTATTTACAGCGCTGTTTAAAAGAATTGCTTTTTACTTTCCTTGGCTCTACAAAGTAGAAAGGAAAGTTATGTAATCGGCTGAAAACAAAATTTTGAGTTTTCTTCAGATCCTTACGTTTCAGATCCCCCTGAGTCCGAAAAACACTATTTGGGAAAATGGTCTGTGTGTACCAAATCCACTCAAACTTGATATCTAGCCCGCAGGTTACCATAGGACGCCAAAATAAGGGTATGGGCAAAATCCACCGAAAGTTAACTATAGTTATCATAGTGATCAAAACACCAAATTTTTTTTTTTCTCAAAAACGGCTCTAACGCTTTTGATTACATTTTTTATATTGATTGCTCTCAATAAGGCAATTATACCATAAAATTCTGATTTGTGGGAAAATGACGAGAGCAGCACAATAAATTATCAACATTTTCGACGAAAACCGTTTTTGGCGCGGTTTTTTCCTTATAAACTCCGCTGGAATGTCAGCAGAATGTTAAAAAATATCTGGTGCGTTGCAACACACAACTTTCCTTAGCTCTACAACAATTCACTTTGTACATGGCTAATTCTATTTAATCAATTCATTAATCACTCAGTTAATTTGAACTCGGTCAAACAACGCATTACGGCAGCAGGAAGCGGTAGCGCTTACAGTTCCGGAATTTATTGTGCTGCTCATACTCATTATAGGACCATTATTGAGCAATCGGTACACAGATAATTAATGAGGCTGTAAACACGATTTTTTTAAAAAAGGATAGTAATCACTTTCGCAGAGTTATTGGAAAATAACTATTGGAACTGGTAGTAAGCGAAACGGCAGTAGTTGAAATTCAGTTTATAAGGCAAAAACTGCGCGAAAAACGCTTGTGGTCGAAAATTTGGATAATTCATTGTGCTGCCCTCGTCATTTTCCCACGAATGAGAATTTTATAGTATCATTGCCTAATTGAGAGCTGTCAATATAAAAAATGTAATTAAAATCGTTAAAGCCGTTTTTGAGAAAAAAAATTTGGTGTTTTTTTTAATCACTATGATGACTATAGTTAACTTTCGGTGGATTTTGCCCATACCCTCACTATTGCGTCCCATGGTAACTCTTAGGCTAGACATCAAGTTTCAGCTGATTTGGTACGGTGGTTTTTTCTAAAAACTGCACTAAAATCGATTTCGTCGAAACTTTTGGTAATTTATTGTGCTGCTCTCGTCATTTTCCCACAAATGGGAATTTTGTGGTATAATTGCCTTATTGAGAGCTATCAATATAAAAAAATTAATTAAAATCGTTATAGCCGTTTTTGAGAAAAAAAAAATTTGGTGTTTTGATCACTATGATAACTATAGTTAACTTTCGGTGGATTTTGTTCAAACCCTTATTTTGGCGTCCTATGGAGGCCTGCGAGCGAGATATTAAGTTTGAGCTGATTTGGTACGGTGGTTTTTTCTAAAAATCGTTCACAGACACACTGACCATTTTCCCAAATAGTGTTATTCGGACTCAGGAGGGTCTGAAACGTAAAGAGCTGAAGAAAACTCAAAATGTTTTTTTCAGCCGATTACATAACTTTCCTTTCTACTTCGTAGAGCCAAGGAAAGTAAAAATTGGTATAGTAGTCCAATCCAATACCTAAAGGGTGAGTGTTTAAAAACGCTCATGAGTTACATCGGGCTCACTCCACAAATTCCTGAATTTCAACTACCGCCGTTTTGCTTACTACCAGTTTCAACAGTTATTACCCAATAACTCTGCTAAAGTAGTCACTATCCTTCTTCAAAAAATTCGTGTTCACAGCCTCATTAATTGTCTGTGTACCAATCGCTCAATAATGGCACTGGAATGAGTACGAGCAGCACAATAAATTTTGGAGCTGTAGGCGCTACCGCTTCCTGCTGCTGTGAATTTTTTGACCGAGTTCAAAGGAACTGAGTGATAAATGAATTGATTATGTAGAAAAAGCCTCGTACACGAGTAAATTGACGTAGAGCTATGGAAAGTTGTGTGTTGCAACGCACCAGATATTTTTTGAAATCATCAGCGTCGTTCACTGTTCCCATTCAAATCTCTTCAAGTTCCGTGAACGCAGCCACTCACCCAAACGTACCAATTAGTGTAAAACAAGATCCTCCCGGTAATTCGAAACGGGCATTACTTAATTGCCCCTGCGGCTCGTTCCGAACGGATTTACTTCGAAAAAAAAAAACCAGTTAGGTAGGCGTTGATAATTAGCGTTTATATTTTATGAACTTTTACCTTACAGGTTCTTCTTCTTCAGGTAGAATGAGCACGGCGAGCGGAACGAGTTTGGGAGACAGCGGAACTCACTCCGATCCCGATGACAAGAAATCTGAGGTGAGCTGAATACAGAAATTCTACTTTCATTCGTTCAGGCGGAGATGCGAGAAGAAATACCTTTATGGGACATAATTCGCCTGCTATTGTAGATGCGTGTGGTCTGTTACTTGTGCTCGCTGGTGGAGGCTCCCAAGCAGTAAAGCGTCGTATTGGGAGGCGTGTTCGTACCTACATGTCATCTCCGCGACGTTCTATACCGCTCCCGTATTACCAAGACATGAGTCGATCTCAGTCGGTGCGAATTGAACCTTAGCTGAACTTAGAGCAACTGAAGAATTGGAAAGGCGTTTAAGCCCACCATCGAGCACAGGATAGAATGGACGTGATAGTTACCCCTTACATCACATTTCTCACAATTTGGAAGAACTACGAGGGCAATATAGCGAATTGAGCCCCTCGTACTCTGTGTATTGGCTCGTACAACTGCCAAGTCTAGCAGGAGGTCTGTGAGTGGACTGTCTGGGTTGTCCTACAACGCCTATTGTCAGTACCATCCGCTAGTCCATGTTCAATTCAATACAATTGCGCTCAGGGCTTCAATTCAATCTAATTTTGATCCCCTGTACCTCAACTTATTCTATCGTGTTTCTTCTTCTGTACTGAATAACAAATACACCATTCGTTAGGGGATGGCAGAGAAAACATTTGCGTCAAGCTTTTTTTAAATCGGCTTAGTAATTTTTAAATTTGAGTTTCTGTCGCTTATGTGACTGATATAATGTAGAATACGAAGAGCGTGTATTGCTGTCACGAGGGATTTGGAAATGTCGGAGAGCAGCTGACTCAGGCAAAATTTTCAGGGACCCTGAGCTCTTATCCTTTACCCAGAGTCTCTTCGGGACCACTAGACTACGGCCACTGGGATACCTTCAATGGTAATTAGGCGGTTCAGGCTACCAAGGGGTTCATTTTTGTTGTCGTCTAGTGTATGGAGTCGGCTTCAACTGATTGGATGTATCTTTGTGCGTTGCTGAGCCATCTGGGAAGTCATAGATAGTGCCTTTGGGAGACTAGTAGAGACAAGAGTGGCAACCTGCCCCATAATTTCAAATATTTAGTCAGTGGCGTTTATTGAGTTTTTTTCCCCGATTGTAAACTGTCCTACAAAGTTGTTTTATTTCTGGGTTGATTCCCAAAGTCGAGGCTGTGAGTGGGGTGTGCGGTGTCACATGAGGAGATAGGGTGGAACACTTGTCCCGGAAGTGCATCTGTCGGTCGCTTTGGCCACAGGACGACCCTGAAGTAGTTGGCGGTGGGATGCAGTGGAACTGCAACTCCCGAAGCAGCCTCCAAGGAGCGGAATGGTGCTCTCACCTTTGAGCGCATCACCAGCAGTTGTGTCTTGCCCTCAGAGAGTCGCAGGCGCCTCTCCCCACACCAATGCAAGTGGTGAAGGAGCGGGTCCAGGAGCAGTGCCCTTGAGATCGTCGACAGATTGGCTCCCTAGAGGCACCCCGCTGTGACTCATGTGACTGTCATCTCCGCTTTCTGGTTGCTACGTCCCTTGACTGTCAACCCGTCTTGGATGGAATAAGCAATGAGCCTGAACAGGTTCGGCAGGATGGCGGATGGCAGGAACTGCGTTTCGGAGGCATCAGATGGCGTCTCCGGTGTTGCGCTGTAGGACGCCAGCATGTAGACATACTGGCAGAGCGAGGAGAGCAATAAATTAATTGTTCTCATTGATGTGCCCAACATTGGACGAGTATAGCGCCTTTCGCGACACCACAACCACTAGTGACCACAAAATCCACCAGAATGGATTCAAGAGAGGAGGCAGTAAACAAAAACTTTGCCGGGCTAATGAAGGCCCAAGGCCGTCTTACTCTTCATGCCCTGCCTGGAAGGTGCAAGGTGTTGCCTGCACAAAACTGTTGCTGTTTCAACCTTGAGAACGATCAACAGATAAGCGTGACTGTTGGGAGTAGGCAGAATGAACGATTTATTAGGGGACAAACGAACTGCATTAGTTTCACTTCCCAAGGAGGTACTTTTGTGACATTCAATCGAATTGCACGTTTTCCCCTTGTTTCAGGTGTCCAGCACAGACAAGTCGAGCCCAACGAGATTGAACGGCCCGGATTTCACGTTTCACGATTTGAGGCTTCAAGCCGTTCAAGAAAACGACGTAGTGAGCTGCTGCCACGACGACGAATACGTCAACGCCAGCCCGACCCAACTTCCTTTGGCCCTACCGCCCAAAAGAGTCGGATTCCCTCCGGCGAGCCCCGTCGAAAAAACCGTCGTCGAAGTCCACAGAAGCGACGCCAATTCGGACACCGACGACAAAACGGACTCGAGCCCCGAAAGAGATTTAGACGGCTACATGGAAAGCGTCAAATCCGAAGCTCCCAAAATGGCTTCGTTGGCCAAAATAGAGAGCGACGAGGAAATGGACATTTTGGAACAGAGTCAAAAATTGTTGCAAGGGATCGCCCACTCTTTGCCCAATTACGACAGTCAAGACGACGTCCTCTCACCTCCAGAATCGGCGTTCACTCAAAACGGAACTTACGTCGACGAGTCTAAAGACAATTCGGACCTTAGCGAGCTAGAAACCAAAGAAAGCGACTCATCCGGCGACACCGCCGAAGTCGCTCATACAGCCCAAACCAAAGATGACTGTTCGGACAAGGACGAGTCGTCGAACGAAGACGAGCCCTTGTTGGGAGAATCCGTCAGCCTTTCGTCTTCTCCCGTCAAAACCGAAGTGCATTTCGAAGGCTATCATGCAGCCCCTACCAAAGAAATTAAACCCGAAGAGCGTACTTCGCATCCCAAAGAGAACGGGTCTCTCGTTCAAAACAGAATCAGAACCTTTTCTTCTAAAAGTCAAGAGTACGTTAATGTCGAAGCCGGTCAACCGTTGCTTCCCGACCATTTGAGGGAGTACGCCAACGTCTCTTTATTCCCTTCTCCCCCTCTACCCCCCAAATGCAAGTACAAAAATATCCTTTTGTAAATAGAAATAGTCACCAAGATCGAAGCGCGTTAGAATAAGATTTGTACATGTCAACAGTGCCGTCTAGTGTAATACTAATTTATACAGTTTTGTGTAAATATCTTTTTGGGGTGATGAAATTTACGTACGTTTTGTGTAAATTTGTTTGGTTTTTCGTTGTTTTTACTTAGTTTAAGGTTTTAAATTTTAAGTTTGGTTCTTTTACGCGGTAAACATCATTACCTTCATCGAACATTCTGTAGAAGCTGATGTTTTTGTGTTGATACTTCGATACATGGCCTTGTGTGCCCTCTTGCTCAGTCCTGGCGTGTGCTAGCAAACCCACTCAGTCCTGTGCTAGGCATCCCGCTCAGCCTGGTCCTGGCCTGCGCTAGCAATCCTGCTCAGCCCCGGCCTGCCCTGTGCTAGGCCTCTTGATCAGCCCTGCCCTGGCCTGTGCTAGCAAACCCACTCAGTCCTGGCCTGTGCTAGGCATCCTGCTCAGCCTGGTCCTGGCCTGTGCTAGCAAACCCACTGAGTCCTGGCCTGTGCTAGCACTCCTGCTCAGCCTGGTCCTGGCCTGTGCTAGCACTCCTGCTCAGCCTGGTCCTGGCCTGTGCTAGCACTCCTGCTCAGCCTGGTCCTGGCCTGTGCTAGCACTCCTGCTCAGCCTGGTCCTGGCCTGTGCTAGCAAACCCACTGAGTCCTGGCCTGTGCTAGGCATCCTGCTCAGCCTGGTCCTGGCCTGTGCTAGCAAACCCACTCAGTCCTGGCCTGTGCTAGCACTCCTGCTCAGCCTGGTCCTGGCCTGTGCTAGCGATCCCACTCAGTCCTGGCCTGACCTGCATTATGAATCCCACTCAGTCTTGGCCTGTGCTAGCAAACCCACTCAGCCCCGGCACGTGTAGTGTAACACTCTCGCTAATGTAATGGTCTGATGCAGCCACGACTGAGAGATCAGAGGGTAAATAAGAGATATATGTAACTAGGAGAAATGAAAAGAAGATAGGCGTTTGTAAAGAGAGGAAAGGTGCTTAGAGTCTGAAAATGAGAACTCTGGAGACTAGCACATACACTTTTACATTACAGATCAGGAAGGGCAACCTGCTTATTCCTGCAAGATGGAGAGAGAACCTGTTTCAGTGCGAGGCGAGGCAGTTGTCCTGTGCTTAGCAAGCACTCTCGATTCCGCTTATTCCATATTTGGGTCTGAATTCGGTTCTCTAGCCGATACCATGTGTAACTATCACTTCTTGTGTCAGTAATAAGGTTGATGGCAAGGCGGAGAAACGATAATGTAGCCTTCAGTCATGGGAAGGATGCTTCCTCTCGACAGCGCCGTTCCTTGGGTGGTTGACATGCACTAGCATCCTGCTCAGCCCTGGCCTGTGTAATGTAATGTCCTGACACGGCCACAACTGAGAGGTCAGCAGATATGTAAGAGATATATGAAACTAGGAGAAATGAAAAGGAGATAGGCGTTGTAAAGGAAGGAAAGGGGCTAGGAGACTAGAAGATACACTTCGTGTACTAAGCATTATGAAGGGCAACCTTGCTTCTTCCTGCAAGATAGACATAGAACCTCATTTTTCAGTCGGAGGCTCGGCAGTTGTCCTGTGCTTAGCAAGCACTCTCGATTCAGCTTATTCCATTTTTGGGTCACTCACCACCTCGAATTTGGTTCTCGAGCCAGTGCTGTATCTAACTATCACTTCTTGTGCTAGTGATAAGGTTGATGGCAAGGGGGAGAAACGATAGTGTGGCCTTCAGTCAAGGGGAAGAATGCTTCGTCTCGATAACGCCGTTCCTTGGGTGGTTCATATGCGCTAGCAATACTGCACAGCCTTTGTGTGCCCTAGCCCTCTTAATCAGCGCCTTGCTAATAACATGTATGCCCTAGGCCTTCTGCTCAGCTAAATTACTGCTAGCCAAACGGAAACCGACAGCTCAAGGGTTACTCTTTTCCCGCAGTGCGGTGGAGAATGCCCGGCTCAGCTCTGGCCGAATTCAGGCGCTCTGGGTCCTAGCGAAAGATCCCAAGCTGAGAGGCCTTGCTCGGGCATTGACATTTAGCTACCAACCTCGCAAACTCCTTGCCCCATCTAAGACGTTTCAAGCCTTGCCGACACACCTCTGAGCCGACAACATATTTTCAGCTTGGCGCGAGCGATTCGACTGCTGGCACCGAATCGGGCCATTTGAGGTGCCTTAGTCAGCACACCTGCCTTCAGACGAGGCGTTGCTAAATCGAAGAGTTCAATAGAATTTTTTCTTAGTCCAATTTCAACAAATGAGGAAATAATTGCAGCTGGGTGGAGTTAATTCTGCATCTAACTTCTGTGTAGAGGTTGCCAAGGCAAAATGGTGTTTATAATGAACCTTTTCGTACATTCTAATGTGTAACTGGTCTATGCAAGACAGTTTACCAGCACATTATTCAGGATCAACTTCGTAAATTACGTAATGCCATTGACCACTCGAGGCCTGTGAACGAAGTGTGGCGTTAGAGTTTCATACTAATGGCCTTTGGTAGAGCGTTAGGGCAAAAGGGACCGAGTCACTGCGGCCACACACGGACCTAATGTGACGGTATTCCTCAGTTAATGGAAGATATCGTACATACAAGCCCCCCTTAGCAAGCCAAGTATGTCCTTTGCTGCGGACTCTGCTATGGTTTGGTGTTCGATGAACCCCTGGGAGCAGTATTCAAAGCGCCTGGCTGCCAAGGCTTTGTCGTTTCATCCTCTTCCCCGCACAATCTGCCCTTCTTGTTGTGGGAGCTAGTTAAGACTCTTAGATCCTGTCTGGAGCGTCACTGTCGCCTTCCCCCTTGAACAAGAAGACTTGATAAGCCTGTCTTAGCTGTGGTTGGCGATGCCGATGAGGGATTATGTACCCCTTTTCGCAAGGCAGTCTGCCTTTTCATTGCCCTCGTGCTCTCGATGAGTCAGTACCCAGATAAGGGAAAGCCTATTATGACGACCGAGTCGTTTTAGCTGTGAAAACATTCCCATGTCAAACTGGCTCTAAAGGTGTAGGTGGCGACGGCCTTTAGAGCACCCAGACTGTCCGAGAATATGTAGGTCCTCTTAGTCTTTTGGTCAGGATCTCTTCTGCGCTGATCTTTAGGGCAAGAATTTCCATGGCGTACTCTCCCAGCGGCTTGGTAAGACTGTAATTGTGCCCTGCAGTGCCCAGATCAGCTCCCCCCCCCCACCCTGCAACCTTCACACAACTGTCAGTATACTACTCCAGGGCGCCCACTTCAACCTCTCTTCCACCTTTCCCGGCGAAGGCTGAAGCTAAATGACGACTGAAAGTTCTTCCGCTTTGGCACAATGTCAGTAGCAAGGACTGCCAATCGTTCCTTGGAGGTTTGCCTTACATCTGGTGGAAACATTACTGGCATTATTGATCTCCAAAAGCCTTACTGCTTCTCTAAATGTATACGTAGAGACAGGAGACGTTCAAAAAGGACTTCCATTGCAGCCGGCTCTTGTGACAAGGCCTGTTGTTGCAGTTTCTGGAATTTGATGGTATTATTAGACCAGTTATGGCGTCTGGAAGTCAAATCACGCTTCCAGCAGTTCGTCCCTTGAAACGCTCCTTACGAGAGCCTTGTAAACGCGATTGTCACCCCAATGTCAATAACGTCGTGCCGAACGAAAAATATTTTTACGTAAAACTACGTCGATCTCACCTATGAACGTTAACGTGCCAAAGTCTACGGGACCTACCGATTCGAAATGAGTTTAGACGAAATGTACATTGTGTAAGTCACAGCCGATGCGCACTTTGAGCACAGGTCGATCGCGCACGCGCTCCGCAACTTATTTATTTCGTAATTTTAACGGTTTTTAGTTTGTACCCCGCGATAGTTTACGTATCGGGACGAGTTGTGAACGAACAAGCTGATGGGGGGTGTTAGAAGCGTCGTCTTCGAAGCGCTAGTTGAAACTTCGTCTGCTTTTATGTGCCAATGTTAAGACTTATGATTTTTGTATCGATTTACGTTGTTGAGTAATTCATGTGTAGAACAATATATTTGTAGTACAACGATTTGCGGGCTTTTTACCCTTTTTACTCTGTCGAGGGGGGGTTGTACCTGAAGCCCGGAGAACAGTGTGATGAGCCTCCTGAGAAAACCTTCGAAGAAGGCGTTCCAGAGTGTCGGTCCAAAGACCGAGTCTTCTTCTTCAAGTGCCGTCTCCTTCATCGAAGGTTGGCGATCAATTCTGCAAATCTGTCACGGTCCTGAGCCAGGTGAAACAAAACGGCTGCTCGGTTAATTCCCGTCCAGGTACGTATGTTCGACAACCATGACGCGCGCTTCCGCCCCACTCCCCTACGTCCACTGATCTTACCCATCATTATTGTCTGCAAAAAACTGTACTTGGGCCCACGCAAGACATGCCCCAAGTACGGCACTTTGCGCCTCTTTACGGTCATCAGCAGTTCACGTTTCAGGGAGTTCTGTTGGAGGATGTAGTCATTGCGGAGTCTTGCGGTCCAGGGGATTCTCAGCATACGCCAAATCAGCCACATTTCAAAAGCCTCTAGCCGATTCATGTCCCTGGCCTTCAATGTCCACGTCTCTACCCCATACAGAAGTATAGACCACACGTAGCACTTAACAACTCGCCAGCACAACGCGAAACGTACATCCCGGCGACACAATATACTACGCATGTTGTTAAACGCCCCACGCGCTATTTCGATTCGGCCGCGCAACTCCCCCTCCAACGACCACGTCTCCGCCACCCATTGCCCCAAGTACTTGAATCGTGCCACCTGCTCGATGCTTTGCCCGTTGACTGCCAACCTGATGCCACTATTTGCTGCCTTCGATATGACCGTCAATTTCGTTTTTGCTACGTTGATAGCCAGGCCATATTTCCTACAGGCAATTGTCACCCTGTCCAAGAGAGCCTGGAGCCCCACCTTGGAGTGGGCCAACAACACTGTGTCATCCGCATATCTTAAATTGGACACAGGCAATCCATTCACAGGGATGTCAATATCACAGTCATCCAGGGCGTCCTTAAAGACATGCTCCGAATAAATATTAAAGAGCAATGGCGACAACGTGCAGCCTTGCCTGACTCCTTTGGCAACAGCCACCTGGTCAGAGAGCGAACCATCCACGAACTTGTGTCTTCTGCCCCCAGTACAAGTTCCTGATTAGTCTCAGAGCCTTGAAATCAATACCCACTTCCTCCAGGATACAAATAAGCTGCACATGCTTCACGTTATCAAATGCCCGTAGGCCGATCAAAGACCGAGTGGGCACTCCCTTCTCATTCATTTCTTCAGTTTCGTCTGTCAGGCAAGCGCAGGTTGCTAAAGGATTTCCCTACCTGTAAGCTCATTGAGGAAGGTTGTCCGGTGCCAGTAGGGAAACGTGCCGAATTTCGACAATGACATCCGTACGTGGAGCTTCCTTCGGTACACCCGTATTGCCTGCCTGTGAGATTACGGCCAATGACTCCTTCGTGGGACTGCAGGGCTGGGATGCTTTGAATGGTGGAGGGGGGGAGGGGAGTCTTCTCCCTTCTCGACTTAGTCGATATTATTCGAGACAACCTGAACTCTGCACGGTCACTGCTGGATGTAATAACTAACATTCGCCACACTCATTGTGCTCTTCCGCCGTATTCCATGTGTGTCCGTAAAAGGCGAACTTATAGTGACGTAATTTACGCTTATTATCACGTACACAACATGAGGGGAGGCTTGAGAGAGATTCTACTGCCGACCTTTCGATCCGAGTTGTACCAGCCTGAGGGCTTTTAGCCTGTCCCCATGTCATAGACGAGGGAAAACAGCTCCTTGGCCTGACGGCTTCAGGAGCCGACTCTCCAACACTTAGTGAACCAGACCAGCACGAGTCCTTCCTCATTCTTCCAGTGGGCCTCCCTCAGCCCGTGCTACCTGTTGCTAAACGATACCAAGGTGGCCCCAGGCCCGCTAGCGGCCTTCTGGTATGCCTCGGAGATCTGACATTGCCTGAGAGGAGAGATTCTCACGGTGATAGGCCTCCTACCGCTTCCCCCAGCGATCAATAAGTTGGTAAATCAAAGGCGTCGTGTCGATAATTAAACGAACCCGCTAGCTTCAATAACTTCACGACCTCGACGACTACAATCAAAATTACGAGCCCTTTTCCCCCCCGGAGACCGCTCGACGTTGAGATTGTCGCTGGTTTTTGCGACAAAAATGATCGAGAACTCTCGTTTGAAAACCGCGTTAAAAGGAATACACGAAACGATGAACGATTTGGAAAGGAGCGTTCGAATCAGTCAAACTTTGGAGAGGAAACAATTTCACGGCGCGCTCCAATTGCTCATCGATAAACACCAATTGTCGTTGAATTTGGAGCAACTTAAATATCGAAACGAAAAATTGAAAGGTTGCGACTGTCGAAGCGGAGCGGATAAATTGAAATTGGCGGTTGTCGAAAAAGATCGGGAGCTCGCGAACGTTAAACGACTCGTTAAAAAGGTAAGCTGGTGTGATATTCCTCTGATAAGGCAATATATCGATATATCACGACCGAGGTCAGGTTATCGATATGCCCGACATCGTAGGCTCTGGCGCCATATTTGAAATTAGAAATAACTATTATGCCAATTATTTAATGTTCATTATGTAATACCCCGTTATATAATTATTATAAATGTACGAAGACTATGAAAAGGAGTTAATTCAATGAAATAAGAATGGGTGTATGAAATAAATGCGAGATAACTAACGGTTTGGCGAAAACGATATGCACCAGTGACTCATATCGATACATGCAGTCGAAGCGATATCGAGCGACCTATCGATACATGCAGTCGTAGCGTTATCGAGCGACCTAAGTGACAGCGGTTCCTGTTCTTTGTTTCACCCGAGGAATTTTTTGGCTACGGGGGGTTGGGATTCTGGGATACGACGATAATTAGGGAACAGAGAAGTTTGAGATGTTGGTAGTGGTTTCAAGGGATTGGTAACAAGTTAGGTCGTCGGTAAATCTGCAGGGCCTCGGAGGAACAGTGTGTAGGGGTGTGTTTGTTTTGTGCGGCAGATTGATTCAGGATGCATTCAGAATTATTTTCTCGCAATAACAAACCGGCTTTCGTTCTATTGATCCTGTTTTATTGAACGATGAGTATTTATTACTGTTGATTGCTGAGTTGCTATTTGATGTTGGTTGGTCAATTTTATCGACAATTCATCAACAGTTGTTATTTCCTCTCTATTCAACCCATTCTGGACATACCAAGGCGGGCTCTGGCGTTTTCACTTAATGTAGGTTCGATGTCAACGAGTAAACGAAACGACGTTTCTTCAACGCGTATTCTGAGATGAATTGAAAATTATAAGCGTAACCAGCCTTTGTTGGAGAAATTGTCCAGGACCCTCAGATCGTAGTTCCTAAGGAGTACTCCGTTTGCTGTGTACCAGTCGGTAACAGGTTCCTCAATGAACAACCTGATGACTTCGCAATAACGTTCGACGTTATCCATACGATTTTTAATAAAACGACAAACTAGTTGCTCCGTCGATTCTCAAAAGGTTGAAGCTTTAAAACTGATTTTACACGCTCGACTTGAAAAGTTTGAGCGGGAATTGGCGGATTTGGCCTCAGTAGCGCGATCTGTGAGACGGCGGGCGAACTAAAGTAGTTCCCACTTTTGCCGCTTGGCACGCGACGGAAAGTTGGGTCGCTCGGATTTGAACGATCTGAACGTGGAAATCTCCGATTCGAATGTTTAGCGAATTAAAATAGTTGAGAGCTCCTCGCTGTTTATGATCTCCTATTCCAATATCTTCCCCGGAACGTCAACTTCGAGACAGTTCACGATTCCCGTTCAGCGGCAACTTGTCGAGATTGAGAGACAAAGGCTGTACCAAATCAGCTCAAACTTGATATCTAGTTCTCAGGTTACCATGGGACGCCAGAATAAGCGTATGAGCAAAATCCACCGAAAGCTAACTATAGTTATCATAGTGATCAAAACACCAAATATTTTTCTTCTCAAAAACGGCTCTAACGACTTTGATTAAATTTTTTATATCGGTAGCTCCCAATAAGGCAACTATACCATAAAATTCCCATTTGTGGGAAAATGACGAGAGCAGCGCAATAAATTATCAAACATTTCGACGTAAATCGATTTTGGCGCAGTTTTTCCCTTATAAGCTCCCCTGAAATGTTACTAGGATCTTCAGAAATATTCGGTTAGTAGTCCAATATTGTACCTACTCAATGGGTCTTTAATAACGCTCATAAGATGAATAGGAGCTACTCCATAAATTGAGTTTATAAGGAAAAAACTGCGCCAAAATCGATTTACGTCGAAATGTTTGCCAATTTATTGCGCTGCTCTCGCCATTTTTCCACCGTTGACAATTTTATGGTATTGTCATCCCATCAAGAGCTGTCTATATAAAAATTTTAATTAATGTCGTCACTGTCGTTTTTGAGGAAAAAAAATGTGATCACTATGATAACTATGGTTAATTTGTGGCGGATCTCTCTCATACCCTTAATTTGGCGTCACATGGCGACCTGCGGGCTAGGTAATCTATTTTCTAAGATTCTAATGACTTTTGAGATGAATCTTAGAGGAAATATAAATAAAGTAGGGGGAAGAACGTGTTTGACGATAATGTACAACACAAGTGACGTGGAAGAGCTGAGGTCGTTAGGGAACGCAGGAAGACATTGTGTGATTGCCTCCCATTCACGTACGACGTTATCGATACGATTTTTAATAAATCGAAAAACAAGTTGCTCCGTCGATTTACAAAAAGTTGAAGCTCAAAAACAGATTTTAGGCGCACGACTTTAAATAAGTTTGAGCGGGAAATGGCGGATTTGACCTTAGTGGCGCGATCTGTGAGACGGCGGGCAAACTAAAGTAGTTCCCACTTTTGCCGCTTGGCACGCGACGGAAAGTTGTGTCGCTCGGATTTGAACGACCTGAACTTGAAAATTTCTGATTCGAATATTTGGGGACCTAAAATAGTTGAGAGCTCCTGGCCGTTTATGATCTCCTGTTCAAATATCTTCCCCTGGACGTCCTTTTCGTGCCCACTCTTCCCATTCAGCGGCAACTTGCCTATTTGCACGAGTCAGTTCGCGCTCTATCCGACGTTGACGAAACTCGATAAAAGGAAGTGTTAACATTTGAGCGGAGTTCATGAAGAACAATCGCGCTATAATCGATTTACGTAGAAACGTTTGGTAATTTATTGTGCTGCTCTCGTAATTTTCCCACAAATGGGAATTTTATGGTATAGTTGCCATAGTGGGAGCCACCGATATAAAAAATTTAATCAAAGTCGTTAGAGCCGTTTTTGAGAAGAAAAATATTTGGTGTTTTGATCACTATGATAACTATAGTTAGCTTTCGGTGGATTTTGCTCATACGCTTATTCTGGCGTCCCATGGTAACCTGAGAACTAGATATCAAGTTTGAGCTGATTTGGTACAGCCTTTGTCTCTCAATCTCGACAAGTTGCCGCTGAATGGGAAGAGTAAACTGGCACGAAGTTGACGTTCCGGGGAAGATATTTGAACAGGAGATCATAAACAGCGAGGAGCTCTCAACTATTTTAGTTGCTGAACATCCGATACACAGCAAAGAGTCGTTCGAATCGGAAATTACCGCGTTCAGACCGTTCAAATCCGGGCGACACAACTTTCCGTCGCGTGCCAAGCGGCAAAAGTAGGAACTACTTTAGTTCACCCGCCGTCTCACAGATCGCGCTACTAAGCCCAAATCCGCCATTTCCCGCTTAAACTTTTCAAAAGTCGAGCACCTAAAAACGGTTTTTAAGCTCCAACTTTTTGTAAATCGACGGAGCAACTTGTTTTTGTTTTATTGAAAATCGTATCGATAACGTCGTACGTGAATGGGAGGCAATCACACGCTCTCTTCCTGCTCTCCCCAACGACCTCTTCCACGTCATTTGTGTTGTGCATTATCGTCAAACACCTTCTACCTCCGACTTTGTTCATGTTTCCTCTATGATTCATCTCAAAAGTGATTAGAATCTTAGAAACTCAATTAATGGAGTAGCTCCTATTCATCTTATGGGCGTTATTAAGTATTAACATATTATTTTTTACAGTATTATTAACATATTGTTTTCAATAAATGATCCAAGGAATTGAACAGAGATAAAAATCAAAATGTGTCGAAAATAACGTTTTTTCAAACATTTCCGTAAATTCCAGGGTAACTTCTTCACCAGATGTGATAAATTGTAATGGACTGTCTTTTAGTCACCCATACCCACATTTCGTTCTCTATAATTATTTCCGTATATATATGTTGAACGGAGATATAAGCAAAGTTAACTCAGAAAAGGAGATTTGGCGAATATTATTTTATCGGCATTCCAATTTTCTCAAAAACGGCTCTAACGATTTCGATCAAACTTACGGAGTACTCTCAGCTAACTAGTCCCTACATTTTGTTCTCTACAAATGTTTCTGTAGAAATGCGTTGAACGAAGATATACCGCCCACACGTGTAGGTGGTGTTCGAAATTACGGGGGTGGCGGAAAGTTGTGTGTTGCTACGCACCAGATATTTTCTACGTATGAATCGCGTGCAAGTCTTCTGCCCTGCTCTATATTTACTCTTCCTAACTTTATATTCATTAATCATGAGTTATCGAAGACTTACAACTAACTTTTTCCATCGTTTGAGTACGTCTGGCAGCATGTCTCTGGTTGAATGGTGTACGGGTGAAGGTCTGATCGCCTTAGATTGTGATGCATTGTTCCAACTTTTGTTAAATGTACGTTTTCGCCAAACCGTTAGTTATCTCGCATTTATTTCATACACCCATTCTTATTTCATTGAATTAACTCCTTTTCATAGTCTTGGTACATTTAAAATAATGATATAACGGGGTATTACATAATGAACATTAAATAATTGGCATAATCGTACAGCCGTCGTTATTTCTAATTTCAACATGGCGCCAGAGCCTACGATGTCGGGCATATCGATAACCTGATTTTGGTAGTGATATATCGATATATTGTCTTATCAGAGGAAGCGGTCCCTGTTCTTTCATTTTACTTGAACTTTAATGAGGAAGGGAGAATTATCGTATTTAATAAATGTTTAATACACACATTTGCGTCTGAATGTGTTATTACTTAACATCCTCCCCCCCAATGTTTTAAAATCCGCCCAGATAATCCATTTGCGTTTGGGTTTTCTGACGGTGATATGACGTCTAGAGTTCTTTCTGTAACTGCTCAACACTCACTTTACACGAACAACAACTTGTAATTACAATCGTAATACTTTTATTCGCAACAGAATTTAAATTCATATCTTGCAGTCTTCAGAACGCTCTCATATCCACTGAAGCGCCGGGTGTGATGAGAACATAACGTAACAGATTATCATCGTAGTGGAAAAGCAACTGAAATATCCGCACACTTGTAAACAGCATCTGTGTATAATATTATTATTAATCAAAAACATGCGTAAATTATTCACAATAATAGAAGAGAATACTCGGCGGAGCACGTTAATGGCGGACAAATATCATTTGATAAAGAAAGATAAGAGCTAACTGGACCTAACCGCCCAATTTTTAGGGGTTAAGGTTTGATCAGGGCTAGAGCTTAACTCAATCTGATGAAGGCCGTTTTGCTCTATTATTCATTCTGAATAATAACCTTACGTTTTCGGTCACGAACATTTTTTTACAACCCCCCCTCAAAATTTGATACTTTACGTTTCAAGACATGGAGTTTCCACATTTGCAATGTCCGTCCGCCGCCTGGGCCGTTTTGTGCCTTTAACGTGGTCCAAAAAATTCGTTCTCTCGCACAAAAATCCAATTTGGTATCTAGTTGTGCCCGCCATCTCGGCAATCCGATCGGACGAAGCCCGTGATTGTTATGGGCAAAAAATGGTTAAAAAAAAATTAACGAAACGCAGTACAACGCGGGAACTACAGAGGAAGTCAACGTTTCGTCGTTTGTACTCCCTCCCTCCCGCCCGTCTCAACGAAACCGCTCGCCTGCTGGACTGGCAACGCCGCCCTCGCTCACCTCCCCTTTCGACTCGACTCGCGATGGGTTCGCCCAATTTCCCCGACTCGACGGGGCAAAATCATCAGACGTTATGGGCGGGCGCTGGTTTTTTACTTTCCTTGCTCTACGAAGTAGAAAGGAAAGTTATGTAATCGGCTGAAAAAAAAATTTTGAGTTCTCTTCAGATCTTTACGTTTCAGACCCTCCTGAGTCCGAAAAACACTATTTGGGAAAATGGTCTGTGTGTCTGTGTCTCACTAAAGTGTGTCTGTGAACGATTTTTAGAGAAAACCACCGTACTATATCAGCTCAAACTTGGTATCTCGCCCGCAGGTTACCATAGGACGCCAAAATAAGGGTTTGGACAAAATCCACCGAAAGTTAACTATAGTTATCATAGTGATCAAAAGGCCAAATATTTTTTTTCTCAAAAACGGCTCTAACGATTTTGATTAAATTTTTTATGTTGATAGCTCTCAATAGGAAAATTATACCATAAAATTCCCATTTGTGGGAAAATGACGAGAGCAGCACAATAAATTTCCAAAAATTTTGACCAAATCGGTTTTAGCGCGGTTTTTAGAGAAAACAACCGTACCAAATCAACTGAAACTTGATGTCCAGCCTACAGGTTACCATGGGACGCAAAAATAAGGGTATTGGCAAAATCCACCGAAATTTAACTATAGTTATCATAGTGATCAAAACACCAAAATTTTTTTCTCAAAAACGGCTCTAACGATATTGATTAAATTTTTTATATTGGTAGCTCTTAATAAGATTATTTTACTATAAAATTCCCATTTGTGGGAAAATGACGAGAGCAGCGCAATAAATTATCAAAATTTTCGACGAAAAGCGTTTTTAGCGCGGTTTTTTCCTTATAAACTCCGCTAGGATGTTAGTAGAAAGTTAAAGAAAATTGGTATTGTAGCCCAATCCAATACCTACAGTGTGAGTGTTTAAAAACGCTCATGAGATACGTGGGGCTCATTCCAGAAATTCCTGAATTTCAACTACTGCCGTTTCGCTTACTACCAGTTCTAAACATTTTTACCCAATAACTGCAAAAGTAATAACTATCCTTCTTGAAAAAATGTATGTTTACAGCCTCATTGGTTATCTGTGTACCGGTTGCTCAATAATGGTACTGCAATGAGTACGAGCAGCACAATAAACTCTGGAACTTTAAGCGCTACCGCTTCCTGCTGCCGTAAATCGTTGTTTGACCAAGTTCAAATTAACTGAGTGATAAATGAATTGATTAAATTCAATTAGCCATGTATAAAGTGAATTGTTGTAGAGCTAAGGAAAGTTGTGTGTTGCAACGCACCAGATATTTTTTGTTTTTTTTGCTTCCTCTAGGAAGCGCTTGTGTTTCGTATATAACCTTTGGCACTACGATTTGTTCCTTTATCGTCCGATTGCCTTGTTCTCGTCTTCCCCTCCACGAATGACTGTTTCGCTCCGTCTCAACTATTTCCATTAGCAAAATATCTATTATCTTCGATTGAACTTTTCATTATTCGTTTATTTTTGGTTTATTTATTTAATAGTTCGTGCGTTTCATTTTTTTGGTTTTAATACCATTCAATTTTTTTAGATTCTTTCTTTTCATTCTCATTTTGTTTTTTTTTCATAGATTTTTGGTTACATTTTGATATT
Source organism: Pachypeltis micranthus (assembly GCA_020466155.1). Lineage (NCBI taxonomy): Eukaryota > Metazoa > Arthropoda > Insecta > Hemiptera > Miridae > Pachypeltis > Pachypeltis micranthus. The sequence goes on from CM035780.1 coordinate 8,926,181, forward strand.
AGTATTTAGCGTGCATGTTTTCATATTAAAATTCAGTTTTTTCTAGATATTTTCGTTTTTTTTGTTAATTTTAATATTACGATTCAGTTCTTTTCGACCTTTTTTTGGGTTTGATTTTGATATTTTTCGATGCTGAATCGAACGGGATGGGTCTCGGAGCATGAATGCTAGGTCAAGCTATTTATCCGAATAATAAACCGTTGTGTAATAATTTGCAGGGTTTATGTGTCGTGAGCGGGTTAGGTGCTATTAATCGACTCTAAACGGGATCAACGCAGTTGGTTAAAAGCGGCCCTTAAAGGAGGAAATAAGCGTAGGATTTCAACAGTAATTTAGGAGTTAACATCCAGGTTTAGAATAAGTTTTTTCAACATCTAACAATACAACCCACGATAACCGACAATTTCGTATAATTCCGCAGCTAACCGAAGACAACGTCATTTTGGCTCGAGCGTTCGAAGAACAGAACAGAAAGCGTCGAGAGGTCGTCAGAGAAAACGCCTACCTTTTGAACGAGATAAAACGCAAGTCGCGAGTCGTCAATCGGTTGACGAGGAAGGAAAAGTGCGACGAAAATGTCTGCGAGCATCAAACGGCTCTTAAAGAGCTTCAACTTCATTACGCGGCGCAAATCGCGGAATTGATATCGATTCGAGGGAAAGACGCGTTTTTGAACAACTTCAAACGCCGCCGTGGGCGATAAGACTTTTTGAAATGAGACCGCCCCCGGGCGCGAGCTGCAATTTTATTGGCGAATGAAGACAAAACGTGCCTTTTGGATTTCGGTTATTTCTTTAGTCGCTTTAAGAACTTTGAGAGCCCAACGAACCAGGAACCTGCCGATTGTAGGCGCAATGGGCTGGCATTATTGCGGGCAGGGAGTTTGTGCGAGTTGTGTTGGAGATTGGAGAGATTGGAGGAGTATAGTCTGGGTCGTCAAACAGTCGAACAACTCCGCAGACTCGGACGAGATCCATTGGCGTCAACAGAGGCCAGTCAGTATGCCCAAAGGGGGGCTTCCAGGACACCGCTTCGAGCAGCTTTCACTCACATCACTAACACACGCAACAATTAAACTCACAAGGGTACACTACAACAGTCCACTTCTTTACTCCCCTCGCCATTGAACGAGTAACAAGCATGATTAAGTCCTAATACGCAGGTAATAAAAATGCCACCTGCGCACATCTTCGAGGTTGCCGAACTGGATGATGAGCGCACTGCTCGTCGTCCAAAAAAGCAAAGGTGCAAGTCATCACGCCTTCTCCTTCCCCTCCTAGCAGCCCAGACAATCCAGCTACTACAAGTAATAAACACAGTGGAGGCAAATCTGTTGGAGATGAAACCTGATTAAGAACTCCCAGATGGTATGGGATTCCCCATGTGGTCAGACCTTTGCGCGGTTCAACATAGGCAACAGTTCTCCAGCGGTAGAATAGCGAAAGACCAAATACCGGCTGTGCAACCGCTCATTACGTGGCAAGACGCAAGTTATGGCAATGCGAACGACAGTGGCACTCCGATTCAGCACAGTGCAAGTGGCTACTGGTACCAGTCTTGCGCAAACAACCTCGGCCAAGTACCTAGGTGCGGCCTTGTGCCGCATGGGGAGGCTATGAACACCTTGCCCTCCTCAGGAGCAGTTGGCCCTGACTACCCATGTTCAAGCCCTGGCTGGGGAGCGCCACTACACTGTGGCTCTTCGACACATCGACATTCCTGCCTGTAGTGCAGAACGCAGCAGTGTCCTGGTGGATTGCGTCATCCGAGCTGGATAGGCAGCGAGCCAGGATGACCGATTAGACCTTTACCAGGACTGCGACGTTATGTGCCACCAGATCAGAACCAGTCGAACTCCGAGGCTGCTCTGAGAGCACTCTACCGAGTGTCAGGTTGCCATTGCTAAGAATTGACTGCTCAACCAGTACCTAGCAGGCAAGGCGAGACACGGAACTACCACCCGCTACCTGCTAGGCATCAGCATCATACCTACAGTGCGGGACTGCCTGGAGATGAAGATGTGGCGCCCCACATTCGCTCTCAGGGCATGGGGCATTCAACACACTGAATATTTCAGAAGGCGTTTAATGAGTGCACGCTGCCCACATCCTTCACAATTGCAGCCTGTACGAGGATGTGAGGGCCAGCGCCACAATTCCACCAATGGGGCACGAAGCTTCCTTCCTCTTAATGGCAGCAGGACGCAATCCCATGAACGCCCAGCGCCACTGCACGACAAGTAAACCCCTTCCCAACATCCTAACTCGCTGCATATGTGGCCTATGCTGTTACATCCATGCAGCTCTGCAACCTCCATGACAGTAGACTGATATAACCCTATTCGAGGGTTCAACAGTCAGACCTGTGTTCACGCTCTCATGAGGGCTACGATACTGGTATGGTATGGTGTTTGCTGGTGGATTGCGTCATTTGAGCTGGATAGGCAGCGCGCCAGGATGCTCGAATGTGACAAACTGCTGGACAACGTCGCACCTTGCTCATTGTCATCTGAGCGCTAAGGAGTGAAGAGGGAGAAGCACCACTGGGTTGTCTCTGGAGAAGGACTGAGGCCTGAAATCATCGCCTTTGGTTCTGAAAGTCCAGGTAGTCTAGTAGCCAGGATCTTGCGCTAACTTTGCAACCCAAGAGGCGCAACTATGACAGGACGGATCTTCGTTACATCAGTTTTGTAAGATCTTGGAGTGGAGTCAAGTAACATCAGGGTTGCATGAAAAAGTGCTAAGGAGATCCGTCGACTGGGTGTGTCAACAGTCGTTCACCGAGGTATCACCCCCACACGTCCGTTGCTCAGGTCGTAACTGAACTATCAGCTCTGCACTATCGCCGAACATCTATTACGTATTATAGCAATAGGGTTGTACTCCATCATCATCCCGTTTACCTTTCTCTTCGTATATAAAGACCACGACCAACTTACTGACTCCAGAACTGACTTAACGGCCAGACGATGATGTCTTTACATCGAAAGCGCTTGCCCACAGTAACTCACCAGCCAGAGGAGACGGACTCACCTAACAGGTACGTTAACTTTAGGATCTATTATGTTTTGCACGTTTACATTCGGGATTTCTCCTTCTTCGTAATCTGAAGACATTAGGAGGAGACACTTCCGCGTATTTCAAACGAAACTAGTTTTAATTGTAACTTGGGAGTACAACTGTCTAGGAAACTCCAACTAAGCCTACTCTCCCCTCGACTGCACTAAATAACAGTAGGTTTCAGTAGGTATGGGAACTCTAAATACGAGAGCATTGACAATTACGTATGTAGCACACGAACAGAACGTTGACGACTACTCCCTGAAGGTAAGGAACCCTTCGCATAGCACTCCCTTCATTTCATTAGTTTAAAAGAAGGCCGTGAGGGGTTTACTGAGCACGTAAGTTTTGCTTGAATAGGTGAAATAACAAGCCTTTTCCAGTTTACATGCCCTTCATACAGTAACCATAGTATTGATAATTTACGGTAATGTCAGGGAATTTATAAGAGTATCAACGTTAGGTTTTGGAGAAGGGTGATGTGATTTGTTATGGAATTATCAGGTAAAAACTGTGATAGATGCTAGTAAATGAAACGGCGGAGGGCGGAATATCTGCAGTTGCTTTTAATTATCTTATGCCTGGTGTTAAACCTTCATAGTATGTCATTGGACTACCATCTCAATGTTTTAGAACGCGCTGGTGACGGATGGGCTGTGTGAGTGTGGAGAGATGGACACAGCGGAGCACGTGGTGTTCCGCTGTGCGAACTACCAGCAGGACAGGGAAATGGCTGGGAACGAGGTAATTTGATTAGGACATTGCAAGCACCTCCTTGGACCTCTCTCTGGAGAGCCGGATGAAGAGTTTTGACTGTCTAAGGCCGGGCAGCCCCTGCCAATGAGCAGCCCTGCACCTGTCCTCCCATTTGCCAACCTCTCTACGTAGGTGGCTCCTGGTAGTCCCAACAAAGGGCTCAGGGCCAATAGGGATCTGCTCTGATCCCTTCTTAGCCAACCTATCAGCCCGTTCGTTTCCCTCTATACCCTGATGCCCTGGCACCCAACACAGTGTTACACAGTTGTCCTCGGCCAGAGCCTTCAGTCCAGTCAGACACTCCCACACCTGCCGCGATGTAAGACAGTATGAGGCTAAGGCCTTGAGAGTGGCCTGACTGTCCACCATGATGTAGATTCTCTGCCGCTTCAGTCCCCTCTGCAGCAGCCGCTGCACACAGACTGTCACCTCTGCCTGGAACACCGTGGCCAGCGACCCCAATGGGATCGCTGCTCTGATCCTCGGCCCAAAGATGCCTGCCCCTGCAAGGCCACCCTGCACCGAGCCATCAGTGTAGTGTACCAGGACCACAGCTTCGAAAGCGGGAGCTCCCCCTACCCACCTGGATCGCTTATGAATGAGTATCCGAAAGGGTAGCGCGAAGTTGAACCTCGCGGGCATTGAGTCTACCACATGCAGTTCGGGCCCCTCCACGTTCACCTTGTCAAGGAACTCCTCCTCCCCCGCATGATCAGACCCAACTCCAACATACGCACAGCCTGGAGGAACGCCATGCTTTTAACATGTATGTGGAGTGGAGCTAAATCTAGCAAGACCTCCAGTGCAGCCGTAGGGCATGTTGTCATACAGCCTGTAATGGCTATGTGGAATGTAATTTAAATTTCTTTTCCACAGCGCCCGCCTTTCATTATGTGTGATCAAAGTTATCACTACGCTATCTCTCCTCTCTCCGTGTTAATTGAAAGTGATTATCTTTCGTAATATAAGAGTGATTTATAAAATAAAAACCAATAAAACCAACAGGCTAGACACAGGCAGTTTATTTAGCTGCAACTGCACTGTTTTGTTTTCCACCCTAGTCCACCAGACCAGGGCTCCATAGGTGACTACAGGCCTAACAACCGCAGTGTACAGCCACCGGATCATCCCAGGCCTCAGCCCCCATGTCTTCCCCACCATTCTTTGAGCTGCCCACATCGCCACCGACGCCCGCTGTAAGGCTTTTTTCACGTGTGTGGCCCAAGAGAGCTTACCATCAAGAAAGACTCCCAAGTACTTGATCTCATGCTGGATCTTCACCACCTTGCCACCCAGCCTGAGTTCCCGCAGCGTAAGGCTGCGCCTTCTGGTGAATGGGATCAGGCTCGTTTTGTCTGGATTGACAAACAGTCCTTGCCCAATGCATCATGTCCGTAGGGTATTCAGTGCATGCTGCATGCATTCACTGATTACACTCGCGAATTTACCCCTGACTATAATTACCAGGTCATCCGCGTATCCTATTACCTTGTAGCCCTCCTCCTCCAGCAGCTCGAGAAGGGTATCAGCTACCAGTAATCAGAGGAGATGGGAGAGCACCCTCCCTGTGGGCATCCCCTGGTGGGCACCACAGAGAGTGTCCCCCCCCCCCAACTCCGAGAAGACCACCCTGCTACTCAGCATCTCGTTGGTCCAAGAGATTAGGTAAGGATCTACACCCCTCCTACCAGCCGCAGCCGTAATTGAGGCATACGACGTATTGTCGAAAGCCCCCACAATATCCAGAAAGCAGCACAGCTCAATCTCTCCGGATCTCAGAGTATCCTCCAGCACTGTTGCCAGTTCCTTCAGAGCAGTCTCAGTGGATCTCCCTCTCTGATAGGCATGCTGGGAACTCCGAATGGGGCTCTGAGTAAGATAGTACTCCTTTATTGATAGGCACACTATCTTCTCCATTGTTTTCAACACGAAGGACATGAGACTGTCAATCATCAGGAATGTTACAAATGGTGGAAATGGTTCGGTTAAAGGGTTTTAAAGGATAGGGAAGAGAGTAGACTAGGAAATGTGCGCAGGGCCTCAGGAGTAGGAGTAGGTGTATAGATTGTGTGTTTGTGTTCTGTGTTAGTGTGTGGTTTTGAGTGGGCGGTTCCAGGGATGGTCGAATATCAAGTAGCCCATCCCTGGACCGCCGGTATGACTGTATTTAAGGGCTGAGTGTAAATATGAGTGAATGAGTGTGAATGTGTGTGTTGTGTATGTGTGTGTTAGGATTCAGTAGAGTAGGTTAGGTATTGTAGGGATGGATCCTGGGGGGATGAATATCGAGTAGTCCGCCCCTGGACCATCGGGAAATGTGTGAATGTATTTAAGGGTTGAATGGATGAGTGAATGTGTTAGCTAGTGATAGGTGTAGAGTAAGTTGGGTGGGTCGCAGGAGGGTGTCTTTTACGGCCTGAGCTGCGATCCCCACTCCGCTGTGACGAGGGCGGACTACTCTATATTCGGCCGCCCTCGCCACAGCGGAGTGGGGATCGCAGCTCAGGCCGTAAAAGACACCCTTCTCCATGGCTGGTGCGGGGGCAAGTCTAATCCCCGTACCCCCATGGAGATAAAGCGTAGGTGCCGGCAGAACGCCTCTTGGCAACTCCGGCACCGGGGCCTGCCACCCATTCAGGTCCTTAGGATGCTCAAGGTGCAGCCAAATAGAATGGGTACCACGGGGGCTTCAGCCCGCGGCCGGCGGCGTGGAGCCGTTAAAAGTGTGGCGCTGCCGGCCGTGAAGCCATGGGATTGGCCTCGTGGGGACCGTGGTTTCGCTGGAAATCCCCCCTATTGCCTGGTTCTGGGTTATCTTCCCAGGAGCATGCCCATGCTACCAGGCGCGACCACGGGTTGTGGCTAGTGGAACGGCCACGGCATTGTCCCCAGGGCCATGTCTGCGGCCAGCTGTGAATAAGGTCAGCATGCTGACTGAATAAGCAGCCGCGAACAATGGGCAAAACCCAAGAGATCGCAGAAGAGCTCCTGTCTAAAGGACTCAAGGGCAAGCGGATCTACATTTTCTCACACAGCCAGGACGCCTTAAAGGCCATCGCAGCCTATAGTTTTAGGTCTAAGCTGGCATGGGAATGCCTCCATGCACTCAAGCAGCTTGGCGCCCGTAACAGCCTCTCCCTCATTAGGGTGCCGGCTCACAGGAGGCATGAGGGCAATGAAAAGGCTGACCGCCTCGCGAAAAGGGGTACAGAATCCCCACCCATCGGGCCTGAGCCACACGTGGGTCTGACGAAAAGTCACCTGAACCGTCTGGTTGCTCGATGGGAGATACAGGAAAATGGCGCCCATTGGCATCGCCAGCCACGACTAAGACAGGCGAAAACGATACGCCTTCCTGTAAAAGGGCGAAGGCGATGCTGACACTCTCTAAACAAGATCTGAGAGTACTGATAAGCTTCCTCACCGGGCACTGCCCACTCAGATACCACCTCAGCAAAATGGGCATCTCAGAGGCAGTGGAGTGCTGACTGTTTGGCGAGGAGGAGACAGCAGAGCATATCCTATGTGAATGCCCTGCCTTGGCAGCAAACTGCTTTGAATACTTCGGTCAGGGGACCACTGAACCCCAAACTGTAGCGGACTCTGCGGTGAAGGACATACTTGGCTTCCTAAAGGGGGGGGGGGTGTACAACGCCTTCTACTAAGAAAGGGCCAGCGTCACAATAGGGCCCATATGCGGCTGCAGTGACAAAGGGACTTGTCCCACACGCCCTCGGGTCAGAAAAAAAAAAATCCCCCCTAGAGAAATGATGGGTGCTGGCTGGAGAGGGGTAAAGGCCGTGAGGCTAGGTACCCTCTCCAACGCCACGGGCAATGCACCAAAGCACGACTTACCATTGTTTTAGAACGTGTTGTTATTATTTGAGCGAGATTAATAGGGAAATTTTGAAGAAATGATACTTGTGAGTTTGAAATTTCACGTTGAGGCTGGCGAGCGCGAAAGAAACCTTTACACAAACGGTGGGTACAGCTTTCGTACAAGTACGCAACCACTAGGAACATTTTATCTCTTTTATTTTTGTTTTTATGCAATGATAACTACGTTTAATTGTGCTCGTTGATGGTTTCGATATAATGGCCGCGTCAATTGCAATTCACATCATCACTTAGTCACTGAGGTTATTAAAACGTGTGATTTTGTAACAGACGTTGCCATGCATCTAACCCAACACAAATTTCGTTACGCTTCTCCGTTACATATCAAGCGTTACATCTTCCGCGATACATTTTCTTTTTATGTAGCAAAGTAAAGACATAAAATGTCAATAAAATGAACAATAAGATGCAGTTTCCGCAGATAGCGGAATTGGTGGCGACCAGAATCATCATTTCATCGCATATTTACGTATTTTCCCTTTTTCGATCGCCGCCGTCCCATTTACCGCAAGCTTCGAGTTAAAACCTAATTCGAAGCTCGAAAGTTCAAACAGCCCAAAGACTTTGATTCGACGCACGAAGAAAAGGGTCCTTAAGACGATGTTCGCTCCGTCGGAATAAATCAGAGAAAAAAAAAGAAAATAAGAGGATCGAGAAGTCAGTAGATACTTGACCCCTCGACGGAACACGAGGAATCGAAAGGGGGAAGGCCCCATCTTTCCTCACGCGCTTCCAGTGGCACCCGCAGGGGGGATTCGACGTGATAGCGATTATCAACTTAACGGTCTCCTCCGAACGAAATGATAGGGAGACACTAAATCCGAGAGCTCGTATAACCATCGGTTAAGTTTTAATCGTCGTTTTTTGTTTTCATTTTTGAAAGAAGATGGCAGGTTTATCCAGGTCGAGGGATATGAGTCCTGGTCGTTTTTGTTCGTCTTCTCTCTCGGAATAAACGAAAAAGGGGCCGAGCCCTTGACTTTAATTCGAACACAGCCTTTGAATAAGTACAAGTTGGGCGTCACGTTTAGAGCCAAAGAGCGCGCTTCACAACTTTAACACCCGCAGAAAGCCGTAAAGTCCTCTCTCCAGCTCATCGTTCTGGTCGAATTAAGGGCGAAAAGCAGTGTAGTCCTGACGACAGATCACGGAGGAGTCTTGCAAGAAGTGATTAACAAATAGAATAGCAACTGCAATCGTGGAATTTGAAGGTTAAAACGGGCAGGTGCCTCAACTCACGCTCGGTATTTGTATTACCGGGCAGTGTTCCTTCCTGTGGTGGGCTACGCTACAGCCTAATGGGCGTAATGTGCCAGGCCATCTCCTGGCCTATAGGCACATTGTGTTGCCAAGGCCACTGGGCAAACACTCCTTGAGGACCCGTTTACAGTAAAACCAAGCCCCTTCGCATAACAGTTTATCGACAACACTGCGCTATACTTGTACTTCAACAGCACTAACTAAGTCCAGTGGTTTTTTCCGCTTGAGTCGTCGGAGTTCATCCTCGTTGTCCAAAACGTAGAGCATTTCCGGGTTTTCATGGTTGTGGAGACGTTATTCATGCCTCCTTGAGTACCTTGCGATAATTTCGTGGACTGTTTCCATCCCCAAATCTCGATGAATATCATCGTTTCTCATGTACCAGGGCGCATGCACTATGCTTCTCAGTATTTTATTTTGGGAGGTTTGGATTTTGTTAATATTTGTTTTTTTGGCACAACTGAATTAATATAACTGAATTCCATAGGTCCATATAGGGTGAAGGATCTGCTTATAAATAAGCACTAAAGTTAACGTACCTGTTAGGTGAGTCCGTCTCCTCTGGCTTGTGAGTTACGGTGAGGAGACGGACTCACCTAACAGGTACGTTAACTTTAGTAATTTGCCTACTGGCGGATATAACCCAATTTCTATAAATAAGCAGTTTATTGTGGAGAGAGAGAGGAGAATTCCTTCCCATCAACCAATACATCTTTCTGAATTTAATTCTAATTTCCTCTTTTTTCTTTTCTATGTGTTTTTTCCAGTTTAACTTGGAGTCGAGGGTCATACCTAAGTATTTGACTGCATCGGTATGGGGTATTTTATTTGAATTGATCTCAACATCCATGACAGGAATTTTTCGGTTAGTAAAGTTGATGTGAACTGATTTTGATTCATTTAACTTTATTCTCCACATCTTTGTCCACTTAGAAATCTCAGTAATTGACGTCTGTAGATTACTAGTTGCGGCTTCGACTTCATCATCTACTGAGAGGATAGCCGTATCATCAGCAAAGGTGGCAACAGTTGTACCTTCTTGTTGAGGTAAGTCCCGGGTATACAGAAGATAAAGGACTGGCCCTAGGACACTTCTTGCGGGACCCCTGCTTTAATTGGCTTCAAGCCAGAGTATTGGTCATCTTGCTTCACCCTGAAATGTCTATTTTCAAGGTAAGATTTTAGCAGTAAGTAGTACTGTTTTGGGAGATCTCGGTGCAGTTTGTACTCCAGTCCCTCATGCCAAACCTTGTCAAAGGCCTGTGCCTCATCTAAAAATATGCTGGCACAGATTTTCTTACCTTCAAGGGCCTTTTCAATTATATTAGTTATTCGATGGACTTGATCTATAGTTGAGTGTTTTTGCCTGAATCCGAATTGATGGTTTGGGACCAAGTTTCTATCTTCAATTATGGGTTTGAGTCGTTTAAGAAGCAATTTTTCAAACAGTTTTGACATAACGGGGAGGAGGGATATTGGTCGATATCCCGTCTTCTCGTTTGGTGATTTCCCTGGTTTGGAGATCATGATGACTTCCGCAAATTTCCATTAGGAAGGTACGCATTTCAGTCTAAATGTAGCATTAATAATGTGAAGCAATTTTATCACTGCTTTATCGGGAAGCTCTTTCACAACACGACCTGGTCGTAGCCGGGCGTTTTTTTTAAGCATTAATGTTGCTTTTTATTTCATCCTTAAGTTCTTTCAGTGTCACTGGGACTATTTTGAGTTCGTCAGTTTTTTCCGTCCGAGTTATATTTTCGTCTGGTATTTGATTTGGTAATGGTTCAAAAGTTTCGAAGAGATGTTCTGCAAAAAGATCAGCTTTCTCTTTATTGCTTCTGGCCCAAGTTCCATCCTCCTTTTTGATTGGAGGTAATGGGACTTAGGGTCGTTTCATGTTTTTGGTAAACTTGTAGAGGGAGTACTCCGTATCTTTCTCCGCAGTCAGCTTACTTAAAAAGTGATCTACTGTTTCATTCTCCATAGTTCTAATTAGGTGTTTAAGTTTGTTAGCGTAATTATTAAGTATTGTTTTGTTTTCGGGAGTTCTATTATTTTTCCACTTTCTCCTTGCTTTTCGTTTCGCATTCAGTAAATTTCTCAATTCCATTGGATACAATTTTTGATTTTCACTATTATCGTTTTGAATTACTGGCGTATTTTGCCAGGCTGCGTCTATATGGGCATTATAAGGGCCTCCCTGCAATCCCAGACGCTCTATCAGAGAGCCTCGTCTTCCTGCTGTTAGTGCAGTACGCTCTAGAGACATGGTGAGTCGCCCTGTCTCATTGAGACAGGCAGAGGGCATGCACAGCGTGACAACCTCCTCGCTATCCAGCCACAGCATTCCGCACTACCTTGGACCCCGTGCAGGAAATGCTCGCTGGCCCTTCCCCCCTTCCCCTGGATCTTTTGCTTGAGCTCACGTTAGAGTCCCTTACCTCTGATTCCAGCGCTTCAACAATATGGCTCGACTCGTCGCCTCCTCCAAGGCGGGACTTGTTAGGATCCTGGATTTGTGGCAGGCGCAGTGGGATGTGGGCCTGCATGCGGTTTGGTGGCACCCATTCTTTGCTGCCACGCAGCCCCTCTTCAGTTATGAACTGGCATTTTGTGCTGTCTGGAACTTTATCGATAATTTTTGGGTTATATCGCTGAGTACATTGCAAGCGTAGTCAAATAAAGGCAAACGCACGAATCTGTGATATTTTGACATTTCTAGGAAAGTGTCCTGCACGTAGAGCCCGATAGAATTTATTGCACACATTGTTCACGTGAGTGCCAAGCCAAATGTTGATTAATTGTGAGGCCAAGACTTTTAAATTGATCAGCATAATTTATTCTGCTAGAGAGAGAGAGAGAGAGAGAGAGAGAGAGAGAGAGAGAGAGCACAAAACTTCTACTCTGGCAAGGAAAGGAGACGCAACCTGTAGCAAAATATTAATCCCTTTACGCCCAGCATTTACGTATAAAATCAGATCACGAGTAGGCGCTCATAAAAGGCGACCGTTCAAAAATAAAGACACTTGTGGCACATTGTAGTACGCTGCTGTGCAATCCTGTACAAATAAGAATTGTCAAGGCGGCACTGGAGGATGTTGACTGATGATCCGAATCAGTCGCTGAATTCCAGAGATATTTGCCGCTTTCTACCGCAATAAAACCGCGATTTCATACTCGAAAGCTCATTGTTTCCGGCTGTCGGAAACTTGATGACTAAAGGCTCCTGGAGGTGGAGGGATTCGAACCTCTCATTGTCTCTCTTAAAGTCTTCGTTCGTCGATTTACCCGGGTGACCGACTTCAAGCGGCAGATTTCTGGCTACCGGTCGACTGGTGCTTTGCGGTTCTCAGTTCGCAGATTGGCAAGGGTTTGAAACGCGGTGCTCTGCTACCTTACTGCCACTGCTCCAGGCGTGAACGAGTGACGTCAAAGTCATTCGGTTCGGCATCAAATACGCAGGTGGCTGCATGGAAGGTGCATCACATCTACTGGAATCTTAAAGGGACGGTCCTTAAATCTTTGACAGAAATCGCATCATGTACGAAGAAAGGGAGTCCTTAATTACCATTATAGGCCGTTTTCACCAAAACACCAACTGATCACGGCAAGATAAGTAAATCGAGGTTAAACTGTTTCGTTCCCAGCACGCTGGCCTGAGATCACTGTGGGATGCAGTTAGGGTAGCCGTGATTACGCTGCTATTAATTAAGGTTACAGTAAAGTAAGGGAATTGGGCGTCCGTACAACATCCCGTCGCGTAAACAAGTGTCGTGTAAACGTAAATGTACGTAGATGCTCAACCCTCAACACTCGAAATTTGACCAAATTATTGTCGGAAGCCAAAGTGGCCGCATTAACCTCAATGCCTGCGAGGTTCAACTTCGCATTACCCTTTCGGATACTCATTCATGAGCGATCCAGGTGGGAAGGGGGAGTTCACGCTATTGAAGCGGGGCCCTGGTATACTACAATGTTGGCTCGGTGCAGGGTGGCCTTGCAACGGCAGGCATCTTTGGGCCGAGAATTAGAGCGGCGATCCCATTGGGGTCGCTGGCCACGGTGTTCCAGGCAGTGGTGGCTGCGGTGACGGTCTGTGTGCAGCAGCTGCTGCACAGGGGACTGAAGCAGCAGAGGATCTACATCATGGTGGACAGTCAGGCCACTCTCAAGGCCTTAGCCTCGTATTGTCTTACATCGTGGCAGGTGTCTGACTGGAATGAAGGCCCTGGCCAAGGGCAACAGTGTAAGACTGTGTTGGGTGCGAGGGTGCCAGGGCAACAGGGTATAGAGGGAAAAGAACGAGCTGATGGGTTGGCCAAGAAGGGATCGGCGCAGATCCCTGACGGCCCTGAGCTCTTTGTTGGAACAACCAGGAGCCACCTACGTGGAGTAGTTGGCAAATGGGAGGATAAGTGCAGGGCTGCCCGGCCTAAGACAGTCAAAACCCTTCATCCGACTCTCCAAAGGCAGGTCCAAGGAGGTGCTTGCTCTGGGGAGGAAGGATATGAGTATCATATGTGGCCGGCTCACAGGTCACTGCTCGCTGAGGTACCACCTTGCAAAGATTGGCAAATGTGAGGTACAGATATGCAGGTTCTGCGAGGTGGGGCTAGAGACGGCTGAGCATGTGCTGTGCGTATACGATGGACTCCCGGCATCGTGTGTTTGGGAGGCCCTTTCTTCAGAACAGATGAGGTGGCGAATGTAGAACTTGCGGATGTCCTCCGCTTTGTGCAGGGGTGGAGGGGGGCGCATAGGTGACGTCACACCAAGTAAGACCATTGCTGTGGGGCCTAGGGGTGGTGCAGGGGGGCCATGATCTGAGGATCAAGGACGCCCTTACAAATAAGCCCGTTTGTGGCTGCAGAGAGGGTATCACCTGCATCCACCGGTTCAAAACAAAAACCTCTGTCGAAACTGAAACTGGTGAGGAGCATGAAGTGAAAATACTAGCAAGTTGCAGCCAAATAGAATGGGTACCGCAGGGGCTTCTGCCCAGGACCAGTGGCGTGCAACCTCTAGGGAGTGATGCTTCCGGCGGTGAAGCCATGGGTTGGCTTCGTGGGGGCCGTGGTCTCGCTGGGAGTTCTCCTAAGTTGTGTGGAGGCCACAAGGCTGGGTGGGTACACTCCCCACAGCCAGTTTCCACGCTCTCTTATACTTTCCTAAGCCCTACTACCCGCACAGGCGATCACTGAGTGTCACGTAACCGCCAGTGCATCACGCAGCCTGGGGATCATGAAGACAAGACCTTTTTACGGGCAAGGAACTGAAAGCCGTTCAGTTCAGTGGAGCCATTCCGAATTCGCTTTTGCACTCCTTCCGATTCACTTCTCGCTTCTCGATCTATTTGGTATAGTTTGCTACTAGGGAAGGACTTGTGGATTACATTGAATCAACAAAGGAAGGATTATTAGTGTGTCTAAGCCCGATTCAATTACGTTACACTCCATTCTGTTGTCAAATCGTATACACACAGGTTAGGGTATTAAAGCCTCAGTTCCAAAAAAATTGCTGACAGCACCTGAGGCATAATAACATTTACCTGCGCTCCTCTCTAGACACTGCGAGGCCAATAATTACCCGATCCTCGACTTGAGACCCGTTTTTCCACGTCAGCCGGCCTTATCCGTGAATAAGGTGATTAATGTGAGTTAATGTTCAACTCCTCGACGTCACTATGGGCGTTGAAAGTGGGATAGCGACCCATTAGACGACCAAATGTCGTGGGACGCTTGAAATAAAGAGACGGAAACCAAAATAAAACCAACCGGAGAGAGAGAATGCATAGCTGACGAAAACGAGGCCCTTACGTGGGCCGGCTCAGGAGGGCTCTGAGGATGGAGGAGAAAGGAAATTAATATTCCGATTCTTCGAAAGAAAGTTATGTCTTCGAGTCAAGTGGAATCGCCGGCATTCAACTCAAGTATTCAAATAGCGTGCAAAACTGTATAATTTTGCAGAAGTAGCGCCTTCGTTTCTTTTCTTGAAGGTAGAAGCGAATGTAGCACGCCATCCCTTCATCTCTCGGCACTTTAGCATCAAAGGTTTAGTAGCTTTAGTAGTACTCGGCGACTATTGACCTTGACGTCCGCTTCAAGTTGGGGACCATAGCTACTGGTCAGTTCTTTAACGCTCATGAGAGAGACGTCACGATATAAAGCTCACAATCCACCAAGTCTGATCTTCAGTAAGTTTCATTCAAGGCACGTTTCAAGCTGCGGTGTTATCCCTCAATCGCCTCATTAGCGGCAGGGCGGTAGACCATGGTTTGAACGTGTTCAGAACCGAGCATTGCAGTGACACGGCTGAAAAGTAGGCAGTGAAATTGCTTACCCGGATCGGTGGTTATTCGATGCGGGGGCGCCTTTGACACGGTGTGGTGGCCAGCCGTCCTTGCGCACCCTCTCCTTGCCACCCAATCTTTACCAACTGATGGCAAGTTTCTTCAAGGACCGCTTTGCCTACACCGGAACTGGACCACAACGCGCTCGTCTAGCAATCACAGCTGGCTGTCCCCAGGGCACAGTGCTGTCCACCATACTATGGACAGCACTGCTGGACCCCCTGCTTTACTTCTTACAAACGAATAGCTACACACCGCTGGCATTCGTAGACGACCTCATGGTCATAATCGAGGCAGACAACCTGGCGCTGGCCAAACTGCACTTGAGTCGCATCACTCAGATAGTCACCACCTGGTACGCTCGCGAGCGTCTGCAGCTGGCCTCTGAGAAGACACAACTAGTGGTGTTGCGCAGCACTCTCCCTCCCCACACACTGGTTGGAGCTGGCCCCAGGTATGGGCACAACCCCTGCATCCTCGGCCTAATACCTGGGCATCATCTACTCCCCAACACACAGCCCCACCAAACACCTGGCCCTTCTACGCGCCAAGTGCTTGGAGCTCGCAGCCCAGGTCAGGTCCTTGCGCGGCCCAACATGGGGGGCCTTCTCGCATACCGCTGCCTTTAAAAACCGGCCCATTTTTACCTCGGAGCGAGATCTGCAGCGGGCTTGTACCATGCAGAGGGACGTCCTCCTGGCCATATTATCAGCACATTGGACGACGTCCCATTTGGCACTGCAGGCGCTTGCGGGAGCAGCCCCCCCTCCCCCCTAGACCTTGTCCTAGACCTGGCAGTTCTGTGATCTAGCAAGCAACGCGGCGCGCTGAACAGTTACCGGGGTGCCCTGGAACCACTGGTGCCTGTGCTGCCAAACGGGAGACCTCCACCGAGTGCCAGCTCGAACTCCCATGTGAGGCAGACCTCGATGCATGGCAACTGCACGACACCTGCATGCCACCATCTCCACAGTCTGGAACCACATGGAATGAGGCGTTGGCACCCCTCCTTCCCAGCCGCCCAGTTGCTCTCAGGACATGGCGTGTTCAATCAGCGCCTCTACTTCTTTAAGAGGCGCACCTTTGATCTCTATCCATGCAGGTGGGAGATCAACGAGAACGCAGCCCACACCCTGTTCCTCTGCACCCTCTACCAGGACGTGCAGGCTAGGGCACGCATCCCCCCCCCCCACCCCCTTGAAGAGGCTACTACGCTTCTCTCCAACAAATCAGCCAGGCGAAGATTTGCCATATTCACCCAAGCATGGGCAGCTTGGCGGCTCAAGCTGTAGTCATAGATTCCCCCAACTGAGGCGGATCCTCCCCCATGACCATCTGGAGGCCACTATGGATCCCTCCTCCCACAGTCTATGGGGGAGCACGCCTAAGTGAGGGCCAGTCTTATTGACCACCTCTCTTCACCTCCACTACTCACACCAACGAGCCAGGACTGGCCTGGCTTGTTGTCCCCATTAGGTTATGCGATGAGGAACACCATACCAAGCTATCCATGAGCTGATGAGAGCTGTAGGAACCGTTTCTGCCATAATGTCAGTGGAATTGCTTCCGACTATGTTGAAAAACGATCAATGATGGTTAAAAGGTAACGAAAACATGACAGGTACCCTCAGTCATGCTTTTGCCCTTTCGGGGTAGTTGCGAAAAGGATTGTTTTTTCTTTTGGGCATATGGGACAAAGTTCCTCTGTCAATGCGGCCACACATGGGGCTATTGTGAAACTTAATAGAAGGCGTCGTACAAACCCCCCTTAGGAAACCAAGTATGGCCTTCACTGCAGACTCAGCGGTGAGTTTGGCGTTTGACTGCCAAGGCAGGGCAATCACGTAGGATGTGCTCTACCATCTCGTCTTCCTCATCGCTAAGTCTGCGTTCTACCGCGAGGAAGCTTATCAGAACTCTCAGATCCCGTCTGGAGAGTGTCAGCATCGCCTTCGCCCTTAGACAGGAAGGCGTAACAAGCCTTTTCGCCTGTCTTAGTCGTGGCTGGCGATGCCAATGGGCGCTGTTTTCCTGTGCCTCTCATCGGGCCACCACACGATTCAGGTGACTCATCGTCATACTTATGTAGGGTTCAGGCCCGATGGGTAGGGATTCTGTACCCCTTTTCGGAAGGCGGTCAGCCTTTTCATTGCCCTCATGCCCCCCATGAGCTGGCACCCAGATGAGGGAGAGCCTGTTACAGGCGCCGAGCTGCTTGAGCGCACAAAGGCATTCCCAGACCTAAGCCTATCGGCTGCTTAGACCTAAAACTATAGGCTGCAATGGCCTTTAAGGCGGCCTGGCTATTTCGTCCTTAAACCATTTCAAGGCAGCTATAAAAGAATTATTTATAACTTAGTTTTCCGTTTTTACTTTCCTTGCTCTACGAAGTAGAAAGGAAAGTTATGTAATCGGCTGAAAAAAAAATTTTGAGTTCTCTTCAGATCTTTACGATTCAGACCCCCCTGAGTCCGAAAAACACTATTTGGGAAAATGGTCTGTGTGTCTGTGTCTCACTAAAGTGTGTCTGTGAACGATTTTTAGAGAAAACCACCGTACCAAATCAGCTCAAACTTGATATCTAGCCCGGAAGTCACTATGGGACACCAAAATAAGGGTATGAACAAAATCCACCGAATTTAAACTATAGTTATCATAGTGATCAAAACACCAAATGTTTTTCTCTCAAAAACGGCTCTAACGATTTTGATTAAATTGTTTATATTGGTAGCTCCAAATATGGCAACTATACCATAAAATTCCCATCTATGGGAAAAGGACGAGAGCAGCACAATAAATTACCAAAACTTTTGACGAAATCGGTTTTAGCGCGGTTTTTAGAGAAAACAACTGTACAAAATCAGCTGAAACATGATGTCTAGCCTACAGGTTACCATGGGACGCCAAAATAAGGGTATGGACAAAATCTACCGAAAGTTAACTATAGTTATCATAGTGATCAAAACACCAAATTTTTTTTCTCAAAAACGGCTCTAACGATTTTGATTAAATTTTTTATATTAACTGCTCTTAATAAGGCAATTATACTGTGAAAATCCCATTTGTGTAAAAATAACGAGAGCAGCACAATAAATTATCAAAATTTTCGACGAAAAGCGTTTTTACCGCGGTCTTTTCCTTTTAAACTCCAAGGAATGTTAGTAGAATGTTTAAAAAATTGGTATTGTAGTCCAATCCAATACCTAAAGGGTGAGTGTTTAAAAACGCTCATGAGATACATGGGGCTCACTCCAGAAATTCCTGAATTTCAACTTTTGCCGTTTTGCTTACTACCAGTTCTAAACTTTTTACCCAATAACTCTGCAAAAGTAATTACTATCCTTCTCAAAAAAATTTGTGTTTACAGCCTCATTAATTATCTGTGTACCAATTGCTCAATACTGGTGTTGCAATGAGTACGAACAGCACAATAAAATCTGGAACTGTAGGCGCTACCGCTTCCTGCTGCCGTAAAGCGTTGTTCGACCAAGTTCAAATTAACTGAGTGATAAATGAATTGATTAAATAGAATTAACCATGTACAAAGAGAATTGACGTAGAGCTAAGGAAAGTTGTGTGTTGCAACGCACCAGATATTTTCTTTTATCTACAATTTCCTCAGTAAATATTCTACATTTGTCCCATATTAATATTAACTATTTTAAATATTTTGTATGTAAGTCCGCTGAGTACGTAATAGTATGAAGTTAAACTCCTCTCCCAAGCACGAAGTTGACTCACATGGGGTAGTAGCATTCAAACGTTTAACCACGTATTTAGAGTAACAAAATGAATAAAATTTGCGCAGCTTTTCAGTTTCACGTGGGTGGGTTTGCGCCTGCGCGAGTGTTGCCCTGAACTGGAAAAAGGGGTTTCTCATTTAATGAGGTCGACCGAAGAGATTCGCCGACGAACCTAATTAGATTTTTCTTTCTCCCGTCGAACCTGCAAATTCGGAACGACAACGGGTTATAACTGCAGGCGGAAAAAGCGGCTTGACGGGAACCATAGTCGTTATAGGTCGAGAGTTCGCGGGACGCATCTCAAGTTTTTACTTTCCTCGAGCAAACATTAAGAATGCTTATTGTATCGGGTGAAAAAAGCGTCGAATTTTTAAGCTTTCCTTGTAGAAAGGAAAAGTTGTGTGATCGGTTGATGAAGCAATTGTTGAGTTCTCTTCGGATCTTTACGTTTTCGACTTCACTGAGCCCGAAAAACTACTGGACTGAACATACATGTTCATAATTGAAAGTTTGACGGTTTGCCCAGCCGCCTTGGATGGTCGCAGCGGCTGACGCAAAACATATTTAGAATCAGCAGAGAAATGTCTAAATAGCTCTTTTTCAGTTTTTTGAAATATGGCCTAGTTCAAAAATGGCCGCCTATAAGTTTTACCGTTTACTCTGAAGTAATGGCTTGTGGAAAACATGAATATGAAACATATTTAGAATCAGGAGATGAATGAACTGAAACAGCTTTTATCAGATAGCCATTTTTACTTTCCTTGGCTCTACAAAGTAGAAAGGAAAGTTATGTAATCGGCTGAAAAAAAAAATTGAGTTCTCTTCAGATCTTCACGTTTCAGACCCTCCTGAGTCCGAAAAACACTATTTGGGAAAATGGTCTGTGTGTCTGTGAACGATTTTTAGAGAAAACCACCGTACCAAAACCACTCAAACTTGATATCTCGCCTGCTGGTTACCATGGGACGCCAAAATGAGGGTATGAACAAAATCTGCCGAAAGTTAACTATAGTTATCATAGTGATCAAAACACCAAATTTTTTTTTTCTCAAAAATGGCTCTAACGATATTGATTAAATTTTTTATATTAACTGCTCCTAATAAGGCAATTATACTATAAAAATCCCATTTGTGTAAAAATGACGAGAGCAGCACAATAAATTATCAACATTTTCGACGAAAAGCGTTTTTAGCGTGGTTATTTCCTTATAAACTCCGCTGGAATGTTAGTAGAATGTTTAAAAAAATTGGTATTGTAGTCCAATCCAATACCTATAGGGTGAGTGTTTAAAAACGCTCATCAGATACATGGGGCTCACTCCAGAAATTCCCGAGTCTGGTAGTTGGCCGTTACGCTTACTACCAGTAATAAACGTTTTTACCCAATAACTCTGCCAAAGTGATTACCATCCTTCTTCAATAAATTCGTGTTTACAGCCTCATTAGTTCTCTGTGTACCAATTGCTCAATAATGGTTCTGGAATGAGTACGAGCAGCGCAATAAATTCCGGAACAGTGAGCGCTACCGCTTTCTGCTGCCGTGAAATGTTGTTTGACCAAGTTCAAAAGAACTGAGTGATAGATGAAAAGCCATGTACGAAGTGAATTGACGTAGAGCTAAGGAAAGTTGTGTGTTGCAACGCACCAGATATTTTAACTAGGCCATATTTACAAAAAAAAATGAAAAAGAGCTATCTAGACATTTTTCTGCTGATTCTAAATATGTTTTGCGTCAGCCGCTGCGACCATCCTGGACGGCTGGGCAAACCGTCTAACTTTCGATTAGGAACATGTAGCTAACTTCAACCCAGTGAAAAACGCTATTTGTGAAAATGATCTGTGTGTGCACGCAATTGTGAACAAACTGCTCTAACCAAATCAGCTCAAATCTGATATCTAGCATGCAGGTCGCCATGGGACGCCATAACAAGGGTATGAGCCGAATCAGCCAAAAACTAACTATAGTTATCATAGTGATCAAAGCACCAAATATTTTTTTTCTAGAAAACGGCTGTGATGATTTTGATGAAACATTTTATGTGAACAGCTCTCGATAAGATAACTATACC
Source organism: Pachypeltis micranthus (assembly GCA_020466155.1). NCBI lineage: Eukaryota > Metazoa > Arthropoda > Insecta > Hemiptera > Miridae > Pachypeltis > Pachypeltis micranthus. Next base: position 8,947,317 of record CM035780.1, read on the forward strand.
ACAAAATTGCCAGTTTTGAAAAAAATGCGAGAGCAGCACAATAAATTACCAAACGCTTCGACGAAAATCGATTTCAGCGCAGTTTTTTCCTTATAAGCTCCGCTGAAATATTACTAGAATCTTCAAAAAAATTGGTGTTGTATTCCAATTTAATACCTATACGATGAGTAGGTAAAAACGCTCAAAAGATATATGAGGGTCACTCCGGAAATTCCGGAATTTCAACTACCGCCGTTTGGCTTGCTACCATTTCTAAAAGTTTTTGCCCAATAACTATTCAAAAGTGATTATGATCCTCTTCAAAAAAATCGTGTTTACAGCCTCATTAATTATGTGTGTACCAATTGTACAATAGCGTTCGGAGAATAAGTTCGAGCAGCACAATAAATTCCTGACGTGTAAGCTCTACCGGTTTCTGCCGCCGTGAAGTGATGTTATAATGAGTGATGAATGAATTTAGTAAGTAGAAAGAGCCATGAACACGAGTGAATTGACTTATGCTAAAGAAATTTATGTGCTGAAGCAATATCCGATATTTTAACTTTAAAGGAGTACTGGTACTATGTGTCGCTGTTCTACACGTGAATCATATTCGCGCCTCTCGTCGTGTTCATCTACATAGGACACCGCCCAAGAATGTAACATAAATTAATAAATAATACAATTTTTTTAAAAAAAACTTCACTTTGTACTTTTTTCATAATTTTTCCCGATAATTTCAAAACTCTAAACCCGAGCCGCCCCAATAAAATCACGTTGACAGTCGCATCAATTAACTATACGTCGATGAATCAATAAGGTGTATAGGTACCGCGCGGTGCGAGTAGCAGCAGCTCCATAAATATCGTAATACCCCCGGAATGGCAAGGGTTTCTACGTAAAACGCGAATTTATGTTTCACGGTGAAAAAAATGAATTAAAGTAGCAGTTAAAGGCGAGTTTCCCAGAGCGTCGGTATTTCCCTCCTACGCAGGAGGCCCTCCAACATGACCTTAATAGAAGACAACGTTCGTTTTTGACAGTTCGCTGTGAGGCGACGGAACCGAATCGAATTACCGTTCCGTTACCGAGCTCAAAAACTCGCGAACAATGTCAAGCCTTAGAAAAGTGGTACGGGAGGGGAAAGTTTGCGAGTCGTACTTCGAAAAATGTGAGGTGCGCCGCGACACGCAACTTTCCTAAGCTCTACGTCAATTCACTTGAGTTCGTGGATTATTCTATTAACTCATTTCACTCGCAACGTCACTTCACGACGGCAGAAATCGGTTGCGCTTACACATCCGGAATTTATTGCGCTGCTCGTACTCATTCTCCAAACATTATTGAGCAATTGGTGCACAGAAAATTAATAAGGCTGTAAACACGATTTTTTAAAAGAGGATCATAATCAGTTTTGCAGAGCTATAGAGTGAAAACGTTTAGAAATGGGTGGTAAGCGAAACGGCGGTGGTAGGAATTCAGGAATTTCTGGAGCAGCCCCATATACGCGTTATCAAAGACCCACCGTATATGTACTTGGTTGGAATACCACCTGAATTTTTCTGAAGAACCTAGCAACATTTGAGCGGAGTTCATGAGGAAACGATCGGTGCGTAGCAACACACAACTTTCCGCCACCACTTTGAGTTCGAACACCACCTACATATGCGGGCGCTATATCTTCGTTCAACGCACTTCTACAGAAACATTTATGGAGAACAAAATGTAGGGACTAGTTAGCTGAGAGTACTGCGTAAGTATGATCGAAATCGTTAGAGCCGTTTTTGAGAAAATTGGAATACCGATAAATTAATATTCGACAAATCTCCTTTTCTGAGTTAACTTGGCTTATATCTCCGTTCAACATACATATACAGAAATAATTATAGAAAACGAAGTGTTGGTATGGGTGACTAAAAGACACTCCATTACAATTTATCACATCTGGTGTAGAAGTTACCCTGGAATTTACGGAAATGTTTGGAAAAACGTTATTTTCGACACATTGTGATTTTTATCTCGGTTCAATAAACGGTCAGAGGAAGATTTATTGAGAACAATATGTAGGTATTAACTATTTGAAAACATCCTGTGAGTTTGGTGAAAATCGCTGACGTCGTTTTGCCAAAAAGCGTAAAAAACCTATTTTTGATTCATAGGCCTATATCTCCGTTCACCGTATTTTCATGGAGATATGTATAGCAAAGAAAAGTTAGGTATTAATTAGTAGAAGACTGATGGAGTCTGGTAGCGTATGGAGGGGCGTAGAAGTTCAACTTGGAAAGCCGATACGGACAATCCAGTCGACCCGCTGTCAACCCATGCAAGAGAAGCATGTCCGCCTCACGTCGCCGATCTTCCAAAGAGGACGTGCCTTCCCTCCTGAGCGCCCCTGCGTAGGAAAAGTCCTCCCACCTATCGCCTCTCTTGTACGACACATAGAGCAGGAAGTGGCGCTGAACACGCTCCAAGGTATTCTCGGCACTGGTATACCGCGGTGACCACACAGTGGAGGAAAACTCGAGAGGTGGACGGACAAGGGAGGTGAATAGCAGCTTAAAGGCGTTTGGTTCCTTGAAATCCCTCGTATTTCTTTTGAGAAAGCCCAGTTTTCTCATTGCTTTCGAGCATATTTCACCAATATGGACCAAAAACGTAAAACCTGCGTCGATCAAAACTCCGAGATCCCGCACTAGGGTTTTACGTTGGAGCAACGCCCCTTCTATCGAGTAGTCCTGCTGTAGGCTGGATACTCCTCGACTGAAAGTGACCACTGAGCACTTATCAATGTTCAGGCTAAGCTCATTCTTCAAACACCATCCATGCAAGGCTGTGAGAGCATTCTGAAGAACCAAACAATCGCTCATTGAGACCACTCTCAAAAAAATCTCCATATCATCTGCGAATAACAGATGTTTCACAGTCCCCTCAAACAGTTAACTCACGTCATCAATGAAGATGCGAAATAGTAAAGGGCTCAAATGTGATCCCTGGGGCACACCTAATGTGGCAGCGAACGAATCAGAGACTATGTCCCTCAGTCTGACAACCAGACGACGACCCAGCAAATAACTCCTCAGCCACCCAAGTAACGGAGGGAACCGGAAGATTTCCGTACACATTCTAGGCGCCAAAGCCCCCTTTATCATTAAGGGTGATAGGAAATAGGCCCTATTTGTGGCCACGACTTAGGCGTATGCATTGGCTGATGCCCTACAGCCTTCTTCTCCCGCTAATACGCCGCCATTCTTCTGGCATATCCTCTCACGTTCCTCTCGACTAGTGAAGATGTCCCACAAGTGGAAAAGTGGCCTTATAGGGACAGCAGGCGAATTGTGTCTGGCCAGATGCCCCGTCCTCTCATTTTTGTTGAATCGAGCCCGCGTACTGCGTTCCCCAGATATGACGTTGTGCAGTCGTGCAACTTACAATCTTGTGACAAAGGGCTGTTTGGTTCCGTTTAGCGGTACATCGTTTAATTTCCAAAAATAATAACACGCGTGGGTAGCAATTTCACTCGTAAATGTCAACACACCTACATAACGTCCACTACGTAGACGATAGGTTTCATCAGCGTCCATTTGGACTACCTACAACTCGTGAGACTGGGGATTGCTTGCCTCTGGCTCCATCGTGAGACGAGATATCGCCCAACTTTCACAAATACACAAACAAACATACCATTTTCACACTCAAAGGCTCAACGATACTTCGTAGAGCCCAAGAAAGTAAAAAAAAAAAAACCTCTCACTAGGAAACTTCAATTTTTGTTGCCAAGTCACAACTCTGCGTCACTCGACCCACCTTCGTACTTACCTTTTTATACTCGTCAACTGCGAGTATGTAAGTAAACAAGGAACGAGTCGGCCCTCTGTAGCCTTCTCCGGTAATGGCGTTAAAACTATTTAGTCTATCCGTTTATCTTGCGTTCGACAAAGTCATTATTTAAAACCTTGACGGGGCCCGCTCAAGAACGCGCCGGATATTTTGCGCGTTGCAAACCTCCGACCGTGCCCAGAACCAGAACGAGTGTTTCGCGAGCTTCTCAATTTGACTGGTTGCTTGTTCGATTGGACGGATTAATTATGACGCAATTGTTATCGTAACCTGAGGAATTTAAATATTCGCCTCATTGATGTCAACTCTCGACGACCTGCTACATATACTGGCGCTATATCTTCGTTCAACGCATTTCTACGCGAACACTTATTGAGAACAAAATGTAGGTACTAGTTAGTCGAGAGCACTCCGTAAATTTGATCCAAATCGTTACAGCCGTTTTTCAGAAAATTGGAAAACCGATAAATTATTGTTCGAGAAATCTCGTTTTTCGAGCTATCACTGCTTATATCTCCTCTCGACAGATAGATACAGATATAATCACTCAGAACAAAATGTGGGTATAAGTTGCTACAAGACACTCCATGAGGTAAGGTAATGTGGCGCAGTTACTCGGGGAATCACAAACATTTTTTTTAAAACCATTATTGTAGCGTAGAGATTCACTAAATTTCTAGAATGTCCGGATGAGCACCCAATTTGGCGGATTTGTGATGGACAAAATGAACGCCTGTGTACGTTCAGGATATGGCACCCTTTGGAAATAAATAACAGCTTATTGGTGATGGGTTGAAGTGTGAATGAACGTTTATAATGAAAGCGTAATATAACTACGTTAAAATATGAGTCTCTCTGGTCCAGGCACAACACAAAGCAAGTCGCTGGTTAAAAATAAATGTTGGGATAATGAACGTTCGAACCAGTCCTTTAGATGTCGCTGAAGGAACCGAAAAAGGGAACCGGGATTGGGGAATAAACGAGCGCTGCGTAGCAACACACAACTTTCCGCCACCCCTTCAAGTTCAAACACCAGCCACATATACGGGCGCTATATCATCGTTCAACGCATTTCTACAGGAACATTTATAGAGAACAAAATGTAGGGACTAGTTAGCTGAAAGTACTTCGTAAGTTTGATCGAAATCGCTAAAGCCGTTTTTGAGAAAATTGTAATACCGATAAATTAATATTCGACAAATCTCCTTTTCTGAGTTAACTTGGCTTATATCTCCGTTCAACATATATATACAGAAATAATTATACAGAACGAAATGTTGGTATGGGTGACTAAAAGACACTCCATTACAATTTATCACATTTGATGAAGAAGTTACCCTGGAATTTACGGAAATGTTCGAAAAAACGTCATTTTCGACACATTTTCATTTTTATCTCTGCTCAATGGACTGTCAGAGGAATATTTATTCAGAACAATATGTAGGTATTAACTATTTGAAAACATCCTGTGAGTTTGGTGAAAATTTTCGAAGCCGTTTTGCTAAAAAGCGTAAAAAACCTATTATTGCTTCATAGGCCTATATTTCCGTTCACCGTACTCTCATGGAGATATCTATGGAGAAGAAAAGTTAGGTATTGATTAGTAGAAGATAAATTGAAAGTTTATTCAAAATCCTTAGAGCCGTTTTTGAGAAAAATGCGAAAAACCCTCGTTTTTGGTACATTGTCGTCCCCCACCCCTCTTCCCATCGGCCGAAATCGCCCATAACCTTATTTTGATGTCTTCAAAAAATAACAAACAAAACAAAGAAAGAACCAGCTCAATCGGTTCAGCCGTTCTCCCGCAAATCGAACTACAGACACGGACCACGCGTCGAAATTAGGTTTTTTTAGACTCAGTAGGCCTCAAAACGTAAGGATCTGAAGAAAACCCAAATTTTTTTTTTTTGACACGATTACTATACTTTCCTCCCCTTCGGGTGGCGGAAAGTAAAAATACTGCGGAGCGCACGGAAAACACGAGGTCGGGGAACGATCGCAAAAACGGGAATAATAAATAGGAAGGTAGCAACAACAACCACAACGATAATAATGAAAACGAAAAGGACGGCAATTGTTAACGGGGTAAACAGTTTGATATCGCTGCTCCTAGTTGTTTTAAGAGATGAGTGCGGCTATGAGTGAGTTCCATTTGCTAAAACATACGGCGGAAACAATTATTTTCGACACATTTCGATTTTTATCTCTGTTCAATGGACAGTCAGAAGAACATTTATTGAGAACAATATATAGGTATAAAGTATTTGAAAACATCCTGTGAGTTTGGTGAAAATCGTTAAAGCCGTTTTGCCATTAGTGAAAAAAAAACCTATTTTTGCTCCATAGGCCTATATCTCCGTTCACTATACTTTCATGGAAATATTTATAAAAACGAAAAGTTTTGTATCAACTAATAAAAGATAATGTGAAAGATTAACCAAAATCGCTCGAGCCGTTTTCGAGAAAAATGCGAAAAACCCTAGTTTTTGGTACATTTTCGTCATCCCCCCCCCCTTCCCATCGACTCATACCGCCCGTAACCTTATTTTGGCGCCTGCAAAAAATAACAAAAAGAAACAAAAAAAGAACCAGCTCAATCGGTTCGGCCGTTCTCACGCAAATCGAACTGCACTTCGACGTTAGCCAAGAGGCCCGCTCACCTTGCTCAAACTCCATTTGTACGTTACTCAAGTTAGGCAAACCAGAAGATCGAGTTTCCTCTCATTGCCCAATTTTGGCTGCTTGTCGCTTTTTGGTGAAAATTCTGGAACGACTGATTCTCCCGCACTTACCCGACTATTGAAATATCTTAAGGTTCGAGTGAAGTTGGCCGGAGTCAGGGGTTGCATGTTCGCCCAAAAGGAAAAGGAGAATCACTAACAAACCCCCCTTGTGTTGACCGAGGAACTTATGGCGCATCCTTATCGCCGAACTACCTGCTTCGACTTAGGGTTTGTGATTGCGCTTGATCGCGGACAAACTAGCGACCAGTAGCGATTTACTGTTATCGCGGAACAGTTCGAGACATTCTCTCATTTCTCCTTTTTATCGTGTTTTTTGGTGGCCACTGCTGTTGGCGAGTATTCCAACTGCTAGTTTCGACGTTCGCACAAAACTATTTGCTGTGCAAATTCAAATCCGCAGCCCTTGTTTCACAAAGGAGTCCTTCCTTTACAAGGTCCACATTCTGACATCTGCCTGGATTCCAGGTCAGTCCGATCCATTTTTTTCCGCACGACCTGCTACAACTTCTCAGCAACCATTCCGTTCCGTGTTCTAGTTTTTATTAAGCAAATTATGTATTGCTAACCTCCCATAATTTATTGGCATTTCCCCATCCTAGGTACAGTTCACACATTTTTATAACTTTTGGGGGGTTAATATTCAGACGCTCGGATTTGGAGCATTACTCTACATTTCCCCACGTAACACTGACTTATACTGAACACGTTGTGCCTGCCAGGTTCGGGTTCAAAAAATCATTGTCCCGCGCTCGGCAAAACTCGTGCAAAAACGCGCTATTAGAGAAAATGGATAGCACTCACAATAATCCAGAAGTGATTTATTTATGTTCCTAAGGCCATAATCCTCCCTGGTTTAAATAGAACACACCAATCTCTCTCTCTCTCTCTCTCTCTCTCTCTCTCTCTCTCTCTCTCTCTCTCTCTCTCTCTCTCTCTCTCTCTCCCTCTTGTTTGTGTCACTCACTCTCAAACTGATATAGCTGTTCTGTCAAGTGTAATTCAGCCCTCACTCGCGCTCTCCACGACCATTTATTTCAAACGACAAAAAAATTTTTTTTTCAGCTGATTACATAACTTTCCTTTCTACTTTGTAGAGCCAAGGAAAGTAAAACCCTCCAAATTATTACACAATGGTTTATTATTCTCATGAACAGCTTGACCTAGTATTACTGCTCCGAGACCCATCCCATTCAATTCAGCATAGAATACTAGTAAACCATATGAAACATGACCTGGCTACAATAGAACTACGGAAACTAAATATTCCCCCGGCGCCAGGCGCCCGTAAACGTCTGTAGGCATTTATGATCCGATGGAGGGGTGTGCGGAGGAAGTGGCCTTAACCTTCCTCCGCCCTGTCGGATAGTCGGGGAAATTGGGACAGGGGCTTCCAGCGAACCCGTTGCGAGTCGAGCAGGCGGGTGATTGAGTTTGATACGAGGGGTGGGAGTGCTAACAATGAAACGTTGACTTCCGCTGTAGTTCCCGCGTTATACTGCGTTTCGTTAATTTTTTAAAACCATTTTTAGCCCGTAACAACCGAGGGCTTCGTCCGATCGTATTGCCGAGATGGCGGGCACAACTAGATACCAAATGGGATTTTCGTGCGAAAGAACGGATTGTTCAGACCACGCTAAAGGCACAAAACGGCCCGGACGGCGGACGGACATTGCATATTTGGAATACCCATGTCTTGAAACGTAAAGTATCAAATTTTGAGGGGGGGTTGTAAAAAATTTTTCGTGACCGAAAACATAGGGTTATTATTCAGAATGAATAATAAACCAAAAGGGTGTTTTATCAGTTAGGCCTGGGGTTATTATAGAACGCCAAAATATGATATCTGAAGAGGTTAAAAATTACGTTAACGCGTTCGCTTGACGCGCATCGACGAGGGATGAGTCGTAACGGCCTTTACGTCGATCTTCGCGTGATGCCGCATCACTGCAACCCGTGAACTTCCTACTTGTCAAGTCTTCAGTACGTAAAGCCGAAATTAACGACGTCCTCCGTAGTACGTCGAAAAGGTGGAGAAAAGCCCCGTACTTGACGGTCCTTCCGAGCCCAGAGAAAGCATAATTGCGAACTGGAAAAAGACGGAAAAGAGAAAATGAGAAGTAATTATTTTTAACAACCTTCCGGAGCGAGAGAAGGAATTTAGTAGCTCATCTGGATGTGTTTGCAGGCACTTTCGGCTGTTTTCAATTCTTTCGAGACTGTTTTCCCTCAAACATCATCACGTTCTCTCTTCGAATATTCTTTAAATAGGAGGACGAGTTTTCACTCGTTCCAACTCGAAACAACGTCGCCGATGAATAGAAATAGTGTTCGAAATCTTCACTTTCACGCGTAAATTAGTCGCCCGGTTATTTAAATTTAATACCTCCTTCCGGGGGGTTTTTTACGACAAACCGAAAAGGCGAACGTTTTTCCTCCGTTCATGCAAACTATTATGACTTTTTTGATGCACAAATGAACGTTTTAGTGCGGTTTCTCCCTTTGGTACGCGTAGAAGGGTTGTACAGACTGACTTAATAGTGCCCGAAGCAACGTGACGACAAAGTGGACGTTATTACCACAGCACTGCACTCAGCAGGGTTTGCAGTACGTGGGCAACTGAGGCAGAGAGCGATCAAATCCCCTCAAGGAGAGTGTAGTCAGAAGGAAATATCAACATATTCGTGACCCTGGTGTCAGAGCAGGGAAGGCTTGTGGAAGCGGAGAGCTCTGAGAACTTTTGAGGCGAGCGCTGTAAGTTCCATGTATAGTCTTCTGACTGTCCCACTGGGATGTGCACCGCGGCCAGATGACCAATAGTGCAAGTCCTAATGTCTTACAGGTGGGGGAGGAGACTGGCGGGTGGCCAAAGAATGATGTTGATAAAAATGGTAAAGGCCTACCGGACAGTCTCCTCCGACGTGTGATATGGAACGGCAGGGAAGTTGAAGGAAGGAAGAGGAAGGCCCTCATCGACAAGCTAGTTGTCGATGAGTGGCAGGAAAGGTGGAACTCCAGCGAAAAAGGAAGATGGACGTACGCGTGGCTGCCACAGGTCCGAGATAGGTTAGAGGCCCACTGGCAAGGATTTGGGTTTTACACCTCCCAGCTCGTCACCCGCCACGGAGACTTCCGTGAGAAGCTCCGTGGGTTTGCGCAGGTGACTGATGGGCTGTGTGAGTGTGGCGGGCTCGACACAGTGGAGCACGTGGTGTTCCACTGTGTCAGCTACGAAAATGAAAGGAACAGGGCAAGGAACGAGGTAATGAGAATAGGAAGCCAGTGGGATATGACAATGGTCAGGAATCAGGGAAGTTTTATTTGGTGGAAGTGGTTCGGAGAAAAGGTGTTAAAGGATAGGGAAGAGATTAGATTAGGAAATGTGCGCAGGGCCTTAGGAGTAGGAGTAGGTGTTTAGTTTGTGTGTCTGTGTTATGCGTTAGTGTGTGGTTTTGAGTGGGCGGTGCCAGGGATGGTCGAATATCAAGTAGCCCATCCCTGGACCGCCGGTGTGATTGTATTTAAGGGCTGAGTGTATGTATGAGTGAATGTGTGTGAATGTAAGTGTTGTGTACATGTGTGTTAGTGTTCTGTAGAGTAGATTAGGTATTGTAGGGATGGATCCAGGGGAGATGAATATCGAGTAGTCCGCCCTCGTCACGTCGGAATGGGGATCGCAGTTCAGGCCGTAAAAGACGGCCTGACACCCTTCTCCATGGCTGGTGCGGGGGCAAGTCCAATCCCTGCACCCCCATGGAGATAAAGCGTAGGTGCCGGCAGAACGCCTCTTGGCAATTCCGGCACCGGGGCCTGCCACCCATTCAGGTCCTTAGGCTGCTCAAGGTGCAGCCAAATAGAATGGGTACCACAGGGGCTTCAGCCGTGGCCGGCAGCTTCAAGCACAGCTTACCATGTCTTACAGGTCACCTAGGTGGGGAGGACAGGAAGAGGATGATAAAGGAAGCTTATTAGAAGAACTGTTAGGAGAATTGGATTTGGAGGTGGTAAGAGAAATTGGTGCAGAACCCACGTTTGTGGCCCCACATGGGGAAAGCAACATAGATGTGACTGTATGCACATGAGGACTAGTAGGAAGGATAAAGGAATGGGGATTAGAGGAAAATTCGACCAGTATAGGAGTATACGGATGGAGGTAGAACGGAAAAGGAATGAGAATAGGGAAGAAACACAAACAGGATTGAGAAGACTTGATGTAGGAATAGCGGATTGGGGAAAATAGCGAGAGGAATTAAGGAGACAGACGGTAGGAATGGAATTTGACGAGATAACAAGCAAAAGAGGAGTGGAAACATACTGCGGGAGGGTGGAAAAGGCGATATTAAGCGCGGCCAAGGTGGGAATCCCAACTAAATGGAAGACGGCAAAGGGAGTTGTATGGTGGACACAGGAATTAAAGGAAATAAAGGAACTGGTAATGCGTAGCAGGAGGGAATATCGAGAAGAAAGGGATTGTAAAGAACGGGAAAGGAAGAAGCACGAATTTGCAACGCTGAGGAGAAGGTATAAAGGAAGGGTAAAGGAAATAAAGCAGGAGAGTTGGAGAAAATTTGTCACCACGGATATGGAGGCCAACCCTTGGGGATTGGCGTATAAATTGGCGACAAAGAAGGTGGCGGCTAGGGATGTGATGGGATGCGTTAGAGACGCCTTACAATCGTGGAATCTTTAGCAAAAATTTTGGACGGGCTACTGGTACAGGACAACTTGGAAGAGGAAAGTGATTGGCAAAAGGAAGTTAGGAGAGGAAATGAGGGGTACACTGGGGAAGGAAGAGTGGAAATATGGGAACTGAGGCACGTACAGAAAGCGGTATGGAAAGTAAAGTTAGGAAAAGCCCCAGGATGGGAAGGAATTGTAGGAAAAATGATAAGAGGATTGGAGGAATTAAAATGGGTACGTCAGGATGTATCGGTTGTGTATTAGGTTTGGAGTGTTTCCCAAAAGATGGAAAAGAGTAGTGGTTTTATTGAGGAAGGAAGGAAAGGATCCGGAAGAGGTAAAGTCATACAGGCCGATAGTCCTGCTGCCAGTGCTAGGGAAAATATTGGAAAGGCCGATGGTAGGAAGTGTAAAAGGATATTAAAGAAATTGGGTTATATCCGCCAGTAGGCAAATTACTAAAGTTAACGTACCTGTTAGGTGAGTCCGTCTCCTCTGGCTTGTGAGTTACTGTGGGGGGTAAAAGGATACTTTGAATATGGAATAAGTAGGAGACATTACGGATTTATGGAAGGAAGGAGCTCAGAGGATGCCGTGATGGAAATAAGGAATTTGGTAGGAAGAAGAAATGAAGAAAGATATGTAATGGGAATTTTTGTTGGTATGGAGGGGGCGTTTGACAGGGCGTGGTGGGGAATGCGAGAGGAAGGTGTGGAAGGAAACGTGTGTGGATTATTGGTGGATTATGTTGTGAGGCGTACAATGACCATGGGATGCCCACAAGGATCTGCGCTCGGCCCTCAGCTCTGGAAAAAGGTTAAGGATAAGATGATAAGGAAAGTGAAGAGGAAGGATACGAAATAATGGCGTATGCCGACGATGAGTGATAATCGTGGCAGGAAACTCGAAGCTGGAAAGGAAAGGAAACAGGATTTTAGGAGTGATAGAGGAATGGTACGGAGAAAGCAAAATGAGGATATCGGAGGCGAAAACAAAGGTAATGATGTTGAAGGGGAAGTTTGACGAAGGAAGGCCACCACGCCTATTTTACACGGGTATTAGGATGGGAATGATTAAGGAAATTAAGTATTTGGGTGTCATATGGGGATCGGGTATGACGATAGACACGTGGATTATGTGATAGGAAAAGGAAGGGAGAAGTTTTACGGAGTTGCAAGATTGGCGATGGAACGACGGGGAGTAGGAAAGGAGGCCCTGCGCACTATTTATAGAGGCATGTATGTGGCAGTCATTGCGTACGCGGCTGGAGCATAGTGGGATAAACTGAATGCCCGCACGAGGAGGAGACTGGCGGGAGGCCAAAGGAAGATGCTGATAAGTATGGTAAAGGCCTACGGGACAGTCTCCTCCGATGCCCTGTGCGTCGTTGCTGAACCTGGAAGTTAAGAGGAGGTGGGCGGGCTTCCGGCTGAGAGCTCAGGGACGTATGATGTGGAATGATGGGGAAGTGGTAGGAAGAATAAGGAAGGCCCTCATCTACAAGCTAGTTATCGATGAGTCTGTGTGTCTGTGAGCGATTTTTAGAGAAAACGACACTACCAAATCCCCTCAAACTTGATATCTAGTCCGCACGTTACCATGGAACGCCAAAATAAAGGTAAGACCAAAATCCACCGAAAGTTAACTATAGTTATCATAGTGATCAAATCACCAAATTTTCTTTCTCAAATAGAAAAGCTCTAACGATTTTGATTAAATTTTTTACATTGATAGCTCTCAATAAGGCAATTATACCATAAAATTCCCATTCATGGGAAATTGACGAGAGCAGCACAATAAATTACCAAAACGTTCTAAATAATAACCCTATGTTTTCGGTCACAAAAATTTTTTACAACCCCCCCCCCCCCCTCAAAATTTGATACTTTACATTTCAAGACTTGGAGATTCCAAATTTGCAATGTCCGTTCGCTGTCCCCCGTTTTGTGCCTTTAACGTGGTCTAAAAAATTCGTTCTTTCGCAAAAAATCCATTTGGTATCTAGTTGTGCCCGCCATCTCGGCAATCCGATCGGACGAAGCCCATGGTTGTTATGCACAAAAAATGGTTCAAAAAAGTAACGAAACGCAGTATAACGCGGGAACTACAGCGGAAGTCAACGTTTCGTCGTTAGTACTCCCTCCCTCCCTCCCGTTATATCAAACTCAATCACTGGGCGGGTGGGCGGGCGGCTCGACTTGCAACAGGTTTTCTGGAAGCCCCCGTCCCAATTTCCCCGACTCTTGCCCGCTGGGGGGCCAAGGCCACTTCCTCCGCACACCCCTCCATCGGATCATAAATGCCTACAGACTTTTACAGGCGCCTGGCGCCGGGGGAATATTTAGTTTCCGTAGTTCCATTGTAGTCTGGTCATGTTTCGTATGGTTTACTAGTATTCTATGCTGAATCGAATTGGATGGGTCTCGGAGCAGTAATACTAGGTCAAGCTGTTCATGAGAATAATAAACCATTGTGTAATAATTTGCAGGGTTTTATCGTCGTAAAAGTTTAGTTCCATGTTTTCTATTGTCCCTACGAAACTAGAAAAATTTCTACAACAGGTTTTCTACAATCGCCAGAAACAATTTCCCCGAGTTCGCGAGCGTCTAAGATTATTTGCTTTCGGAATTTCCAAGCTGTCCAATCTTTCGCTTCCTCAAAACTTTCGACATGATTATCTCGGTTTCCATTTCCGATGCTGACTCGAACTGAACGCGCTTCTGAATTTCTTTAAGTTCGCTCGCGACAATTGGGCCAGTCAAAACAATGAAGGATCAGCAGTAGAAAAGTAAACAGCAAACGAGTATTCAAAAGCAACAACCGAACGAAAAACTCGACAAAAAATGAAGAGCTGAAAAGTAGACCGAATGAATTTGTCGACTCCGAAAAACGTATGCTTTCAAACACATTATTTTGAATGCCAAATGTAATAATCGCGGGATTGAACAAAAAAAACCTAGCGGAAGTGTAAACGAACACGTTTGAAGTTTGAGGTCGTATCCGTACGTTCAAACCAACCTTCAAACACACCGTCGAGTTTCATCAACGGTCAGTAATCACGTTGCTTCCTTTCTCGAAGAATGAGTACGGAGTACCTTGTAAGTTATTTATATCGCCTCATCCTGAGTGAAGCATCAACAGCGGACAGGAAAAATTAAGAGATCTTCGCTGGGAAAAGAGTGGCTGTTGGAAAGAGCAACTTTCTGCCACGTTAAGCTCTTAGAAGAGCTGAGTTGCGCTTCTCATTGGCATAACTACATGAGGATGGACGAGGATAGCTATTTGCATTTCCTTAGCTCTACGTTAATTCACTTGTGTTCATGGCTTTTTCTACTTACTCAGTTCATTTGAACTTGGTCAAACAACACTTCACGTCAGGAGAAAGCGGTAGCGCTTAAAGTTCCTGAATTTATTGCGCTGCTCGTACTCATTTCTGTACCATTATTGAGCGATTAATACACAGAGAATTAACGAGGCTGTTAACACGATTTTTTTGAAAAGGATATTAATCAATTTTCCAGAGTTATTGAGTAAAAACTCTTAGAAATAGTAGTAAACGAAACGGCGATAGTTGAAATTCCGGAATTTCTGGGGTGACCCTCATACATCTTATGAGCGTTTTTAAACACTCACCCTTTAGGTATTGGATTGGAATACAATACCTATTTTCTTTAACATTCTACCAACATTCCAGCGGAGTTTATGAGGAAAAACCCGCGCTAAAAACGCTTTTCGTAGAAAATTTTGATAATTTATTGTGCCTCTCTCGTCATTTTCCCACAAATCAGAATTTTATGGTATAATTGCCTTATTGAGAGCAATCAATATAAAAAATGTAGTCAAAAGCGTTAGAGCCGTTTTTGAAGAAAAAAAAAAAAATTTGGTGTTTTGATCACTATGATAACTATAGTTAACTTTCGGTGGATTTTGCCCATACCCTTATTTTGGCGTTCCATGGTAACCTGTAGGCTAGATATCAAGTTTCAGCTGATTTGGTACGGTTGTTTTCTCTAAAAACCGCGCTAAATTAGATTTCGTCGAAAGTTTTGGTAATTTATTGTGCTGCTCTCGTCATTTTCCCACCAATGGAAATTTTATGGTATAGTTGCCTTATTGAGAGCTATCAATATAAGAAATTTAATCAAAATTGTTGGAGCCGTTTTTGTGAAAAAAAAAAATTTGGTGTTTTGATTACTATGATAACTATAGTTAAATTTCGGTGGATTTTGTTCATACTCTTATTGTGGCGTTCCATGGTAATCTGCGGGCTAGATATCAAGTTTCAGCTGATTTGGTACGGTTGTTTTCTCTAAAAACCGCGCTAAATTAGATTCCGTCGAAAGTTTTTGGTAATTTATTGTGCTGCTCTCGTCATTTTTACAGAAATGGAAATTTTATGGTATAATCGCCTTATTGAGAGCTATCAATATAAAAAATTTAATCAAAATTGTTGGAGCCGTTTTTGAGAAAAAAAATATTTGGTGTTTTGATCACCATGATAACTATAGTTAAATTTCGGTGGATTTTGTTCATACTCTTATTGTGGCGTTCCATGGTAACCTGCGGGCTAGATATCAAGTTTGAGCTGATTTGGTACGTTCGTTTTCTCTAAAAATCGTTCACACACACAGACCATTTTCCCAAATAGTGTTTTTCGGACTCAGGAGGGTCAGAAACGTAAAGATCTGAAGAAAACTCAAAAAAAAAATTTCAGCCGATTACATAACTTTCCTTTCTACTTCGTAGAGCAAGGAAAGTAAAAATTAATTGCTAAATGAGAGCCTATAAAATAAAGTTAAATTCTGCCCAATGAAAATAAAACCGTCTGACCGTGTTCATCCGTAGCACGCGCGAGCACAGTACCCGTGGTGGTTCGAGGAGGAGGAGGACTGCGTTCGAAGATGGAGCGGTGGAAGATGATGGAGAACCTAACTCCGATCTATACGTTGGCGACTGCAACGTAGGAAAACTGGAGACAGTTTTTGAACAGGGCGGAATTCTGATGATCCTGTGGCCCAATTTGTCGAAAAGGAATAAATGCTATTGCGGTTCAGGTTCAGATGGTTAGCAGATCGAGCACTAGTAGAAAACGAGAGACCGATTGCCAGAAGAGCCGCCCTTCCCCGAGGAGCGGGAAGCGTTGGTAGAAACGAAATCGCTTACAATCCGCTACGGGTTGATTCCGGGACCTTTTTTGATGCGAAGAGAGCTGATGAGTCACTGTTGCTCCTTAACGAAATAAATAATAAAACAAAGAAAAAAAAGGAAAAGACCTCTGCGTTATCGCTTTTGTGAAACAAGCTTCCTTCTGAGCTGCCTGAACAGTTAGAAACATAAATATCGGAAGAAAACTCAATAATTACCTCTTTTACCAATCACATAGACTATTAATGAGGCTGTACGAATGAAAAGTCCCTTACTATTCAAGGCGATTCGTATAAACTCTGGAATTATGTGGAAGTAGAACTCGTAAATAATTATTTTCGTTTTCTCTTTGCAGGTTCGATGCTACTAGCTGTAGGCGACTTTTGTGGCGTTAGTAAAACTTCTGCCTCCCTCTTTGTGAAACTAGTTTCCCAAACCATTGTTCACTTGCCCCCACTTTCATAAAGATGATGTCTGGCGAAGAAAAAATCTCAAGAGCCCAAAGTGCTTTTTACCGCTGGGCTAGAATGCCACAGGCCATTGGTGCTATCGACTGTACCCACGTTAAAATGTCAATTTGTGTGAAACACACCGCACATGGGGTGTTGAGAAGCATCATGTATCGTTTTTCAACTTTTTGGAATAATACACGTAATGTTTTCTGTAAGGAACAGTGTTTTACTTATGATTGCCCCACTCACGACGGAAAGTTATAAAATGGACGGAGAAAATTACGACAAACACTTGACAAAAATAATCACAATACGAAACGAGCGCTGCGTAGCAACACACAACTTTCCGCCAGCCCTTTAAGTTCGAACACCACCTACATAGGCGGACGCTACATCTTTGTTCAACGCGTTTCTACAGAAACATTTATGTAATACAAAATATAGGGACTAGTTAGCTGAGAGTACTCCGTAAGTTTGATCGAAATCGTTAGAGCCGTTTTTGAGAAAATTGGAATACCGATAACTTAACATTCGACAAATCTCCTTATCTGAGTTAACTTGGCTTATATCTCCGTTCAACATACATATACAGAAATAATTATGGACAAAGAAATTTTGGTATGGGTGACTAAAAGACACTACATTAGAATTTATCACATCTGGTGAATTAGTTACCCTGGAATTTACGGAAATGTTCGAAAAAACGTTATTTTCGACACATTTTCATTTTTATCTCAGTTCAATGGACTGTCAGAGGAACATTTATTGAGAACAATATGTAGGTATCAACAATTTGAAAACACTTTGAAAGTTTGGTGATAATCGTTGAAGCCGTTTTGCCATAAAGCGTAAAAAGCCTATTTTTGCTTCATGGGCCTGTATCTCCGTTCACAGTATTTTCATGGAGATATGTATAGAGAAGAAAACTTAGGTATTGATTAGTAGAAGATAATTTGAAAGTTTAATCAAAAACGTTAAAGGCATTTTTGAGAAAAATGCGAAAAATCCTAGTTTTTGGTGCATTTTTGTCCCCCACCCCCCTTCTCATCAGCCGAAATCGCCCATAACCTTATTTTGGTGTCTACAAATCAAACAAAAAAGAACAAGCTCAATCGGATCAGCCGTTCTCCCGCAAACCGAACTACAGACACAGACACACGCGGACCACGCGCCGAAATTAGGTTTTTTAGACTCAGTAGGCCTCAAAACGTAAAGACCTGAAGAAAACCCAACTTCTTTTTATGACACGATTATTATACTTTCCTTTCCTTCGGGTAGCGGAAAGTAAAATGAGCTACGCAATAAGAAGAGGAGTAAGAAAAGAATGAGAAGTAGGTAAGTGAAGATAAAAAGAGAATTCGAAAAATATCTGGTGCGTTGCAACACACAACTTTCCTTAGCTCTACGTCAATTCACTTTGTACATGGCTAATTCTATTTAATCAATTCATTTATCACTCAGTTAATTTGAACTTGGTCAAACAACACGTCACAGCAGCAGGATAAGTTGTAGTAGATAGATAGATTAGCTGTAGCGCGTTATGGAATTTATGGTGCTGCTCGTACTCATTTCAGGACCATTATTGAGAAATTGGTACACAGATAATTAATGAGGCTGTAAACACAAATTTTTTGAAGGAGGATAATAATCACTTTTGCAGAGTTATTGGGTAATAACTGTTAGAACTGGCAGTAAGCGAAACTGAGGTAGTTGAAATTCAGGAATTTCTGGAGTGAGCACCATCTATCGGAAGAGCGTTTTTAAACACTCATCCTATAGGTATTGGATTGGACTACAACACGACCTTTTTTTAACATTCTATTAAGATCCCAGCGGAGTTTAAAAGGAAAAAACCGCGGCAAAAACGCGTTTCGTCGAAAATTTTGATAATTTATTGTGCTGCTCGCGACATTTTCCCACAAATGGGAATTTTATGGTATGATTATCTTATTGGGAGCTATCTCTATAAAAAATTTAATCAATATCGTTAGAGCCATTTTTGAGAAAAAAAAATTGGTGTTTTGATCAATATGATAACTATAGTTAACTTTCGGTGGATTTTGCCCATACCCTTATTTCTGCGTCTCATGGTAACCTGTAGGCTAGACATCAAGCTTCAGCTGATTTGGTTCGGTTGTTTTCTCGAAAAACCGCGCTAAAATCGATCTCGTCGAAAATTTTGATAATTAATTGTGCTGCTCTCGTCATTTTCCCACAAATGGGAATTTTATGGTATGAATATCTTATCAAGAGCTACCAATATTACAAATTTAATCAAAACCGTTGAAGCCGTTTTTGAGAAAAAAAATATTTGGTGTTTTGATCACTATGATAACTATAGTTAACTTTCGGTGGATTTTGTTCATACCCTTATTTTGGCGTTCCATGGTAACTCGCGGGCTAGATATCAAGTTTGAGTAGATTTGGTACGGTGTTTCTTCCTAAAAATCGTTCACAGACACACAGACCATTTTCCTAAATAGTGTTTTTCGGACTCAAGAGGGTCTGAAACGTGAAGATATGAAGAGAACTCAAAATTTTTTTTTCATCCGATTACATAACTTTCCTTTCTATTTCGTAGAGCCAAGGAAAGTTAAAAGAGAAAAGTATCAAGTAAGATCGCAAATATATTATTTAACAATTCTGCAACTGATATTTTGGATATTCGAATGAAAATGTCAAATAATGAAATCAACAGGCGGCAAATGAAGGTGGCCCAATGGTACCAACTCTCCGGCACATTGTTTTGGATGAAAACACTCGCCAAGTCTCTCGTTTGAGCGTAGTGATTGCCCTTTTTCCCCGCGGTCAAACTCTCGCTAGCTAACTATTAGTCAATTAGCGATTGATGAACGCGATCCGAGCTCTAGCATTTTTTCACTCCTCGATTATCATTAACAGATCGCTACCTAATCAACGTTTTAACTAAAGAATTGATAAACCGGCCCTACGTCTGCCCATAGACATAAAATGTCGGATTTCAATGCCCGGGGGTATGACTTTACAAAGTCTGTTGAATATATTGTCAGTGTGGTATTACCAGGACAAACATCGGTTCACAACCAACCCCAAATACGTAGCTTGTGGAATCTGCTTGATACCAGGGCAACTGGCATCATTTGCACTACCGGTTGACACAATGTGGCATTTGATATTTCGTAGGACATATGTATGTTCTATATGATTGTAGTAAGTAAGGCGGTAGTCTAGAGTAACTCCCAGATACTTGTAACTGTTTTGGGAAGAAAGAATTGAGCCGTTAAAAATAGATATCGGGATCGTGGAAGATCCTAAGAAAGATGTACGTTGCGGTTACAGATTTAGTTTGATCTTCAAGCGCCACTTGGTAACAATTTTGTACATTTCGTTTCTTTGCGCGTTTTCTAATGTCAAGTAATTGTCAAGCAGCAACGAAGTCCAAACGGCAGCTTAATGACTTCCCGATAATTTGAACATTCAAATGCCCAACTAACTTTCTCCATTTGAAATCTAGACGCGTCTTCTCAGCATCAACAATTAATCATTCGCGAGAAGGGGGAAAAGGGGTACGAACCGACGAGGTTGGGCGGGGGCAGTGCCCCCCCCCCCCCACCGCAGAGTCGGATCAATTCAAGCTGGTTTGGGATGGAGCAAATCCTGGAGCCGGCCGGCTTTTCTTTTCCCTTTCAGTTGAGTTTACGAGTCGTCCCCCTCTCTCCCTTCCCAGCACAATCTCCCTTCAGCCGCCGGCACGGACGTCTTTCACTGCGTCCCGAATCTCCCATCGTCAGTTATTCAAGCCTCAACAGTCCGGCAGTGCACCAACTTCCGTTAACATCAGCCGCTGACTCTCTCGGGGGACCAGGACTCGTATCTTCGTACTTGCTCGCAAGATCGGACATTTCAAAGGTACGTGGGGGGAAGAAAATAAATATATTTCCGCTGTATCCTCGGTGAGACCTTCGCCATACTAAATCAAACATTTATAAAAAACTATCAATACCCCAAGTTTAATTTTTTTTAAATTTTACACTACACATTAAGAAAATCAATATATTTATATAGATTAAATAAAAGTTCACCATTGCTTATGTGCGCTACACTTACAGTTCAATTTAACACTGAATCGGGAAATGCGGTCGAAAGTTTGAACGAGCGGTGCGTAGCAACACACAATTTTCCGCAATCCCTTCAAGTTCGAACACCACCTACATATGCGGGCGCTATATCCTCGTTCAACGCATTTGTACACGAACATTTATACGGAACAAAATGTAGGGACTAGTTAGTTGTGAGAACAGCGTAAGTTTGATCGAAATCGTCAGAACCGTTTTTGAGAAAATTAGAATACCGATAAATTAATATTCGACAAATCTCCTTTTCTGAGTTAACTTGGCTTATATCTCCGTTCAACATACATATACAGAAATAATTATAGAGAACGAAATGTTGGTATGGGTGACTAAAAGACCCTCTGTAAGATCTATTACATCTGGTGAAGCAGTTACCCTGGAATTTACGGAAATGTTTGAAAAAACGTTATTTTCGACACATTTTAATTTTTATCTCTGCTCAGTGGACTGTCAGAGGAACATTTATCGAGAACAATATGTAGGTATTAACTATTTGAAAACATCCTGTGAGTTTGGTGGAAATTGCTGAAGCCGTTTTGCCAAAAAGCCTATTTCCTAAAAAAAAAAAACCTATTTTTGCTTCATAGGCCTATATCTTCGTTCATCGTATTTTCATGGAGATATGTATGGAGAAGAAAAGTTAGGTATAGATTAGTAGAAGATAATTTGAAAGTTTAATCAAAATCGTTGGGGTCGTTTTCGAGAAAAATGCGAAAAACACTAGTTTTTGGTATATTGTCGTCCCCTACCATCGGCCGGAATCGCCCATAACCTTATTCTGGTGGTTATAACAAATAACAAACATAACAAAAAAAGAACCAGCTCAATCGGAACAGACGTTCTCCCGCAAATCGAACTACAGACACGAACCACGCGCCGAAATTAGGTTTTTTAGACTCAGTAGGCCTCAAAACGTCTTAAGAAAACCGAAATTGTTTTTTTTATACGATTATTATACTTTCCCTTTGGGGTAGCGGAAAGTTAAAAGGTGTTTACAAGTGGAGAAACAAGGGACTTTACTAACAAATCAATAATGAATTGAAATGGTGCATTTGACGGCGTTCTGCTTCATTTTCAGTCTAATTTTACCCAATTTTTTTTGTTATGCCAAGTGCGAAACACACTCTCTACCTCTATTTAATACGTATACAATTTTTACGGCCCAGAACTGCGCGCTTGTTAAATTGTAAAATGAAATAAAAATGGGGCTCGCCTTTAAAACACAACGGTTTATTATTCTCTAGCGCAGCGTGATTCAGTCTGTTGTCAAAAAATGTTAAGAATATCGTTATATTAATAATCCAGAAAACGGAAAGCTTCGCAGAACACGTTAGAAACCCACCCTATTCGATTCAGCGTCGAAAAATACTAGCGAACGATACGAAACTTGACCTGACTACAATGGAACCACCCGAAGTTGACATACTCTGGGCGACGCTAGGCCGTTGGCACAACGAGAGTCGAACTGAGATCGGAAGCAGCGGGCAAAATGAGCGCAGTCGAGGGTGAAATGATAGCTTTTGCTATATCGTCTCGCGAGTTACTTCAAGTAGTCGAATTTGCCTCACTATATTCACAGTAGTTTTCCTTCTAGACTCACTCTTACACCGCCGAGACCCGTTCTATTCGACTCAGCATTTAAAAATACCTAGGAAACGGTACGAAACACGACGTAATTGCTATAAAACTGCCAAAGTTTAGTTTTTTCTGATTTATTAAACCACATTTATTCATAACAACCACGAATGTCGTTCTATAAGAAGAGTAGGCGGGCGCAACTGTTGACAATTTTTTTCCAGAAAGAACAAAGACCACTTTAAAGGAAAAATATGGCCTGGAAGGCGGCGGATGTTGCAGATTTGAAATCCTCATGACACGTTAAATGTCTCATTCTGAAAAGGGGGTGTGTCCTGATTGAAAACGTGGTAGTATTATTCAGAGCGAATGATAATCCAAAACCTATTGCTATTATAGAAATAATAAACCACAATGGGGAATGACAGGATGCGGACTATCAACAGTCAATCGAATAAACGCCTTCGGTAACTCATCTTACTCGGGGAAATTTGAATGCTCTGGGCACTATGCATTGTTTAAGAGTTTTGTAGAAAGTGCTTATTCCCCAAGAGGAGGTCGTTCGAATCAACTTGACCTATTTCCGGCATTTTCGTTAAACCATTTCACCGTTACCACTCTTTTCAAGAGACAACGAATTCACATTCGCATTGATGAGAGCGTCATGAGCTGTGGCTACAATTAAACCATGTCGTCCTCATCTACGTTCGCTACGTGGCTTTGGGAGAAGTGGGACATACATTGCCCTCCAGGCAATGAAGAATATTCCGGGAAAATGCTTCAAATTTTGAGATCCTCTTCATATCTTTTAGACTCTACTGAGTCCTCCGAAACACACTATTTGGGAAAACGGTCTGTACGTCTGTGTGTTTTTAATTAACAAATTTATTTGAGCTTACGCCCACAACGATTCCAAGCGTACGCTGATAAATATAAATTCAGCCCATTTACAAATTACTCAGGACGTGAATAACACAAAATGACAAAATTAGGAACAAAATCATAGTGTGGAAACAGCTGAACCAAATCAGCCCAAACTTGATATCTAAACCGCCGGTCATCTTGCAACATCAAAATAAAAGTGTGAGCGAAATCTGTCCAAAACTAACTATAGTTATCATAGTGATCAAAACACCAAATATTTTTTTCTCCACAAACCGCTATAACGATTTCAATTACAATTTTTATGGGAACAGCGCTCATTGAAGTTATTATACCATAAAATTCCCATTTGTGGGAAAATGACGAGAGCGGCGCAATAAATTACCAAACATTTCGACTAAAATGGATTTTAGGGCAGTTTTGTACTTATAAACTCCGCTGAAATGTAACTAGAATCTTCGAAAAATTTGATTCGGTAGTCCAACCGCATACCTATACGATGAACGTGTAACAACGCCCATAAAATGTATGGTGGTCACTCCATAAATTTCGGAATTTCAACTACCGAAGTTTCGCTTACTAAGAGTAACCCCTTAATTCTGGATTTTGATTATTATCCTTTTTAAAATAATCCCATTAATTATCTGCGCACCAATTGCTCAGTAATGGTCCGGGAATGAGTACGAGAAGCACAATAAATTCCGAAGGAGTAAACGTAATTCGGATGAAAAATAAATTGAGTAAATAGAAAAAGGCTCGAAAAACAAGTGAATTGACGTTGAGCTAAGGAAAGTTGCGTGATGCGGCGCACCTGATATTCGTAAAGGGAACTGAAGCATTTAAACATTATATATTGCATTGTTATATAATGGTGGAATAAATGCAATAATTTTAAAAAATTCGAAACTGCCGACGTAAAATTATCTCCTAGACGCCTCGTCTTTCAAAATCGTCACAATTCGACGTTAGATGCCCGATGCACTAGTACAGTTAAGCGACCGACTAATTGGTCGTTAAGTGTTAAGTTCCCTTCAAAAGAGAAAGTAAGGAATGGAAGTATTAATTGCTTATTAACTCGGAACGGCCTTTCAAAGTTGACCAAATACGCTCAAGTTTTATTTAAACGGTTCTCGAAGCTCAGGCGCTACTCGTCGCGCAACTTTCCTCAGCCTCACGCTAATATTCTTCCGTTTGGCGGAGTGGGTGATGAGACGTTTATTTCGCGCGCGCAAAAAAAAGATTTCCCGTAAGAGCGTTAATCCGAATTATTTCACCGCTGAAACTGGCGTTTAGATCGCTCAAGAGGGAACTTTCGGTTAACTACTATACATTTTCAGTTTGCACAAAGGGTAAGGAAAGTTGTGGCCGATGTTGAACCGCGCGGAGGAATCCTGTACCATCTGAGTTGTTAATGTAGTTTCCCACTTGATCTAACTATTTACTTAGCGAGTTTCAAAGGGACAGATTGTGAGCACGCTTCATGGCCATCAACTTCTTCGCGAACTCGGCGGAACGGTTATAGGTTTGCTTGGTAGCAGTAAAGCAA
This sequence comes from Pachypeltis micranthus, assembly GCA_020466155.1. NCBI lineage: Eukaryota > Metazoa > Arthropoda > Insecta > Hemiptera > Miridae > Pachypeltis > Pachypeltis micranthus. The sequence goes on from CM035780.1 coordinate 8,972,266, forward strand.
CGCGTGGTCTCTTGTTTCCTCCGCACTGGTGGCGCAAGATGTGCATGATTGAGAGTCTTTGAGAAAAAAGAAGTGGAGCTGCGCATTGAAGGCCCCGTGCAAGGACAGTAGCTGCAACGCCACAAAAGATAGGCGCCACTGCCCCATCCTCAGGCAATTGTGCACAGAGGGGAGGCCGTGCAGATGCTGGGTGGTGGGACCTGCATCCTATCTTGCCTGCCACTGGTCAACATCTGTGTTGAATGCAACGGAGGGATGGTGCTCTGCCGAATCCAGGAGCGAGAACCCTATCCTCAGGCAGTTGTGCACAGAGGGGAGGCCGTGCAGATGCTGGGTGGTGGGACCTGCATCCTATCTCACCTGCCACTGGTCAATACCTGTGATGAAGGCAACGGTGGGCTGGCGCTCTGCAGAATCCAGGAACCAGAACCCCTTCCTCAGGCAGTTGTGCACAGAGAGGAGGCCGTGCAGATGCTGGGTGGTGGAACCTGCATCGTATCTCGCCTGCCACCGGCCAACATCTGTGTTGAAGGCAACGGTGGGATGGCGCTCTGCAGAATCCAAGAGCCAGAACCAGGGACTCAAGGGCACCCTGATAATGGTTCAAGGCGTTTGATATTGGACAGCAGGACAGTGTAGTCTAGCACGCGCAGAATTCAGCTGGCAAGAATCGCGCAAAGACTGGAGGTGTAGAACACCCCATTCACCCGCTCCTGTCCGAGGTACGAAATTCTCGCGAACTTCGCCAAAAAGAACCCTACGGGCTCCAAGTTCAGTTTTCTGGATACGCTTCTTCTTAAATCGCGCTAATATTGTTATACTAAGCTCTGTATGTACGGACAATGGCGTTCTCAATCAACGCGACGAATATTTTATTATAAAACACATTAACAGCAAAACGTAAGACGAGAGAAGATGCAAAGGGGCTGACGATCGTCCCGAGTACAGATTAGGGACCAATTGCTTCATTGTATTAATGAACACGCGTTTGTCATAAAGCGAGTCCATGAAGTAGTCTGAAAAGTCGTCAAACGTCGAAACTAAGACGGGATGGTCTTTTTGGGCGAAGCACGAAAGGGTTTCCATCCCAAGTACGACAATCCCTTGGACGGTGTATTTGTCATCTTTTCTGCACACTAAAGGAGCTCCTCGAGCATTATCGCAGAGGCTGACGTCGGAAATATTTTCAGCGAAACACAACAAGCTACCTATTGATTCGTTGAATGTCGTTTTTAAGTGGCATATCCCCGGCCTTGTGCAAGGTTGTACATTAAGCTCTTTGCACTTCATCATGCTGACTTTCGTAACGGGAATTCGTACCTGAAATCAATAAAATTGGGCGTGATATTTGGCAATACAATCCACGGCATTGACTTAGTCTGTGTTATGACAAACTAGGTTCTACGTTAGGAGTAGTTAAGTCATAGTGCGCACTAAGTTTCTCTAGAAGCCTGTAGCCATCAAAACGAAATGAAGGGACTAATGGGTGACATGAACTGACTGCACGCTCATTTGCTCGAGTTGGCAAAGTTGATTGTTATTTTTGTATTCATCGGTGGTGACAGTTGCGCTGGGTGCCTGGTTTGTCGTCCGTGCGGCGTTTGTGGGCTAATGCATGGGGGATTGCTCGTGGGGGCCATCATGACTCTAATATGGAGGAAGGGGAAGGGCTGTCCCGTGCCTCACCAGGGTGGTGGTGGGGACTTACCACGCCTCCAGGCGGCCCCTACGGTTCACCCCTTGACTGTGCAAACGAGGCGAATCTATTTACCGCCACTTTGCTTCGAAGGGGACTCCCCAGTTCCTCCGAGCAAGGGAGCCGCCTTTGGGGTAGGAAGCTGAGCTCGCAGGTATATTTCCTGGTAGAGGGGGTGTATGGTGAGTATCTTCCCTAGGCCCAGTCCTGCACGAGCAGTCGTTCGTACAACAACTGAAAAACTACGGTCGCACATTAAAGATGCTGTGGCCGAATAGGAGCTCAGTGGCGGCAAAGGACAGCTGCCATTAACCCATGCGTCTCACCATTCATGCCACAAATACAGGACCCCCTCATACCCCATCGCGAGACTGCGGCGACTCGAGCCCTCCCGCAGAGGTGCCAGAATCAGGGGCTCCAACGCTCCCCGGAAGGTGGCAAAGGATCCTAGCCGGACGTAGGATTGCAAGACTGCGAGCTCAAGCAACACATCCAGCGCGAGGTCTGAGGTAGTGCAGTATGCTGGCAAAGTGGCTGAACCCGCAGTTATATTTCCTGGTATGGTGAGCACCCTCCCCAGGCCCAGTCCTGCATGAGCAGTCGTTGAAGGTACAACACCTGAAGAACTAGAGTCTCACATTAAAGATGCTGTGGCTGAATAGGAGCTCAGTGGCGGCAAAGGACAGCTGTCATTAACCCATGCATCTCACCATTCATGCCTCCCCATTGAGCCCTCCTGCAGAAGTGCCAGAATCAGGGGCTCCAATGCTCCCCGGTAGGTAGCAAAGAATCCTAGCTGGACGTAGGATTGCAAGACTGCGAGCTCCAGCTACCTCTTGGGTCCTTACAATGCCCCCTTCCTCCATTTCAGATGACCTTCGTTAAATTATATCTTAATCTACATCATGGTGGTTAGTCAGGCCACGCTCAAGGCCTTAGCCTCATACTGTCTTACATTGCGGCAGGTGTGGGAGTGTCTGACTGGACTGAAAGCCCTGGCCAAGGACAACAGTGTAATACTGTGTTGGGTGCCAGGGCATCACGGTATAGAGGGAAACGAACGGGCTGACGGGTTGGCAAAGAAGGGATCGGCGCAAATCCCTGTCAGCCCTGAGCCCTGTGTTGAGACTACTAGGTCAGTTCACAGGTCACTGTTCCCTGACGTACCACCTTGCAAATATTGGCAAGCGCGATGTACAGATATGCAGGTTCTGCAAGGTGGGGCTAGAGACGGCAGAGCATGTGCTGCATATGCGATGGACTCCCGGCATCAGGCCATTGTGTGTTTGGCGAATGCAGAACTTGCGGATATCCTCCGCTACGTGCGCGGGTGGTGGGGACGCATAGGTGACCTCACACCAAGTGAGACCAGTGCCGGGGGGCCATGACCCTAAGATCATGGACGCCCTTACAATAGGCCCGTTTGTTACCGCAGTGAGGGTATTGCCTGCATTCACCGTCTTGAAAAACAAAAAAAAATTATATTTTAATCAGCCCTCAGCCGTTTCTTACTAAATTACGCACGTCACGTTTCGCGTTGTCAGTTCTGTCTATACGTAATAAAAGGATTTTGTTGTGTGCTCAAAGGGTGTCCAGATAAATCCAGCGTTTTTTTTTGGTTTTTGGTTTATTATTCATTCTGTATAATAACCCTGTGTTTTCCGTTACGCAACATTTTTTACAACCCCCCCTCAAAATTTGATACTTTACATTTCAAGACTTGGAGATTCCCAATTTGCAATGTCCGTCCGCCGTCCCCTGTCCGGGCCGTTTTGTTAACGTGGTCTAAAAAATTCGTTCTTTTGTACAAAAATCTGACTTGGTATCTAGTTGTGTCCGCCATCTCGGCAATCCAATTGGACGAAGCCCGTGGTTGTAATGGGCAAAAAACGGTTAAAAAAATTAACGAAACGCAGTACAACGCGGGAACTACAGCGGAAGTCAACGTTTCGTTGTTTGAACTCCCTCCCTCCCGCCCGTCTCAATAAAAAACAACCCACCTCGTCCTCGCCTCCCAACGCTGCCGGGCGGGCGGCTCAATTCCCCTTTCGCCTCGCAACGGGTTCGCTCACTCGAAGCGCCCCCGTTCCAATTTCCCCGACGACGGGGCAAAATCATCAGACGTTTTGTTTCCGTAGTTTCATTGTAGCCAGGACATGTTTCGTATGGTTTACTAGTATTCGATACTGAATCGAATGGGATGGGCGAGCACTAATACTAGGTCAAGCTGTTCATGAGAATAATAAACCATTGTGTAATAATTTGCAGGGTTTTCTAAATCAAAATGAAGTATCCTTTCCTAACGTTTTCGCTTAGAAAACTATTGATTAGTTAAAATGTTTACCCGGTCACTCACCTTAAAGTCAGTAATAGGATTAGTTCTATTTAATTGATCCCTTCGCCCAATGGTCGCTACATAACATTCAGAATAATCCGTCACAGGGTCCCCCGGGTTGGGAACGGAAATTAGACTTAAATGCGGGCTCCATATGCTGATCCCCGTAGTCATCGTAGCCACTCCAAAATCAAACTGCAAAGGGTCGAAAGCGCATTTCGGGTGCGGAGACATGGACATTACAGGCCTTTTGCCCGAAGACGAGTCGTTGAAAAGCAACCTCTTTCCGTAGTCGGGAAACCGCACGAGAGAATCGCTTCCTTCCCAAAGGTATTGTTTGCAAAAAAGTACCTTCGCTCCCGCGATAGGCCTGTTTCTTGATTCTGTATCTTCTTCCGATTCAATATTTCTCGAATGAAGCATGAATTGTATGTAAGTGTAACAAAGGCGGCAACTAGTTAAAACGTGTTTGACGGACAATAATGAGCCGACGGCCCAAAAATCCGAGCTACGAGCTTCCATACGAACGTCGACGACAAATGGGACTGTTCTTCCACCGGAGGCGTATCTCATCATCATTTCGCCGCTTTTGGTTTTTTCGCAATCCTTGGCGCAAAATATCGAACAGACGGTCAGCATAGCCGCGACGCTCAAAATACGTGTGGTTTTAGATATCATCTTCGAACCGACGAGTAGCGAAGGTTTTTTTTGTTTTTTTTTTTAAATCCGAAGACTGCGATTCGCTAAATGAAACGTGGCAACTGTCAAGTTCGTAATAATACGTACGAGGGGTTTATAATGATTGATGTAGGGCGCCAACGTGATAAGTCTTGCATGACACTAATCAAATAAATTTAAAGGGGCTTTGAAATTCACGCCTTTTCGGGGCAAATCCTTTAAATCGTTCACTCAACGATCGTCAAAACGTGAAGTATAAGCATAACTGCCAGGTCCAGCCCTAACTATCAGGATTTTACGAGCTCGAGGGGAGAAGACAAAATCAGTATCGTTCTCACCTACCTAATGATACTTGAATATTATTTTACCTCATTTCAATATCCCTCTTGGCCCGAAAAGTAAGGAGTATCGTTAGAACCCCCACCACCACCGATTCCTTCCTACAAACGATCCAAAATGTATAGCCTGGCCCACACTTACGTCACGACGTTTAACGGGTAACCAATTAAATTCGCAAAAGATCCAGATGGGAAAGGGGTGGTTCAACTCTTGAGGGGCGGCCTAGGAAGGTGCAGCAGTCTTGCAATGCTCCGAACTAGCCGAAACTGAGAGGTCGGAGGATTAATGATAATAATGGGGAATTGGGAAAGGTGCGAATTGAACAGGTTCTAGAGAAGAGAGGAAAAGTGCTAGGAGGCTAGAACTTGGTATATTACGGATTACGAAGGAGCAACCTGTTCCCCTCAAGGGGCAGAAATGGAGAGAGACCTCATGGTTTTTGGTGGAAGGCTCGGCGGTCGCACTAGCAATCCCACTCAGCCCTGGCCTGCGCTAGGAATCCCCCTCAGCCCTGGCCTGCGCTAGCAATCCCCCTCAGCCCTGGCCTGCGCTAGCGATCCCACTCAGCCCTGGCCTGGCCTGCGCTAGCAATCCCCCTCAGCCCTGGCCTGGCCTGCGCTAGTAGCAATCCCCCTCAGCCCTGGCCTGGCCTAGGCATCTTTCTCAGCCCTGACCTGGCCTGCGCTAGCAATCCCCCTCAGCCCTGGCCTGGCCTGCGCTAGTAGCAATCCCCCTCAGCCCTGGCCTGTGCTAGCAATCCCACTCAGCCCTGGCCTGCGCTAGCAATCCCCCTCAGCCCTGGCCTGCGCTAGCAATCCCCCTCAGCCCTGGCCTGCGCTAGCAATCCCACTCAGCCCTGGCCTGCGCTAGCAATCCCACTCAGCCCTGGCCTGCGCTAGCAATCCCCCTCAGCCCTGGCCTGCGCTAGCAATCCCACTCAGGCCTGGCAAGTGTAATGTAACGCTGCCGCTAATGTAATGGTCTGACCCCGCCACAACTGACAGATTCAGAGGATAAATAGAGATAAATGTAACTCGAGGAAATGAAAAGGAGATGGGTGTATAGGATAGGTAAGGCGCTAATATTACCACATTACCAGCATATCAGACGAGGCCCTTGCTTCCGGGAGCCCCCCCCCCCTTTAGACCTCGTCCTGGACCTGGCAGTTCTGCGATCAAGCACCCGACGCGGCACGCTGAACAGTTGCTAGGGTGCCCTGGAACCACTGGTGCCCGTGCTGCAACAAGAGACCTCCACCGATCCCATGCCCCCTTTACCACAACGTGCGGCACGCTCCCCCCCCCCCCCTCGAAGGAGTACTGTGCTTCTCTCCAGCGAGTCAGTCAGGCGGAAATTTGCCATATTCGCCCATGCATGGGCAGCTCGGCGGATCCACCACTATGACCATATGGAGGCCACTATGGATCCCTCCTCGCACAGTCTATGGGGGAGCACGCCTAAGTGAGGGCGGGTCTTATTGACCACCTCTCTTCACCCCCACTACTCACACCACTGCACTAGCCTGGCCCGTCCCCATTAGGTAAGGTGCTAAGAGACTAGAAATGTGAACTCTGAAGACTAGAAGATACACTTCGTGCATTACTGATTGTGAAAGGCAACGTGCTTATTCGTGCAAGATGGAGAGAGAACCTCATGTTTCAGTGCAAGGCGAGGCAGTTGTCCTGTGCTTAGCAAGCACTCTCGATTCAGCTTATGCCATAATTGGGTCCGAATTCTAGTACCATGTGTAGCTATCACTTCTTGTGCTAGTGATAAGGTTGACGGCAAGGAGGAGAAAAGATAGAGAAGCCTTCTCTCTGGTGGGAGAATGTTATCACTCTGGAACAATCCTTCCTCTCTATAGCGTCGTTCCTTTGGCAGTATACTGGACAGCACTGCCACTGGGTGCGCTGACTACAGTCTTTCAAGCAGAGCTCTTAGCAGTGACGGTGTGGGTGGCCTGAAACCTGGCTTCCTACACCACCATGCGTCACGGCTAATTAGGGAATGCCCGACTGGCCTTCCGACACATTGACACTGTGTTGGAGTTGCGAGAAGAGGGTCGGCGTTTCTCCTGGTGGGATACTTGAGTTGTCATCGACTGACCGGATGCTTTCGCCTTCTGGCGTACCTGGGGACAACAGGTCCCTCCTGGCATTCGTCATACCTCTTGTTACGTTAGAACTGAACCTCGTGGTGGAGCCATGTTTTGTGGCTCGCTGAGACACCCCGTCTCCAAAACCCCTTTTGTGCATCCCTCGTCTGGTGATTGGCTGGGGGTGGGGGTAGGCAGAGATTTTTGGGCACACATTTCGTCAGGCTAGGACCTCTACTCCTTCTTCTTATGCTTGAAGCTTTCCCATCATTGCCCAAACTGTTGGAATTGTCGTGCTTGGTACTCTCCACTCTCTTCTCATAGCGTTGAGTTTTCCCGTCATTACCTCCTTATATTTGTTCATCTCAATGAGCCCTTACTACGAGAACACACAACATCACATTCATTGTCAATATTTTACGTTCTCACACCAGGGGGAGAACGTTGAATATTCCGCCCTCAGTGGACAATTACAATTCTGCATTTGGGGATGTCTGTGGGAGTTCCGTTCGAGTGGCCTTTTACCTCCCTCAGGCCTCGCAGTGTAAAAACGAATTAAGGGATGGGATTACTACCCTCCAGAGATTCCACGAACACCACAATATCTGCGGAGCAAGCTCATTTTCCAGCATTGTCTGGCCTGGGTAGGAGTTGGATTCCCCTGTTCTACCTACCTTGCTCTGTGGAGGCAGCCACCTGTCGTGGCCCTAATCCTTAATGCACCGGAGCAAGGCTGTGCAGTCCCGTGATACCATATTTGGGTCACGCAACCCTCAAGGCCAGAATGGTCATTGGCCCGCACCATCTTTCGATGGCACTTACAGCTTTTCCTCATCCCAGGACGAGGCAGTTTGGACTTGCTGGCCACGCTGGGGTTCGGAAGGACCTCAGTAAGCCCGAAGCCTCCACCCACTACCCAGAGGCCTATCCGCCTCGCATGCCCTCAGTGGACAACCATCAGCTAGCTATATCGGATGGAGTGAGTGCATAAATATTCCTTGCCGACTCCATAATATCTATTACTAACCTAACATTACAGACTTGAGCAAGCAAATTCTCTTCCATATTCTCCTCCTTGCTCCTGACCTACCCTAACCTATTCCTGCTCAAAGATGCTCCTCGCCTTTTGTGCAATTTTTGGAGGAATCTCTTCATCTTGTCACCGCCGTTCTCTCGCACCAACGCCGCCAATGGACCAGAGTATATGACTGGCTGTCTCCTCCACGCGTCTTAACTGGCGCCTTGGAGATGATCTTTGTTCAAATTTATGCAGCTTTCCGTTAAAACACCCGTGACTCGTATACAGTTGGGTCAAGGTATGGCTTGGCGCGATATTGCTAGCGATAAGCGTCGTAAGTGTGGGGACCTCTTGGATCACTGTCCTGTAGTCTGCCACGCATCCAGTACTCACTCTCCTATTGCCTTGACGTTTTTTGCCGCTTCTTCAGCGTCTATTCGTCTAGCTAGGCCAGTCCTTACAGCTACTGGGCCATATTAGTGCACGCTACTCGTGCATCCAGTAGTAAATCCAACGGTGGGCCTTCAGCAACAACTTGTAGCCGGTTACTGTCGGTGCTGTTCGGCATGCCTTCGTAATTCCTATCAACACGGCTCGCTAGAGACTGTTTTTGCTCTTTCGCTCGCACTGTTCCAAGGATTGTTCCACCAGTTAGAAGCTCCGTATGGGACAGCCTGCAGGAACACTGATCCATAGCGCTGAGTGATGAGTTTCTGAGAGGGCTTCGGTAGCCCAAAAAAAGCTCCGCGATTATACTTAAACGACGGTTATGAAACAATCAGGGGCATCCTTCAACATTCTCCAACGCGGCGGCCCCACTGAGCTCTTGGCATGTGCAGAGGCGCACCAATAAATCCAGGAAAGCCCTAACGGGTTCATATAAACTGACGTTAGTTGCTAGTGAAGAAGAATCACTGGACGCGTCTCGTCGGGTATATTTTTTCTCGAAGATGAGCTTCGGCTAGAAAGTGAAAACCCTTTTATAACAAACACGAAGCGGTCAGAGATCGGGGTTTCATTTGTGGAAAGTGTTTTCCAATGCGCCATTAACTCGAACGTACCAACGTAGCCTCGGGCTTGACATTCTTACTCAAAGAATATTCCCACCGCCTTGACAACAGGATTCGGAGAGAGAGAGAGAGAGAGAGAGAGAGAGAAAGAACAAAAACAGAAACCAGAGAACCGTCGCGTTTACACGAGAAGCAACTCTCAAAACATCGGACTATAAAGCATTACACTTTCAATACAATTCTCGGCTCTTATCTGGACTGACGGAACGACCAACTAACTCGCACGGTTAGGACTGACGTGGGGATTGGCGATTAACACGGCTATAAAACGCGAACACTGTTACAATATACTACATCGTAAATATCAGCTTCTATGATTGAAACAGGTCACTAAAGTGGAAACAGTGTGACATCATTCAGTTTTATCTATATGCGAACCGGAACAATGCGAATTACAAAAACGCTGCAAATTATTATTCTCTTGAACAGCTTGACGTAGTCTTAAACCTCCGAGACCTGTCCCGTTCGATTGAGCGTCGAAAAATACCAGTAAACGATACCAAACATGACCTGACTAACGAAACGACGAAAATGAGGTATTCCAGGCGCTATTGCTACATCGTTCGAACATCACATTTTGCTTCACTATAGTTACTGCAATTTTGATGTTTTCCATTCCAGAAGCAGGCATACACCTCTGAGACTCATTCTATTCGTACCAGCATCTAAAAATACCTTGGAAACGATACCGAACGCGAAGAATATGCCATACAACTGCCAAAATTGGGGTTTTGTTAATTTTTATCCATTTTTTTTAACCATAACAACCGTAATAGGTACGGGTTCGGGCGTCAGGCAATAACATCTTCCTTCCAATATAACCGTGTATTGTGGGTTCGTTCCAAGTATATGTACAAAAGCCAACAGAGGAGAGATCAAGAGCGAAGCGTATGGAGAGGGGTACAGAGGAGAATAGTCCGAATGAATCGTCACACAACACGATCGTGGATCGATAACCTTCTCGATCGGGTCCACGTGGCTTCCCCCCACCCCCCTGTTCTTTGAACGACTTCGTTGTCTTCTGGCCTCTTTGGCAGAACAGCTCTGCCCCGAAGGAACGGCTCCTTACTCCCAGTCACCGCATAATCCGATTGTGCTTGTAACACAACCACGGGCTTTATCTAATCAGATCGCCGAGCAGGCAGGTACAACTAGACATTGCAGATTTGGAGGCCCACTTTGACCTCAGTGTCAAATTTAGGGGGTTGGTCCGACAAAAAATGTTCCTGACCGAAAACAAAAATACGCAATCGCATCAAAAAGCATTGAGTGCGAATTTATTCTATAATGTGAGTTGGGTGTAGAAGTGGGGGAGCTTGAGTTGGAGTAAAAATAAATGAAGATGAACATGGTGAGTGTGAGTGAGGACTGTATTTGCACTTCGTATGATAGAACAGCGATATGAGTGTGAAAGAGTATTTTTGCGACACAAGGGCGTCTCTGAATAAGTGAACTGGTTGGGGGGAACGTCAGCAAATGAAGATGAATGTGGTGAGTGTGAGTGAGGACTGTATTTACACTTCGTATGATAGTATAGCGATATGAGTGTAAAAGAGTAGTTTGCGTGACACAAGGGCATCTCTGAATAAGTGAACTGGTTGGGGGGAACGTCAGCAAATGAAGATGAATGTGGTGAGTGTGAGTGAGGACTGTATTTGCACTTCGTATGATAGAACAGCGATATGAGTGTGAAAGAGTAGTTTGCGTGACACAAGGGCATCTCTGAATAAGTGAACTGGTTGGGGGTACGTCAGCGAATGAAGATGAACGTGGTGAGTGTGAGTGAGGACTGTATTTACACTTCGTATGATAGTGTAGTGATATGAGGGTGAAAGAGTATTTACACGACGCAAGGGCGTCTCTGAATAAGTGAACTGGTTGGGCGGAACGTCAGCGAATGAAGATGAACGTGGTGAGTGTGAGCGAGGACTGTATTTACACTTCGTATGATAGTGTAGTGATATGAGTGTGGAAGAGTGTTTATACGACGCAAGGGCGTCTCTGAATAAGTGAACAGGTTGGGGGGAACATCAGTGAGTGAGTCGAGGGGTGAGCAGTGCGAGACCTGAGAGACGAAGGTGTAGTCAACAGGAATCACTCACTAGTAGACATAGAAGAGGCGCTCACTACATGGAAACATGATAATCACCGGGGCCCTCAGGCACGTATGCTGATGCCTATCAGCGCTCTCCAATGGCTGTTAAAACACACCTTTAGACCATCTTCAACCAGTGCCTCGTAACACCCTACTTCAAACAGGCCAACATAGTCGTCATCCCAAAAGAAAGACGTCGTAACCTCAGATCCCCAGACTCCTTCCACCCAAACAGCCAGCTGATCACTGAAGGCAAGTCTGAGCTCGTTGCGCCGACCGTCTTAGAGAGACTTCAACGCAAGCAATTTGGATGTATACCACAACGCTGCACTGTAGATGCTAACCAGTGGCTGAGCAAGGACGAGCATCATCATAGTCTTCTAGGACATAATACCATTTAGCGGCCTGCATTACTGACATCCATCCAAAATCACTCAAACTAATTCGCCAACTGCTTGAGAGCTTCCTTGAGGGAGATCGCCTACGCTCAAGCACGCACTCTGCCGCCACCGCACGCTGCCCCCAAGGAGCAGTTCTCTATCCTTCTGTAGGCAATCCTAACCGAATCCCTCCTCCAACAAATCGAATCGCGAGGCTTTGGCTCCGACAATTGTTTGAAGATCAGCCGAACCTTCCAGCTTTATCTCCTACTAAGCTTATAACCGTTTCACCCAGTTTGCGAAGAAGGTAATGACAAAAACCACAGTTGATATATCCCTTTGAAACTGAGTTAGCTCAGGTGGGAAACAAGACAACTCCTCCAAGATGGCTCTGATAAACATGATTGTCTTACAGTAACACACACAAAAATGTGGTTGTGCTTGGGTGGTTATTTATTTTTTTAAAAAGCAATTCAAATTTCCTTCGGTTTTAACCAATATTTTTACACCTAACCCCCAACCTCTTATACTTTTGATAACTCGCGACAACGTCAAATGAGAATTATGCCAAGGAAGTTTTATTGATCACATGACCAAAGCTGACTGAATGCTAATATTGACGTCCCTCTGCCAGCCCCACAAAATGGAAAATTTTTTTGAAATCTCGACCCAGATTTGCACCCAACGTCGGAGGGATAAACAAATAAATAGCTAAGAGAGGTTAATTTATATTATTACCGACAATGAACAAACCACGTAGCAGACCAGCGGCTAGTAAGAATGGGCTAAATATAATTCCCGACGCGCTGAATAAGGGCAAATTGTTCTAAACTTTTAACAGTTAAGACCATCTTGGATTTTAATGTGAATATATGTCCTATACTCCTTTTATTGCTGGCTTCGTTCTTAATGAGCAATACCTGTACTTGTACACCCTGGCGTACATCCACAGGTTTTGGTTCGGTCGATGATGAGCTAGCGCCTCTGCTCTCGCATGGTAGCTAAACCGCTACCTCCATAACAGTCATTTTGATAAGAAAACAGACTTGCCGCTCTCTCTCCACTTTCCAGCCCTCGAATGACAATGCACCAGCTAGCAGTTTGCAGACTCCCGTGAAACTGTTGACTATTGACGCGACAACGAGCGTCCAGAACGTTACGACTCTTAAAAGTGCCGGTAATCTCTTCCACGAGGCCCCCTGAAGCCCACTCCACTCACGCCAAAAAATAGAGAGAGTGGAGACACAAACACGGCTTCCAGCTGAGGAGGTTGCACCGAGAAACTCGAACACCAAACGCGCCACATGTTGAGTCTGCCTCTATGTAGAGCTAAGGAAAGCCTAAATCCAATTGCAACCCGATTTTGCTGAGTCCTAAGTGAAGGTTCGTTTCGTATGAGACGTGTTCACTATTAATGGGTTATTTAATTCGTCTTGAGCGTGGCAGGGGCTTCCTCGACTCACGCAACAGATGAATCCTGAGGAAGTATAACATTAATTGACAATCGCGGAATCGAAAGTCGTAAATAGCTTCTTCCGAGGTTCGTAGAACTCGGATTGCGAGCCTTAAGCCATCGAAGGGCAACAATCCCTTCCTTCCTTCCTTCCTTGGCATAGTTTTGCTAATGATCCGGAGGGCACCTTCAACCAGCGACAACACGACGGGCGTAAAAGTGGGAAGGATTTTCCTTTCAGTGACCGAATGAAACCTCGAAGGGCGTATCGCGTTCTCCTCATGAAACTCGCGTTATATTTCATCGTAACGACATGCAAGTTATTGTGTTAACTTCAAAAACCAAGTCTTGCCAGGTAATTAAGCCGACGGTTTTTTTTTAAATTTATTAAATTTTCTGTATTACATTAATACTATATGTTATGCCAAAACACAGAATAAACCGGCGGAGTTTATACGGAAAAAACCGGGCTAAAAACGCTTTGCGTCGAAAATCTTGATAATTTATTGTGCTGCTCTCGTCATTTTCCCACGAATGGGAGTTTTATGTATCATTGCCTTATTGAGAGCTAGTAATATAAAAAATATAATCAAAATCGTTAGAGCTGTTTTTAAGAAATAAAAGGTGTTTTGATTATTATGATAACTATAGTTAACTTTTGGTGAATTTTGCTCATACCCTCATTTTGGCGTCCCATGGTAACGTGTAGGCTAGTCATCAAGTTTGACCTGATTTGGTACGGTTGTTTTCTATAAAAACCGCGCTAAAATCGTTTTCGTCGAAAGTTTTGGTAATTTATTGTGCTGCTCTCGTCACTTTCCCACAAATAGGAATTTTATGGAAAAATTGCCTTGTTGAGAGCTATCAATATATAAAATGTAATCAAAATCATTAGAGCCGTTTATGAGAAACAAAATATTTGGTGTTTTGATCACTAAGATAACTATAGTTAACTTTCGGTGGATTTTGCCCATACCCTTATTTTTGCGTCCCATGGTAACCCGTAGGCTAGACATCAAGTTTCCACTGATTTGGTACGGTGGTTTTCTCTAAAAATCGTTCACAGACACACATCCACACAAACACAGACTGACTGACACACACACAGACACACGAAAGTGGTAGCGTTCACCGTTCCGGAATTTATTGTGCTCCTCGGATCCATTCCCGTACCATTATCCAGCAATTAGTACACAGAGCATTAATGAGGCTGTAAACTTTGTAGTAGTGTAAAATTGTAAAGGAAAAACAGCGCTATTAACGCTTTTCGTCGAAAATTTTGATAATTTATTGTGCTGCTCTAGTCGTTTTCCCACGAATGAGAATTTTATGGTATAATCGCCTTATTAGGAGCTGTCAATGTAAAAAATTTAATCGAAATCGTTAGGTTCGTTTTTGGGGGAAAAAATATTTGGTGTTTTGATCACTATGATAACTATAGTTAACTTCGGTGGATTTCGTTCGTACCCTTATTTTGGCGTGCCATGGTAATCTGCGGTCTAGATATCAAGATTGACCTGATTTGCTACGTTCGTTTTCTCTAAAATTCACGGACACACGTACACACGCAGACCATTATAATTTACTGTGCTGCTCTCGTCATTTTTACAGGAATGGAATTTTTATAGTATAATCGCATTATTAGGAGCCAATATAAAAAATTTAATCAAAATCGTTAGAGCCGTTACTGTGGGAAAAAATATTTGGTGTTTTGAATACTATGATAACTATAGTTAACTTTCAGTGCATTTTGCTCACACCCTTATTTTGGTGTTCCATGGTAACCTGCGGGCTAGATATCAAGTTTGAGCTGATTTGGTGGCTCTCTCTAAAAATCGTTCACACACACACAGACACACAGACCATTTTCCCAAGTAGTGTTTTTCGGACTCAGGAGGGTCTGAAACGTAAAGATCTGAAGAAAACTCAAAATTTTTTTTTCAGCCGAATACATAACTTTCCTTTCTACTTCGTAGAGCCAAGGAAAGTAAAAATCTGCGATTTTAAGTAATTGATAGTGCTGCTCTCGTCAACTTTCCGCGGATGAGAAGTGCACGGTGCTGTCGTATTACAAAAAAATGTAACCTGAATCGTTGGAGCCGCGTTTAAGAAGAAAAAAAGGTTTTTTGATCACTATTTGATGATAACTATAGTTAGTGTTAGCCTGGGTTACGCGCCTGCAGGCTAAATATTAACTTCAAGTCGATTTGGTTAAGCCATTGCCTCTCAATCACGTCGATACACACGCACACCAACTCCCCCGGAAGACATTTTTGCACACAGAAGCCCTTTGAGCGTAACGATATGAAGAAAACTGCACTGCGCCGCACTACGTAAAGTTCCTTAGCTCTACGTAAATTCACTATTCGCTTCAGTTCATTGAAAGTTAGTAAAAGATCACTTCCCGGTGGCAGAAACCGGTACCGCTTACGATTCCGAAATTTATTGCGCTGCTCGGACTCGCGCCCTGAGCGTAATTGAGGATTTGGTACACAAAGGATTGATGAGGCTGCAGATACGATTTTTTTGTTTGAGGATGGTAATAATCAGTCGACTTATCGAAGTTATTATAGTAAGTGAAACGGCGGTGGTTGAAATTCTACAATTTCTGGAGTAGCTCCTACGTATCTTACGAACATTATGAAACACTCATCTTATGGGTACTTGATTCGTCTGCCGTCTGAATTTTTCTGAAGATTGTGATAACATTAGAGCGGAGTTTATATGGTAACAACTGAGCTAATTTATAGTTAGCACGCTCTCTTTCATCCATCCACTCTGAGCCTTTTACCAAGAGCAAAAGAAATACTTGACCAACTTGAGGTATACGAGGTAACATGCTCGAATGCAGAGATTATTTACCACTTCGCTTCGTTCATCTTAGCCCTTCGACTATTTTACCACCCCGAGGCACCAGAAGAAGTACTGTTTTAGTTTCGGTGTTTCACCGAACTCAGCTCTTCTCAGCACCCGAAACGTCAATTAAAGCAGACGCAAATTGCCCGAAGAGAAGGGGGGACTTTCACGCGAATGACTAAGCTCAAGCTGTTTGTCAGCTCAAACTGCCAACCAGTTCTTTCGTTTCGACTCGAAGAACCTCACTTTATGATTTACTCGGACGCCTGGCTAATGTATGGTCTCACGCGGCGAAACCGACTGCATTTTTAATGACTATACTTCCGGGCGTAGGGTTTCCCTCCCGAAGAGGAAAACAAGGCAACGACACACTTTCATTAATGAATCCGTCGTCCTTCGTTGAAGTTCAAAGTTGGTCGTTAGAAGTTCAAAGATAGTTTCGTCTTTGTCACGTCGCTCATGCTCGGGGAACTCCTAACTCCTCGCTTTTCCTTCTGCGTCAAAGGTTATTATTAATTCAAGGAGAAATTTCCGTTTTAAGTCCGATTGCAAATCGTTCAACGACAAATTACCGGGCCTCGACAATTATAATTTACTTTGCAATATTCCTCACTGGTAGGTCGTAGTGCTTTAACAATCATTGTTTCTTGTCCTCTCGCTTGCACTCATGAGTGCTACAAGGTTCGAGTGAGACGTAATAAACGAGCGGTGCGTAGCAACACACAACTTTCCGCCAGCCCCTTCAAGTTCGAACACCAGCTACACATGCAGGCGCTATATCTTCGTTCAACGCATTTTTACAGGAATATTTATGGAGAACAAAATGTACGTACTAGTTAGCTGAGAGTACTCCGTAAGTTTGATCGAAATCGTCCGAACCGTTTTTGAGAAAATTGGAATACCGATAAATTAATAGTCGACAAATCGCCTTTTCTGAGTTAACTTGGCTTATATCTCCGTTCAACATATATATACAGAAATAATTCTGGAGAACGAAATGTGGGTATGGGTGACTTAAAGACACTCCATTAGGATTTATTACACCTGGTGAAGAAGTTACCCTGGAATTTACGGTAATTTTCGAAAAAACGTTATTTTCGACACATTTTCATTTTTATCTCTGTTCAATGGACTGTCAGAGGAACATTTATTGAGTACAATATGTAGGTATTAACTATTCGAAAACATCCTGTGAGTTTGGTGAAAATCGCGGAAGCCATTTTGCCAAAAAGCCTATTTCCGAAAAAAAACCTATTTTTGCTTCACAGCAATATATCTCCGTTCACTGTATTTTCATGGAGATATGTATAGAGAACAAAAGTTAGGTATTAATTAGTAGAAGATAATTTGAAAGTTTAATCAAAATAGCTCAAGCCGTTTTCGAGAAAAATTCGAAAACCTCTAGTTTTTGGTACATTTTTGTCCCCCCCCCCCTTCACATCGGCCGAAATCGTCCATAACCTTATTTTGGTGTCTACAAAAAATAACGAACAAAACAAAAAAAGAACCAGCTCAATCGGATCAGCCGTTCTCCCGCAAATCGAACTACAGACACACACACACGGACCACGCGCCGAAATTAGGTTTTTTTAGACTCAGTAGGCCTCAAAACGTAAAATTCTGAAGAAAATCCAATTTTTTTTTTTGGGCCGATTACTATACTTTCCTTCCCTTCGGGTAGCGGAAAGTAAAAAAAAATAGGCATTTGTGTGAAGCGTGGGAGGCTTGTTGCAGGTTAGCATAACTGAGCCATTACCCCAGACTGACGTGACCTATTGGTCACATTACAAAAAACTACTAGAATTTCTGGTTTTCCATCTATTATGTTTCAAAATACTTCATCAATGAAGATTGAGGTAATTGATGATTTGATGGGTAGCGGAAAGTAATAATTCACAATAAACTTAGGTAGGTACGATAGTCATGAACATGTCGCGGTCGTCTGAGGCGGCGAACGTCTGGCGGTAAAAAGCTTTCATTAACGAGAATGTTCGGGTGTGCTAGATTCCTCTATTGGTGGTGAGTTTAGTGAGAATAGCGACGGGTGTATCGATGTCAAAATCTCGATAAATGGTTTCGTTCCTGACGAAGGGCGAAGCTCCGATTATGCGCCGTTGGAGAGTCGCATTCAGTCGTTGGGAGACTCTTCTAAATTGCGATGTGGAGCACGTTCCCCGTATGGGGAGAGCGTACATCCAGATCGGGCGGATCAGCGTCTTGTAGATTAAAATTTAGTTCAAGACCGACACGCTTGTGCTATGAAGCAGTCGGGTGAGAACTTTTGTCTGAGACCTCAGCCTTTTTAAGAGTTCGGTAATGTGCTCGTGAAAGGTTAGGCCCCTGTCTAATGTCACTCCCAAGTATTTATGTGATGTAGCATTTGGGACATCATGGACGAGATATTTTAATTGTGAATCCGCGAATTTTCTTGTGTAGGTGGACGCCACTGCCACAGATTTATAGGCGTTCACCTTTATTCTCCACTTTGTGCACCATTGACCTTGGGTTTTGAATTTGCAGTCGTCTGCTTGCCTCTTCATAGTGTGCATTGCTCACAGCATAAATCAGATCGTCGGCATATAATGTAGAAAAGTCAGGAGACTTAGGGAGAGGTATGTCTGAGCAAAACATGGAATATAAATACGGCCCACCGCACACTTCCCCGTGGGACGCCCGCCTGGATCGTTCGAGACGATGATTGCTCGTTCTGGACGCCTACCACGAACGATCTTTACGTCGGATAGCTCGCAAGAAGATCAAATAAGTTGTTAGGAAGATAACAAGCTTTGTGCCACGTCCTGTCGAAAGCTTGTTCCACGTCAAAATAGGCGACGCGACAGAATTCTGTGGAAGGAGTTCTTTAGGAATGCCGTGAGCCGATGATCTAAACCCGAATTGTTGGTTAGGGATGAGTTGTACGGTGTGCTGTAGAAAGGAAGGTAATACCAGCCGCTCAAACACCTTAGACAAAAGCGACAAGAGACTAATTGGTCTGTATGAAGCTGCAATATGTTCAGGCTTACCCGGCTCTCCTACATTGTAATCTAATGCTTATACAGGATCATCGACGGACTAATTTCTCGGTTCACGTTCAACGATTTCGTCCTGATCCCTAATAGTTCTTGTTATGTTACGGTCCCAGACACACACCGCGGGGTTTTCCCATCCAGTGTTGACAAATAAAACAGAGGTTACACGCAACCCTTTCAACTTATCAACGCCATCTCACTTGTCCCAACGATGCGACGATCCTTTAACGTTGACAACAAATTCCTCGAATTTCGACCATCGATTTGCCAAATCTTGAGACAATCCTAACCATTAGCGGCCAATATTCGGTTGTCATGATCCAAAGGAGTTATCTCAAACTAAATATTTTTGGCGCGCCCGAGTCTAATATACAATATTGACTGTATCCGTATTCACGGTATAGGTATCCGATTGGACGAGCGCCTCAACATTTTTGAGGATTCTAGTAACGTATGAGGGGAGTTAATAAGTAAATAACTTGGTCAAACATCACTTCACGGCGTCAGTAAGTGGTAGCGCTTACAGTTCCGTAATTTATTGTGCTCCTCGTACTCATTCCCGTACCATTATCGAGCAATTAGTACACAGAGAGTTAATCAGGCTGTAAACTTTGTAGTAGTGTAAAATTGTAAAGGAAAAAACCGCGCTAAAAACGCTTTTCGTCGAAAATTTTGATAATTTATTGTGCTGCTCTAGTCGTTTTCCCACAAATGAGAATTTTATGGTATAATCGCCTTATTAGGAGCAGTTAATATAAAAACTTAATCAAAATCGTTAGGTACGTTTTTGGGGGAAAAAGTATTTGGTGTTTTAATCACTATGATAACTATAGTTAACTTTCGGCGGATTTTGCTCATACCCTTATTTTGGCGTTCCATGGTAACCTGTGGGCTAGATATCAAGTTTGAGGTGATTCGGTTCGGTCGTTTTCTCTAAAAACCACTCTAAAATCGATTTCGTCAAACGTTTTGATAATTTATTGTGCTGCTCTCGTCGTTTTCTCACGAATGGGAATTTTATGGTATAATCGCCTTATTAGGAGCAGTTAATATAATAAACTTAATCAAAATCGTTCAGTCCGTTTTTGGGGGAAAAAATATTTGGTGTTTTGATCACTATGATAACTATAGTTAAGTTTCGGTGGATTTTGCTCATACCCTTATTTTGGCGTTCCATGGTCATCTGCGGGCTAGATATCAAGTTTGACCTGATTTGGTACGTTCGTTTTCTCTAAAAATCGTTCACAGACACACTTACACGCGCAGACCATTTTACTTTATTGTGCTGCTCTCGTCATTCTTACACGAATGGGATTTTTATAGTATTCCTGTATTATCCGGAGCTGTCTAAACAAAAAAAGTAATCAAAATTGTTAGGTATGTTTTTGGGGGAAAAAATATTTGGCGTTTTGATCACTATGATAACTATAGTTAGTTTTCGGCAGATTTTGCTCATACTCGTATTTTAGCGTCCAATAGTGACCCACGTGCTAGATATCAAGTTAGAGCTGATTTGATTCAGCCGTTGTCTCAAAATAGTCAATTTTTCTGAACACACACAGACCATTTAACGGTAACTAGACGTTACGAAATAGCATTAAGATATGACCAATATGAATATTATTTCCCAACATGGCGCTTATTAAGTGCGAACTTTTGCTCGTCCGCTGACATGAATGTTTCATCCTCAGATGGCGCCCAACCTGACGGGGACGGCCACGGGCTTATTCTTAGCTGAAGCTGAAGTCGTCCAGACGACAAAACCCGTCGCTTCGAAACCTTCGTCGTCAATTCAGACGAAACCGAGGTCCGGCACAACATACAAATGGGAAATAGTTTGGAGGAACGTGCTGGCTTTCGTATACCTTCACGTCGGTTGCTTCTACGGTATTTACTTGGCGTTCACGCAAGCCTCGCCGCTCACCGTCTTGTGGGGTAAGATTTATTTTTGTTGTCGTGAATTAATTGTCTTGATAACGATTAATCGAAATAGAACACAGTAAGAACTAAATTATGAGTTTAATCGTATTGTCGACCATAAGCAGATAACGCTCCTGTAACCAAGGAAAGCAGAGGGTTCTACTTGGAGCTGTGGGAAAAGAGGGGTTGCTGCCGCCGGCTCTGGTTGCTGGGAACACACTTTCTTGGGCAAAGCAGTAGCACTCGCGGACGACTTGGCAATAATTATGAAAGCGCTTAGGTGTGATTGACAAGCGGATGAAGTTCGCTATCAACACCTTACATGGAGCAATGGGCAGGGGTTACATGTCAATCCAGACAAAACCAGCCTGATACCGAACTCCTGCTCAGGGGGAAGGTGTTGATGATTCGGCAGGAAGTGAAATACTTCGGAGTCTTCCCAGACAGGAGGCTCTCGTGGGCCACAATACAAAGGGCTTCATCCGTGATGTGAGCCTTCCAGAAAATGGTTGGTAACGCATGAGGATTGCGGCCGAGGATGGTCCTGTGGATGTACAGGGCAGTCGTTAGGCCTGTGGTCACCTACGTTGGATCAGGTCAGGAAAGAAGACTGTTAACTGCAGCGCACTGCCTGCTTGGCTGTGACGGGTTGTGTGCAGACAGCACCACAGCTGTGCTGGAGATCCCGTTGGGTCTTGCACCTTCGCGCATACGTGTGAAAAGTGCACGTACGCTTGTCAGGCAGGGAAGAAGGCGCTGCACCACCTGATATTGGATATGGTGCGGGCAAAGGGGGTTGCTCTTTTGAAAATTATTATTGGTTCTGGCAATCAACACATTTCCATCATGTTGCTCGACATTTTTTTTAGTTCAGAGCTCTTTCGTGAGTGCATAATTGAGAAGTCAAGTTTTCAATGGTTCCCCTCAGTCTTAGACATCATCATCCAACTGGACTTGGATGAAAAATAGTCATTCGGCAAAGTTTCAAGTATTTTGCACAGCAGTCCCGCCGAAGAGTCGGTGAAGTTCTTGCCACGTGTCGTATCTTTTGGAAAAACGCATAATTTTCTGAATGTTTTCATCGCCGAGATTATTCATTATGACGATCATCGCTGTACTGTACGCAGTGGCAAATTTTCGCTTTTCCATTTCATGGGCAGCCAGCTCCGCAACAGTCGCTACATGCAATGGCGAGGCAGGCTCTTTCAAGGTTCCTTCAACAACCTCGAAAGCATTTGGCAGACCTTGCGATAACGTAGTCGTTCAGATCCCAGTCCAGGAAGGCCACAGGCGTAGAGGCACCCCATAGGGATCGAACCTGGGCAGTGAGGTTACCACATTTAGTTCACAAGTCTGGCTACCTCTCCGGTTCACCCCTCGACTGTGCAAACGAGGCGAATCTATTTACCGCCGCTTTGCTTCGAAGGGGACTCCCCAGTTCCTCCGCCTTTGGGGTTGGAAGCTGAGCCCGCAGTTATATTTCCCGGTAGAGGCGTATGGGGAGCACCCTCCCCAGGCCCAGTCCTGCAGTTCGTTGGTTCAACAACTGAAGAACTAGAGTCACACGTTTAAGATGCTGTGGCCGAATAGGAGCTCAGTGGCGGCAAAGGACAGCTGCCATTAACCCATGCGCCTCACCATTCATGCCACAAATACAGGACCCATTCATACCCCATCGCGAGACTGTGGCGGCTCGAGCCCTCCCGCAGAAGTGCCAGAATCAGGGACTCCAACACTCACCCGGTAGGTGGCAAAGGATCCTAGCCGGACGTAGGATTGCAAGACTGTGAGCTCAAGCAACACATCCAGCGCAAGGTCCAAGGTAGTGTGGTATGCTGGCAAGGTGGCCATGTCACTGGTGCTTACCACACTATTGGCAGGAAGGCCACAGGCGTAGAGGCTTCCCTTCGGGATCAAACCTGGGCAGTGAGGTTACCACATTTAGCTCACAAGTCAGGCTACCTCTGACAATGCCCCCTTCCTCCATTTCAGATGACCTTCGTTAAATTATATCTTAATCTACATCATAGTGGACAGTCAGGCCACTCTCAAGGCCTTAGCCTCATACTGCCTTACAGCGTGGCAGGTGTCAGAGTGTCTGACTGGACTGAAGGCCCTGGCCGAGGACAACAGTGTAATACTGTGTTGGGTGCCAGGGCATCACGGTATAGAGGGAAACGAACGGGCTGGCGGGTTGGCAAAGAAGGGATCGGCGCAAATCCCTAACAGGCCTGAGCCCTTTGTTGGGACTACCAGGAGCCACCTAAGTAGAGAGGTTGGCAAATGGGAGGATAGGTGCAGGGCTGCCCATTGGCAGGGGATGCCCGGCCTTAGACAGTCAAAACTCTTCATCCAACTCTCTGGAGGAAGAGCCAAGGAAGTGCTCGCACTGGGGAGGAGGGATTTGAGGATCATACGTGGCCTGTTCACAGGTCACTGTCCGCTGAAGTACCACCTTGCTAATATCGGCAAGTGTGAGGTCCAGGTATGCAAGTACTGCGAGGCGGGGCTAGATACGGCAGAGCATGTGTTGTGCATATGCGATGGACTCGCGGCATCGTGTGTTTGAGAGGCCCTTTCTTCAGCTGGAAGAGGTGGCGAGGGCAGAACTTGCGGATGTCCTCCGCTTTGTGCAAGGGTGGTGGGGGCGTATAGGTGACGTCGCACCAAGTGAGCCTGGGGGTGGAGCAGGGCTGAGGCTCATGGACGCCCTTACACTAGGCCCGTTTGTGGCCACAGCGAGGATATCGCCAGCATCCACACTTTTCAAACAAAAACATAAACGTAGTCGGTTTAAAGTACCAAATTGTCCAATTCACTATCGCATTCAGGTTGCCCATTTTCACTTTTGCTAAATCCATTGTCAATGTTCACTTCAGCGACTAACACTGTTCAATAATTGTTCCTGGTTCACTATTCACATAATCTGGGCGCATAACCTTTTGAAAATTATTACTGTTTCTTGTCTCTAATAATTTTCAATATGCTCCACACGTCAGTGTTGTCGGTACAGATGAAATTTAACTTCCCTTCAAGAAAGATCCAAATGGGAAAGGTCTGGTCGCACTCTTGAGGCTTGGTACAGTATACTAACCGATCAGTGAGTGGTGGGCCTAGCAGGGACAAGAGTTTATGAGTCAGGCCCAATTGGAGAACTCATTTTCAAGAGTTGGAGAACTTTTTTTAACTCAACCAAGGCTTACTTTTGAAACTTTTTAGACTGAGGCGAAGTCGTTTGCACTGATAGGACGAGCCCATCTTCACAGAATAGACCTGCGGCTAACTCACTAACCCACAGTTCACCACCAGTCGATCGCGGTGACTTTGAACATTCACCTTCCGTCGCTCTGCACATTAGTTCAAACAAGCATTCACGTTCCGGGTCACACCGCCGGGTTTCGAAATTCGCTCAAAAAGGAGAAAAGGAAAGAAGAGGAAAAATGATTGATGGCGAGCTCTCCCTGAGGCCTCACCGGTGAAAGTGACGCCATGACAAAGCGTTTAATGCCGGTTGACTGGAGCTCCCTCAGTCGGAGATAACTCGGCAAAATACCGACTGACCCCCTGATCTCGATTCTTTTGTGTTCGTCGTGTCGGTGTTGTGCCTCTTCGTCGTTCCGCAACTGTCGAAAGACTTCTGGACCACCGTTAGCCCTTCGAAATCCGCTATCTTCCGAATGCCGAATACCATAAGGCTGACACCGAAATTGTTGGGAAGCGATCTAGTGGATGTAGTTGGGAATGCGAACGCAACCAGGGTAGAAGAATACATCAGACTGTCTGGAAGGCTGCTAGAGTGAGGCACTCCAAATGCTTCATATCGAGGCAAACACACGAGATAAGACACGAGCTGAGGGTAGTGAGGAAAAACCTAAGGCACGTCGTGGGGACCGTCATGGGGCACTACAAAATGAACAAACACATATATGTTATGGGGTGGCGACGTGAGAAAACTCCTTATCACGTCCTGGCCCGGGGCTGAAGTCTCAGTCTCTGGTACAACTACTCCACGGGTGAACGAAGAGGATCCTTGCAGGAAATCCCTGGCATTCCGTAGGAGTACAAGAATAGACCTGACACACTAGGCCGCGGTGCTCATCCCAAACATGGGACAGACAGAGTTACATGTACACAGTTAGATAAATTAAACCCACGTAATGAATATATATAGTTCGGACAACGGAAAGAAGACAAGCTGTGCCAAACGAACGGGAGTTAATGCGTCATTGGCTACCGCCCTGTTGTCTAGGGGTAGCAAACTCACAGTCCGTCAAAAGTATTGGGCCCATCCCAGAGAGCTGAGCTCCTGTGGACCTCCAAGACCTATAAAACAGTGCAGCGTGAATCGCGAGCCTATTGAAAATGATTAGAAACCAGAAACAAACATTGCAGTCACAAATTAAGACTAATCATTTTTTTACTTTCCTTGGCTCTAAGAAGTAGAAACGAAAGTTATGTAATCGGCTGAGAAAAAAAAGTTTGAGTTCTCATCAGATCTTTACGTTTCACACCCCCCTGAGTCCGAAAAACACTATTTGGGAAAATGGTCTGTGTGTGTGTGAACGATTTTTAGAGAAAACGAACTACCAAATCAGCTCAAACTTGATATCTAGCCCGCAGGTTACCATGGAACGCCACAATAGGGTTTGAACAAAATCCGCCGAAAGTTAAATATAGTTATAGTGATCAAAACACCAAATATGTTTTCCCTCAAAAACGGACCTAACGATTTTGATAGACTTTTTTATATTGACAGCTCCTAATAAGGCGATTATACCATAAAATTTCCATTTCTGTAAAAATGACGAGAGCAGCACAATAAATTACCAAAAACTTTCGACGGAATTCGATTTTAGCGCGGTTTTTAGAGAAAACAACCGTACCAAATCAGCTGAAACTTGAAGTCTGGCCTACAGGTTACCATGGGACGCAAAAATAAGGGTGTGCGCAAAATCCACCGAAAGTTAACTATAGTTATCATAGTGATCAAAACACCAAATATTTTTTTCCCCAAAAACGGCTCTAACGATTTTGATTACATTTTTCATTTTGATAGCTCTCCATGAGGCAATTATACCATAAAATTACCACTTGTGGGAAAATGACGAGAGCAGCACAATAAATTATCAAAGCTTTCGACGAAAAGCGTTTTTAGCGCGGTTTTTTCCCTATAAACTCCACTGGTATGTTAATAGAATGTCAAAAAAAAGTTGGTGTTGCATTCCAATCCAATACCTATAGGGTGAGTGTTTAAAAACGCTCATGAGATACATGGGGCTCACGCCAGAAATTCCTGAGTTTCAACTACCGCCGTTTCGCTTACTACCAGTTATAAACGTTTTTACCCAATAACTCTGCCAAAGTGATTACTATCCTTCTTCAAAAAATTCGGGTTTACAGTCTCATTAATTATCTGTGTACCAATTGCTCAATAATGGTCCTGGAATGAGTACGAGCAGCACAATAAATTCCGGAAATGTAAGCGCTACCGCTTTCTGCTGCCGTGAAATGTCGTTTGACCAAGTTCAAATGAACTGAGTGATAAATGAATTGATTAAGTAGAAAAAGCCATGTAGAGCTAAGGGAAGTTGTGTGTTGCAACGCACAAGATATTTAATAAATAAATTCAACGTGTTGTCATGCTTCCTGTTTTAGCCAGGATTCAAAAAAAAAATTTAGTGTAGACGCGTGCTTCAACATCCCCCCAAATTAGAAATTCTTGAACCCCAATTTAGGAGCAATGTTTCCCCACATTGACGACCCCTGGCTTCTCTCGGAGTAGGCGGAATCTAACATTTCCAAGAGGCTTCGTCAGTATGTCGGCGAGCTGGTCCACTGAGTCCACCTTCTCAATATTTAGTTCCCCATTTGTCACTTGTGCTCGGTTCGACTCGTTGGCACACGCCTTCTAACACTCGTTTCAACCAGATAGCTTCCTTGGCACCTTCACTGGCTGCAACTATTTCAGCGCCTGTGGTTGAAATCATGACCGAATATTGACGTTGGCTCTTCCGTGAAATCGCAGCGTGTAGTGACGTCACATCGTCAGTGATCGAAGTCAAAGTAACCTTCAGGTTGTTTCATGTAAATTTCTTCTGAGCCTCCCTCACTGTGGGCTGAACCCCCACGCAGATTTCTCTATTGAACGAAAACTTGCCGCCATCGACGAATGAGCATTAGATGAATGGCAAGCGAGATGGGAATTCTCGTCAAAGCCGCGCCTTAGGACGTTGGGCTAGACTACTGGACGTCCCAGTTTATAGCGTCTTGAATGCGCGGCTCAACTTCTTTCCAATCAAAGACTCCATCCTGCCCTGACTCCAAAATGTCTGCACTAGCCCTAAAGGAAAGTCGTTGTTTCCGCAAACACCTGCGTTTTCAAGCCTTTTGTTACCAATGGATAATCCACCTCTTCAGTTATTCCAAAGTGACTACAGATTTCCCCTGTCCTGGACTTTCCAATGTATCTTTTCCCACTCCTAAATTTTAGAATCCTCGTCTCAACAGACAGCTCCTTCTAAGTCAGTCATTTAACAGCTCTCACGATTCAGTCATCTCTCAGTTCTCCCAACAATTCGTTCCTCTGCTCACGCTACTCACAACTCAACTCGATCCTCTCTGTCTGTCTGTCTGTCTGTCTGTCTGTCTGTCTGTCTGTCTGTCTGTCTGTCTGTCTCTCTCTCTCTCTCTCTCTCTCTCTCTCTCTCTCTCTCTCTCTCTCTCTCTCTCTCTCTCTCTCTCTCTCTCTCTCTCTCACCCTCTACTTATTGTTCCACAACCCGTTCACATGTATTGAGAGTCCCTTGTTCGCGTTTTGGTTTATTATTCATTCTCAATAATTACCCTATGTTTTCGATCACAAAAACTTTTTTTACAACCCCCCCTCAAAATTTGATACTTTACGTTTCAAGACATGGAGATTCCCAATTTGCAATGTCCGTCCGCCGTCCCCCATCTGGGCCGTTTTGTGCCTTTAACGTTGACTAAAAAACTCGTTCTTACATACAAAAATCCTATTTGGTATCTAGTTGTGCCCGCCATCTCGGCATTCCGATCGGACGAAGCCCATGGTCGTTATGGGCAAAAAATGGTTAAAAAAATTAACGAAACGCAGTATAACGCGGGAACTACAGCGGAAGTCAACGTTTCATTGTTAATACTCCCTCCCTCCCTCCCTCTCGTCTTATCAAACTCAATCACCCGCCCGCTCGAGTCGCAACGGGTTCCCTGGAAGCCCCCGTCTCAATTTCCCCTACTCTATTTGCCTGACGGGGGGGGCCAAGGCCACTTCCTCCGCACACCCCTCCATCAGATCATAAATGCCTACAGACGTTTACGGGCGCCTGGCGCCGGGGGAATATTTAGTTTCCATAGTTCCATTGTAGCCAGGTCATGTTTTGTATGGTTTACTAGTATTCGATGCTGTTCATGAGAATAATAAACCATTGTGTAATAATTTGCAGGGTTATATACTCATACTCAATCAGACATTGCTATTCTCTCAAGTGTAATACAATCCTCACTCACAGTCACCCCGTTCATTTATTTCTCAGTTTCAAGCTCCCCAACACACACACTGCTCCACTGTGGTTCCTACACCAGTGAAAGAAGGTTTTTGGAAGAGTAGCCAATCCTACAAGCTGTGACTGCTACTATGGAACTGTAACCGTACACCCAAGTAAATAGTTAGCTCAGGTGGGAAACCAGATTAAGAACTCCTCCCAGATGGTACGAGGTTCCCCAAGAGGTCAGACCTCTGCGGAGTTAAACCAGGAGCTCCTGCACAACACCAAAACTACCTGCCGTACCTCCCCAGGTTTGGCTTCGGTCGGTGGCCGGCCTCTTGCACGATAGCCAAATCACAACCTCCACTACAATAGGCCGATATAACTCTCTCGGAAGGCTGCAGACCTGTGTCAACAAGGAATTCGACGCATCGTACTCGAAACAGATGTGCGCGTCTTCTCCATCCTCGAACGGCATTTTTTCAGGCGTGTAAAACTCTAAAGATAGCTCGACGCGTTTTTTTAATCCGATTACATCACTTTCCTTTCCACTTTGTGAAGCTATGGAAAGTAAAAACGTCGGATTAGTTGGCAACGCGATAAAAATCCTCACGGGCGATCCGTGAATTTATTTGATTCTGAGGGAAGTTTCGGACGGTTCTTCCTTTCAACGAAAACAGCTCGAGTCTAGAACAGTTGGGTTCGATCGTCTTCCTTTCATCATTTAACAAGGTTCTTATACATCGTAACGGTCCGCTAATAGCGGGGGTTACTTTCTGTTGAAGCTGCGACCTCTCGAGGGAAATAAAGATGTTAACGGAGATTATTTCAAGCTCAAGCGAAAGTTGACTGCTTCCCACTGAGCGATACCCGATCTCCGGCGAAATAGTTCACGTTCGAAGATATTAGTTGCGAACGTCCGAAAACGTCGCTTGTTTTTACGGTTTATTTTCAACGGAACGACCGTCGCTCCCGGCCGTGAAAAACACCCAAATAAGATCATTTTATGAACGGAACTCGAGGTAGCTTTCAGTTAACTCGTGAAAGTTATGGTGAGTCCAAAAATCAATATTTGGGGAAAATGGTCTGTGTGTGTGTGTGCAAGATTCCACAGGCAATGCTTTCCCTGGCATGGTTCCCCGGGGCGTTCTATCGCTACCACCTGCGCCTCAAGTGCTTCCGTGCTGGCTTGGGGGTCGCGCACGCTGTGGCTGGTCGCGGATTGGTCTGGGATCAGCTGCCGTGGTGTGACACGGCGACTTCATCTGCCCCCAAGCCCGGTAAGCCCAGTAGGGGCTGTTCTGCGTGGTTCTGATCGGCGAAAACTCAGGCTCACTCCCCCCACTCATCTGGGTGGCTGGAGTGGGCTGTAGAGGGCATTCATGGGGAGGATTACCGTCAGTTTCACGCCGCTCGTGAGACGTGTAGATGCGAGCTGTGGCGTCAAACTCATCACCCGGATGCCACAGCCACCCTCCGAATTGTCTTCGTCCGCGCCATCAAACGAGCCACAGGGCAAGGCTGGCGATATTTTGTGGAAGCAGAGAGCTCTGGGAACAGACCTGTCAGTGGTAACCAGTTTGAGCCGCTGAATCATGTAGTGCAAGTGTGGCCGCATACTTATCGGAGCTGTGTCAAGCGTTATGACCCAGTCTGCGAGCAGGTTGCTAGTGTATTGTCATCTGAGGGCTCAGAAGTCGAGAGAGACACTATGGAGTTGTTTCTGGAGAAGGACTCAGGCCTGACATCGTCACTGTTGGTCCCGACCAGCCTGCAGTGATCCTGGTTGTCCAGGTAGCGCCCGGCAACCGGGATTTGGCGCTAACCTGGCAAGCCAAGAGGCGCAAATATGATACGACGGAACTGCGTGGAGTGGAGGCACGTAACGTTAGGGTTGCAGCATTGACTGTGTCCTGGGACGGTATGCGGTGCAAGAAAACGTCAGCTGGGTGTATCAGTTTACTTAGTTCAGTAGCAAAATCCAAGAAAACCGTTGAATTTATGTAGAGCTAAGGAAAGTTGCGTGGTGCGGCCCACTTGATATTTTAGTAGGATTTTTATCAATAATTTTCGCATAACAAATAATGTTCTGATTTTACCAAGAGCCTATACAAGGCCCACGTAAGGCTATATTGCCAAGTAAAAGAGGTTTCTTTTGTCTCAGCGGTATCTACCACCTAACTTCCACGCAGAGAGGAGTCAAAGTGCGTAAATTTCTAATTAAACCATTTATGTGAGGTTTCCATTACGTCAATTCCGCCGTTGTCAAACGATGACAACTCCTAAATACCTTATTTGGGAGATCTGCTCGATAATCGGGCGAGAGCAACTTTCACGCCCCATCTCTACGTGACAGACTAGAATGAGAATGGTCGTTACTTTCCATTTTAAAACTTTGTTTTCAGCCGTTTATATAACTGTTCGTCTGACTTCGTAGGGCTATGTAAAATAAAGACGCCTGTGGTTCCCATTTTGGAAAGAGCGGATGCGAAACAACGTAACAAAAATACGGGTTTTTGGAAACTCTCAACTTTCGTTTACTAAATTCTTTGTTTAGTTACAGTAAGCGGTATCGAGAGATCTATATTATGTTAGACAGTCAGGTTCAACAAGAGGGTTGATTTGGGAATGCTTAACTGGGCTGAAGACCCTGTCAGGCCCTACAAGGAACAGAAAGCGACGAGGGATCTGTACTGATCCCGGTGAGACCTGAACCGTTCCACTCAGCAAGTGGGAGAAGCGCAGGAATCAAAAGGAGTCAAGGTTATTTATTAGGCTCCCCAGGGAGCAATCAAGAGAATTTCGTGGTCTGGAGAGGAAAAGTATAAACGGATGGTACGTGGCCTGTTCACGGCACACTGTCTGGTAGAGTACCACCTGGTCAAGATTGGTAAGTCAGGGGTACATTGTTGCGAATTGTGTGAGGCGGGGTTGGAATAAGCCAGTACTGTGGACTGATGAGGGCTTGGCTGCAGTACGCCTTAGAGTGCTCAGGATACCCATGCTGCGGCTGGACACAGCTACATGGAACCAGGGGGGTGGAATCGAGTGAGCATGAGGCTACTCATACAGATCCAGATGGTAAGTGGGTCACGCTTGAAGCTGTAGGCCATGGTATACTACACAGAGGGATCAGTGAGAGGTGACTTAGCAGGTACACGGATTCAGGCAGCAATACCATTACATGCACTGGCAATAGTGGTGTGCGTGACTTCCTACGTAGCGGACTGGAAAGAAAAAAGATCTACACCATGTCAGCTGACTGCACTTAAGGGCCAGGCTCGCGTCAGGGCTGGTTTGGGAATGCCTGACTACGCTGATGACCCTGGCAAAGGAGAACATATTAACATTGTGTCGGATGTCAGGTCATGGCAGAACAGAAGGCGATGAGGAGGGGACAAACGGGCGAAATGACGAATCTCCGCTGATTCCATGAGCCACCCAAAAAGTGTGGGAAGTGCAGGATGTGCCCGGCGAAAGGCAATCAGCGAGCGATCAAGAGAGGAGGCCCTCACTCTGGAGAGAGAAATTATACGGATGGTACGTGGCCTGTTGTTGGGACACTGTCCACTTCGATACCACCTGGTCAAGATTGGTAAGTCAGGTTGGTATATTGTTGCGATTCTGTGAGGCAGGGTTGGAATCAGCCATTACTACGGCCAGGGCCTGGCTGCATCGCACCTCACAGTGCCTCGAATACCTCTGTTGCAGCCAGGCGAGGTAGCAGGGATGGACTTCAAGGTTGCCTTAGGAAACACTGCCACAAGAACCAGGGGGATGGAATCGAGCGAGCATGAGGATGCTCATACAGCTCCAGATGGTAAGGGAGAGAGGTCTTAGCAGGTGCAAGAGTTTGTGCGTCAGGGATTCGGGCAGCAATACCACTTCATGCACTGGCAATAGTGGTGCGTGTGACTTCCTAAGTAGGGGACTGAAAAGAAAAAAGATCTACACCATGTCAGCCAGTCAGACTGCACTTAAGGCCTTAGGCTTCCGTCAGGGCTGGTTTGAAAATGTCTGACTGCGCTGAAGACCCTGGCAAAGGAGAACACCTTAATCTTGGGAAGGTGCCGGGTCATAAAGAGAAAGAAGGAGATGAAGAGGCTGACAAACTGGCGGGAAACAGCACCTTCACTGATGCAAGTGGAACCTGAACCCTTCGTAGGGACCACCGGTTACTTGTGTAAGAACATCAGCAAGTCGGATAAGAAGTGCATGGCTGCCTATTGGCAGGATATGAGCGGCCAAAGGAGCCGAGGTTGTTTATTAGGCTCCCCAGGGAGCAATCATGAGAATCCTGAGTGGAGAGAGTATACAGACGGTATGTGGCCTGTTCACTAAGGTACCACCTAGCTAGAGATTGGTGTGTCAGAGGTACAGTCGTACAGATTCTCCGAGGCACTGTGTACTTTTGGCAAACTGCACTACGCATCAGAGCGCTTGAGGTGCCTATGCTGGAGTGTGATCAGGACTCAAGGTTGCCTTGCGTTTCGTGCGAGAATGGTGGGGACATCGCATCACCACCAGCTCCATGGGACCAAGGGGGTGGAACCGAATGGGCATGAGGCTGCTGATGAACTTCACACAATAGGCCTATCTGAGGTCTGAGGACAGGCCTGTCTTGGTTTGCTCCAGTGCAGGTATAAAAAGCGGTTAACAACAATTTCCGTTCGACGGATACATTACAAATAAAACTGCCCGCTACGTTCTTTTCGTCCCTCGATCGATTAACCGCTCGCAAACATTCCGTACTTGACCTCACATTCGACCGTTCGGGTCGAGGGCAAGAAAAACCGCAGGGGCTCCGTAATAACAGAAGTGAAATTTGTTGACAACTCGTCCATCGGCCGCAAATTGACACCGATCGAGAAGACTCACGGTAACTTGATGACTCCTCCCGACGACTAATGGCGAGTTGGGAATCCTCTTCAAAGCGCCGTGACACGAACGCGTTTTTTTCCCCCCTCAACATCCGAGAATGCGTCAGGAGAAAGTAGAACCAGATTACTGAACTAGTCAAACACGGAACGTTGCGCGCCTTCGGTTTTTTCGACGATGCGCATAATGCAGTTTAAGATGAAAGGAACGAGAACTCGCCTACGTTAAAAAAATTAACGCATTTTTTGCTATAAGCTTCAATCGCCGTCCTTCTTCCCCGCCCTAACACGACCAGCAGGTTTACCTCCGGCTTCACAACAAAGACAGCTGCCCCAGAGACGTACTGGCCACCCTTACAGCTCCTCTCTTTCTATAGGGACTCTCCCCGTATCTTATCCTCGTCGAGGAGCACACCAGTCGCAATAGCCATTAGCAATCTCTTCCAGCTTGGCTTTGGGCCATGTCAGGCTGAACCAACTCACCATTACCGTCTAGAGAGCGGATTCCCGGTTGTGCTCCCTGTGCCTCAGCTTCAGATCAATCATAAAACCAAGATATTATTCAGGAAGATTGAACGATAATGTTTTGAGAGTCTAAAATATTTCAGAAATAGGTCTGCGTGTGTTTGTAAAGCATCAGCATAATGCCGTGAGCTATAAATCCCTCCCTCAGCACCATTTTGGGAAAAATATCCCTTAAGGCTAGACCGGTCGTCAGCCTGCCCAGACGTATGTCTGAACATAAGGCTACGGGTACCTCCACCTTGGAGGGGTATGGACTTGCTGAAGGCACCCTGGTACGCTCAATAAATTCCATTCACACCTGCCAGATAGGAAGGAGGGAGTTGAAAGCCTCAGCTGGCCTCAAGCCGACCTACCAAAAGTGGACCTCCCCCCAGGGGTCCGTTTCTCAGGAGTATCTTAGTGCCTGGGGGATCCAGACGGTCCCCATAAGCATGAGAATAGAAAATCAGGCTAACCAATTAAACAACTCACACTTCAAACGGCGATTAAATAAAATACTTATAAATGGCGCTCGAAAAGCCCCAGAAGATTTACCGCCCCCCAAGGCCAGCTGGGGCGCCACTTACCCAACCTGACAGACATTCACTCTTTCCACCTAAGCTAAGCAGGCGAGTACTCAATCAGCCTCACAGAGTATAATTGTGCAGTCCAAGACGCGAGGCTGTGGGGGAGAATGTCCAGCGGCCTTTATGTTTTTCCAGCCCCACCTTATTAATCTTTCGGGAACTCCCAGCTAAACACAACGCTCGTGAATCCAATCATTGACCAGCTTGAGACATTTATATAAGTGTTGGGCTAATGCCCGTGGCTTTGGAGAGGCTACCTAACTTATTAGCCTTAACCCCTCCCCTGCCAACACTCAACTAGTTCTCTAGGGAATTCCCAACGAAGCACAGCCCCCGCGACGCCATCCCATAGGCAGAAGACTCCCGTGGTAGCATTTGATTCGGCTGCCGCTCGAGCAGCCTACAGCCCTGAATGGGTAGCAGGCCCTGGTGCAGGAATTGTCCAAAGGCGTTCTTCCTGCACCTACGCTTCTGGGGATCGGACTTGTCTTTGTCCACCACACAGGGAATGCTGTCAGGGGTCCCATGGGGCACGTGAACTGTGATCCCATCAGGTCTGTTTCCTTATTTGATGACTATATCTAAACCCTTGACGAGAGTTATATCAGTCATGGAAGTTGTGGTTTCGCTAATATGCAAGAGGCTGGCCTCTGCAGCATCCACCGAACTCAGACCTGTAGAGGTACGGCAGGTATTTGGTCGTTAACCAGTCTCCCGGTAGAGAGCTGTTGCCCGTATGTGATCGCGCAGAGGTGAACACCTGAGGAATCACATACCGTCGGGGAGGAGTTCTTAATCTGGTTTCCCACCTGATCTAACTGTGTACTTGAGTGGCAAGTTTCAGAAGGACAGATCAAGTATGACCACGTTTCTTAGCCATCACCTTCTTTGCGAGCTCTGCAAAATGGTTATAGGCTTGCTTTGTAGCAGTCAATGCTGCTAAGTTCGTTTGCCCTCCCAACAGCCGTCGCTCACTGTTGTAGAAACTACAGTGGAGCAGCACATATTTCTTGTTTCCTCCGCTCAAGCAGCTCGGCGCCCACAATAGGCTTTCCCGCATCTGGGTGCCGGCTCACAAGGGGCATGAGGGCAACGAGAAGGCCGTCCACCTTGCAAAGAAAGGCACATAAGCCCTACCCATTGTGCCTGAACCTCACGTAGGTATGACCAAAAGTCATCTGAACCGTTTGGTGGCTCAATGGGAGACACAGGAAAATAACGCCCATTGGCATCGCCAGCCACGACTTAGACAATCGAAAAGGCTTGTTACGCCTTCTGATCAAAGGGCAAAGGCGATGCTGGCACTCTCCAGGAGAGATCTGAGGGTCTTGATTAGCTTCCTCACCGGACACTGCCCACTCAGGTACAAGATGGGCATCTCAGAGGCGGTGGAATGCAGACTCTGTGGTGAGGAGGACGAGGTGGCGGAGTACATTCTATGTGAGTGCCCTGCCTTAGCAGTCAAACGCTTTGGATACTTTGCCCAGGGGATTATTGAGCCCCATATCATAGCGGAAGCTGCGGTGAAGGGCATACTCGGCTTCATAAAGGGGGCGAGTATGTACGACGCCTTTTACTAAGGAAGGGTTAGTGTCACAATAGGCCCACACGTGGCTGCAGTGACAAAGGGACTTGTCCTGCAAGCCCTCAGGAAGAAAGAAAAAAAAAAAACCGTCGCTCACTGTTGTAGAAACTACAGTGGAGCAGCACATGGTTTCTTGTTTCCTCCGAACTGGAGGCACAAGACGAGCATAATGGAGAGTCTTTCAGATAAAAGAAGTGGAGCCGCGCATTGAAGTCACCATGTCTCATGAGGAACTGGCTCGTCCTGTGGTCTGGCTGAACCCATTTTCTTGAAAGACGTTCACGGATGTTGGGGTCTCGCTTGCCATTTCTCTAGAGCAGATTCGTCGATGGCAGCAAGTTTCTGTTCAGTGGGGAGAGCCGCACGGAGTTCAGCCCAAAGCGGGGGGAGCTCCCGTTGCACTCTCCACTTGTCAACCATGCACTCAACAGCCAAATCAACTGGTCCAGTGATCACCTGGAGTGCTTCTGTTGGTAAAGTCTTGTAGGCCTTGGTGATCCATAGGAGCGCAGCTACTGGACCCATCCAGGTACACACTCACAATATAAGTACACTCACACACCTATTCAAGACCCCACTGCAGACTACTCGATATTTGGCTGTCCAGGGTCCTCCCACACTTCCCCTACCACTTGTCACTAACGTACTATAACACACTCACCTAGTAAATACATTCAACTCTTGAATACTATCACACACTGCAGTCCAGGGGTGGGCTAATTAATATTTGTCCACCCCTACTCTACCTAACCAAAGCTCACATAAATTGCTAGTTGATAACTATAACCAGCTTGTGACTGTGAAAGGGCAGTAGAAGACGGCGGTAGAATGAAGTTCCACGGTCCTCGGACTAAGATAGTTTGACAGATAACCGCAGAGCGTCCCGCCAACTGTGAATGATGTGTTGTCATACTTAGTTCCTGCCGTTAAAATGACGTAGCCGCCCCGGGGGCTCAACCTGTTCCACTCGAACCCGAACGTCAGATCAAGATTACGCCCGGGGATTTACTCGTTCAAAATCAAAAAGTAGTTCGGGAAGCTACAAGACTCGTTCCGTCCGTCGCTGATGATAAGAAATTTCTCCGCTTCGTCCTTGAGAGGGAGAGGATTGAAGTTCCTTCTGAATTGAAACTTTCTCGTGTCGTAGGGTAAGGGAATCTCCGTCTTCCGAACCTTCGTCACTCTCTCCAACAGTTAACCGTTCCCTCGCCGCGTTCTTGAAATTTCAAAAATTATCCAGTCGGTCGCAAGACGAGACCTTTCGTACCCCTCCAGATGGGGGGAGCCTCATGGGAGCCTTTCTCTCTTCCTTCTTCCTTCATTCCCGACGCTTTCTACTCGCCTTTGCCCTCAGTTCGCTGCAATTTGTGATCTTTGCGACAATTTTCCGACGAAACTCAAAACTAGTTTTCAACTCTTAAACATTCGTAATTGGTCGACGTGACTGGTCTGCGCGCTCGGAGCAATTAATCGAATGAAGTTCTTTAAGTGTACAACTCCCTTTTCGTTGTCTCTGTTGTGTTCAAAAGCGGACATCTCAGGGGTAATCTGGAGGGACGATACCACCTTGGATGGTCAGCCTTTGATAGCACCAGCCTCTTGCTTCTCTCTTACAGAATGTCTGAAGCCTTTCCAAGGGCAAGCCATTAGGCAGCTTCGATTCGAGGGTACCTTGGATGTGTTGGTTGGCGCTCACTTTCCAGAGGGCGAAACGGGGAATCTCTGCTCACTTCTTAAAGCCGGGCAGAGTCCGTGCACACTCACTAAGGATCTTACTTATGAAATGGTTAGACGGGCAATACATTTCTTCCACCTCTACAAGTCTCCTGGTGATGATGGGATGAGGTCTTTCATAGCTAGCTTCCCGCAGGCCCAAGTTCTTTGCCCATCGTGGGGAAGAAGAAGAGGCTTTTGCCCAAAGCAGGCAGATACTCCTCAACTGGCGAATTGAGGGGAAATTCCTTCCTGCTAAAGGCCGTCGAAGCGATCGTGGATCTATCAAGAAACGCTTGAGACCCAACCCATCTCAGAGGTACAACATACCTATTTTTCACGGGCAAGGTCGACCGTGGCGGCGCTAGTACAGGCGGTCTCAGCATCGACAAACCTTTCCAACCCATACAAGAGATTTTAATAATATTCCTACTCTATCTCGTACAAAGCCTTCGTAATGCCTCCATCATTTGATCAACTTTTTACTCGACCACTCTGCAGCTAGTCGAGGGGGTGGGAGAATCTCATAAGATGGAGAAGACTGGGAAAATGTCGATAATGAAGTTATAACCGCGCGAATTACTTCCCCTTGAATTACGTCGTTGTGGGACAGACGTATTGTTTCTATTCAACCTTCTTCATAACCTTCCCAGTCCCAGTCCCAGTCCCAGTCTTGTTAACTTGACTTTAATGTCCCTTTTTATAGAACACGTTCTATTCATACTTTTAGTATGAAGCTCGCTCCCACAAATTATCTATAACTATTTTGCGTTGCCAGAGGGAGTATAATTTGTTTACTAATAAAAACACTGACAAGAAAATATGGTAAAATAGAGAAGACTGTTGAAAGAAGAACACGGTTGAAATAGTTTTGCTGCCATATAGTAGATTTAAGACTATAGTTTCCCACGACAAAACTGCAGCTCCGCCTCAATAACGTACAGGAATAGGCTGACCAGTGGCGAATTGAAATGAACGCTGAAAAATCCTGCATGACCACATTTACCATGAAAAGACTTTATCAGACAAGCCATATCGTCATGAACCAAGCCATTCCAGAAGCAGATGTGATACGCTACTTGGGTGTACACCTAAAGCTCACCCTGCAGTCGGGAGGTCCAGAATACCGCTGCCGTATTCCCTGCCTGTCGTATGAACCGACTAAAAGGGACATCTGGGTGGGCCCAGACGGAATGACAACCTCACCTCTAAGAGGTCCCCGTAGGATTACATCCGACGAGGCTCAACAGTGGCGGGGCGCCACAGTGTACTCTGTCTGCAGTTGGAGGTCCAGAATTCCACTGCCGTAATCCCTTCGTGCGCGTATGAGCCGGACTTGAAGGGACACAACTTACACTTCTTCCACAAACATGACACACTGTGAGCCCCCTACCTTGAGCTGGGGTCGCAGAACACACACCCCGCAGGAAGGGGGACAGAATTCTCCTTCCATGTCCTCTACGTGGCTGTAAAAGCCGGCCTTAAAGCTCAAGACACTGACATACACAACATATTCCAGATATAAACAACACTGCCATGGCTTACGTGGCAGAACGTATTGACTAAAACACTCATAATGAACGAAAGGCAGTCCTGGAAGTAGCCCTAACACCTACGAGCGATCCCATATACAGGAGCGGCCTTCAGAATGTGGAGGGGGGAAACACACGGATTGAGCGTTGCTAGGGCGGCTGATAGCGTGTGTCCCGCTCACCACATCACCAGTGGCTTTGAGGTTACTCTGAGCAGCAGCTTCACTGTAGTTACTACAACAGTGAGCGACGGTTGTTGGGAGGGCAAACGAACTTAGCAGCATTGACTGCTACAAAGCTAGCTTATAACCATTTTGCAGAGTTCGCGAAGAAGGTGATGGCTAAGAAACGAAGTCATAGATGATCAGTCTTATGAAACTTGCCACCCAAGTAAATAGTTGGATCAGGTGGGAAACCAGATTAAGAACTCCTTCCAGACGGTACGGGATTCCTCAGGTGGTCACCTCCACACAGTAACACACGGGCAACAGCTCTCTACCGGTAGACTGGCTAACGACCAAATACCTGCCCATGGGAAAACGAGCCAGGCCTGGCTTGGCCTACCGGCTCGTTATTCATCAAGGGGCGCTTGCCTTTGTGCTGCGGCAATCATCTACTGCCTGCCGCGGAAACATTGCGCTGTGCTAGCAATTGCACGGACGCACGAGTGGTCTCACTCACTCGTCCCATCCTCATCTAGTGGGGGGATCCTTGGCCCTTTCCCCGGTTCACCCATGTGCGAAGATGTGGAACCGGTGGACCTCTGTCTTGCTAGAGAGGAGCTGGGAAACCCCACCTGTGCGCCTCAGGAAGCATGCGCACTCTCTGGCACTGCTAGGCCGGTGAAAAGCACGAGCGATGTGCTCTCCACAGCACCCCCACAGGGGTGGTCGCTGAAGGGGCGGCGCCTGAAGAAGTGCAGCCGCTCGTTGAAGGCTCCATGTTCGGAGAGCAGCTGCACTACCGCAAAGGCCAGCTGACACCAGCCCATCCGCAACCTCCCCTCGATGGAGGGGAGTATGCCGCACAGTGAAACCCTTGTTCCATCGCATCTGCGATCTGTTGATGAGTGCCTCCTGAGCAAGGGCGAGTCTCCTCTCAACGGATTCCTCCCGTTGTAGCATATTAAGAGGAACTAGAGCAGACATTGTAAAGTCTTGCCTTAAAAGTTCACCGTTATGGAAGTTCGTCCATACCTTGAAACTGTCTACGAATATGAGTGCGCATTTGTCCATACTACCTCTTGGGGAGGTAGTACACATTTTCCGTCAAAGTTTTAATAGGAGACGGAAAAGTACCTCATTTTCAAAATAAAATTGAAATTGATCACGATTTAATAGAAAGAGTGACTAGCATTGAGGATTTAATAGCAAGATCGGGTTGGTAGAGTCTTTGACCTTAGACTTCCCCACTCATTGTCTCCGTCGATTTCAATACCTGCCCTGCCCAGAGGGCCGCACATGTACGGAAATCCCACTTGTCTGGATAATTCCAACGGTGGTTTTCCCATCGTTCCCCTCTTCTCCTTTTTCAGATTCCTCTCTACGACCGAGCACTTCCAAATCATTCCGCTTCCAACTATTGCCCCTGTAACTTCTCGCTCTCCCATACGGTTTCCCGCGCCAGTTCACGCGTTCCAAGTACTGCCCTTGGGTCGCCCATTTGTACGCCATCTCAGCTCAATTTTAACTCAACTCAATTTATACGTATATTACAGTCCTTCTCACGTTCACTGAGTTTCATTTTTATTTCCTCAAACAAACTCTCCCTCTCGTGCGCCCAACAAAAATAAAACTAAAAATATCATTTACGATGAAGTACTTTAAAACATATTATTTTAAACATTTCTTATTCGCGATCATGATAACAAAAACCAACGTAAGCAATCGAAAGATAATCGGGATAGTGTTTCCGAGAACCACACGAGCGAAGTCGCGGGCACAGCTAGTCGTTAATAAATAAATAAATCCAAGGAAGGCGTTGTGTGCTTCATGGATGATCGAGGGGGGGGGGTTGATAACACCTTTTTCAGTTCCATCGAGGCAAGAGCGACGTACAAGGGTGTAGAACCCCAGGCCATGAACAATAAGAATGCTCAGGAGCAGGGAAATCACGGCTCAGCAAACCCTGGGCCGAACGCCTACTTTTGTATCAGCAATTTCAATTTTTAACGATCGTCTGGACGTTACCCCGTTTATTTGACAATACATTATTTCAGCTGTGTTCACGGTATGGTGCGGAGGAATGGGAATCACGGCAGGAGCTCATCGGCTCTGGGCTCACAAATGTTACAAAGCCAACGCCCCTCTTCGCTTGCTTTTGGCCACTTTCAACGCCCTCGCTTTTCAAAACCACATCTACGAATGGGTGCGAGACCACAGGTACTGCTACCGAGCACATACTGTTGAAATAATGTGTGGTAAAAAAAAACACAATTTGTTTTTAATACTTTCGCTTGGTCTATCGCAGGGTTCATCACAAATTCACCGACACCAACGCCGACCCTCACAATTCCGGAAGGGGCTTCTTCTTCTCTCACATGGGATGGCTGTTGGTGAGAAAGCACGAAGACGTCAAAACGAAAGGAAAAGTCATCGATATGTCGGACCTTGAAAAAGATTGGGTCGTCATGCTTCAGAAAAAGTAAGCAATTCGCTAAGCTCCGAACTAACAATTTATCGAGCGCTTCGCGTTTGAGCTGACTCAGCTATTTTCTGGACTCTCTCAGCCGAATATGACGTCACTGGTTCTAAGGCAGGTTGTACCTACGCTAACTAAAATGCAATCGACGGTCGAAAGTGAGGTTACACGATGTGAGTGATGCACCAACCTTCGTTTGCCTGGTTACAAAATAAGCTAACAAGAGTCAAGTAATTAGCCGACTTCTACTTATTCTTAAGACCCATTAGGCCCTTTCAAACCCACAGTGTGTTTACAAACTAGTAAACGCCTAAATATTGTTCTCCATAAATGTTCCTCCGACGATTTGTTGAACTGAGATAACCAGAATAAGCCAAAAACGTCCGAATTTTCCGAAGTGCAACGCTTCCTCACCATTTCACTCGTTTGTTAGTACGTTATAGACTCACTATATCTTCGCTAACCGCGCTATTAGGAACGAAATAATTACGGATCTGTTCCGGGTAGTTTCATCAAAATCACTCTGTGCCCTTGGCGGCGGTCACCTAGTTGACCTAATTACCACAGACTTCGCAAAGGCTTACGACAAGCTCTCCCGTAATACGATCCTGAATGTCTGCAAGCCTGGTTGGGCAGCTATGTTATATCCCGTACTTAATAGATTATAGTTAGTTTTAGTTGGCGACGAAGGTTGAAGGAACCTTTTTCCGAGGAGATCGGGCCTATTCCAGCCATGATCCTCTCTGAACTCCATGAAACACATTTAGGGATGACCAAAATGAAACAGCTCGCCCGCCGTTACGTCTATTGGGCAAATATGGATAATGATATTGAACGCCTTGTAAGAGGATGTGAACAGCAAATCCTGGGGCATAACTCCAAAAATGATGGAGTGGCTCTTTAAGGGGATAATAAGGCGATACGTATGCCTCCGCGGTGTGGTGGAAGGCGACACGCCGGCTGGCAGTACAAGGAAAACTCCAACAACTGCAGCGGCAGGCGTGTCTTGCTATCACAGGGGCCATGGGTACATACCCTACTGCTGCAATGGAAGTCCTTCTGAACATCTCACCTCTACATATACACATCCAGAGGACCGCTTACCTGGGGGCGGCAAGGCTTTTGCAAACAGGAAAAATTTCCACCAGGGCTAAAGCGAGCCTCCACAGAACAACCAGACAGTTTGAGATAGAAGAGGCAGCAGTCCTTGCTACTGACGTCATGCCAGAGCAGAAGAATTTTCGGCTGCCATTTAGCGTCAGCGTTCACTCACGGGAACGGTGGGAGAAGGAGACA
Organism: Pachypeltis micranthus; assembly: GCA_020466155.1. NCBI lineage: Eukaryota > Metazoa > Arthropoda > Insecta > Hemiptera > Miridae > Pachypeltis > Pachypeltis micranthus. Next base: position 9,015,469 of record CM035780.1, read on the forward strand.
TTCCGGACCGAGGTGGGCGCGCTGCAGTGGTATACCGATGGTTCAGTTAAGGAAGGCCGAGCAGGGCTGGGCATTGTAGGGCCTAACTACAGTCTTGCAAAGCCGCTGGGGGAGTACGCCACGATATTTCAAGCGGAAATCCTAGCCATAAAGATCTGCGCAGAAGAGATCCTGAACAAAGGACTCAAGGGCAAGCGGATCTACATTTTCTCAGACAGCCAGGCCGCCTTAAAGGCCATTGCAGCCTATAGTTTTAGGTCTAAGCTGTCATGGGAATGCCTCCATGCGCTCAAGCAGCTCGGCGCCCGTAACAGGCTCTCCCTCATTTGGGTGCCGGCTCAGAGGGGGCATGAGGGCAATGAAAAGGCTGACCGCCTTGTGAAAAGGGGTACAGAAACCCTACCCATCGGGCCTGAGCCACACGTGGGATTGACGAAAAGTCACCTAAACCGTCTGGTTGCTCGATGGGAGATACAGGAAAATGGCGCCCATTGGCATCGCCAGCCACGACTACGACAGGCAAAAAGGCTTGTCACGCCTTCCTGTCAAAGGGCGAAGGCGATGCTGACACTCTCCAGACAAGATCTGAGAGTACTGATAAGCTTCCTCACCGGGCACTGCCCACTCAGATATCACCTCAACAAGATGGGCATCTCAGAGGCGGTGGAATGCAGACTCTGCGGTGAGGAGGATGAGACAGCAGAGCATATCCTATGTGAATGCCCTGCCTTAGCAGCAAAACGCATTGAATACTTCGGTCAGGGGACCACTGAACCCCAAACTGTAGCGGATTCTGCGGTAACGGACATACTCGGCTTCCTAAGGGGGGCGGGTATGTACGACGCCTTCTACTAAGAAAGGGCCAGTGTCACAATAGGCCCATATGTGGCCGCAGTGACAAAGGGACTTGTCCCACACGCCCTCGGGTAAAAAAAAAAAAAAAAAAAAGAGGATGTGAAAATTGCGCCCTCACCCGCTCAAATCCACCAAAAGCCCCCATTCACTCCTGGGATCACTGACACAAAATTGGGAACGAGTACATACGAATTACGTTGGACCTTTTCAAGGCGTCAACTTCCTTCTGCGTGCATCGACGCCAGATCGAAATGGGCGAAAGTCAAAATACCCAAAAATGCATCTTCCCGCCGCAAACACAAATCTGGTATCCGACAATGCCACAATTTTTCAGAGCGATGCTTTTCCCGCCTACTGTAGAGAAATAGGCATTTTCAAAAATGCATTGCATCGGGACATCCAGCCACAAATGGATTAGCCGAGCGTTCAGTGCAAACCCTAAAGAGTTGTCTCAGAGCTGCCCCTACCAATAACACTTCCATCCAAGCAAAGAAGAGAACCTGCTGAACTTTACCTACAGCGGAAACTGAGAATCCGACTGGACGCTGTATTCCCTCATCGACCTAAAGCTTCAGAACACACACGCCCGCCCGCTCTTTTCAGGAGGGAGAGAAGGGTGCAAAGTCGTCATCAACAATAAGAACGTGTGGCAGTTTGGGGAAATCAAGAAGAAGCTGGGAACAAGACATTATTTGGTAGCTCTAGATCAGAGTTCCCCTAACTTTTTTGTGTCGTAGACCCCTTGCCATGTTTTTCCATGTTGTGTAGACCCCCAACTTACCTGATATTGATTTCCTGTAAATTTCTAGTTGTAGTGAAGTTTAGTGTTAAAAACTTAAAGTAAAAACACATGTTAATTTATACATTTATTAATTGAATTTAAATTAAAACTACTCAAAATAAAATTTTGTATCTGTTATGTAAAATATGCGTAACATAAAATAAACTATAAATAAAATAACATAAGCAATTATTCAATATTTTTAGCGAGAAGGATGAACGTGATGCTTTAATAATAAATTATCAACATTTGGCGTCAATTTTGTAAGGGTTAATCTTGAATCTCCTCGACTAATGATGTCCAGTCTGTTTCTTTTTGGTTTATTATTCAGAATGAATATTAACCCTATGTTTTCGGTCACGAAAAATTTTTTACAACCCCCCCTCAAAATTTGATACTTTACGTTTCAAGACATGGAGATTCCAAATTTGCAATGTCCGTCCGCCGTCTGCTGTCCCCCGTCCCCCGTCCGCCGACCTGGCCGTTGTGCCGTTAACGTGGTCCAAAAAATTCGTTCTTTCGCACAAAAATCCAATTTGGTATCTAGTTGTGCCCGCCATCTCGGTAATCCGATCGGACGAAGCCCATGATTGTTATGGGCAAAAAACGGTTAAAAAAATTAACGAAACGCAGTGCAACGCGGGAACTACAGCGGAAGTCAACGTTTCGTCTGGTCTGGCAACGCTGCCCGCTCGCCTCCCCTTTCGACTCGACTCGCAACGTTTAGGGGCGCCGGTTTTGTTTTTGCTTCCTCTAGGAATAATAAACCGTTGTGTAATAATTTGCAGGGTTTTTCGTTAGGAGATAGGTAACAGCGCTGAGCCCCCTTTCCACTAGGTATGACGATGGAAGGGAACTTAAAAATTTCCTCGCTATATTCCATAATGCGGGATAAGTAACGGGTATGTTGTTTTGCAGCCAGAATTGCTGATATCCGTTTTTAAACTGAACCTTAAGTTCTTCGTTTGTACTTAGTTCAGTCAGTTCCTCTTGTATTACGACATTCGTTTCTTCTATGTCACCATATGGATTAATTATCCACGGTGGTATTACCATAGTAAAAATATCCTCAAACCTAGATTCAAAATCTGAATCTGTGTATGTGTTGAGATCCACTATCGTGGACCCCAATTTTCATTTCATGGACCCCCAAATTTTTTTTTTTCGCTGACGTAGACCCCTTGCACGTTGTCATAGACCCCTAGGGGTCGATATAGACCATTTTGGGAATAACTGCTCTAGATGAGTCAGGACGGCTCCTAAAACGTCACATAAATCAGCTGCGCTCCACCTTGGTGCCAAAAAACCGTCAATTTTGGAACTACTCACAGTTTCAACATTCCAATGACACCACAACCTCCAGCTCTTCGAAATACCACTCAAGACTTCTCTGTAGTTCCACCGCATTAAGATAATGTAGAGCTACCATCATCTACCAATTCAGCCCTCGAATTCCAAACAAGACCACAACGGCAGAGGCGCATACCGACTCATTAAAAAGATTTCGTGTTATATTGATTCAAGTGGGGTTTTTCAAAATAAGTCGGAGAGAATGTGGCGACTTCAAATTTTAGATAGAACAGGTCACTTTATTATAATCCTAATATGACACATGTTACTGCGTCGAAGTTGTAGAAATACAGTCTTTTTCTGAGTTCATTCCTCAATCAATTGCGTGCATTATTAAATAGATTATAGTTAGATAGAGACATTTTAGATAGATAGGGCGAAAAGTAAGTGAAGTTCAGTAAAAATTATGCGTGAAGCAACAAGCGACTTCCCCCAACGTCAAAAATTCGTTGTTGCGCTACGTATATAAGTCGCACGTTTCAACGGGTACATTCCTGCACAAGTCGGTACTGGATGTACGAAAAAACGTCTTAAATTTGATCAAAATTGTTGAATCTATTTTTGGTAAAATGGGAAAACCGAACGTACGTCAAGTAGTAGTTTGGGGTGCATTTTGGTTTACATCTTGGTTCAACGAACTGCCAGGCAGGCATTTAGGGAGAACAATACGTGGGTACTAGCTGGATAAAACACCCTGCGAATAGGATCGAAAATCGTTCAGGCGATTTGGGTAGAAAGTTGAAAACAACATTTTTGTGCTTTTTATAACGTAACTTACGGTAGTGATTTGTTCTTTTTTTTCCAGAGTCTACGTGGTTTTCATGCCGATTTGCGCCTTCGTCGTGCCGACGATGATCCCGATCTACTTGTGGGGCGAAGACGGTTGGGTATCGTGGTATTTGTGCATCATGCGATACACTCTGAGCTTGAACGGCACTTGGCTCGTCAACAGCGCCGCTCACATGTGGGGCACGAGGCCTTACGATAGGTAAGTACAATGAGGAAGAGGGTTATAAAGTGATAGCACACGCGGACGACTTGGTGATAATTATGAGAGGAACGATTGGGGAGCGAATGCAAGTTCGATATGAAAATTGTTCAAAGATGGTGCAATGGGCGGGGGTTATATGTCAATCCAAACTAGCCTGGACCCGTCGAAATGCAATTTTATAATGCTGGAACACTGGGTCGGAGGGAATGTGGTGACTATCTGGGAGGAGGTGAAGTACTTGGTAGTCTTCCTTGACAAGAAGCTCACTTGGACCACACACGTGAAGGAAGCAATACAAAGGGTCATCCAGAAAATGGCTGGCAAGACATGGGGACTGTGGCCAAGGGCCCAATGGGTGTACAAGGCGATCATTAGGCCAGCAATCACCAATGGTGCCCTGGTCTAGTGGACTAGAACAAGAAAAAAGACTGTGCAACTGCTGCTAGCTGAACTGCAGCGCAGGGCCTGCTTGGCTATCGTGGGTCGTATGCAGGCAGCCCCCATGGGTGTGCTAGAGGTCCTGCTTGGTCTTGCACCTCTCCACGTACATGTGGGAAGACCTACAGGCGGCACACATGCTGAACCTGGATCTTGTCAGGCAGGGTATACAGACGCCGAACCAATGAACCTAGTATTAGACAGCGTGTTCGCGTGTCAGGGACTTCTCTCTTGAGATGGGGTTGGTATATTATACAGACGGATCAGTAAGGGAGAAGGGGTAGCCAGGTGCTGGAGTTTATGGGCCAGCTAACTAGACAGTGATACTGGGTGCACTGGCAACTGTTTTCCAGGCAGAGCTCTTCGCAGTGATGATGTGTGTGCAGCACTATGGAAAACGGAGAATACTTTATGTTGGACAGTCAGGCTGCACTTAAGGCCCTGGCTTCCAACCCCATCACACTGGATGCCTGACTGCCCTGAAGACTTTGGCAAAGGAGAATACATTGACACTGTGTTGGGTGCCAGGTAATGCAAGGATGGAAGGGAATGAGAAGGGCAACAAACTGGCGAGAGAAGAATCCTTGTTTCTCCCAGTTGTACCAGAGCCCTTCGTAGGGACCACCGTGAACCGCTAGGTCACGGAGGTTGGCAAGTGGGAAGAGAAGTCCAGGACAGGCTGCCACTTGGAGGGATGTGCCAGGCCAAAGGCAGCCAAGCCTGTTCATGAAACTCTCCTGAGAGGTCCTCAGTCTCGAGAGAGATATGGATGGTATGTTCACAGGCCACTGTCCACTAAGGTACCACCTGGTCAGACTGGTAAGTCAGAGATACAGAGTTGCAGATTCTGTGAGTCGGAGCAAGAGTCTGCGGTGTGCGTGTGAGGGGCTGGCTGTAGCGCGCATCAGAGTACATGGGATCCCTCACCTGAGACCGGAGGAAGTCGCAGGGATGGACCTCGAGGTCATCTTGCATTGAGTGCGAGAATAGTGGAGACGTACTGAGGGCGTTACATCAGGGAATATCAGCGTGGAGCTGGGTGCGGAACTGGTAGGACATGCGGTGGCTCATGTACGCCCACACACGCCCATTTGAAGCCATTGTCGGGATTCCTTAGTTTCATCAGGTTAGGAGGAAAAAAGTACTAAAGACCCTTCGGTGCACTTAATTCGTGAGAACTAAACTACGCGGGACCAACAGTTTGCAGTCGCGAATGAATAAAACGTTCGTATTCCCGCATCATGTTCAGAATTACGTTGTTAGTTTGTCTATGGACTCTCCCCCTCCCCCTCCCCCTCCGGTTATATCAAAGAGGCCACTAACCAACAGTCATGCCATGCTCTGAAGCCCGAGCAAATGCCTGTCAATTCTACGTAAAATGATCCTATCGGGGGCCTTTGAACGATCAGCTTTCACACACACCAAGTCCTGTGTGTGATACGACGCCCCAGAGACTTTAGATAACGTGGAAATGACTTTACTGACAAACTGAGACCGGGAAAGGGTACGAGGGGTACGACCGGAGTGGGGTTTCGGGAAAGAGTACGAGGTAGTGGTATCAGACAATGAAAACGCACCAGCAGCCACGAGAGTCGTCCAGGGGCTGTTGTAGAAGTAGGCTCGTCAGGAATACTGTACGAATCACGCCGTGATACTAAACCAGCGCTGCAATTTCTTGCCAACACCCACATAACTGCCTTCTGTTGCAGGTTTATCTCTCCAGTCGAAAACATCTACGTCGGAGTTTTGGCTTTCGGCGAAGGCTGGCACAACTACCACCACGCTTTCCCTTGGGACTACAAAACCTCCGAATTCTCCGGTTACAAATTCAACGCGACGACCGCCTTCATAGACTTCTTCGCCTGGTTAGGATGGGCCTACGACCTCAAAACCGTCAAACCGGACATGATCGAAAAACGCGTGAAGCGAACGGGAGACGGAACCCATCCGTCAGACGAAGGCCTCGAGACAGACGCGGACATACAACAAAGAAGGAGGCAGGGGATCGACGGCGACATTTGGGGTTGGGACGACAAGGATCTTCCCGAACAGCACAGGGAAATGGTAGCGATATTAAACCCGCGAGAGAGCAAAGGCGAATGAGGGCGATTAGCGGCTCGAATTGTCGAGCGATTCGAAAAATATCAAAACACGTTGAAAAGTGCAGTACAAACAACCTTCAGTTTCACACTTGCTCATTTTGATCTTCGCTGATGGCAGCAAAATATGTGTGCGCTTTGAGCACGCCCCATCACACCCCCAAATCAATATCTTTGTACAAATCAAACATTTCACTATTTTCGTAAATTCGAAGGGGGGTTTCATTAAGTATCCAACAACTGACGGTAGAGCAGGATCACTATGATTGAATTATGTCTGTAACGTTGAGCCTGTATACCTTGACCAATTCTTTAGTTGCCGTAGCATATGACTCTGAAGGAACAACAGGCGTTTTGAGAAGCTTTTTCAGAATGACAGGCCTAGACAAGTGAATCAAGGTGAGAGCCACTTATGGACAGGCTTGTATGACCGTTGTGGATTCAAGTTGCTATTGGCACTGCCTGAAGTGTCCTGACTAAACCTGTAACTTTCTACACAGCAAGAAGGGAGTCAAAAGGGACAGGTCTCAGCAGATTGCCAAAAAGGGAGGTACCGCTGAACTAGCCAGCAATGACTTTCCGCTCAGAAAGTCGCCACAAGTCGCCTTCCCCTCCAACACCTATTCCTCTTGCCAGGGCGCCAACACGTCTGTCAATCCTCTTCCACGCCTCAAACTTCGCCGATCTTTTTTTTAAACCGAATTCGACTTTTAGTCCCAACCTCACGGCAAAACCGCACTTCGATTGCGATTGAATTTTCACATCCAGCGTAATGTGATTCGAAAAAGAATACAATTCCGCCTAAAAGGCGATTTAGTGATTAGGAAACGTAGATTGTAAGGACTAATGTGATTTTCCAGCGCGTGGCTTCTATTTATTGTTGCTATCCGTCCACGAGATGATGAAGTTCATCCTTTTATCCTGTTAAGATATTAAGTGTCAAAATATTACGCTTGTGTAAATACATATATTTTTTAAAACCCGTTTAGATGAATTTACGCCTCCCCACCCATTACATTTTCTAGTTTTCCAGTAGTAGCTTCCACGACTTCAACTTGGGCCTATTTTACCGTTCAGCCGTAAGTTCTGTTACAAGGAAAATGCATGAAGGTGGTCATTTTATTTTGAAATGAGTTTTGAATGAAGATATGCAATCAGCTGAAAAATGTTTTTTGAGTTCTCTTCAGATCTTTACGTTTCAGTACGTGAAAAAACCCTGCAAATTATTACACAATGGTTTATTATTCTCATGAACAGCTTGACCTAGTATTAGTGCTCAGAGACCCATTCCATTCGATTCAGCATCGAAAAATACCAGTAAACCACACCAAACATGACCTGACTACAATGGAACTACGGAAACTAAATATTCCCTCGGCGCCAGGCGCCCGTAAACGTATGTAGGCATTTATGATCCAATGTAGGGTTGTGTGGAGGAAGTCACCCTAACCTTCCTCCGCCCCGTCGGGCAAAAAGAGTCAAGGAAATTGGGACGGGGACTTCCAGCAAACCCTCGTCAATCGTCACGATGTTAGGAGGCGAGCGGGCGGGTGGTTTTTTGATGAGACGGGAGGAAGGGAGTACAAACGATGAAACGTTGACTTCCGCTGTAGTTCCCGCGAGTTCGTTCAATTATTTGACTCTAATAATTACTGTAATTTCCCTAGATGCAGTTGTACACATCTGATACTCATTCCATTCGACCCAATATGTAGAAATACCTTGAAAACGATACGAAACACGGCTTATTTGCGATTATACTGCGTTTCGTTAATTTTTTAAACTACTTTTTGTTCATAACAACCATGGGCGTCATACGATCGGATTGCCGAGATGGCGGGCACAACTAGGTACCAAATGGAATTTTTGTGCGAAAGAACGGATATTTTAGATCATGTTAAAGGCACAAAACGGCCCAGACGGCGTACGAGGGACGGCGGACGTACATTGCAGATTTGGAATCCCCATGTCTTGAAATATAAAGCATCAACTTTTGAGGGGGGGGGGTTGTAAAAAATTGTTCGTAACCGAAAACATAGGGTTATTATTCAGAATGAATAATAAACCAAAAACGCTGCAAATTATTACGCAACAGTTTATTATTCTCTTGACGGAATCTGACAGCTACTAGACCCATCCCATTCGATTCAGCGTCGAAAAATACCAGTAAACCACACCAAACATGACCTGGCTGCGAAATCTAAATATTCCAGGCGCCCGTAGGCAATTGACACGACGTGGGGAGTTGAGCGGGTGGGCGGTTTTGATGAACGGGAGGAAGGGAGTACAAACGATTAGTTTCGCTGTAGTTATTGTCCCGTGAGTTCTTTCAAATAGTAGACTTTGCATCACTATAATTACTGTAATTTCGCTATACGCAGTTGTACACGTCTGATGCTCATTCCATTCAACCCAGGATTTACAATTACCTTGAAAACGATACCAAACACATTCACATAGTGTGTTCCGACACTCAGACCTTTTGATTGATATATTCCGACTATAAACTGCGTTCTCACACTTAATTTAAGCTTGTCATTATCACAATTTTAATTGTTACGAAACGTGGAACGTTGAATACAACCATTTAAGGTTCTACGTTGAGGGAACCCACCTACTGAATTGGGCCAGTGAATACAGTATACATTTCCCTTACAGGTTTTCCTTTATAAAAATGAGGCGTCTTATACAAGGAGGCGTTGTATATTGAGATCAGAGCTGTTTCTCGTGTATTACCAGTTCATTGTTGACTTCATGACCTCCTCTACTAGTGGTACGTTGAGATCTCGACGTATAACAGAATTCCCCACGAACCATGGAGCGCCGGTTATTAGGCGAAGAGCTCGTTACTGTTGAGTGTACTCTTTTTAAGCTAGCCCTCGTATGGAGCAACCATACAGCCAGATTGGGCGCATCATGGTTAAATAAATTAGGCGTTTATTATCCAACAATAATGGTTAAGTTTGGCTGAGGCGGGTCTTGAGTAGGTTAATACGAGTACGAAATCTTTTTATTAGCTCGCTTGTGTGTTCGTCGAACGTGAGCTGTATAGGTCTGTTTCCTTATTTGATGGCTGTTCCTAAACCGTCGAAGAGGGTTATATTAGTCATGGAAGTTGCGGTTTCGCAAATGTGCAAGAGGCTGGCCCCTGCAGTATCCACTGAACTCAGACCTGCATGCCACCCCTGGACCCAGTCCTCGACCTGGCGGTGCTCCAGTCCCACGTAAAACGAGACTGTGTAGCAGAGTACCGGGGGCCATTCCAGGCCCTCCTCCGCTCGCTACAACGGGGGGAATCTGCAGAGAGGAGACTTGCCCTTGCTCAGGAGGCACTCATCAACTGATGGCAGGTGCGATGGAACAAGGGTTCTACTGCGCGGCACCTCCACGGCATACTCCCCTCCATCGAGGGGAGGTTGCGGGTGGGCTGGTATCAGCCGTCCTTTGAGGTAGTGCAGCTGCTCTCCAAACTTGAAGCCTTGAACGAGCGGCTGCACTTCTCCAGGTGCCGCCCCTTCAGCGACTGCTCCTGTGAGGGTGCTGTGGAGAGCCCACTGCACGTGCTTTACACCTGCCACCTTCATAACAGTGTCAGAGCGCACTGCTCGGCCTCCTGAGGCAAGTTGAGGGGTTTCGCAACTCCTCTCCAGCAAGACGGAGGTCTACCCGTTCCACGTCTTTGCACAAGCGTGGGTGAACCGGCAAAAGGGCCTGGAAACATGGTGCCCCCCACTACATGAGCCTGGGAGAAAGCAAGCACGGCACAGTATTTGCGCTGCAGACAGTAGATGATTGCTGCAGCGCAGAGGCACACGCCCCTTGATGAACAACGAGCTGGTAGGCCAAGCCAGGCCTGGCTCGTTTCCCCATTGGGCAGGTATTTGGTCGTTAGCCAGTCTCCTGGTAGAGAGCCGTTGCCTGTGTGTTACTGTGCAGTGGTGATCACCTGAGGAATCCCGTACTTTCAATCAAAAGAGTACTGGACCAACGCCTAACTCACAGCCCTTACTGAAACGCCCCTGGGCCAATTACAAGGACGAGTGAGTGCAAAGGTACAGAACTCTGCAAAGACCTTTCCTTTGAAAGAAAACTGTCTGCGCTGTATGAACGGACATTAGGTAAATGGCGAGCTAGCAATTGGAATCCTCATCTAATGGACGTCTTAAAGTGAATCAGGGTCGAACAGTTTCTTACATGACATGGTGACTTCAATGTGTGCAATTAGTAAATGTAGCGTGTCACCGCGACACAATCCTCACGCACAAGGCGATTTACTTTGTCGTTATTGGCTACTGCTCCAACCATGGGCTTCGTTCGACCCGATTGCCGAGCAGACGGGCACAAAACGGTCCGGACGGCGGACGGACATTGCAGTTTTAGAATCCCAACGTCTTGAAACGAAGTATCAAATTTTGAGAGGGGGTGTAAAAAAATTATGCTGACCAAAAACATAGGGTTATTATTCAGAATGATGATTTTTAGAGAAAACGGGTCAAACCTAATCAACTCACACTTGCTAACTAGACCACAGGCCATAGAACGCCAAAGGGCATGAGCAAAATCCGTCTAAAAACTAAAAACAGGGAAACAGGGTCCTAAACAGTTGGGCAGAACGCAACTGGGAAAAGGCGCACGAATGGGGAAGTTTGAAAGTTAGAAATAAATGAACGAGTGAGAGTGAGAGAGAGAGATTGATTGGTTTATTTATTAACCAGGGCAAATTAGGGCCATACAGCCCTCTCTACCATTTCACCTGGAGCTTAAACACAACAATTCCTCGTAGAGTTAACATTCAAGCAGTATATAAAGGACACCAACCACATAATAGTCTTATTGGTTTTACGTTTTCACTCGACAACTCTCTCCGCGGAAAAACTCTCATTAAGTTCATTAATTCATTATTACGGCCACACCAAAATAAATTACATTCCAACGCTGAAAGCACCAGTACACACATAGAGTGCTATAGCGAGCATTGGGTGACAAGTGTCTGGGAAGAGCTGAGTGTGTTGCAGAAGGAGGTAAATTGCGGGGAGGGAAGGATATTTTGGAAAGTCCAAAAAGGGGAAATCCGTTGTCGCTTCGAAAGTTAAAAACGAACTTAATCCCTTTGTTTAGAGGAGAAGCCAAATGAATGGGCTGCAGTTCTCGGGCTTCCCCTGCGGCCAAATCCAGGTGGGAAAGGCCCGTCAGGATATTAACTGGGCTATGCCAAACAATTATCCTTTTCAACAAAAAAAATCGGTTTAAACCTTCATTAATTGCTCTGCGCATCAATTGCTCTATAGTGGTCGGGTGAGTACAAGCAGCACAATAAATTCCGGATTTGTAGGTACTACCGCTTTCTGCTGCAGTGAAATGATGTTTTAAATTAGCTGAGTTAGTAGAATAAGCCACGAATACACGTGAATTGACGTAGAGCTAGGGAATGTTATGTGATGCAGCGCGTCTGATTTTTATAATTACGTCGCCAGAGCGGGTGAGGATTCGTCAAGCTCATTTAACCTTATAACGCGATATTAGGTCAACGAGACAGCCTGAACGAAGCTCCTCCAATCACCTTGACATCCTGCTCTGCCGGTCTCTCATACTTATCGGCCTCCCACTTCCATAAATCAACCGGCGTTCGGTTCTCGTCGGAGTAGCGAAGAAAGTCGTCCATTTCTCCGATTCACATAAAACAAAACAAAAAAAGGCTGTAAGATTTTATCAATTTCGGTCTGGTCGCTTTCCGCCGACGAATTGCTCAAAAAAACTCGACGTTAATCAGCTCTCTCCGCCGGTTGTCCCCAATAATAGGCGCAGGTTCATTTCAGGCTGCTTCGACGAGGGATTTCGAGCTAATCGGATTGGTTTCGCACGAACTACCCTCAAGCCGTCGACAAGTCGCCATTTTCTATCCTACTTCGACATATCGACTTCGGGGTAAGTCGTTTCTTACCGATTCTAGTTCTTCCTGAGGATTGATACGAAAAACAGCGTTAAAGTTGAAGGATTGAGGGGAGTATGGAAAGTACTAGAGAAAGTGGGCTAAAATAGCGACGAAGTTGTTCGGCAATCGTGAAAATAGTTACGACAGATCAATATGACAACTATAGTTAGTTTTGGGCGGATTTCGCTCATACCCCTGCAGCCGTCAAATATCTAAACTGATGTTAGGACTGGAAAGCCACTGAGAGCCGGGTGACGAACGTTCGTTTCTGGGAAGAGCTGAGACTGAGAGTTGGAATCTGAGGAGAAATAACTTGGCTTATATCTCCGTTCAACATATATATACAAAAATAATTATAGAGAACGAAATGTGGGTACGGGTGACTAAAAGACACTATGAATGATTGATCACATCTGGTGGAACAGTTACCCTGGAATTCACGGAAACGCTCGAAAAAACGTTATTTTCCACACATTTTCATTTTTATCTCTGCTTTATGAACTGTAAGAGGCACACTTATTGAGAACAATATATAAGTATTAACTATTTGAAAACGTCCAGCGAGTTTGGCGAAAATCGTTGAAGCCATTTTGCCAAAAAGCGTAAAAAACCTATTTTTGCTTCATAGGCCTATATCTCCGTTCATCGTATTTTCATGGAGATATGTATAGAGAAGAAAAGTTAGGTATTGATTAGTAGAAGATAGTTTGAAAGTTTAATCAAAATCGTTAAAGCCGTTTTTGAGAAAAATGCGAAAAACCCTCGTTTATGGTACTTTTTCGTCCCCCCACCCTCCTTCCCCTCGGCTGAAATCGCCCATAACCTTATTTTGGTGTCAACAAAAAATAACGAACAAAACAAAAAAAGAACCAATTCAATCGGATCAGCCGTTCTCCCGCGAATCGAACACGCACACGGACCACGCGCCGAAATTAGGTTTTTTGGACTCAGTAGGCCTCAAAACGTAATCGTCATCTCACCCGGCGCCTCATATGGCTATGAGCGCGGTCCGACGACTTCTAGAAGAATGAATTTAAATTCTGTTGCGAACAAAAGTATTACGATCGTCGAAAACAAGCTGTTGTTTGCGTAAAATGTGTGCTGGCAGCACTGGAAGGCAGCAAAACGAGTACCGCGATATCTGAAGGCCACGAAAAATGACACTCTGGTTGTCGAGAAAGCCGGCAAACCAGTCACTGGATTTGCTGATGTAGATTGAGGAAATCTCAACAGACAGACGCTCATACTTGGTCTCTGTCTGAAGCAACGCGGATGCAATCTAAGGGAAACTTTGTTGGAGAACCTTGGCAAACCATCATTTCGTTTGGCAAGCTGTCGAGGAAGTAACGCTAACTCTTTCATACCTGCCCACAGAAGAGATGACCGCTAATACCTTGACTAAACCACTCGCAAGAGACTTCTGCAAGTTGCGTATCGGACTCAACTCATCATGAAGTCATCGATTCAGAGGAGGTGTTAGAGCGTCACAGCTGACTTCAGCTCCTCCAATAAACCGCCGCCTGACTATGCGTCTTCACTTGTTCGTTCGTTCGTCCGCTCTGTAATACGTCGTTTATGTTTGTTCTCTTAATATAATTTCGTTCCCGATCCGTTTTTATCCATTTCGCCTACTAAACATTCGAAGGTAATTTAATTTGCCCTATCACGAAGGTTCCGTTTGGCACAATTTTCCTTTTTTTAGCGCTCAAGGGTTAAATAGTAAGGGAAATGGGCCAACACGCCCGGAGGAGATCCAGAGGAACACCGTTAGAGCAGCAACGAGGTGGATCGAAGCATTTGAAGTCCGACCCACGGAAGAAGAAAGAGCGAGCAGAGGAGTCACGACGGAACTGCCAGACTAAGCGGATGGAAAGTGGTTTCGTCAATATGTAGAGAATGTACGATGATTGATGATTGAACACCAGAGGAAGTTGGGGTCGTAAGGTCCTCACTTCAATCACCAGCGAAGATTGATAGATTACAAACACATTTCACTATAGCGCGATTCTCCGAAATCATCCTTTTATAGAAGGAAACCTGCTTAGACCTTACACTTTGGCAAATAGCGTTTATAGTAATATAGTAGTGTTATTGATCGTTGATAGGATCAACACGTTTATTTGCCTCATTGGCTGCGGATGTGTCCTTGTATCTTACGTACATTGATTAATAGTTCTTACGTTCCCCCGTTCTAAGGTTTTTTATTTGTTCCCCGTTTATTTCTACAGTACCAAGCCAAGTGATCGTTATTATGAAGCTCTTCATCTCCTTCCACGACTCCTCAAACTGCCACCTCGTTCAACAGAACCTGGATGCCCTCTCAATGGTGTGACATTAATGGACTACCCCCGAACCCATCTAAATGTGAGGTCATTTCTTTCCATCGTTAAGGGACCTCCAGCGATGTCATGTGCGACCATATCAGGACCAATGGCTTGACTTAGTTCTAGAGATGCTCTGCGAGGGCTCCGCTGAAAGGCAAACGCTGGCCAAAGACTGGACCCGTGGCAGGCAAGGTGCTGCAGAACCACCGGCTCGACACCATACCATCAGTAATGTAGTGAGCTAGCCACCGACGACACTGCAGTTACCGTTGGGTAACAATAGAGAGCAAGAATGGGGAAGATGCATCGAAGAAGTGTTTGATCCAGTATAAAGACACACCTCACCTATCATTAACACCAGCGCATAGAGACCCTTGAGGCCACCAGCTCCAACGAACCCACTCCTGGGTGAACATTCGCATAAATCGAAGGTGAGCAGAAACCTTTCCAAACCCCGAGGGACCGCAATGAAACCTGCCAGAACTGGACAATCGCTCAATGATCGCAGAATCTCTCCAGGGAGCATCCACGACTGCAGAACAAAACATACTGCTCACAATGGAGAAACGAATTTAGCTCTCAAGAGGAGAAAACTCGCACGTCTAAACCCACCTTTACGTCCAATGCAGTCGGAAGAGATTGTGCATGCATCGTTCAAACACTTGCAACTGAATTATCAAAACAGATGCCACCAAACATCTTTCTTCGACCTCTTCCGCACGTTAATCTGTTCAGGCAATAAACTTCTTGGATTGTTCCTGCGAGTTACGCTCCCATTTTGGACCTGTCAACCCGCAGTTTGCTGTTGAGTTAAAACCCATCCAAAAACGAGCGTCGAAGCGCGGCAGTTTTGAAGGTTAAAGTGGGGGTTCTTAGCCGCGACGATCAGTCTCTTCATTTCAACCATCGACATCCTCCATAATTGCCGGCTTTCAAATTCTCGCCGCTCGTTAACGTTCTCGAACTTGAAAAAAAAACTCGAACTTGTCGAAAGAACGAAATCCGCCGTTTCGGATTAATAAAACTTGGAGTTAACTGGGTCGCCGTCTCGTCGTGGCCTAGCGTGGAAGGGTAGGGGAGGTGTTGAAACCACATTTTCGCCCAGGTTTTTATCCCGAGCAGAGAAAGTGGTTAGACCCAGTGAAGATGCAAAATAAATCGCTTTGCTTTTTTTTAATAAAAAGAAAAAAAAATCAAACCACCACCGGTCTCCCGTCTTACTTGATGGAACCACTTTCTTCCAGACGAGGAAAGTCGCCTTCTTGATCCCTTTTCCGATGCCCCGCGGATGATATTCTCAGAGAATCCGCGCCTATAATTAATTAACTTAAACGTTCCTAGGGTGGAACAGGAAATTATCAATTGCGGCTCAGTTTATATACCTCTCCGACTTGTTTCACGGCCTCGATCGCCTTTTCTTTTCTCCGGCCCTCAGGATAAGAAAATTATTGCTATCAGTCGCCAACTCGCATTTTAAAGAGATTTCAAACTAATTCGGCCTGAGCCCAAACGGTCATAATCATTCTGATTAAATTTTCCGTGTGGACAGTTCAAAATAACGCGACAGAACCTGCCGACTGACAATTTGATCGTGGGCACATGATGAGGAGCATGGAGTGACTCAAAACTCAATCAGAGCTGTGAATGCGAACATTCCAAGCTAGAAGAACACTGGGCATAGATTCAATGCTGCCATACGATAGCAATTTGACCTTTGACACATGACGAGAAGCATGGAGTGACTGACACATCCATCAAAAGTGCGAATACGAACACTCAAAGGCCGAAGACGACAGGGCATAGCCCCAGTGCTGCAAACTGATGACAATTTGATCGTGAGCACATGATGAGGAGCATGGAGTGACTCAGAAATCAATCAGAGCTGTGAATAAGAACATTCCAAGCTAGAAGAACACTGGGTGTTTAATATTGGGGAATAAATAAAACGAAACTTCCGGATATCGAGAATATTAAGTGGACTGTATTTATTTAAAATGGGATTAACGTTGTAGCACTGACGTCCTGGGACATTCACGGTACATATAGTTCCAGATACCACGAATGTTCGTAATTTCGTAAACCGGTCGCGGATTCCGCAGACCGAACGCGAACTCCGATACGCGATTGACTCAAACCACGACGGTAAGTTACGAACTAAACGGATGAGACGTTTCAAACAAACGAAAAGTGTTAGTGAGTAAAATGACGGAATATGGCCGCGCACAGCGCCAGCGGGCGATTCGTAATAAGTGCCTGGCGTCGCCTCGTGATGTCGAGATCGAGATGTCGAGAAATGAGGGATGATGTCGAGAAAAAAGGGCGAATTCCGCAGGCGGTAAATAGAAGTCGCGGTTAACAGTAAAAGAAAGAAAAACAACAACAAACTCCACGAACCGCAAATTTCAAACACCCGGCATAGCTTCGATGTTGCCAAACGATAGCAATTTTTGACCTTTGATACACGACGAGGTACATGGAATGACTGAAAAATCAATCAGAGGTGTGATTTCGAACACCCCGAGCTAGAAGAAGAGGGAGAATAGCCCCTGTGCTGCCAACTGACGACAATTTGACCCTGGGCACACATGATGAGCATGGAGTGACCGACAAATCCACCAAAGGTAATCACGAAAGCAGTGCAATAAGTTATCAACAATGTCGAGCAGCGTCTTAGAACAACCACGTTCTGTTCTTCGCAACTACATCAGTTACTACACGTAAAATGAAGATATAAACCACGCGATATAAACGTCCCACACGCCCACGGGAAAAAAAATATTAAAAAATTGGTCTTCCAAAACAAGTTTATTTTATTCCTCAGCTCTAAACATAATTTTTGTCATTTCCTTCTTTATTATTTAATAACGAAAATTACTGTTTCAATTTACCTTCATTTCCAACCCCATCCTGCATTTCTTTATTTATTTTTTGCCATTTTCTTTTCTTCGTCATCAACAAGACAACGCTGCGCCATCCTCCTCCGACAGGATCGATTTTAGATCTATTATCTTATCACCACAATAAAAATTATTAGTATCATCAGCATCATCGTACAATCGTCGAACATCTCATCATCAATCTCCTCGTTCGTTCTAGTGTTCGTGGGCAGTGGGGTTGAATTCAAACAACATCTGAAGTCAGCAGCATCACAGCAACGTAGAAGGTGGACATTTCCTTTTTTTATTTTCTATTCTTTATATCTTCCATTATTAAAGTAAGTGACTGATTTAATTGGTTCAATTCAGATACCCCGAATTAGTCACAACAATTACTATCTTTCTGAATGTATGGCAGGTTTTTTTTTTCTTTTCTCTCTGTACTTATCATAAGTTGGCCATGGCGCTAATGATTTCGATCAAACAGGTTACATTCGACGAAGTACCTACATTTTGTCGCGCGTAAACATATTTGGAAGCGGTATAGAAGTAGGTGAACGCCGAGAAAAATCGCGTTTTTACTTTCCGCGACACAAAAGGGTAAGGAAAGCATCGTGTCGAAAAATAGGTGTTTTCTTCACGTTTTGAGGCCTACTGAATCCAATAAACCTAATTTCGGCGCGTGGTCCGTGTGTGTGTGTGTCTGTAGTTCGATTTGCGGGAGAACGGCTGATCCGATTGAGCTGGTTCTTTTTTTGTTTCGTTCGTTATTTTTTGTGGACACCAAACTAAGGTTATGGACGATTTCGGACGATGGGAAGGGGGAGTGGGGAACGAAAATGTACCAAAAACTATGGTTTTTCGCATTTTTCTCGAAAACGGCAATAACCCTTTTCATTGAACTTCCAAATTACCTTCTACTAGTTAGTACAAAACGTTTCTTTCCTATACATATCTCTATGAAAATACGTTGAACGGAGATATAGGCCCATGAAGTAAAAATAGGTTTTTTACGCTTTTTAGCAAAACGGCTTCAACGATTATCACCAAACATTCAAGATGTATCCGAATAGTTAATACCTACATATTGTTCTCAATAAATGTTCCTCTGGCAGTCCATTGAACAGAGATAAAAAATGAAAATGTGTCTTAAATAACGTTTTGTCGAAGAATTCCGTAAATTCCAGGGTAACTGCTTCACTAGATGTGGTGAATCTTACAGAGTGTCTTTTAGTCACCCATACCCACATTTCGTTCTCAATAATTATTTCTGTACATATATGTGGAACGGAGATATCAGCCAAGTTAACTAAAAAATGGAGATTTGTCGAATATTAATTTATCGGTATTCCAATTTTCTCCAAAACGGCTCCAACGATTTCGATCAAACTTACGGAGTACTCTCAGCAAACTAGACCCTACATTTTGTTCTCTATAAATGTTCCTGTAGAAATGCGTTGAACGAAGATATAGCGCCCGCACCTGTTGGAACTTACAGGAGCGGCGGAAAGTTGGGTGTTGCTACGCACCAGATATTTTTGTTTTGTTCGTAGACGCGAAAATAAGGTTATGAGCAGATTGGGACGACGGGAGGGGGGATGGAAAGGTACACAAAACTAGGGTACTTTTTTGCATTTTTCACGTTTCTACTTCATACATATTTCCACGAAAATACGAGGAACTGACATATTTTTGTCTTTTGGCTCAACTGCTTCATTTTCACCACACTCACAGAATATTTTTTGTAAACAGTTAATACTTATGCATCGTTCTCAATAAATGTTCCTCTGACGGTTCATTGAACAGAGATAAAAATGAAAATGAGTCGAAAATAATTTTTTTTAGAACATTTTAGTAATTTCATGAGTAACCGCGTCGCTGGATTTCATCAACCTTACGAAGTGTCTTCTAGCTACCTATACCCACACTTAGTTCTCCATATTTCCGTACGTATCTGTCAAACGAAGATATATCCCACGATAGCACGGAAATCGAGCTTTGTCAAATAGTCTATGGCTCAAACGATGGAGATGAAACTTACGGAGCACTCTCAACTAACTAGTACCCACATTTTATCAATAAATGTTCTTGTAGAAATGCGTCGAAAGAAGATATAGCGGCCATCGAATTTACGGGGGTTGCGGGAAGTTGTTGCTGCGCACCAGATATTTTCCAATCACATTCGTATTCACGAAAATTTGGGATGAGCGCACGAATCATCTTATGTTCTATTGGTGTTCCATATTACTTTCCTTGGCTCTACATAGTAGAAAGGAAAGTTATGTAATCGGCTGAAAAACATTTTTTGCGTTTGCTTCAGAAATTTACGTTTCAAGACCTTACTGAGTCCGAAAAACACTTTTCGGGTAAATGGTCTGTGTATGAACGATTTTTTAAGAAAATGACCGTATCAAATCAGCTCAAACTTGATATCTAGCCCGCAGGTTACCATGGGACGCAAAAATAATGGCATGAGCAAAATCCACCGAAAGTTAACTATAGTTATCATAGTGATGAAAACACCAAATATTTTTTTTCTCTAAAACGGCTACAACGATTTTGATTAAATTTTTTATATTGATAGCTCTCAACAAGGCAATCATACCGTAAAACTCCCATTTGTGGAAAAATGACGAGAGCAGCACAATAAATTACCAACAATTTCGACGTTTTAACGCGGTTTTTTACTTTCCTTGCTCTACGAAGTAGAAAGGTAAGTTATGTAATCGGCTGAAAAAAAAAACTCTTCAGATCTTTACGTTTCAGACCCCCCTGAGTCCGAAAAACACTATTTGGGAAAATGGTCTGTGTGTCTGTGAACGATTTTTAGAGAAAACCACCGTACCAAATCAGCTCAACTTCAAATTCCTGAATTTCAACTACTGCCGTTTCGCTTACTACCAGTTCTAACAGTTATTTTCCAATAACTCTGCAAAAGTAATTACTATCCTTTTTTTTAAAAAATCGTGTTTACAGCCACATTAGTTATCTGTGTACCAATTGCTCAATAATGGTCCTGCAATGAGTACGAGCAGCACAATAAATTCCGGAACTGTAAGCGCTACCGCTTTCTGCTGCCGTAAAGCGTTGTTTGACCAAGTTCAAATGAACTGACTGATAAATGAATTGATTAAATAGAATTAGCTATGTACAAAGTGAATTGACGTAGAGCTAAGGAAAGTTGTGTGTTGCAACGCACCAGATATTTCCTTATAAACTCCCCTGAAATGTTACTAGAATGTTTCAAATTATTGGTGTAATAGTAGAATCCAATACTTAAAGGATGAGCGTTTAAAAACTCCCATAACATATAGGGGTGTCACTCGAGAAATTCCTGAATTCCAACTACCGCCGTTGCGCTTGCGACCGGTTCTCAAAGTTTTTACCCAATAACTCTGCAAAAGTGATAACTATCCTCTTCAAAAAACCCGTGTTTACACCCTCATTAATTCTCTATGTACCAATTGTTCAATAATGGCCCGGGAATGAGTACGAGCAGCGCAATAAATTCCGGAACCGCAAGTAGAAAGAGCCGTGTGCACGAGTGAATTTTTGTAGAGCTAAGGAAAGTTGTGTGTTGCAACGCACCAGATATTTTTTGTTATATTCACTCAGTGGTTAATACTATGATCACTTACTTGAGCGTAGTATTAGTTTCGTCAGCGTACACACTTCTATATTAATTTCCTAGTTGTTCTCTCTTCTCTTCCTCGATTTCTTAAATTCAAATAATCGAGGCCACCGCGTCGCTAAATCTCACGATGAGGCTGCATTGCTTCAGCGTTTTTCGACGAGTTTGAGCCTGCGAGAGCGAAGACGTTTTATGTATTGAGCGTAAAAGTTATTTTACGACAGCGCCGCGCGCAATTTGATTTGATTTCAAATTCGACAGCTGAGAAATTAAAATCGAAACTAAACTCGCCAGCTCTGAATTGCCAATTTTCAGAGGGCGACGCAGGTGGTTGATCAATCTACCTTTTACTTTCCTTGGCTCTACGGAGCTCATCTGTACGTTTCAGACCCTACTGAGCCAGAAAAAGACTATTTGAGAAAACGGTCTGTGAACGTGAGTGAATGAAAACGGCTAAACCAGCCAAAATACGAGTATGAGCAAAATTCGTCAAAACTAACAAATGGCTAACGATTTTGATTGAATTTCTTGTATAGACAGCTCAAAATAACGAGACAATACCATAAAATACTCATAAATAGGAAAATGAGGAGAGCAGCACAATAAATAACCTAACATTTCGACGAAAATCGATTTTAACTCTTTTTTTTTCCTTAGAAAATTCCAGAAAATGTCGCCTACTACCACTTTTCACAGTTTTTAACCGATTACTTCGAAACGATGAACAAAAAAAAGAAAATTGCGCAGGCAGTCATTTCGCCCGTGAATCGATCGTTCAATAATGGTCGTGGTACGAGTGGGAGCAGCACAATAAATTCCAGAACCAAAAGCTCCTCCCGTTGTCGTTATATAGCATTAGCAAACTGAATTAAACCTTTAGCAAACTGAATTAAACTTTTAGCAAACTGAATTAAACTTTTCACAAACTGAATTAACCTTTTAGCAAACTGAATTAACCTTTTCACAATTAGAATTAACCCTTTTGCAATTAGAATTAACCCTTTCGCAATTAGAATTAAACTTTTCGCAAACTGAATTAAACCTTTAACAAATACAAGTGAACCTTTCATTAAATTAATTCTCTGCACTAAACATGATCAGAGGACATGAGTCGAGTCCCCAAAACAATATAGTTGCTCTCAATAACGTGCAGGTCGTGCATTCCAAAATTATAACTTCTGGAACCACAACTGCGGACGTTTTTCGTGAGTTTCTGCGAGAGCTGGAACTGAATTTACAAAATTCCATAGACGGCACCCTGCTAATTATGGACAACGCGAGAATTCACCGTTCTACTATAGTCAATCAGTTTTTCGCTGAATCAGATATGGAGGTAAAGTTTTTGCCACCTTACTCACCCATGCTCAATCCTGTTGACAAAGCGTTTTCAAAAATAAAAAACGAAGCAAGGAAGATCCTGGCTCAACGAGGTGAACATAATTTGCCGGATGTCATTGCGAGGAACGTGTCTACTGTAAGTGCTCAAGAATGTTCAAACTACGTCATGGACATGTACCTCGTACTTCCTGCCGCAGCTACAGGCCAACCCCTCCACTGACCTTCCCCTTTCTTTATATAAATATATATATAATTTTCTGTTTCTATATATTAACAAATTATTAAATTGTTTGTTTATTGCGAAAAGTTTAGTTCAGTTTGTGAAAGGTTTAATTGTAATTGCGAAAGGTTTAATTCTAATTGCGAAAGGTTTAATTCAGTTTGCGAAAGGTTTAATTCAGTTAGCTAAAAGTTTAATTCAGTTTGCTAAAGGTTTAATTCAGTTTGCTAAAGGTTTAATTCAGTTTGCTAAAGGTTTAATTCAGTTTGCTAAAGGTTTAATTCAGTTTGCTAAAGGTTTAATTCAGTTTGCTAATGCTATAAATGGAATGACAACGAGCGGTGCGTAGCAACACACAACTTTCCGCCACCCCCGTAAGTTCGAACACCAGCTGCATATGCGGGCGCTATATCTTCGTTCAACGCATTTTTACAGGAACATTTATGCAGAACAAAATGTAGGGACTAGTTAGCTGAGAGTACTCCATAAGTTTGATCGAAATCGTTAGAGCCGTTTTTGACAAAATTGGAATACCGATAAATTAATATTCGACAAATCTCCTTTTCTGAGTTAACTTGGCTTATATCTCCGTACAACATATACATACAGAAATAATTATGGAGAACGAAATGTTGGTATGGGTGACTGAAAGACACTCCATTAGGATTTATCACATCTGGTGAAAAAGTTACCCTGGAATTTACGGAAATGTTCGAAAAAACGTTATTTAAGACAAATTTTCATTTTTTATCTCTGTTCAATGGACTGTCAGAGGAACAGCTATTCAAAACAATATGTAGGTATTGACTATTTGAAAACATCTCTAAAGTTTGGTGATAATCGTTGAAGCAGTTTTGCCAAAAAGCGTAAAAAACCTATTTTTACTTCATGGGCCTATATCTCCGTTCAACGTATTTACATGGAGATATGTATGGAGAAGAAAAGTTTGGTATTGATTAGTAGAAGATAATGTTAAAGTTTAATCAAAATAGTTAGTGCCGTTTTCGAGAAAAATGCGAAAAACCCTAGTTTTAGGTACATTTTCGTCCCCCACCCCCCTTTCCATCGGCCGAAATCGTCCATAACCTTATTTTGGTGACTACAAAAAATAACGAACAAAACAAAAAAAGAACCAGCTCAATCGGATCAGCCGTTCTCCCGCAAATCGAACTACAGACACACACACACGGACCACTCGCCGAAATTTGGTTTTTTAGACTCAGTAGGGTCTGAAACGCAAAGATCTGAAGAAAACCCAAATTTTTTTGTTGGGCCGATTACTATGCTTTCCTTCCCTTCGGGTAGGGGAAAGTAAAAACTCGATTTTCGTCGAAATGTTCTATAATTTATTGAGCTTCTCTCGTCACTTTACCACGAATGGGGATTTTATGGTATAGTTGCCTTATTGGGAGCTGTCTATTTGATAAATTTAATCGAAATCGTTGAAGCCGTTTTCGAGAAAAAAAATATTTGGCGTTTTGATCACTATGACGACTATAGCTCGTTTTGGGTGGATTTTTTTTTCTTCGTCGAGGGCGTGCGGGAGAAGTCCCTTTGTCACTGCGGCCACGTGTGGGCCTATTGTGACACTGACCCTTCCTTAGTAAAAGGCGTCGTACATACCCGCCCCCTTTATGAAGCCAAGTATGTCCTTCACTGCAGCTTCCGCCATGATGTGGGGCTCAATAATTCCCTGGGAAAAGTATCCAAAGCGTTTGACTGCTAAGGCAGGGCACTCACATAGGATGTGCTCCGCTGTCTCGTCCTCCTCACCACAGAGTCTGCACTCCACCGCCTCTGTGATGCCCATCTTGTTGAGGTGATACCTGAGTGGGTAGTGTTCGGTGAAGAAGCTAATCAAGACCCTCAGATCCCTCCTGGAGAGTGTCAGCATCGCCTTTGCCCTTTGATCAGAAGGCGTAACAAGCCTTTTCGATTGTCTAAGTAGTGGCTGGCGATGCCAATAGGGCGCTATTTTACTGTGTCTCCCATTGGGCCACCAAACGGTTCAGGTGACTTTTGGTCATGCCTACGTGAGGTTCAGGCCCAATGGTAAGGCTTCTGTGCCCTTCTTTGCAAGGTGGTCGGCCTTTTCATTGCCCTCATGCCCTTGTGAGCCAGCACCCAGATGAGGGAAAGCCTATTGTGAGTGCCGAGCTGCTTGAGCGCATGAAGGCATTCCCATGCCAGCCTGTACCTGAAGACATAGGCTGCAATGGCCTTTAATGCAGCCTGGCTGTGAGAGAATATGTAGATCCACTTGCCCTTTGTTCAGGATCTCTTCCGCGCAGATTTTTATAGCTAGGATTTCAGCTTGGAATATCGTGGCGTACTCTCCCAGCGGCTTAGCCAGACTGTAGGTGGGCCCAACAATGCCCAGTCCAGCTCTGCCTCTCATGACTGAACCATCAGTATACCACCGCAGGGCGCCCACTTTAGTCTGGAACTTCTCCTGCTCCCATCGTTCCCGCGAATGGATACTTACCCTGAATGGCAGCCAAAAGTTCTTTCGTTCTAACATGACGTCGGTAGCAAAGACTACTGCCTCTTCCAGTTTGTTTAGTTGTTCTTTGGAGGCTTGCCTTAACCCTGGTGGAGATTTCCCTGTCTGCAAAAGCCTTACTGCTCCCAGGTAAGCAGTCCTCTGAATATGTATATGGAGAGGTGAGATGTCTAAAAGGACTTCTATTGCAGCAGTAGGGCACGTATTCATTGCCCCTGTAATAGCCAGGCATGCCTGTCGCTGCAGTTTCCCTCGAGCTGCTAGCCGGCATATTGCCTTCCACCACACTGTGGAGGCGTCAGTGACGCGGGGTCTTATTATCCTCTTATAGAGCCACTCCATCATTTTTGGAGTTATGCCCCATGATTTGCTGCACAGCCTCCTGCATGCCCACAGGGCTGCAGTTGCCTTGTGCAGCGCATATCTCACATGTGAATTCCAAGTGAGCTGCTTATTCAGCATCATCCCGAGGTATTTCACCTCTGTACTTATATGGAGCCTTGCTCCTTGCATGGTGGGTGATACTATATTTAGGTTTCTTCGCTTCGTAAATGAAACCATGGTGGTCTTGGTTGGGTTTATGTACAGTCCCTCTTTATCACACCACCTTTGGATGATATCTACAGCTCCTTGCATCCTTTCTGACACGGTGGTGGCAAATTTGCCTCTTACTAGAACTGCGAGATCATCCGCATATGCGACCACTTCGTAGCCTTCAAGCTGCAGTGTTTCCAGGAGCTCGTCAGCCACGAGTAGCCACAGGAGGGGAGAAAGTACCACCCCGTGAGGGCAGCCTCTTGTGGGAACCACTGTGACGCTCTCTTCCCCTAACCTGGCCGTGAGTTCCCTACACCTTAGCATGGACATAGTCCATTTCACGACCTGGGGTTCTATACCACTTTGCGCTGCTCTTGCCTCTATGGAACTGAAGGTGTTATCAAAAGCACCCCCTACGTCCATGATGCAGCCCAATGCCACCTCTCTCGTCTGAAGAGCCTCATTGATCAGTGAGACCAGCTTCATGAGCGCAGTCTCAGCCGACCTGCCCCTCAGGTAGGCATGCTGTGCCTTCGAGAGGGGTTCAGTCTCAAGCGTGTCCTTGAAGACCAGATCTATGATCTTTTCCATTGCCTTCAGGAGAAAAGAGGAGAGGCTTATGGGGGTGGATGTTGCTCATACACTCATTGTGGCGTCTCATGGTGACCTGCGGGCTAGCTATCAAGTTTGAGCTGATTTGGTTCGGCCGTTTTCTCCCAATCGCCTTCACGGTCAATACCCAGCTGACTACAAAACTTCCTTTCTTACTCCCTGGAGCTCAGGAAAGTAAAAACAAGTCTCAGTGAAGAATGAAAAATCAAGACAAAATTACGTCAATAAAATAAAATAAATATCAACCAGAAAACGAAATTTACTTCAATAAACTTTTAAACGTATACTTATTTTATCCTCATGCACTACAATTTATGGTCGTAGATACTATTCCTGGATAAGCCATTAAAACAGTGGGCTCTCCTGGGACTGTCATGAAACGGATTTTGTCGCAAAAATTTGATAATTCTCACTTTTTTATTCTGAATGCCACAACACTAACGACGAGAGTATTTCAAATTGAGGGAAAAGGAGAGGGGGTAGGGGGGAGAGAGAGAATAACTCAAGAAACGTAGTCGACCTGTGGAAAATATAATGCTGCTCACAAACTTAACAGGGCGAAACATAAAATCCATAGAGAGATTGCCAGTGCAGTCGTGAAACATTTAAAAAATGAAACACCTCGTAACGTTCAAACAGCATGCGCTACTTTAAGGAGCGCCAATACAAAAAAGAGTAATGAGGAGGTGTTGGGCGTAATGCACTCAGCGGGGTAACGTTTAGTAAAACTTTTTGATTGTCTCTCGGGCTAACTACTGCAGGAAGGTCTGCCACAGAGATCGCAACCATCATATATAAATGCACAACAATTAAAATTCGATATATAAACATCTCTACACTCTTCAAACAACTATAAACAAAAACGAAGCAATCAGAAATTCGAATAAATGCAGATACTCACGAGGAGAAAGGTAACTAGAAAGGCATGTGGTTATACGGAGGAGGGTGGTTGTTGTTCGAAGAGGCAAATCGCAAGCGAGGTATAGGCGGTTGATAGTTGTTAGGGTTGTTTGAATTGCTAGAGCTAGGAGGGTGGTAACGAGGGATGCGACTGGAAGCGAAAGGCGGGGGAGGGATATTGAGGCTCGGAGGGCCGTTGGAAGAATTGATAAACCTCGTCGGAGCGGGAGGTTGTTGAAGGGGTATCGACGAAGGGGGAGGAGTGGAAAAGTTGGGAGGAGGCGGACCGAAGCCCGAAGGAGGAGGCCCGTAACAAGATGGCGAGCCGAATCCGTGAAAAACGGGGTTGGAAGAAGGCGACGACGACGGGAACCTAGTGAACGGAGACATGCTCACGTTCGGAGGGACCTGCCCCGGTTCGAAAGGTTGAAACGCCCCTGTGTTGTGAGGGGAGGATTGAGGAAAGCGTTGGAAATTTCTGTGAGGAGGAGTCGGAGGAGGATCGAATTTCGTCCACGACGAAGGGTTCATCTGAAAAGACGACGAGGGCGGGAAATTAACGAGAGTGGGCCTTTCGACGACGGGGTTGAAACAAGAAGGCCTTATAACTAAATTCATCGAGTTGATAGCGGGGTTCGAAAATACGACTGGTTGCTGGATCTGGCGCGGAGGGGGCGGCGGGGGT
Source organism: Pachypeltis micranthus (assembly GCA_020466155.1). NCBI lineage: Eukaryota > Metazoa > Arthropoda > Insecta > Hemiptera > Miridae > Pachypeltis > Pachypeltis micranthus. The sequence goes on from CM035780.1 coordinate 9,043,541, forward strand.
TCGGACGACATCGGCGGAAATTGCAGATTTGACTTCTTGTAGTTGTGCCACCCCACGTCCCAATTCCTCGCTTCACCCTGTGACTGTTAAAACACAAAACGTCGCCAGTAATTAGTACAAAGGTGAAATGACGTGTTGATACAAGAACAATTATGGTGATTGCTAAGATACTGTTCAACTCTAGCCAAATTAATTCTTTGCCCGTGGCACCACCTGGAAAGCAATTGTGTGGGTTTTTTCCACAACTGATAAGAGTTCAATTAGCCTCTCCTGCTAACAAAAGTTCCTAAGAATTATTTCCGAAGTTGACGATTTTTAAGCTCGTTCCAAAATGTTCACCCCTCGCTTCACACCTTTCTTAGGCCAGTTCACATACTCGTATCTAGAGACTCACCGTGTTGAGTGAACTAGTTCCACTGGTTGCTTAATCAGAACTCTATTGTGCTACGGCTCAAGGCCGAATTAGTTTGATGCTCTTGCACCTTCAAGTTCAGCTTTTTCTAACCTGAAGCCTTTGAAATGGTAGCCGTGGGAAAATCTGAACTACCCGCCTCAATCGGCTCTTCCTGCTGACAAAGGGCTTGAAGTTTATTTCCGAAGCTGACAGCGGGTTTTCTCTCAGCTCTTCCCAGACCCAATGCAAACTGGATATTCGTCATTCAGCTCTCAGTGACTCTCCACTCTCGTCCTAACATCAGTTCACATATCTAGAGATACACTGTGTTGTGTGTACTAGCTATACTGGCTGCTCAATCAGAACTCTTATCAAGTGACCTTTCCATCGGAACTCTTTCGTGGTAATCAAGTGACCGTCTAAAACCCAGTGTCTCATACTGAAAAAACTGAAAAGCACTTACATCCCGTTTGAAGGCACGGAATCGATTCCTCAGCGTATTATTTCTATTCATCTGCTGCTCAAACGACAGGTGTCGCCGACGAGCGGGCGAGTCGATTTCCTTCTCTTTCTTCACTTTGGCCTCCTGAAACATACTCAACGATCAATAATTGATGCAACGACTTGCATCAGATATACTCTACATCGATATTTTACCACTTTCTGCGAGAGAGTACACGAGACCTACACAATTTATTGTGAAGCCCCCCCCCCCCCACAACAATCGGGTTTGTTGAATGAATCGCGTTTTTCGCTTTGATTAAAGGTTAACACGAACAAACAACGCGCATCCTTTGACGTATGTTCGATTGTGATGGTCCGCGATTAAAATACGCTCTGAGATGTCATACCTCGAGTTTCTAATACTGGACAAGAAGTGGAATTTCTTATCCTTTTCAGTTTCTATTTTTATTCTGTGCTGAGGGTTAAAATACGTGGGTTAAAAAAAATACCCGAACTGAGCGCGCACCGCTAGTGCAGCCCCAGTTCGTAAGCTGGATCATCAGCTTCCTCAGCGAACTCATCTTCCAGTCTCCGGGCTGCTTGGGTGATAATATCGGCCTTGGCTAGCCTTTCTTCGTCAAGTTTTTCCAATGCCGGGGAATATGACTTCCCAGGATCGATGGTGAGGTTCTTTAGTACTTCGCAGATGGCAATATTGCCTCTGTTGAACGATAGTACTGCAGAATACGTCCCAAATCGAACAAGTAAGCCCACAAAACTTCTTTTTGGAATATATGCCCAAATAAAATTGTTCACACTCTCATTGAAAGAAGCTTTCAAACGACGTCACGTCAAGGAAAACACTGGTATTCAGAAAACACGTTTTCTGAACAATCACGTTTTTCAGCACATGAATTTTTTGCTCCCTTACTAATCAACGTATTTCATGGATTTTTTTAAAGAAAATGTCCACTGGTATATTACACACAAACTGTGCCAAGGATTTGTCGAAATTTTATTTTCTTAACCATCTTAATTTAACATCTGGGACATTGCGTGCAGTCCAGAAAAGTTCCAGAAAAAATCCACATTTTCTTCAAAACTTCGCCTATTTTTTTTCACAACGTCATGCTGTGTATTTCTTTGGCACAGTCTTTACAGCATAATATTCTTGACAAAATATAAAAAAAAGTAAAGCGAGTTTAGCAGCGCCTGAAAAGTAGGTTCAGAAAGATAACTACATTATAGGGGAAATTCATCAGGCTGAGAAAATTACATACTACCCTTAACCACTAGACCATGATCACGAGGGTGCCTTTAATTGGAGTCAGTCAGTACATCTCCCCCCCTCGCCATTAGCCGCGAGAGAGCACTAACGGTGAGGGCGGAGATGTACTGACTGACTCCCATTGAAGGCACCGGGTGATCATGGTCTACTAGTTAAGACAATGGTTCATAATCCTGACGAATGTCGGGGTTTATTGGATCGGAGCTGCTCGCGATCGCAGTAATTTTTGCCGGAGACAACGTCCCTTCAAACATCTCCAAACCCCCTAGTAACAATCCTATTTACTTCCACTTTCTATTGTCTTCACCTACTCCTACCGATGTTCATCGTTTTATACTAATTATTATTACTATTATTATTGATCCAGGCTAATTAGCAGACTGTTGTAGCTTGGAGGGAAGCCACTGGCACACAAAAAAATGTTCCGTGCGCCCTACAACTTTCCTCAGCCCCACGAACATTCTACCTCCTATTCCAATATTTTTTCACTCAGTTTAGCTGAAATTGTTAAACAACTTGATGTTCTACGTAGAAAGTCCCAGAAATTATTAAGCTGCTGCTACCACCATCCAAACTCTCTACTTATTCTACGTTACTATTGTGTAGCCTTGCATTTCATCGCATTAAACACTACACCATTGCATCCCCTCAAGCGTGGACAATATAGTCGGCTCATTATCAAATCACAGAATAAGTGAAAAATTACCTTTTTGGCAGCGCGTTCAGCTTCATCGTCGGAATAATCAATGCAGTTCGGAGGAGGTTCATGATCATCCTGCCAAGATGCGTCGCTGCCCTTTTCCCTAGACACAAACAGGCAAATTTATAAGAGGTGCGTACATAATAATTCCTTTCCACAGATGATACTGAAATAGTTGTACAGCCCCTCCCCCCACCAATCACCACTTTTCTTGGAAAAAAAAACACAGTTTGGGTACATGACAATCCATTAGAAAGTTTTCCGATGAAGAGAATCAGGTTGAGAAACAGCCTTTGTAACTTTATTCTACCTGGGGCCCAGCTAAAGTGTAGTTGCTGACACAACACTTATGTGCCTCGTCCTCGAAGATCATGGAACATTAAATGGGTTTGGCGGGTCCGCCTTTTCTGGCTGGTAGACTGACGTGGGCAAGAACTTTCGATGTAAGCTTCCTGAGCTTGCTGACAATAATCGCCGGTAGAGTGAAAGACACGAAAAATTTATCTGGTCGCGTTTTCACAATTTCTCAATTTATGTGAACTTCTTTCTTTTTATATAAGACAGAAGAATATTTTGAAATTCAATTGCCACCAACCTGAGGAGATCGTGAGTGAAGACGTATTTTGTGTGGTCTGTTTTCGGGGCGCAGTAGACGACTCGACCGACCGACACGTTCAGAGCGTTGATGTCTTCGCCCGAATTAAACCTGAACGGAGATACATCCAAATAGTCACATTCACAAGCGTGTTTGAGCCCCCCCCCCTAAACCTAAGGGAACGTTCAAATTGGAACTCACCTTATTGAGTAGAACGGGCGCTTTACGTGTCCAAATATGTCGAATATCTGTCCAATGGGGGAGCCTTCCCGAGTGAAAATGACTGAGTCCAACATGAGAACTGGTGTGTCCGGAAGAGATTCAATGACAACTGACAACAAGACGTCGGTAGTTTGTTAGTCTTATGAGCTTCGTTGTGATACATTTTTGTGTAAATCGCTTATATAGAAAATAAAGAGATAATGTATTAACAGTTAAACTAGGACAAGCCACACGACAACCCATCAAACACACTTATTTAAACCATTTGAGGAGCCCAAATGAAGCCGGCATCTTTTTGTCAAGAATGCCAAAGGCTGACGTTCAAAAAGCGGCGATTTCAGAGTTTTTTGAAGTACTTCACGTACCTCGGCTCTACGGAGTAGAAAGTTATGTGATTGGATGGAAAAAATTTCGAGTTCTCTTCAGATTTTTACGTTTCAAGGCCTAACGAGCCCAGGAACAGTATTTGGGAAAATAAGATGTGTGCCTGGGGTGGTGGGATATTGTTACAATGGGATTGGAAATAGTCGCTGACTCAGGCAAAAATTACAGCAATCACGAGCTTCGATCCAATGCCCAACTTTCGTTAGATTATGAATCTTCGTCTATATTCTCTAAACTACGATCACTGGGGTGCCTACAATTGGAGCCAGGCGGTATAATGTGACAGCTCCATCCTAAGCCCAGTTGCTCTGCTTGGTTTTGGAGAGAAACTGAGAGAGTTAGCTTCAGAGGACATCCATTGAAAGGATTACGGGCACTTTCACACCAGTGGTGTGGCATCACCGCCTATAGCCATGGGGTGTACAAGGTTGCTCGCAGCCACGCCTGCCAATAACCAGTTAGAGTCGCTGAATGGTGCAGGTGTCCTCACGTACTCACGGGGCATGTCAAGCAGCAAGCCAGCACCAAAACGTACTGACAATTACATTCTGTTTAAGAGGATTAGATGATTTTTTTCCCTCAGCCACCTGCAGCGTGAGCGTCCTCGGCCCATTGGGTGACAGTTCAGAGCGCTTTACGGGGTTTTCCCTCAATTTGATGGATCAGCGCAGTCAGGTGTCCACATAAGCCTCTTTGAAGAAGGCATTCCAGAGTGCTGGTCTGAGGACTCAGCGCAGTGGGCACCGAGATAACTGATAACTGAGATATGTCTGCTTTCGATCGTAGCAGTTCTATTTGTCAGGTAACTTTTGACGAGTAGGTATACGTTACGAGAAACACGCAGACCATTAAGCTCATTGTTGTCAAACAATCCTCTAATGTCAATGAGAACAGCTACGACGTACTTAGCCCGTGCCTCTCCCTTCTCTAATCAATAAACACGCACACACATACCAACACACATTATTTGTTTCAATTTCATTTTACGTCATTATTTTATTACATGATTATTTTGCCTCAGTGTAAAAACACCCTTTTGTTTGAATGTCAAGGACAGCTCCCACACGGGATCTGTTTGACTATTCTGGGTTTCAAACTGTAAATAAGTCATCTAGTATCAGGCGTACTTGCATTTGAGCGCTAAAAAGAAAAATCACTTACGAAGGCGATCCACGATGCTGTACACCTTGCCAACTGGAACGCAGTCCTCTTCCGGAACGGATATACACAGCTTCTCAATTGGCGGCAGCTGATCAAGCATTAAAGGGTCCTTCAGAGCATCCCGTTTCTTCGATTTGGGTTTAGCTCGCGGATCACTTTCGGGCGCCTTTGCCGACCTACAACTGCAAAACAATGATTATAGTAAACACGTACAAAAAGGAACATGCGTTGATGTGGGTCTCAAGTGCTGGTTATCTCAGAGACAGTCATAATATTGGCCCAATCATGCATGGGAACCGCGAGTTCAAACGTAGCAGAATTTAATGTTGCTGCAAGTGAGTCATTCTAGTCCCCTCCTTCAACATCCTAACATCCCTCCTTAATGATTTGATTGGGCATCATAATACTAACTTAATATTGAACACAAAAATGTGAATACAGTTACTGTTCTGCATTCAGGGATGTCTGTGGGAGTACCGACCTGGTGGCCCCTACCTCCCTCAGACCCCACAGTTTAAAAACGAAAGAAGGGGATGGGATATCTACTCTCCAGCGACCCCCTGTACTGACTGACTTCTATTAAAGGCACCGGTCGATCGTGGTCTAGTGGTTACGACATTTGTTCATAATTCTCGACGTAAAGTCGAGGATTGTGAATCGGAGCTCCGACGCGATTGTCGTAATTTTTGCCTGAGTCAGCAGCTCTTCAAAAAGCATCTCCAAACTTACCTCAGTACAATTGGCGTCCAACGTGGGGCAAGGTGGGCTTTTGGAGCAAGTGTGTTCGACGAAATTTCTGTTGAGCCTTGGAGGCTTTTTGTAGATAATTACCAAGGTCTACGCAGCCGGGGAAACTCGACGTCAAGCTTGAAATCAAGACGTCCCAGCGACAAAACCGCACACATCAACGCACCGCAAGATCAACCACCAAATCAGACGTCTTAAGACGCTCTACAAACCTGTCGGGACATCGGCAAAGTTCAGATTGGACTAATGAGGGCGTCTGGACTTCTGTTTCTAGTGATTCAGGGATGTCAGAACTCATCGAGTCAACCCCACACTACGCACATGTACGTTTCCCTGACGGTAGGGACACCACAGTTTCTCTCAGGCAGCTCGCTCCAGTTGGCATCGAGACGGAACAAAGTGAAATTCCAACATCGGGGAGACAGAATATTTCAACAGAGCTTCCAGACCTTCAAACAGTGCCTCTTGATCTTCAATCTGTTTCTCCAGTACGCTCCTTGCCAGCATCTTTGCAAGGCAGCCCAGAATCTTCATCTGGAATAACTCAATCATCATCTTTGCCTCCAAGAGAACATACCCAGAGGAATAGGCGTCCATCGAGATACTTGGAAGATTTCATTCAAGATTGAAATAAATAAACCAAACGCAGCATTCCTCAGCATTCACTTTCAGAACCCCAGTTTGTTCTTTTCCAGGGTAGCTTGGTATTTTCGGGGGGGAATCGGATGTCACGGTAGAACTCTATGCGGGCCGATTAGTTTCAGCAGCGCTCAAGAGACGGCGTGGGCTGTACTTTATACGGCAGTTTCTTTCAGGGCCGTTTCTTCCCAAAGTATTTTATTTAAGTTTGACAGTGAGTTTAGGTTTTTTTTGGTCAAATAGTGCATCTGAAGTTTCAGCTTTTGGTGAGTCAACCAATCTTTATTGTTTCCACGTACAGGCCCGAGCTAATTGAGAGGTCACTCGTTTTGAAGTAGGAAATAGTTAGGGGTATTTTTCATAAATAAAATCTCAGTCTTTCGAAACCATCATTTTTAAAGCTCAGTGAGCCCTTGTTCCCGCGAGGAGCCAGTGGCCTAGGTTATAAGGGAAATACCTTATATACCACACAGCGTATTACGTGAAAACTAAAATTGGTTTCAAGTATCTTAGAAGGAGCTCCTTGTTTCACCTAGTAATAACTCAAAAGTGAATTTACAAATTAACTCTTGTTGCCTTGGATATTTGGTATTGACACTTTATCGAAAACCACATCTCTGGTAGATAACAGTACCTCTTTACACTACCCCCCCCCCCGCATTCACCCCACAATGATTAGCTACTTTAAGCTGATTACAAGGTTACGAATAAACCGGGAATGTCATTAACAACACACACACAACAAACGAATTAAAAATGTCATACCTGGAAGAACCTTCTTCTTCGTCGAAGTCGGATTCACAATTCTTTTGGCTCCTCGAACATTCAGTGTCTTCCTCTTCGGAAGTTCCGTCGTCCCCCGACAAACAGCCAGACGACACTGAAATCGTTTTGTAGCGATGGATGGAAAAATTATCGGTTTCATTCTCTTTTTCGGTTTCCTCCCCCGAAGACGAGCTGCCATCTTCGTACGACATAATGAGAGACAACGATTCGTTCTTTTGGTTTTGAGAAGAGAAACTTTGAAGCCCGACTGCGCCCGGTTGACTGTAAACAAAGAACACTTCAACATTTTTGCGTGTAAAAGACCGAACTGTGAAGCACAAAATGGCAAATGGACCAACCTGAGCGGGTCGTTCAGTTTGAACACTTTTCCAGCGAGCAAGGAAGCCACTTCGGCGTACATTTTGGTAGTTCTGTCGGTCGAAGGGTCGAGAGAAACGTGCGGGAGAGGGCGAGATCGAGAGGTTTCGCAAAAATCGTCGTCGGCGTGCAACGCGTCGACGCTTCCGTTCCTTCCTTCCCCCGTCCCTATGTCAATAGACGCGGCATCTTCGATAAATAGAACGCCCGAACTCGAAGCCTTGTTGCACCTGGTTTCTCTCTTGATGTCATCGTCTGACGATGATTTTGCGGGACTAGAGCTCGCTGCTTCTTCGGCAGTCTTTTTTACCTCATTTTCTTGCTCAGACGAAGAAGCCGCAGGCTCGACAGTTGTTTTCTCATCTTTGTCAGATTTAGAGCTAACGTTTGCTTCTTCCATCTTCACGAAAAACGTTTGAAGTGTAGGAAGTAATCAGATTCCCGTCATTGCGTCTGAAAACTAAAACATCAGGGAGTTAGTGTGGGTGTAGGCAAATGGCGCACCAATTGATTTACAAGCACATAAGAGACATAAGTCCTAGTTATGGATCAACCTATATTGGGTGACAACTTTCTTCTCAATAACTACCTCTGTGTAAATTCAGTGAACGTTCATATAAACCTACGAAGCAAAAATAGGTTGTTCACTTTTTCGAGATGTGGCTTCAACGATTACAACCAAACTCGCATGTCTTACATTAGAAACTACCTGCAATGAATAAACCGTCTCAACTTAAGGCTTTAATCGAATTAAGAACTTCACATATTAAAATGGAATTGTGAGGATCAAAGTTGAGTAAGTAAGTTAAGGAAATGAGCGTCTCTAACAACGGAGAAATAATAATAAAACACGACATCCTCCCCCTCTCAAATTAAATGGCAGTCCTTCAGGTAGGCTGGAGGTTTTCTCGATCTCGAGGATCTTCTTATAGCAGTTGGTACGGAGTTCTGTGAAGTGTTGGGGGTAGCCGGGGAGAAAGGCAAAGCTGGCTGGCATAAAAGTAGGTAAAATTGGAGTGGCAGTAATATCTGATACAGGTGCTTGCTGGGATAGGGTCGGAGTATCTTTTTCCATCCTATGATCTTGTTCCACTTGGATCTTGATGGCCAGCAATCGAGCTGTCTCCAACAGGTGCCAGGTGCTTGAGTGACACAGTTGATTCCTTTCGATCAGGTCTGCGTACTAGGGCGTATTCTGGGTTAGCTTCTACTAGGTCGACTTCTTCAACCAAAGGCGCTGTATTTTGAAGAACGAACATTAACCTTTAGTAAAACTTTTCCAGAGTTTGAGAGCCTCGTTGGATTCGTTACCCCATTTGTCGAAGGACGTGCATGACTAAACATTCTTTCGTGGGGGTACAGTTTATGGTGGTGCACAGTAGAGAACGTATGGCATGCAGTGACTCGGGCAAAACCTGTTCCCACTGTGATGTCTTCCATCCTTTATTTTTCAAGGCCAATGCTATAGTTCTCCACAGAATGCCATTGTACCTCTCAATCAAACCATTTCCAGCTGGATTGTACTGAGTTGACGGAACTGGTAGCAATCCCTTGCGCATGAAGGTAGTCAGTAAGCTCCTTAGAAACAAACAATGTCCCGACAAGGATAAGCAAAAGGGAATCTGGAGTATTCATCAATGATGGCAAGAATGTAGTGGTTTCCAGAGCAGGAGGGGACTGGTGCCTTAAAATCGACATTGAGTCTCTCAAATGGTCTTGTAGCCTTAATGAGGTGGTTGTCAAGTGGCTTGAAGAAACGCGGTTCCAGCTCAGCACAGACAGAACAGGAAGAAGTCATGCGTTTGATGTCGCTTAAGGAGGTAAATTCTTTGACCGTGTCCAGTGGAACATTCTTGTTACACCTGGATGGCAAAGAGATTTGTGCAAATTAAACAGTTCTTCGAAACTCATGGCCCCGCAAATTCTTGACATTGGGTCAGCTACTTTATTAAGTTTGCCTGGACGATATTCAATATCGAAACTGTAGCGAGATAGTTCCAGTCTCCATCGCTGTATCTAGTCATTCTTGATTTTACTCGAATGTTTGAGATTAGCTTGAAGTGGCGATTTGAAAGGAAGTGCCTCCACTTTCTAAGAGTCTCGATGATCGTTGTGGCTTTTTTTTCAATCGAAGGATATCCCTTCTTAGTGCCACTGAGTGTTCTCGAAAAAAATGCCACTGGACGCCCATGCAGAGATAGCATACCTGCTACAGCGATGTCCGAAGCGTCTGTCTCTACAACAAGTGGAGCATCAGGGTCCACACTGGCGAGCGAAGAATTGGAGATGCCTGTTTTTAGATTTTCAAAAGCTGTAAGAGCATTAGATGACATAGGAAATGAGTGAGTGTCAATCAAAACACGAATTTTCTCAGAGAATTTCGGTATCCATTTTGAATAGCAGGCGAACATCCCAATAATACTCTGCAGAGAGTCTTTGTTAGATGGTGGGGGAATGGACAGCAAAGGTTGCAAGCGGTCAGGATCAGGTCTGACGGATCCTCACAATTCCATTTCAGTATGTGAAGTTCTTAATTCGATTAAAGCCTCAAGTAGAGAATGTTTATTCATTATAATTTAATCGAATTAAGAACTTCACATATTGAAATGGAATTGTGAGGATCAAAGTTGAGTAAGTAGTTAAGGAAACGAGCGTCTCTAACAACGGAGAAATAATAAAACACATGACACTACCTACATATTGTTCTTCATGAATGTTCCAAGGACAGCCCACTGAAAGGAGATAACAATCACAATCGCGTTTTTTTAACGCTTTCAACATTACTAGAGTAACCAACCGCATAACTGAATTTGATTTCTGATTTCTTCTAGCAAACTTTGCTTTTGCCCAACTATTTATATATCCGTTTCGTTCGTTCTATAAATTGGCCCTCTCTCAAACACTAACCTATAAGAAACTTACTGAACGTAAAGATAGAAGCTCCCCGCAGCAGTAAGGATTTCACTGGCCAGAGTTACTTAGGGAATTGAAACAAGATGAACAAAATAGCAAAAGTTTCAGAACCACACAACTTTTCTTAGCTCTACTTCAATTAACTCCAAGCTACGGCTTTTGCTACTGATTCCATTCATTTTTCACTCAGTTCATTCGGAACATGATGTAACATAACTTCACAGTGGTAGAAAGTGGTAGCGTGTTTTTTTTTTTTTTTGAAACTCACTGCGGCCACAAACGGGCTTATTGTAAGGGCGTCCATGATCCTCTGATCATGCCTCCCCCCCCCCCACTCGGCACCACCCCCAGGCCCCATGGGCTCCCAGTTTTTTTTCTTTTTTTTCCCCCTAGGGTGTGTGGGACAAGTCCCTTTGTCACAGCAGCCACATATGGGCCTATTGTGGCACTGACCCTTTCCTAGTGGAAGGTGTCGTACATACCCGTCCCCTTTAAGAAGCAGAGTATGTCCTTCACCGCAGATTCCGCTATGATTTGGGGTTCAATGGTCCCCAGACTGAAAAATTCGAAGCGTTTAGCTGCTAAGGCAGGGAGGAAAGTCGCATTCTACCGCCTCTGAGATGCCCATCTCGTTGAGGCGATATCTGAGACTGGTCTCACTTGGTGTGATGTCACCTATACGCCCCCACAAAGGAGGACATCCGCAAGTTCTTCATTTGCCACCTGTTCTGGCTGAAGAAAGGGCCTCCCAAACACTTGACGGACTTGATGCCACGAGTCCATCGCATACACGCAACACATGCTCAGCCGCCTCTAGCCCCACCTTGCAGAACCTGCATAACTATACCTCGCACTTGCCAATATTAGCAAGGTGGTACCACAGCAGACACCGACCTGTGAACATGCCACATATGATCCTCATATCCTTCCTCCCCCAGTGCAAGCACCTCCTTGGCCCTCCCTCTGGAGAGTCGAATGAAGAGTTTTGACTGTCTAAGGCCGGGCAGCCCTGTACCTACCCTCCCATTTCCCAACCTCTCTATGAAGGTGGCTCCTGGTAGTCTCAACAAGGGGCTCAGGGCCAATAGGGATTTGCACAGATCCCTTCATTGCCAACCCATCAGCCCGTTCGTTTCCCTCTACACCCTAGCACCCGACACAGTGTTACACTGTTGTCCTCGGCCGGTCCAGTCAGACACTCCCACACCTGCCACAATGTAAGACAATACGAGGCCAAGGCCTCGAGCTCAAAAAACTCAGGATGGTCAATCCAATAACCTACATGGTAGGAGTTTAATATTTGACATAAAGTTATCAGGAACCTTAGAAATTCCCCTATAATACCAGAAATGTAGACACGAAACACACCTATCATGTCAACAGTTCCAACCGTTATTTTTTCAATTAAGGCTGCGGCATAAATAGCAGCAGCCCATAAAATAAAACGGATAAAAAATATATAGCGATTGTCTATTTCCACTAAATTTGAGTTACAGTATTAGATCAATTTCGACCGGGGAACCTCTCTGCTGTTCCCCTTTCAGTTACCTTTTTTACTTTCCTTGGCTCTACGAAGTAGAAAGGAAAGTTATGTAATCGGCTGAAAAAAAATTTTTGAGTTTTCTTCAGATCTTTACGTTTCAGACCCTCCTGAGTCCGAAAAACACTATTTGGGAAAATGGTCTGTGTGTGTGTGTCTGTGAACGATTTTTAGAGAAAACCACCGTACCAAATCAGGCCAAACTTGATATCTCGTTCGCAGGTCACCATGGGACGCCAAAATAAGGGTTTGGACAAAATCCACCGAAAGTTAACTATAGTTATCATAGTGATCAAAACACCAAATATTTTTTTTCTCAAAAACGGCTCTAACGATTTTGATTAAATTTTTTATATTGATAGCTCTCAATATGGCAATTATACCATAAAATTCCCATTTGTGGGAAAATGACGAGAGCAGCACAATAAATTACCAAATCTTTCGACAAAATCGATTTTAGCGCAGTTTTTAGAGAAAACCACCGTACCAAATCAGCTGAAACTTGATGTGTAGCCTACAGGTTACCACGGGACGCAAAAATGAGGGTATGGGCAGAATCCACCGAAAGTTAACTATAGTCATCATAGTGATCAAAACACCAAATTTTTCTTCTCAAAAACAGCTCTAACGATTTTGATTAAATTTTTTATATTGATAGCTCTCAATAAGGCAATCACACCATAAAATTCCCATTTTTGGGAAAATGACTAGAGCAGCACAATAAATTACCAAAATTTTCGATCAAAAGCGTTTTTCGCGCAGTTTTTTCCTTATAAATTCCGCTGGAATTCTTGTAGAATGTTAAAAAAAAATTGATATTGTAGTCCGATCCAATACCTAAAGGGTGAGTGTTTAAAAACGCTCATGAGGTACATCCAGAAATTCCTGAATTTCAACTACTGTCATTTCGCTTACTACCAGTTCTAAAGGTGTTTACCCAATAACTCTGCAAAAGTAATTGCTATCCTTCTTCAAAAAATTTGTGTTTACAGCCTCATTAATTTTCTGTGTACCAATTGCTCAATAATGGTACTGCAATGAGTACGAGCAGCACAATAAATTCCAGAACTGTAAGCGCTACCGCTTCCTGCTGCCGTAAAGCGTTGTTTGACGAAGTTCAAATTAACTGAGTGATAAATGAATTGATTAAATAGAATTAGCCATGTACAAAGTGAATTGACGTAGAAAGGAAAGTTGTGTGTTGTTTTTTGTTACTGATGATGACTTGACCGTCGATATCGATCTAATACTGTAACTCAACTTTAGTGGAAATAGACAATCGTTATATATTTTTTATCCGTTTTATTTCATGAAATGGCTTTCCACAACTTCATCGCGAGTGATTTAGTTCGTAGCAGCAGCCCCATAAATTCCAATATTCCTAGTACGTAATTCACATGAAATAAGGGCTAATTCCCAAAACAATGGCCACGAGTACACTCGCCCGGTTCGCGATTCGGAACGTTTACTAGCGTCACTGATACTAATGCTAGTTACACCTTTCATCACTGGCAACTTTCTAGCACTAGTATTCTTCAAAATACGAATTCAATCGTTCGACTGACCGTTGAACTATATTTGAACAAACTTCGTCAATTTTCCGTTGTAACCGAATTATCGTCCTTCACTTGTCGAGTTGCTGACATCGCATGTGTAACCATTTCTTTCCGTTTGTTGTGCATCCTTTTTTTTCGCCCCCGTCCGAGCGGCTTCTGCGAGGGCAGCTCTTCGCGTTTATTCGTTCGTTATAATTCGACCAGCCGTGGATAAGCACATTAATACGACTTCGTTTCACCGATTCAGAAAAAAAAGCTTGCGAAGTGTTGTGGATTGGTGTACGAATGTCGGTTTAATCTCTGACGAGTATACGTGTCCTGAATGTGGTGCATGGATGACGAATGACAGAGTTATTTGAAGCCATCAAAGCAGCCTATCTCCCCCAAAATTCGGATATGTAACTTCAGAGGTTAGTGACATTTCATTTTATTTTTGTGGTCGGCAATGTCTGTTCTGTTGCATTACGCGAGTGATATCTATTATTTTTGTGGCCGTCGATTTGTGTTGCATTAGGCGTGCATTGTACGTTCACATTGAGTCAGTTTCGCGCAGTCTTCCCGTTTCTTTCGCGCGTGTTGTTTACATTCACTTTTACGACAAAACTAAGCTCAAATCTTACTGCTACTGTTAGGCTCACCAGTATCAGTGATGCTAGTAAAACGTTCCGAATCGCGAACCGAAGTTCCATGCAAATGTATCGCCCCGCGGCCATTGTATTGGGAATTTACCGAAATAAGTTTAAAATAATTGGGATTAGTAGCTAGGATGTTCATTGGACCGGGTGAAGTAGTGTGTGATTCATCGCTCCAAGCATTTACCGAGCAATCTGGGGGATAGCAAAACAAAGGCACAAAATCGTTGGATCACTCAAATCTTATCAGTACTACGGCGGAGACTATCAGCCCTCATGTCGTCAGGGGACAGTAAGAAATTGTACGACTGCGGCCTGTAGCAGTGGGATTTGTCACCTCTTGTTAAATTTCAATCAAAACGGCGCACAAAAACGCGATATAAGACTCAACAATACGAGCTCCACGATCACACAAATTGCTACCCTGCAAACTTATCTCAAATTGATACCAAAACGCCCTTAGTAACTTTGACCCGAAACGCCGACAAAATCGCGACATCGGCCATTTTTTTTACGAAGCTCTACACGAATTGAGTAAATATTTCGTAGGCGTTCCCTTCGTGAATACTGGCAGTTCTACACGTCGGATTCCAACCGACGAGCATTGGCCGATAGTTTTACGACATGACAAACCACGTCCGAAGTTTTTGAAAAAACTACCCACCAGTTCACATTCACTCGAGGTGAATATCATTCATCAGTTCGCACGTGCATCATGTAACCAAACACACGTTCAGGAATATTTTTAAAGTAAATTATAATAATTTTCGCTCACCTTCGACAAATCCCGCCACGAGCAACCACAAATTAACTTAACTGCGAGCCTCGTATTATCCAATTCGCTGGATGCACATTTCGACGCAATAAACACCAAAAAGAACGTGCTGGATCTGGCGAAGACGACGGAAGCGAATACTGGCTAAGGAACTAATCGTTAGCCAGTGAAAACCAACACAACCTCGAATGGCTGAAGCAATCACAGAAACGGAATGAAATTATTGATTCTCTTTATCGCACAAAATAGGGAATCCCTCACGCTCATCTCATGTTAGCAGCAATCACCTCTTACTCCTTCTCCTGCCGTTTTGAGCGGCCGAAGACGACAGAACTCAGGCAGCTCGAGCAACTGTATCCTACATCGTGGACGATCGTTTGAATATTGTACCTGGACAAGCAACACACATGTTGGATATGTACTGCGCAAGGCAACGACACTGTGGGCGAGCAAGAGGGTGTGCAGCGAAGTATGATGGACTGGCTTTACAAGGGGAAAATAAGACCTTGCATTTCGTACACCTCACTGTATGGTGAGGCGAGAGGTTGTGCAGTTCAAGAAATGCTTCAGGAACAGCAGAAACAGGTATGCCTCGCTTTTACATGGGCCATAAACCCTTCGGCTGCAATAGAAGTCCAACAGAATATATCGCCTCACTAACTGTGAGAGGGAAGGCTTCAGCAGCCCAGTACTATTTATATCAGGACAATGGCAAGCCTCTAAGGAACTGTGAAACTTCAAAATAGAAGAGGCAGCAGTTCTACCCACATAATGCCAGAGTGGAATAATTTTTAGCTGTCGTTCATCCAGGCTGACGCTGGTAGGTATTGTGGGGTTCTATTTTTGGTTTATTATTCATGCTGAATAATAACCCTGTTTTCGGTCACGAAAAATTATTTACAACCCCCCCTCAAAATTTGATACTTTACGTTTCAAGACTTAGAGATTCCAAATTTGCAATGTCTCTCTGCCGTCGGGCCGTTTTGTGCCTTTAACGTGGTCTAAAAAATTAGTTCTTTCGCACAAAAATCCGATTTGGTATTTAGTTGTGCCCGCCTTCTCGGCAATCTGATCGGACGAAGCCTGTGGTTGTAATGGGCAAAAAACGGTTAAAAAAATTAACGAAACGCAGTACAACACAGGAACACAATGGAAGCCGTTTGAACTCCCACCCCTCCCGCCCATCTCAACGAAATCGCTCGCTTGCTCAACTGGCAACACCGCCCCTTCGCCTCTCAACGCACACCCGCCCACTCTACGATTTGCCTCTTTATCGTCCGATTGCCTTATTCTCGTCTTCACCTCGACGAATGACTGTTTCGCTCCTTCTCAACTATTTCCGTTAGCAAAATATCTGTTATCTTTGATTGAAGTTTTCATTATTCGTTTATTTTTGGTTTATTTATTTAATAGTTCGTTCGTTTCATTTTTTTGGTTTTAATACGATTCAATTTTTTTAGATTCTTTCGTTTCATTCTCATTTTGTTTTTTTTCATAGATTTTTGGTTACATTTTGATATTAATGTTTATCGTGCATGTTATCATATTAAAATTCAGTTTTTTCTAGATACTTTCGTTTTTTTGTTGTTTATTTTAATATTACGATTCAGTTCTTTTCGACCTTTATATGGGTTTCATTTTGATATTTTTCGATGCTGAATCGAACGGGATGGGTCTCGGAGCATTAATGCTAGGTCAAGCTGTTTATCCGAATAATAAACCGTTGTGTAATAATTTGCAGGGTTTTTCCTTTTTTTTGTATTAACCCAGTGAGAATGGGCTCGCAGGGGGTGAGGACCAATGGTCCTATTCTCTCTCTAGGGCTCACACAAAAATAAAAGTAAACTTCTTCAAACAGGAGAAAATAAATTTAATATGAACTGTTTACGATCGAATAAATTTAATTACGGTGTTGTAATTATATGATTTCGCACCTGTATCTGTGATCTAATGGGATGCCCAGAATTCAAAGAAATAGTCAGCCTGTTCTATTTTCCTGTGTGGAAAGGGTCGAGTTGGCGATTCGCTATTCGTTTCAGAGACGGCTTCTCCACTCTCCAACATCTTGCCTGCGACTACTTCCTGCGTTTTTGCGACGTTCTAGGTGGCGCTTTTCACTCCTTCGCCTTTCCTGCAAGTTCACGAGCTGACTCCACAGTATTCAGTCATTCACACGATTTAATGCCCATAATAGCCTCTCTCGTATTTGGATCCTGACTCATAAACGTCACAAAAGCAATGAAAAGGCAGACCTGGTGACAAGCTTCACGTATGACCAGGTGTTACGATGGACGTCACAAGAAAAACATGCCCATTGGCTTAGTTAGTCACGAGTGGGACAGGCCAAAACTGTCACTACCCCCTGTTCAAAGGGTGAAGACGATGCTTACGCTCACCAGATGAAAACTGAGAATAGCTTCATCACCTGGCACTGCCCATTTAAATACCACCTCAATGATGCGATAAAATTGCATCCATTGGCCGCTCTCACAACATAAATACTTGTCGTGGATCAAAATGACATTCATACCTTAACCTAGAACATTACATTCGTTTTGCACACTGAATTAATAAATCGAACCAGCCGAAATATGTCTATCCATAGCTCGTCATATCGCACCTCTAGAACCGACAACTACAGCGCAATTGATGAACCTTTTGACGCCATTGTGCAAAAGTTCAACGGCGTGATTCATTTCGACATTGAAACGACATCAGAACGCGCTAAGTGGGGAATAATTGACAGTAGCAGCTTTCGACGAGCCAGCGCTAAGGGCTGGACTCTGCATTTTAGCTAATTACGTGTTATTTTATGTGAAAAAGATACTTAAGTTGAGACGATCATTGTACGAACGAACGGAAGCGGAGGACATTTTGGAAAACGGTAGAGGCGGATCGAGCCGCAAGGAGGCACAGCCTTCTTGGTCTATAAGTATAAGGATACGAGTTACTTGAGCCATTACACCAAAATGAATGCGTCGAAAGTAATTATCATATTTGGAACTAGTTATTTAAGCGGCAGTTTTCTCCTGAAGGATAATAAAATCGTTCTAAGTTTTTTCTGAAACCCATTGAATAACAATCAAGTCCATACGCACTTCAAGAAAATATCGTCTTTTGATGCGAATAAGAGAGAGTGGAGATCTGCACCAAGAAGAAACAGGATCCTTCTAATGGAACCTGAACAAGAATACGACGAAGCATCTATCAACAATGCGCTGTAAACAATCAACCGTCCCACAATTGCTAGTCCACGCCCTTTCGAAATTGTTTACTATTATTTCTACGAAGTAAAGAGCCAAATGGAGCTGTCATCGTGCGTATTGAGTACGTTCCTGGTCGCTCTTACCTTCATCGGCCTCGGTTAGTACATGAGCCAATAGTAGAAGTAGTAGAGAGTTATTGTAGTAAACCATTCGAATCACAGCTCAACAGGTAACAATGGTGTGGTTAATTGTACCAAAGTGAAATTGTACATAAGTTAGATACCAATTAGAATGTTAACAAGCTATAAACTTGTAGCGGGTGCGTTTATTGGATGCGTGACAGCAGATTGTTTACACTTTTTTTGACTTAATGCTCGAGAACTATTAACGCGATGTCGGTTAATTTTGTCTACTTGACGGGTCTTGAGACAGCTCAAGATTTACTGTTGGAATTTTTTAAACTTCACCTACGCGACTATGACGAGTCGAATGTTTGCTGGTAGGCATTGGATGCTGCACACCGTCTGTCGTATATCCCTTCGTCGAACTAGGTTTCGCTAGAGCTCGAATATAGTCTTTCCGAGACTCTCACATAAAATCGTGGAGGAACGCAAACCGAAGCTGTGCAATTCGTCAAACTGTTTTAAACAAAAAGCTAGGTTTAAAATTCAACTCGTCAACAAAGAACGCAAGACGTGGTTAATGTGTTTTTATCGTTACGCAGGCGAAGGAATCAGGTGCTATCAGTGTTCGACGTTCACCGATCCCAAAGGAGTGGACAATTGCGGAGCCTACAAGAAGTTTGACAAGGAGTCCAATTTGCCGATTGAATGTAATTCCGACGAATCGGCGACTCCAGGGACGTTTTGTATGAAGGTTACTCAACAAGGGCGAAGAGGGTTCATTTGTAAGTATGTCGTTACTTCGTTCGTTCTTATTACGAATATTTAAACATTTAAAAATGCTAGGCGGAACTGTCGTAGCTTCAGCAATGAGTATTTTAGTCATTCACTTGTGTGCAGTACGTTGACAGCGCAATACTCGGATAATTTTGTGATGTATTAAAGCAATAGGGTTAAGTCCGCCAGTAGGCAAATTACTAAAGTTAACGTACCTGTTGGGTGAGTTTTTTTAAAGGCCGTTTTTGTGGCGGGAGGGGGTTAGGTGCTGTTAATTGACTCTAAACGGGCTCAACGCAATTGGTGAAAATTGCCCTTATTGTCACGAGTTCTGCGATGCGTTCTAATCGAGTCTCTCCCGTTATCAGATTATAATTTCAGTGCTTTTTCCCAGCTTGAATATTGTTGGTTAAAGGTGAGCTAATCCCTTGTTCCAGTATCGTCTTCAATACCGATCCGAGCTAGAAGTTACTTTGATTTAATATTGACAAAAAGTTTCATCCATTCATTTAATCTTTTCGATTAAATTCAAACTGGGTCTAGTTGCATTTCCTTATTTTCTCCTCAAGAAGTGTTTGTTTGAAGAATTGCTAGAGGTGGGCTTCAAACTCTTGAACAACGAATAACTAGACTATATTTTGAGAATGAATTAAGAAAAAGAAAGAAGTAAAACAACCAAAGAAAAAAGGTCTCTTCAAGATAATTAAAAATAGACTAAAGGCCAGAAATAAAACTTCTTCGCTGGCACAGTTATTGAAAAAACGTGTCTCTGACCGGTGTAACGTGGAACTTCGTACTGCACGACGGTGTTGTGAAGTGAATCCAAATGCTCGACAATATTGGCTTCCTTTGGATGCTGATGACCGTAGGAAACCACAGTCGGAGACAGAGAAATTTTCGGTGGACGCTGTTGACCATGTGTAAAAAAAACCCTGCAAATTATTACACAACGGTTTATTATTCTCGTGAACAGCTTGACCTAGTATTACTGCTCCGAGACCCATTCCATTCGATTCAGCATCGAAAAATACTAGTAAACCATACGAAACATGACCTGACTACAATGGAACTACAGAAACTAAATATTCCCCTGCCGCCAGGCGCCCGTAAATGTCTGTAGGCATTTATGATGGCCTGGCTTCATCGGCCCTAACCATCCTCCGCCCCGTTGGGGAAATTGGGACAGGGACTTCCAGCGAACCCTCGGCAATTGGCACGATGTTGCAAGGCAAGCGGGGTTTTGATGTGACAGGAGGGAGGGAGGGAGTACTAACGACGAAACGTTGACTTCCGCTGTAGTTCCCGCGAGTTCTTTCAATTAGTTGACTCTAATAATTACTGTAATTTCCCTATACGCAGTTGTGCACGTCTGATACTCATTCCATTCGACCCACGATGTAAAAATACCTTGAAAACTATACGAAACGGCTTATTTGCGATTATACTGCGTTTCGTTAATTTTTTAAAGCATTTTTTACCCATAACAACCATGGGCTTCGTTCGATCGGATTGCCGAGATGGCGGGCACAACTAGATACCAAACGGGATTTTTGTGTGAAAGAACGAATTTTTTAGACCACGTTGAAGGCACAAAACGGCCCGGACGGGGGACAGACATTGCAGATATGGAATCCCCATGTCTTGGAACGTAAAGTATCAAATTTAAGGGGGGGGGGGTGTTGTAAAAAATTTTTCAGTACCGAAACCATTGGGTTATTATTCAGAATGAATAATAAACTAAAACTGCTCTTAGGCGTAAACAGTGTTATTTTGTGTATTTATGGTTTAAGGTGAACTTGAAGGATTTTTGTTGTTGTCCACTACAGGAGTAGAAAGCTCTAAACACGTTACAAAGTTCAAATGAGCTTAGTGAAAAATGAATTAAATTAGTAGAAAAAAAGCCCTGAAAACCATTGACTTTATATTGAGCTAAGAAAAGTTGATCGATGCGTCGCACCTGATGTTTTTTAAAAAAAAAAGGGAATTCGTAAAAATTCGTTTATTATAAATTCATACTCGAGATCGTTATTTTCTTTTTCGACAGGGGACGGTAGATGGCGTCAAGTGATAAGGAGATGCGCGTCGGTCGCTGAAACCGGAGTAACCGGCGTTTGCAACTGGGGAGTTCGAGAAAATGGAATCTACTGGGAAGAATGTTATTGCTCCGAAGACGGTTGTAATTCGGGCGTCGGGCTGGCACCTTCGCTTTTGACTAGCGCCGTCGTCGCGTTTTCTGCTTATTTGATGGCGGTACGAAGGTGAATTAACGGGTAGTTTTTTTTTTTAAATATTTGTTGAGATAAGTTACGTTTTAATTGGAATGATCTGTATTCGAGCACAGACAAGGAGGGACGCGCGGCAACGACATGTGCTTTCAGTAGTATTTTCACTTCTCTGTTCACGCTGTTGTCACAAAAGTACCAGGAATTGCCGCGTAAAATGCAACAATTTTCGTTCAAGGTATGAACCAGCGAGTCGGTTTGTTGATTTGATCAACATTCCAACAGCATTCTGCAAAGGACTAGAAGTTTACGAGCATTTTAGTCACTCAAATAGATCTTGGAGTGTTTGATCGTAAGAAAGCTCGTCAAACTTGGAGAAAGTAATCTTTTTTGCCTTTCTTTTAACTAATTCCTTCATTCCTTGATTTATCGTCGCCTGAGCAGCGTTACGTCAAATTGCATAACGTATTCTGACGTTTATTTCAATTATTGTAAGTAAATAGATCAAAACTAGAGTACGAACTCGTCCCAGATGATGCAGATTCCCCATGGGGCATACACACGAGCATCAGCTGGATCAACTGGATGACAGGCAAAATGACGTGTCGTACGAGTGGTGATCAAAAAGTTCCATGACTGATTTTTTATTAATTTATTTTAAAAATCGACAGGCTATTGAACGTCGTCCCCTTCAAAGTACTCTCCTTGGGAAGCTACACATTTTTCCCAACGATGTTTCCACTGCATGAAGGACTTTGAGAAACCATCTTGTGAAATGGTGTGTAGCTGCTCCAGCGATTTTTCTTTAATGTCATCTACGGACTCAAATCTCTGTCCCTTCATGGGTCTTTTGAGTTTTGGAAACAAGAAAAAGTCTGCAGGGGCAAGGTCAGGTGAATATGGAGGCTGGGGAATGACCGTCATTCCATATTTGGTGCAGTAGTCGCGAATGGGCAGTGCGGAATGAACAGGCGCATTGTCATGATGCAGCACCCACTCACCGCTCCGCCGCAACTCTGGTCTCTTCCTCCTTACTGCCTCGCGCGAATTTCTCAGGGTTTGACGATAACGAAAGCGGTTAATGGTCTCACCTCGTGGAAGAAATTCATGGTAAACAACACCCTTCCACCTTGGCATTTGATTTGTCCTGACGTGCTTTTTTGGGGGTTTGGGGAGGATTTTGTCTTCCATTGTGATTACTGGACCTTCGTTTCGACGTCGTAGCCATAAACCCGCGTTTCATCTCCAGTAATGACTTGTTTTAAGAAGTGTTTCATTGTCATTAGCCATTTCAAGAAGTTCCTGATAAACTTGAACTCAGTGTTGTTTCTGCTGCTCAGTCAACAGTCTCTGAACAAACTTTGCAGCCACCCTTCCCATCTGCAACTTTTCTGTTAAAATCTGTTGACGCGAACCAAATGAAATGTTCGATTCTTCATGAATGGTTAGTCGACGATCAGAACGCACGAGACTGTTCAATCTTGCAACATGATCGTCGCCAGTCAAAATTGATGGGCGCCCTGAATGAGGGTCATCTTCCCACGGTGTCCAGCCTTCCTTGAACCTTTTGTACCACTCACGACACCTTGACCGACTCAGACATTCATCACCGAAAGCCACTTGCAACATTTGAAAAGTTTCAGTAAACGTTTCACCCAACTTCATGCAAAACTGTACGCAAACGCGTTTGCTCTTCCTTTTCATTCATTTCACAAAATCGCCGAACACAAAAATTTGTTTAACGAAAACAGCAGTAACTTTGCAATGAAGAAGGTTATCTACAATCTGAAAAAACAGCTGAGCTCAGGAAGAGTCACGCTAAACAATGCTGCCAACCGCACTGCTCTATGACATTCCATTGCCGCGCAATCTCAACAGTCCCGGAACTTTTTGATCACCCCTCGTACTTCCACAGGTGTGGTGAATGCTGAGTGAGGGCCTGGGTGCATGATAGCGAAACTGCAACCTCCATGACAGTCGACCTATGCAATTCTCTCATGAGGGTTCAGGAACAGTCGTATTGATAAGGAAACAGACCGGTTTATTGTGAAATACAAAATGAGAACATGACAGCGCCGCCACCTTATGACCCAATTGACTTTTACTGAGTGTGTAGTGGACAAATTCCTGGTACTTGATGAAATACTACTGAAAGTTCGGAATGGGATTAACCATAGCGTGTACATGTACACCAGAACACCTATCAGTCCCTTTTTGCTCCTCTAGCCACGATCGTTAATATCCTGCAGGCATCACCGAACAGTACCTAAGGAGAAGATTGAACTGTGCCAACTGACAACACTAAATTGTACTGAAAAAAATTTAGATTTATGAGATGCGATTAACAGTCAAACAAATGAATGCCTTCGGCAGCTCACCTCATTTAATAAATGAAGCGGCTAATAATTGCGCTTTGCTGCTCGGGGATGCACAATTTGGACGAACGAGACTCTTGCTGTTGCAGTCTACAAAGGCAAAACTGGTTCTCAGTGCGCAGTGGATGGTGGAGCCTGGGCCATAACCTCTCAAGATGAAAACTGTCCTGGGAGTGTGAGAAAGAGGAATCGTTTCGTAGGGCTCTGTGAGGTCTGCAAATAAAGAAGTGATTGCATTGCTACATGCTGTTAGGTATTCCAGGAAGGTCACTACGCCTTGTTGCGAAGCGTGGACTGCCAATTGCAACAGGCATCCTGAACTCATCTCTTTCCTTTGTGTAGACGTTGAGTTGCCCTTTCACTGAGGGGTCATCATGCGTTGTTTTTCCCCTGTAGATCTTTGTTTTTGCTCTTTTAACTTTTATGACTGCACTTGGGTTAGTATTAAGGTAATCTCAACATGAGACATAGTCTCAAGCACAAATTAGTAGACTGACGTGTTCAGAGAGAGCTGTGATAAATGTGCATTATTACGCACTATGCTTCCGTCCACATTCTCTCATTATGATGATCTAATGTAACTTTAAACTTTATACGAAGCCTTTTATAGATATTTTTATGTAAACGATGCAATTAACTGTCAAATTACTTCGCCACTAATGTAAATTTATGACAGTGTTTATAAAACAGTTGAAAATCCGCTGGCGTTTTATTTATATCCGTGCAAAACGCATAAGTAGCGAGTGCAATTTGATTTTGCTGTAAGAGGACTTTTGAAAGGGCATGACAAAACGTAATTATGTTTGAGAACGCTTGGGGTGGCCAAAGTAATGACTAGTCACGCTGTGGCAGCTGGCCACCCTTTTCCGACAAAAGGCGCCTTGCAGCGAAGTCTGGTGGCAGAGGAAATAATTGGGATTACTGTGTGGCTCATCCCGACAGAGGGCGCTAGCCATGAGCCACAGCCTATTCCTGGAGGGGATAGCACATGGCCAATGAGAGAGAACTCCCCACTCCAAGAGAATGTACGTAAGTGCCTGCCTGCAACAAGTTTCATTCTCTTTACTTCAAGCAGCCACCATCTAAAGCACCAGAGACTGCATGTGGAAGACTGCGCCAGCGGAGACGACGAGTCCCTCACTGTGAGGTGCTACTGCTCGACCGAGCCCTTCGACCCACATGTCAACGCCTGAGGAACGCAACTCCACAGAGTCCTTCACCCTCACTTTGCCAGCCAGCAGAGACAGGACCTACGAAATTTCGTCAGACCTTTTTAAGGCCACACATTTAAAAAGGAAACCTGACACAGCCATATTTGCTACCTCAGGCCAGATTTGAACAATCCTTACCCCCCATGTGCCTGTTTCATGCTCAAGGGGTGCTGCAATCTCTGCTGCCTCGAAGGACTTCTGGACAAGGGAGAAGGGTGATGTATTGTTACAAGGAAAGGTTGTTTAGGTCCTGAGTGCATACAAGACAGCCTTTTTGTGACTTCAGCCACACAGGTGCATGATGTTCCTTACCTAAATCGTGAGTACCAGCCGCAGGAAGCTATGTATGAGTAGAATCTGCTAAGCTTTGGGGTTTGAGGAACCTCTGAAATAAGAGTTTGAGGAGCCAGGGTGCAATGACAGGGCTTTCGAATACGATATGCTCTCCCATTTCATCCTCAGTGCTGCACAATTTACATTCAACTGCCTCATTTGCTCATTCTGTTGAGGTGTTATGTAAGTGGGCAGTGCCTAGTGAGGACTTCTCGTCTGGTGAGTGTAAGCATTGACTTTGCCCTTGAATAGGAAGGGGCAATGAGCTTGTCTCCCACTAGGTCACCTGCCAACTTAGCTGGCTTTTCATCACTTCTATGTGAGGCCAGGGCCCCATGGGTAGGGATTGTGCGCTCTCGCAAGACTTAGCGCCTTTTCATAGCCCTAAGTCCTAGTACACCTGCCAGGGATACACCACCCAATGCTTTCTTGAGCTTGCCTTTCATTGTGCAGCTGGGGAATGATCGTGCACACCACCTCCTTAGTTAGCTTCGAACCCCTCATGATGTGTGACCACAGGATGGCAAAGTTCAGAAGCAGGTCCATCCAGTCAGTATGTACAAGTTGTCCAGTACACTGGTAGGACTGATATGACGTCGTGTTGGGACGTCCTGTCTTGCTGTGTAGGGGCGATCCACCAGGAGTCAGCTGAATATCGCGTGATATGTTTTAATACGGCACAGTAATACACATATCTGGCAAGGGTGATGCTCCACAGGTACGCCCAGGCAGTGAGCGTATCTGCGCCGTAAGGGCTGAACATTTGGCCTTTAACTACGAAAATGACGCCCACATCCCGGGCAGTTGGCTTCAGCACTGTTACATTGCCCTGTGGAACCTCCACACTGCCATAGGGGAGTGCTATCTCCGAATGCAATGCGAGCTGGAGGCCCCTATTAACCACAAGGTGCGTGGCCCTTTGTATCAGGAGCTTGGCAGTCCCAGGTGTGTTCGCTCCAGTGAGTACCACAATATCATGTACATTGGCAGTAGTTATGTAGCCGTGGTTCGTGTTCCGGCCAACTGCAACAAAGAAAAAAGTAAGAACGAAGAAAAAAAAAGAACAGCCAGCTGGATAACAGCGGGAGATTGACGACACCATCTCGACTAAGCCTTGCAGTTGATTTGGACCTTTCGACTCGTAATCTGCCTTGCCAGGGTTTTGGCCACATCAACTCAAGAATTCTCATCTATAGGAGGGGGAGGTGGTCTCCCCGCGCCTGCTTCAGGAGCTGAGTGAGTCAGTTGGCTGTGTTGAGCGAAAATAAAGGACTATTTCACACGATCGCATCGTACCACACCGATATTGGCGTTTGTGCGCACTTGACTATTATAAGTGTTTAGTGGAGCGCATGCTCGATCACCTTGCTACTTATACTAATACTGAAGCCGTCCAGCACTACGTTGGCAGCAGCTACATCTATCATACCAGCGACCCTTTCTATATGGACAGTCGGCTCGTTGACCCAGCAAGTTATTCGGTCAGGTCAGCCAATTTTATTTTATTTTTCTTTCAACAGTTGAATACACTTTAGTATATTCATTTTTTTGTACATTACACTCCACCTACCAATTCCGTCTTGCTATTTTTCTAATCCTCGGGACGAAGAGACGACCCACGAGCGTTGCGTTGGAAATCACAAGAGGTGCTCTAAAACACACCCACCATCTTTATAGACACACTAATTTTACAGGGGAGATGAAGGGGAGTCTATAAATACAATTGTTGACAACACTGCGCCCTATGGGCAGCCCAATGTAATCTCCAGCTCTGCCCATCAATGACCCCAACCTACTGAGGCGCCTCTGTCTTGAAAGAATCATGTGTGGCGGAGCCAACGGGCGTACAGGGAGTTGAGGACGATTGCAAGTTGTCGAAAGCCCAAATTCACAGATTCGCTTTACTCTACATTCTTTAGCTCACAAGGAGTTAAGCCACATCCTGCACTCGCACCAGTTTTGACGTTGTGCAGTAGTTGCACGATGCTTGACTATCGATCAATATATTGATAGTTCTGTAGCTACAGCCTTTCTCATGCATTATGATTGCCCCTGGGGTTGATAGCATAAATCTCTGCTTGAAAAACCGATGGAGTGGGGCCTACAGCAATATGCGTCCCACTCCTCCCAGAACCACTTATCCACACCCCAGAGCCTGTTCCCTCCAGATTTTTCGATCCATCTGTAAAGATGTGGATGCCATTGGGAGGCCGAAACTGGCGACTCTCGCTGTTCCAAGGACCTCCCAATGGCTGAAGATTAGAAGTCCTCTCGAACTCATACATGGGCACAATTGCGTCCATGATCTACTGAGCTCCTTGTAAGTCTCCAAGTCCCTGAATACAGCCAGGTGTCCATTAGTCGCCTGTGGCACCTAGCTATACCGAGCTTGGTGAGCCTGTAAGCTACCTTCATCACCTCTGCCTTGACATAAATGTCCAGAGGGAGAAGGTCGAACAGTTTCTCCATATGGCCTTTGTACATTGGCTAGGCTCCTGCCATTCACTCTAATGGAAGCTCTTTGCCACCACACGATCGACCCATATGAGATTATTGGTCTCACTATGGCTTCATAGAACCATATTCTGGGCTTTAGGCCCCATGTCCTCCCGCACATTCTCTAACACGTCCAAAGGGTCGTTGTCGCCTTCTTGGTCAAGTATCTGATGTGCTCGTTCCAGACTAGTTTCCAATCTAGAATCACACCCAGATACTTGACTTGCTCGCTGAGCTGAATTTCTTTGCCCATCACTAACTGCGGACTCAGTCCTGACAGTTGCCTTAGCCTTGAGAACGGCACAATGCCCGTCTTGGCTGGGTTGATGGATAACCCCATCTCCCCACACCACAGGCACACGATCTGCAAGGCCGCTCCCATCAGGTCCGACAGCACGCTTCGCACCCTGCCACGAATGAGCACAACCACATCATCAGCGTATCCTTGGGCGTAAAACCCCTCCGCTCTAAGTCTCCCCAGTAGGGAGTCAATTACTAGGTTCCAGAAGAGCGGGGATAGGATCCCTCCCTGAGGGCATCCCCTCACAGTCCTCGCCCTGATCGAACAGTTTCCTAGCGTAGTTTGGATCTCTCTGCTTTCCAATATGGCGACGATCCACTTTATTGCATTGATATTTACATTAAATTTGATCAACGCCCTTTCAATGCTATGTATGGAGGTATTGTCAAAGGCCCCCTCTATGTGTAGAAAGGCCCCTAAGGCAATCTCCTTATTACCCATTCACTCTTCTAGTTTCCTAACTAGTGCATGCAGCACAGAGTCACATGATCTCCCTGCGCAGTAGGCATGTTGGCCATCCACCAGGGGGGTCAGTCTCAAACATCCGTCCCTCAAGTACTTGTCAAGGGTTTTCTCCACTGTCTTGAAAGAAGGAAAGATGTGAGGCATATTAGTCGGAAGGCCTTGGCTTCCTCGTATGAGTCCCTCTCCTTCGCTATTAACGCTACAAAATCTCTTCCTCCAAACAACAGCCAATACAACATCAAACTATCGTGTATTTACACTTAGCTAAATAGAAGATAGCGACGTTCTACTTCTTCATCTTGGAAGCTCTTTTTTTTCCAGCAGTTTTCGCTGGAGGTGGAGTCGGCACAATATTCCCTTTTTCCGGGCCGTTGACGAATTGATTTTCCGAACGAGTTCTATCTTTTGCGTCGCTTCGAGCAGCAGCAGCGGCTGCGGATGCAGCTTCTTTGGCGCTCTCTTCGACCAGCTTTTTGTAATATTCCTCCGACGAGTCCAGGTATACTGTGACTAAATTCACCAGTATGTCGCAAAATTCGTTGAAAGATAGCTGCAAAAGAGAGCGTTATTTAGACATCTCATAAGAATATCCGCTTACTAAGTGTGCTGCGGCTTACTGTCCTTGTATCTAAACAACCGACATTTTATGGATGTAATCACTTTACTGCACAAATGCAAGAAACTTATTCGAGCTCTAAAAACCAGTCGTACTCAGTCAGTTTTATCAATGTCGACATTGGTAATACTTTTACGAATAAAGTCTAACACAAAGAAGAAGAAGCGTCGTATAAATCGCCTATGAAAACGGTCACTTAATTGAGGGGGTGAAATAAGTAAGAGGAACGCAATATTTCCCGAACATTGAAACGCTACCAGTTTCTATATGTTACGTTTCACTCAACGAGCTCCTAACTGGCTCTGTTGATTCGCCGGAGGCTCCTTTGTGTTTTCACGCGACATTTCATGGCATTGATCATGCCATCTTCTACGTGCTGCTCGTACTGTGACGTGAAGTGAAATAATCCTGCGGCTTCTTCGGCTACAGATCTTCTCACTTTCAGCCTTAGGTTGCGCTTATCGGTGTTGGCCACTGACTCACCTCAGCTGCCACTGAGAGAGATTCGAATCATCCTGTTCCGTTGCCTTCAACTACTAACTGCCCCCAACATACCGTCTCTTCTCTCGCCCAACTTCTTCCCGAGGAAACTACAAATTTCCAGACTCCCGTATCGGTATGTAAACCATTATTTTCTGCAGTCCGTCTCCATAGTTTCTGAACGTCGCAACTCTAGTTCTGAATCGATTAGTTTCAGTTCAGTTCTTCCCATTTTCACTGCTCGTTTTGAGAAGCTCTTATTTTATTTTCCTCTTGTAACGAGCTCGTAGGGTACATAATAGTATTCTTGAGCTGCAGTTGGTGTAAAAAATTTATTTGTGTAGTTCTTATTTGGAGCCGGTGATAATTAATATAATTTCTTGGTAAAAGCAAAGAACATGGACTGCTCCCTCTGATAAGGCGATATATCGATATATCATGACCGAGGTCAGGTAATCGATGTGCCCGACATCGCTCGTAGGCTCTTCCCCGCCAACTACGCCTGTGATGTATCGTAGGCTCTGTCGCCATGTTTGAAATTAGAAATAACGACATTGTGTACTTACAGGTTCTAGGAAGGCCCTGACGAAGAACTGCCAGATGCTTCCTCTCCTCCATCGTTCACTTTGTTCACCTGTACCACATCCTTCAGAAATGCCCTCGTTAGATCATCACAGTCACTTCTCGTCCTTCTCCAAATATATTCGAAGAGGTACGAATCAAAATGATCTGTGACCGACCTAGAGGGATTCCCTCGCTTGATAGCGGGCCCATGTTCCCTCGATCGAATTCGTGCGGGCCTCTGTTGCCGGGTTCTTGAAAAACAAGGAGTGGTTCACGGTTAGGTGACGGAAACCTTCGTCCTCCAGGCAATCAGAGGCCTTCCAGCAATTGGAGATCACTGTCGCGCCCGGAAGAATGAATTCCTAATGATGATCATTCCTGAATGATTGCGAGGAAGACTTCCTTCCCTCGGTTTTCAACGACCCGGAAAAAGCACTTTCAGGACCCACGCTCCACCCCATTAACGAACTGAGGAATACAGAAAGGCGGAGGGAACAGGGAATAAGGTGGAAGGGTGAAGGGTCAAACAACCCCCTCAACTACGGTTATTGTTCTTTCTCATTCTGTTATCGCTCTCACTCTTTCTCAGAGTCCATTGCAGTCTCCGAGCTTCTCCGAATCTCTTCCCCGCCAACTGCGCCCGTGACGCATATCGATACTAGTGATCGCTCAAGTGACCTATCGATACATACAGTCGTAGCATTATCTCGGTCAATGTTCTTTGTTTCACCCGCACTTTCTATTATAGTACCTATAACTTAAACAGCCGTCCTTCATTTTCCGAAACTCCGTAAATTTATGCGCTTCAACCATAATAACCATTTTTCCTCTTTGTGATAGAAACGTCCCGTCGATAGCCACATCCATGCCTGAAAACTTCGTGAAAAACAGTAGGAACGACAGATAACGAGTATAATCTAATCGTCGCATTATGACTGTGATCTTTGTCCCAATTCGATTGCCTTCTCTTTGTCAACACGGCCCCAGTTCCGCTGTCTCTTCCAGGCTCCCCGACTCCCCGATTTCCACAGTTAGAGCGTGGCCTTTGTTGCAACTTGAGAGCAACAGTTCGAAATAGGCGCATAACTGTCTATTTTGCTTGGGATTCATAACCCGATCGGACACCTTACTTCTTAGCTCCCACGTCCAATACCATTCGCTCGAACTGCCAAATTTAAATCTATTTTAGTCAACACCTTCGTCGCAATCATATCTTACTTTGTATTCTCCGTCCACTTCGTCGTTTTCAGGATTAACGGATTCAGGAACAGCCTCTTTAATGCACCTCACGATTTTGTTAATTCCGATGAGTCCCAAAACCTTCAAATCCGCCGGTTTCACGGCTTCACGTCGAAGCCTCATTTTGTTCAAATCGATGTTCGGCTCCTCGTAAGGGATGTACGATAAGAATCCGTCCGGCCCAACTATGTTCTTCCCTGCGGTCGAAGTAGTAGAGATATTGGTATTTTATGACAATGAGTACGTACTAACTAGACAGCTAATGGTGGCCATTAGATAATCAGGAACAGCCGCAGAACGTCGTTTTTTTTGACTATTTCTGCAGCTCCATTTTTACTTTCCTTGGCTCTACAAAGTAGAAAGGAAAATTATGTAATCGCCGGAAAAAAAAATTTGGAGTTCTCTTCAGATCTTTACGTTTCAGACCCCCTGAGTCCGAAAAACACTATTTGGGAAAATGGTCTGTGTGTGAACGATTTTTAGAGAAAGCCACCGAATCAAATCAGCTCAAACTTCAAATCTCGCCCGCAGGTTACCATGGGAAGCCAAAATAAGGGTATGAGCAAAATCCACCGAAAGTTAAACATAGTTATCATAGTAATCAAAACACCAAATTTTTTTTTTCTCAAAAAAGGCGACAACGATTTTGATTAACTTTTCTATATTGATAGCTCCCAATATGGCAACTATTCCATAAAATTCCCATTTGTGGAAAAATGACGAGAGCTGCACAATAAATTACCAAAACTTTCGACGAAATCGATTTTAGCGCGGTTTTTAGAGAAAACGACCGTACCAAATCAGCTGATACTTGATGTCTAGCCTACAGGTTACCATGGGACGCAAAAATAAGGGTATGGGCAAAATCCACGGAAAGTTAACTATAGTTATCATAGTGATCAAAACACCAAATATTTTTTTCTCAAAAACGGCTCTAACGATTTTGATTAAATTTGGTATATGTACAGCTCCCAATAAAGCAATTATACCATAAAATTCCCATTCGTGGGAACATGACGAGAGCAGCACAATAAATTATCAAAATTTTCGGCGCGTTTTTGGCGCGATTCTTTCTTATAACCTCCGCTGGAATGTTAGTAGAATGTTAAAAAAAATTGGTATTGTAGTCCAATCCAATACCTAAAGGGTGAGTGTTTAAAAACGCTCATGAGATAGATGGGGCTCACTCCAGAAATTCCTGAATTTCAACTACTGCCGTTTCGCTTACTACCAGTTCTAACATTCACATTACCCAATAGCTCTGCAAAAGTAATAACTATCCTTCTTAAAAAAATTCGTGTTTACAGCCTCATTAATTTTCTGTGTACCAATTGCTTTATAAAGGTTCTGGAATGAGTACGAGCAGCACAATATTCCAGAACTGTAGGCGCTACCGTTTCCTGCTGCTGTGACGTGTTGTTTGACCAAGTTCAAAGGCCATGTACAAAGTGAATTGACGTAGAGCTAAGGAAAGTTGTGTGTTGCAACGCACCAGATATGTTTTTTTTTGTTTTACGAGGGCATACGGGACAAAGTCCCTTTGTCACTGCGGCTACGCAGGGGCCTCTTGTGACACTAGCCCTTTCTTAATAGAAGGCGTTGTACATACTCACTTCCCTTAGGAAGCCGAGTATGTCCTTCGCCGCTGATTTGGGGTTCAATGGACCCCTGAGAAAAGTATTCATAGCGTTTGGCATTCACATCGGTTGTGCTCAACTGTCTCGTCCTCCTCACCGTAAAGTCTGCTTTCCACTGCCTCTGAGATGCCCGTCTTGTTGAGGTGGTGCCTGATTGAGCAGTGTCCAGTGAGGAAGCTGATCAGAACTCTCAGATCCCGTCTGGAGAGTGTTAACATCGCCTTTGCCCTTAGATAGGAAGGCGTAACAAGCCTTTTCGCCGGTGTCAGTCGTGTCTGGGGATGCCAATGGGTGCTGCTTTCCTGAGTCATCGACCAGACGATTCAGGTGACTTTTCGTCAAACCTACGTAGAGTTCAGGTCCGATGGGTAGGGATTCTGTACCCCTTTTGCGAGGCTGTCAGCCTTTTCGTTGCCCTCATGCTACCTATGTGCCAGCGCCCAAATAAGGGAGAGCGTATTATGGGCACTGAGCCTCTTGAGTGGATGAAGACACTCCCATGCCAGCCTGGACCTGAAAATATGTAGATTCGCTTGCCCTTAAGTCCTTTGGTCAGGTTCATATATTTTCACACCGATTACTCTATAATTACAAAACGCTGAACAAGAACAGTTTCAACAAAAAAAATTACGTTGACAGTTCCATAAATTATCTGTACGTCGGTCACTCAATAAAGTTATTGATGTAAGTAGGAGCGACGGAATGAAGCACCACTTTCTCGCTTACAATTAAAATCACTTTCGTAGAGATTGTGGAAGGTCGTTTTGAAACATTAATACCAGGTGCGACACATCACAACACTTTCCTTAGCTCTACGTCAATTCACCGGCGTTTTGCGTTGTTTTTTCTGGTAATTCAATTTATTTTTCACTCAGTTCATTTAAAATGTAACTTCACGGCGGTAGAAAGCGGTGAATTATTACTATTTCTACTGTTCTCGTTTTTTTTTTTTTTTGTGCCCACCACAAATTTCTTTTTAACGAGTGAGGTTTCTGTAGCAAACTTTTCAAAATACTCCCAATTACGGAACTTACCTCGTAAAATGTACTTCAAATACGGCGGCAAAAAGGGCAATTGATCGTTCAATTCTTTATCGTTCGGAACGTATAATCGGGCGCACAAATCCTCAATGCGAACGGGGTAGTCGAACGTCGAATAAAGTTTGTTCAGCGCCTCGAAAGGTATGAAGGTGAGAAACTTGTGGAAAGTGCCTGGAATTAAAAACATGGCGCGGAGTGACATTACTTACTTGAAGATTTTGATAATGGGCGCACAGATGATGATGAATGAACGACCAGGAGTGAAGTTAGCTATGTATTCATAATCGTAAGTTTGATCGTGAGTTTTTTCAAGAAAGTCCAGAATGCATTCTACAAGAATTCCAGCGGAGTTTATAAGGAAACAACTGCGCTAAAAACGCTTTTGGTAGAAACGTTTGACAATTTATTGTGCTGCTCTCGTCATTTTCCCACGAATGGGAATTTTATGGTATAATTGTCTTATTGTGAGCTATCAATATAAACAATATAATCAAAATCGTTATAGCCGTTTTTGAGAAAAAAAAAATTTGGTGTTTTGATCACTATGATAACTATAGTTCACTTTCGGTGGATTTTGTTCATACCCTTATATTTGCGTCCCATGGTATCCTGTAGGCTAGACATCAAGTTTGAGCTGATTTGGTACGGTTGTTTTGTCTAAAAACCGCGCTAAAATCGATTTCGTCGAAAGTTTTGATAATTTATTGTGCTGCTCTCGTCATTTTTCCACAAATGGGAATTTTATGCTATAATGGCCTTATGGAGAGCTATCAATGTAAAAAATTTAATCAAAATCGTTATAGCCGTTTTTGAGAAAAAAAATATTTGGTGTTTTGATCACTATGATAACTATGGTTAGCTTTCGGTGGATTTTGTTCAAACCCTTATTTTGGCATCCCAAGTTGGCCTGCGGGGCGAGATATCAAGTTTGAGCTGATTTGGTATGGTGGTTTTCTCTAAAAATCGTTCACAGACACACACACAGACCATTTTCCCAAATAGTGTTTTTCGGACTCAGGAGGGTCTGAAACGTAAAGATCTAAAGAAAACTCAAATTTTGTTTTTCAGCCGATTACATAACTTTCCTTTCTACTTCGTAGAGCCAAGGAAAGTAAAAAGGTTACCGTCGTATTTGCTCGGAGCGACAGCGACGACATCCGTCACGAATTTATCGAAGCAAGCCGCAATTATTCCGGGGATGTCGGGGTTTTTAATGCGCTTAGGGACGTAGCGCAACCAGCTCATCAGAAGCAAGTAGTTGATCATGTCGTACATCATTATCTTGTCAAACGGGTCGTGAGTCAATCCTGCAACAAAAAAATTAAAAAACAAATTAAAAACCCAAAACCTCATTCCCCCTTCCTCAGCCTCCTCATCCCTTCAATCTCTGTACGACCTGGCAATGTATTTTCCTTTGCCAATTACTTCAGCCCAGTCAGGCATTCCCAAACAAGCCCTGACGAGATAGTGTAAGAAGCGAGGGACTTAAGTGCAGCTTGACTGTATGACGTAACGTACATATTTCAGCCCCGTGCGATGTTGCATCACTTATCACCACAATGAGCTCTATCTGGAAAACTGCAGAGCAGGCCCCTCCACACGCACCTAATCAGGCAGTGCGCTGCCCTTCTACTCATAAGACCCAGTTCCAGCCTGTAAGTAGGCGGAGAGGTACACAACCCAGCAAGACGTCTAGTGCAGCTGTGGGGGGTGTCTGCATGCAAACCGTCACAGTACTGACTTAACGGCCAGACGATGATGTCTTTGCATTGAAAGTGCTCGCCTACAGTATCTCACCAGAGGAGACGGACTCACACAGGTATGTTAATTTTAGTAATTTACCTATTGACGGAACTAACCCAATTACTTTAAGAACTTTTTCAATCCTCCACTTCTTTTGGAGTTGTTCCTTAACAAAACTGTCGTTTTTAAAGTTCTAATGTGACATACTGAAGTTGACTAGCGAGTTCAGTGACTGTGCCCTTTCCCATCAAACTCCACGAAGCTTTACGCCATTACGAGCTAGCAAATTGACTCAAATCTTCTTACCCATCATTTCTTCCACGTCCACAGTGTTGAGGCCGGTTTCCGCAAGATCGCAGTGCTTCAAGAGGAGCCACAAACAGAGACGAAGCATGCAAAATTTGAAAGATGGAACTTTCAGGTCGTTTAAAACGAGAGAGTAAAAATTGTACACTTTGGTCAATTCCTCCATTCGGGCTATGATCACTTTTTGAAGCCATTTATTTTCGAGCCAGAGTATCGCTTTTTTCTCCCATTCTGGAATCGACGGCGGCTTCGGGTCGTCTTCGCTCAGAGGTAGAAGAGAAGAGCATTTGATCTGATGAACGCGAGAAACGACTCATTGATAATAAAGTAACAGAATGAAAAAGAAAATTCGGATATTACACTAAAATGTATTATTCTCTTACACAGTATGGTTATCCAGACTGACACAGCCTCACACCCCCACATCCCATTCAGCATTGAAAAGCACTAATGAACGATACACAACAGGACCTGACAACAACGAATCACCAAAAGATGGCATATTGCAGGTGACGAGTTGAACTGACGAGTCATTGCAGTGAAACGGGAAGCAGTGAAATGAGAGCAGGCCAGGGAGATAACGATAACTTTCGCTATATTGTCACATGAGTTCCTTCAAGAGTAGAATTAGCCTTACTACGTGATTTCACTGTATTTCAACAAGAGGCAGTCCTACACCTCTGAAACCCATCCTATTTGACTCAGCATCGAAATATAACAAATACGACCTATTTGCAATAAAACTGACAACATTTCGTTTTTGGCTCGTTTTTTGACTATAATATAATGACACGGTGGATGGTTCCCACAACTGCAAACCTCAGTCGAGGCACTCAGAAGTTGACGGCTGACAGATAAGAAGGAGGAGGCAGAAACGACTGGATGAAGCACTGAGATCGATGGATTCTCTGGCCTATCGGCTCATTGCCACTTGGTGCCTCACTCAAGAAGGCAGCCTTGTGCGAGGTACTGGTCGTTGTAACCCTTGGGGCCAAAGGCCCCTGTGACTCAAGCCAGCACAGTCTGTTGCCAGTGTCCTGGTAGAGAGGGCAGACAAAGAGCATATCGTGGGCATCCTCATCCAATCCCCCATCGCAAGGGCGCTCACTCGAGTCACGCCTCGTTAAATAATATTAAACCCCCCATGGCCCGAGAGAAGTTGGGTTGCGGTTGACCGTGTTGAGGGGAGAAACGCATACAGGCGGCACAGGGTGCACTCGTCCGAGGAGGACAAGGTAACACCAGACTACAGCGGCATATTCTCAGTGTGGCTGGACCTTCGACGAACCCACCGGACTACAACCATAATTGACATTTTCTCTCCTGAGACAATCTGACTAGTGGTTTCTGGATTCAACTTGGCGTCTCAGATTGCATACATAAGGAAAAAGATCCAAACAAATTTCCAAAGTATGTGACGCTACTTCACCTTTTTTTGTCCAGCCAAATACATAACTTCCCTTATCCCTACGAAGGGACCATGCATCACTCCTATTCTTGTCTATTTTGATCAAAATAGAGTCTACTAGCAGCCTAAATCGTACACAACGGTTCAGTCATACCAGTTTCCAGTCTGAGATTATCATCTCAGCAACACAGCTTAGAGCTAGACATGGTCTGTACGGCTGACGATAAATACTGCATCGTTTACCTTAAATAACTTGTTGACGTGAGCTGAAAAATCCATCGTGTGAACGGGAGCGTTTATTGGCAACTGAGGAGTCTCCAAGTCGTTCAAGTTATGTTCAGTTATCTTTAGACTAGTCGCAGAAAAGTCCACTGTCTGAAATACCCAAAAAGACAGGCTAATAATTGTATTAACAACCTTACATTTATACTCAAATATTGAATGACTTAGTTCGAACTCACGATAGACTAGTGGGAGTATCTTTAATGGTTTGTTGCAGATACAAATGCTTAGCATCTCACCCTTTTGTGAGACCCTTTGCTCTCGTTATCATATTATTATTATCGTTCTATTATTTATTGGGATTCTGCCAACTCAATTTTATATTATTTTATGAGCAATGGACTCCGACTGGGAGCTCACAGACTCTGATTTCTCCGACCAAAAGATTAACGCGTACCAGGTCCGTCCAAGAATCGAGTTTGTTGATACGCTCGACGACGTAAATTGTCATACTAGGTTAAGATTGTCGAAAGAAACAACGCTGTTCGTACTTTCGCTAATTCTAACGCGGATATAATCGCCAAATAATCGAAATCACGCAATTAGGGGGTGCCTTGGGGCGCATCCGTTTCTCTCGGTCGATACCGACACCTTACCTCCCAGCTGCTGCTCATCTCAGATCCATCGCTCCATGGCTTATGTTCTTCTACTGCTTGAGCTACTGCCTCTCATTTCCAAATCCTATAATTGCTGCTCAATGGTTCTGTATCAACAATACGTCACGAACAACTTTCAAAATAACCATTCCATATACGCCGATTTAGCAAAAGCGTTCGATAAAGTGTGTCATTCTCTTCTCATTCACAAGTATTGGTATCAGAAGGAACTTTCTCGCTTGGTTTAAGAGCTATCTCAACTGTGGCGGGCATGATTGGATTAAGCATTGATTAAGCCATTCCTTCCAGGCTGAGCCGTTCTTTTGATGCAGTGTTTCTTAGACTCGGAGCTAAAGACGAAGTCGGCTGAAGAACAAGAGGGGAGGGGGAGAGTTGTGGTTGAGAGGTTAGGAATCCCACGATTGCATCGTGCATTGAGAATAAGTCACTACTTGGCTCGCTCTTCGCTCTATCTATCTACTGTGGGCTATAAGACCTATATTTTTGGAACCTCAATATACTGATTTGCCAGGATTGCCGTTCGTCAAGAACGGCTGTACACCAGATGTGCAAAATATTTTACCAAAATTCGCATTTTCTACGAAAAATAATAATAAAAGTGAATTTGAAGTCATACGTCAGCCGGTTCGTCATTGTGAAACCTTATTTTGACGAAATTTTGATCTGTAGTGACGCTCTTCCTTCGATGGGCCAAATTGTCCCTTTCGACGACCGAAGGCGTTCTTTTTCTTTGCTGAAACAAACGAGATAATCGTCTGTCAATCACAACTGTTCGCTACTACGCACAATAATTTGATACGTTAAAAAAAAGGAGGGAAACAAAAGTAGAATGAAAAGGGTGGACAGAGCTGATTTGATAGCCCTTGTGACGCAATGATGAATCAGGCTGGTTGGGTCGTTTGGTTTGGCCTGATGTCCACATGTGTTTTGTAATGTGGAATGAGTGTTCAGGCTCAATTTCGTTCGACTGAGGGGTTAAAGAAGGTTCACTTGCATTCTATTTACGTCTCGAATGAACATTAAATTGGATGACGTAGCTTGAAGAGCAGCCGCTGCAATTATTATTAGTTACCACGGATAAGCAACGCCGTCGCCCCGCGAGATTTTGGGGGCACGAAAGGCTGTAAAAAATACAGGGCCATCAAAATCATGAAAGAACTTGTGCTAGATGAGGTGGACGAACTTAATGTAGAGTATAGGAACGACGCTGGCTTCGCCAAATTCTTCAGGATGAAGAGAAATGTTTTTGGAGGGCTACTAAGGATGATTAAACAAAGAATCTTCAAACAAAATGCATCATTCAGCGAGGCTATCCTAACAAGTGAATGTATGGCAGTTACTCTACCCTTCCTTGAGAGTTGGGGATTTTTACCACTCTTTAACATACCTCACAAATACTGCCAAACAAGCAATTTCTAACTTCTTGCCTGGAACGTCCACAATGTGGCCATCGTTTCTATTCAGCTCGGCTTCTTTGATCTGAACCGAGCTATTGGCCTCGCACCCCAACTCAGACGGTATGTCCACACTGTTTCGGCTTTGTTGCGCTGCTTAAGCTAATTTTCGAACCCTCTCCATGTCACTCGCACGTACTCGAGAGCACATAGTCAGAGGGGCTAGTTGCTTCCGCAGAAGGAAGCAGTAGGGGTGTTCAGTTTCCAGGACAGCACCATGCTCATACACTGCTGACTCCTTGAGGCATACCAAAAGAAAATATCGGATATTTTATTCGTGTTGTTCCACAATTTTATGGATTCAGTCGTATCATTAGAACGGTTGCAAAAAATTTACTCAAAGTTTTTGAAGCCGTTATTGAGAAGAAAAAAAAAAGCGACTTGATGACTGCGATGTCGACAGTGAGTTTTCGACCATTTTGTCTCATGTCTTTAGTATGAGTCCCAAAATGATTACGTTTAAACCGAATTAATTTAGAATGTGTGGGCTTGGGGCGATCTTAGAACCCCCTCAAACTTCACTGTATGTTGGAGAGTGGGCTCCTTAAGCCGTTAGGCCAAGGAGTTGCTTTCTCTTGTCTAAATCCTCGGGCTGACATAACGCAGATCGAAAGGTCGGCAGTAAAATTTCTCAATTGTTATTGAAGCCGATTCATGTCCCATTAACAGGGCGCCTCTCAGCTCTCAGCCAATTGTAATCAAAGTAGCGAATGTAGGAAAGCGGGTGATTGCTTCGTTGTCATTCACATACGCTTAGACCAGTGTTTCCCAACCTTTTTTGTGCCATGTCTGACTTTTAACACTTCTAAATTAAAAAAAAAAAAAATTAAGTGTGGAGGATAAAACAAATTTAGAAACGTTAAAAGTGGGGCAAATGGGATGAATGGATGGTGGGGAATTATATTGGTGGAGGGGGGATTTTTCACCCCCCCCCCCCACACACACACATAATTTAACAACAATTTATTTGTTACTTACAAAACGGCCCGGACGGGGGACGGATATTGCAGATTTGGAATCCCCCTGTCTTGAAACGTATGTATCAAATTTTGAGGGAGGGTGGTAAAAAAATTTTCCCGACCGAAAACAGAATGAATAATAAACCAATTGCTTTTTTGCTAAATTTGACACCTAAATCTAACATTGCATTTAGATAACCCGGAGCGAAAGGGTTGAAGTCGTGTCAAAATAAATTCTAAATTGCTCCCCTCAAACTATAAAGTTGCCCCCTGTGAGGCGTGGGCTCTACATTGGGAAACACGTGTTTAAACAGAGCTGAGTAGGAGAAGGTGGAAGGTAGCCACAACCGAAAATACACCAAAGTAAATTAACTCTGCGCGGTCTGGGCTGATAACAAAATCAAACAATCATTTTACAACCTACTCGTAGGGTTAAGGCTTATAAAAACTCAAGTGGGGCGACATCTTTACCTTAGAATCGCCACAGCAGTGACAGCTCCCAAATAATGTTATATCTCGAAGTCAAAACACTAACCAGAGCCACTCTGTCG
Source organism: Pachypeltis micranthus (assembly GCA_020466155.1). Taxonomy (NCBI): domain Eukaryota; kingdom Metazoa; phylum Arthropoda; class Insecta; order Hemiptera; family Miridae; genus Pachypeltis; species Pachypeltis micranthus. The sequence continues at coordinate 9,085,078 of CM035780.1, forward strand.
TCTTTGAACAGATCGACGAAAGACAACAAATTTCCGTTGCGACACAGAATTTCGGCAGCGCCAGATTTTTTTCCGTCGTACCAAGTCGTCCTTATGACGCCCCCAGTCATCAGTTCCAACACGCCCGTCCCTGTAACGCCGAAGAACCGTCAATAGAACAATAATAGTTCGTTTCACGAGACACATTATGTTTCGTAAAAAGCATATTTTGGGCGATTTGAGTACAAATATCTGCTGCGTAGCACAACACAAGATTCTGTTCTGCAACTTGACGATCTACACACGAACGCTCTATCAACTTACTTCAATGGAAACACGTATGAAAGACTAAATGTAAGTACTAGTTACCTGAAAGCACTATGTAACTTGGATCAAAATCACGAAAAAAATTTGAAGAAAGCTTGGAAAAAACGATCAATTAATTTTTGGTAAATTTGCCGCTCGTATTTCTATTCGACGAGTGGTAACAGAAATGGTCGCAGGACCAAAATGCGAGGATTGCTAAAGATACTCTGTCGGGTGGTTCAAATTCAGTTCAACGTTTACAATGAGAATTACGAAAATGTTAAATGAAACACGAGGTTTGGTTTAATTCTTTAGGAAGGAACCTGTTGGGCGCACGAGAGGGCGAGAGTTGAAGATCGAAATAAAAGAAACTCGGTGAGCGTGAGAAGGACTGTATTATGTGCAGTGAAATGAGTTGAGTTTGTGTGCAAAAGGACGACACAAAAGGAAGACTGGCGAGAAACTGTATCGGAAGGAGAGAGCGAGCGGTAACTGAGCTGAGAATCGATAGAGGAATGTTTGAGTGAGCACAGGGAGATGAGACTTTCGCGAGAGTTTGAAGGTGAATCGATTTGGGAGGAGCTGTCTGTCATGGAGAGGAATGTGAAATTGTGGAGAGGGAGAACAAGGGGGGAAATCCGCTGCTGTTGAGAATAACTGCGAAGGCGGGATTTTCGTAGGTAACAATAAAAGGTTGAGGATGACGATTTTTGGGGAAACAATGACTGCCATTAAGGGCCAGGGAGTCACATTAGGGTGGGTATGGGAGTTCTGAGTTCAAAAAACCTGATACTGATACAGCGTGTGGCGGCTGGCCACCCTTTTCCGACAAAAGGCGCCTCGCTGCGAAGTCTGGCGGCAGACGAAATAATTGGGATTACCCTGAGGCTCATTCGGACAGAGGGCGCTAGCCACAGCCTACTCCTGGAGGGGATAGCACGTGGCCAATGAGGGAGGACTCCCCACTCCAAGAGAACGTACATAAGGACCTGCCTGCAACAACATCCATGCTTCTTCTAGACGCCTGCCAAGCCTTTGACAGGGTCTGCCACGAGGGCCTGATATACAAGATCATCCTGCTCCACTGCCCACCCTTTCTCATTGGTCTGATTCGCCCCTTCCTCGCCGATAGAACCTTCAGGGTGAGAGTTGGCAAAACTCTATGCACCACCCACCACATCACAGCCGGTGTACCCCAAGGCTCAAAACTCTCCCCTGCCCTCTTCAACATCTTCTGCCACAACATACCCGTCCATGGGAAGATTATCACTGCACAATATGTGGACGACGTGGCAGCCCTCCTTTACACCTTCAAAACCAAGCTACACTGCGCCACGGTCATGAACAAGTTCCTGCCATTCCTGCTCAACTGGTACCACAAATGGGGACTTTGCCTCAACGAATCCAAATCAGAAGCGGTCTTCTTCTCTCGCTGTAACATCCCCCCTCTAAACATCCAAGTGGGATGCAAACCGATCCCGTGGAAAAACCAGGCCAAGTACCTCAGAGTCATTTTCGACAGGAAACTGCACTGGCACAGGCAAACCCTCGCTGTTTGCTGCAAAATCAACGGAGACTTCACTGCCCTTCAGCCATTCTTCAACAACACAAAGGTCTCACAACCATCGAAAATCCGCGTCTTCAAACGATCAGGAGCATCAGCACCTACGCCATCCCCGTCTGGGGCACAGCCTCCTCTCTTCGCCAACTCGAGGGCACTTACATGAAGTCCCTCTGAGGAGTCCTCTGCTCCTCCCACTACATCAGAAACCGGCAGCTCCTGAAGGAAACAGGCCTCCCTTCACTAAGCGAAGCCACTGCAACCTACGCCCTCAACCTCCGCAACTCAGTGGCGGGTCACCCCAACCCGTCCATCAGCTGACTTACACAATATGCCCCCAACGCCTCGGACATCGTCCGCAGGCCCTGCTCCCTCATTCCACGCTAACCCCGTCACACCCTCCCCGTGTCCCAATTGCACATGAGTTCCCCTTGCAACCCCAGGCCGGCCTCCCATCCTTCTGGTTTAGAACCTCTGGGTTGGCAACCACGGGGGAGGGGTTTTAGTCGGTAAAAATCCGAAACTACCCTCTTGAGTGTCTTTTGATGATTTCCCCTCCCTGGAAGCGTCCGGAATAAACAAACAAAAAACGACAAGTCTCATTCTGGGACCCGACACAGCGTTGAACATTATAGAGTTGAAGACACGGCGTAGGATATACATAAGTCGTTAATAATGTCCCCTTCCATGAAATGCTTCAAATCGCCTTACCGTGTCTACGATTCTGATCCCATTCGCCGGTGTACGAATTCATGAGCGGCGGTACCATCGTTTCATTTTTGAACGATCCCCAGGTGTATTTCCCTTTCCCGTGCATCTGCCCAAATTTCCAATCCCCCGTATAAACCTGAAAGAAACGAAAGCCACGATTGTTGTTCGCTTGAAAGATGATAGTGACTGTTGCGCGTGCGTGTTGTAGCTTACGTCATTGTTGGGCCACACCATCGTCCCTTTGCCGTGCTTCAGCCCTTTGTACCATTGCCCGTGGTATCTGCAATTGAACGACTGATATTAATCAAATTGTGATAACCACGAGGCTCCTGAGGAGCAGTAAGAAGTGGGGTCTGACTTTTTAATTGGGATTTGTATCACCCATTCTAGAGCTGACGCAAAAATGAAGACCTGGGAGGTGGGAGATGGAGTGAATGAAAGTAAACATATCTGGTGCGCAGTAATACACAACTGTTTGTAACCCTCCTTATATTCGATTTGCTATGTATTGCAGATACGACTCGAGCAACACACGGGTAGTGATACCCTGGAGAATGCCTATTGACACACATCTCAGCAATTTTCTTCACACTGCGTACGGATCTGCAATCCTGATGTTACCTGCCTCCACTCCCATGGAGCTTCCCAACCAGACGAAGATGGATCATATTTGCGCCTCTTGGCATAGCTAGCGCAACATCCTGGCTGCCAGATACTACCTGAACAAGATAACTAGGTGCAATTGCGACATTGTCAGGCCTCAGTCCTTCTTCAGAGACAACTCTGCATTACCGCTCTCTCTCTCTCTCCACTTCCCAGCCTTCAGATGACAATGAACCTGCGACCAGCTTGCAGACTGCATAATGACGCTTGACACAGCCCCGATGAGTATGTGGACACACACGCACGACATGATTCAGCTACTCAAACTGGTTACCACAGATACGACAGCGAGAATCCACAACTTTACAATCCCAGCCTTATGTACAGGCAGTGATGGCATGAAAGTGCCAGTAATCCCTTCCACGGATGCCCACTGCAGCCTACTCCATCCATGCAGAAGAGTAGGGGAAATTAGGACACTGCGTGAGTTTCCATCCGTCAACCAAACCATGCTGAGCAGCCCAAAACTCTGAAGGCTTACGAAGCTTAGGGGCAGATGGAGCCGCCATGTCCTCCCAGCTCGCCATCCTGAACGAATCCAAGACCAGCCATGTTCGACGCAAGCGCCGAATCCCTCCAGGCTTTTGACCTCGGAATTTCCGCTCCTTGCCCAACCTGTGGCAAGGTCATTGTTCCTCCAAAGGTCTTTGCGCCCACGGAAATCCCAAATCGGCGGATATTTCCAACGATGGTTTTCCCATCCTTCCCCCATCCCCTCTCCTCTGTACTCAGATTCCTTTCCACAACAGATACCTTCTCCCAAAAAATCATTCTGCTACGAAGTGTCACCAAAGTGAGTCGTCTCCAGTTCTCCCAACACCTTACTCAACTCATCTCTCGTGTAAGTTACCTCTTCTTTGTACATTGAAGTCCTCAAATCCTGCGATATACCAGCTCACCAATTACAAGTTTGTGCTCAGTAAATACCAGTCTCCGAGTTCATTCACGTCTATCCTGATCCAAACAAGCCACATCACAAGAACTGAATAGCGGTAGAGAGATCAGGCTCGAACAGGTGCGTGAATATACTCACGTGGGAGACTCACCTGTTCGGTCACGTGGGACGTAGCCAAGCACGCACGCCAGAGCAGAGTCAACCTCCCAAAAAACCATCCCGCACGCCAGCTTTGGGAGCAGGTACGTCCAAAGGAGGTGCAGTTTTTGCTGTGGCCTGATGCCTTGGCAACTTTATGAAGATAATCACTAAGGTTTTAGAGCACACAGACCTTGCTCTGAAATTATGTTTTTTTTTCAGATCAGTAACCTCAAAACTCAAAGATCTGGGAAAAACATGACTGTTTTTGTCATCTGATTACATAATTTTCCTTTTTACTGTGTAGGGCTCAGGGAATCAAAAGGAAGTTGCATCGACATGGTCTCAGGCTTTGCTTACCTTCCACCATCTTTGTAGCACCTCAAGCCCACTCCAGTTTTTTGCCCGTTCTCCCATTCTCCATCGTACCAGCTCCCTTCACTGTAAACGGATACTCCCTAAAACAATAAGATAAATATAAAAATAAAGGTATTTCGAGTCCCGTGTTCCTGTCCCCAATTACTCCCTCGAGCAGGACCTTTTGTATTTCTCCCCCCCTCGTTCAACCCCCAAACCGGTCCTGCCTGATGCTATGATCCCCCTCGTGTTCCAGAATTACCATGACTCCCCCCTTAGCTGCCATCAAGGCGTACACAAAACAACCTCCAAAATTAAGCAGCATTTTTATTACCCCCCCTGGACACTGTGGTGAGTGGACTGTTTGGTAAGTGCCCGATCCAAGTATGACACCAAGACTTACGGCAACCTCAGCTCCCAACCCTCCTCAAATCCAACTGAAAAACTTTTCATTGACATTGTTGGCCCACTCCCACGTACCAAAAAACAACATAAATTCATCCTCATCGCTGTTGACTCCTTTTCCTCCTTCACTATCCTCATTCCGCTGAAAAAACTAACCTCCCACGTAATCATTGAGGCTCTACATACCCACGCATTTTCAAAGTATGGCTATTTGCGGACGATTGTATCGGACAATGCATCCGTGTTTTGCAGTAAGGTTGTCTCCGAATTTCTACTGCAGCACGGAATGACATTCCAATACCTTCGGCGATATTACCCCAATCCCTCCTTAGCTGAACGGCAAATAAAAAATTTGAAAGCAACTATCACCGCATTCCATGCCAACGACAATTCCCCAAGTACGTTACAAATTGGTGCTTACATCGAATCGGGAGGTTGGCTTGAAGGTGCCAGACAATGAACCAGTAACAGAACTGTGACACTTGTAACTCTGTTTTAACTGTCGTGTTATGATCTCGTTATTAAATTTTATCTCAACTGGAATTAGTGACCCTGGGCTCTCAAATCTACCTGGGTGTCCACAATTACGATAGACAAGTGACAACCATCGACAGGCCTTGGATTTCTATTCACATTGAAGACCTGCAGCCTGCTGGATGACAGCAGGAGGACCCGCTGAAAGTCAAATAGCAACAGCGGAGAATTGGCTACTCAACCAGTAGCAGGGAAGGCGTGACGACAGAACCACTGCCTGTCACCTGCTAGGTATCACGCCAGCAGTTAGGAATGAAATGACGACGCCCCACATTTGCAGTAACGCAGCTGCTTTCTGAACATGGGGCATTCAACGCTCACCTTCTATTCATCAAGCGCACTTTTAATGAGTGCTCCTGTAGAGGAGGGGGGGGGGGTGGCGGCCAAAGACGACCTCTTCGCCTGCGGCCTATGTGAGGATGTGAGAACCAGCACTGTGATTCTCCAAAGAAATATGGTGCAGGGATTCCTCTGGGTGAACCGGAGGAAACATGTGGAGGCGTGGGAGCCTCTGGAGATAGTTCAAGATCCCTCGTAGATACTGTGAACCCTCCCACCAGGCAGCAGGACGCAAGTCGAACAGACGCCCTGCGTCACCTCTGCCCAATGTTTCTATTCGGCTGAACAGCCAGTTAGCACACCTATTATCTTAATCGAGTTTTGTTTTGGTTTAAAGCTCATTCCATGTGTTTTTCGTGCTCCTGTGGTCCTGGTGATCTTAGAGAACTCAACTTTCAATGCGTACTATTCAGGAAAAAAAATTCAAACATGCTTCAATCCGAGCTATAATCATTAAGGATCCAACTAAACCTGCCACTTTCCTGAAGTATCTAGTTATTACTTATTACCACAAGGAAACACAATTTTCAAACAAACTTTTCCATGCTTTTTCCCATTTTTCCATTGGCCCGCGTGATACATCTTTGTGGCTCCCTCTACATAGGTTTTGACGCCAAATCCGTTACGAAAATTGCAATAGATTTGCCCTTCGTATATAGAATTAGCGTTCCACTCGATCAATCCGTTTCCATTGCAGTAACCCCTGTGGAATGTTCCCTGAAACAGAAAGTAAGTAGAGAATTCATTCAGAAGATTGGATTAGTAGGATGACCTTTATGGAGAACCATACGGTACAGACAATGGTAACTATCGTCCACGTGAATCGCGCTTCCCTATAAACATCACTGTCCTAGCCCACAAGGATCCTCATCCAGTTTGCTCATTGGGAAGAAGTCGTGTTACAGGAAGCAGTTTCCTTACAGGCAAGCTCCCTCATGTCCACTCAGGTCCATGCGAAGTGTTCCCACAGAGCAGGTGTTCCTTGATGTGACGTCTCCCCCCCCCTCCACACCATTGACGCACAAAACGCAAGGCAGCCTTGATGTCTATCGCTGCAACCTCATCTAATTGAGAAACCCCAAACGCTTTGAGGGGAACTGCAGCCAGTCCCTCACAAGTACACAGCACATGCTCCGCTGGCTCCAGCTCTGCCTTGCAGAATCTGCAACTCTGCACTTCTGACTAACGAATCTTAGCCAGGTACCTTACTGGACAGTGTTCAGTTTTCGGTTAATAACACGGCAGTTAGGGAATGAAATGAAGATGTAGTGCGAGACAGAGACAAATTAAAGGGGACTGTGGCAGGTAGCCACCTACAAAAGGCGCCTCACAGCAAAGTCATCCCGACAGAGGGCGCTAGCCGCGAGCCACAGACTACTCTTCGAGGGGATAGCATGTGGCCAATCAGCGAGGACGACTCCCTCCAAGAGAACGTATATAAGAGCCTGCCTGCAAGGACAAACAGCATTCTTTCTTTCATTCATCCCTTCTTCTCACAACAAACCATCACCATCAGCAGAGCCAGTGGAGACGACGACTCAACCGAGTGTCTCGCCGTGAGGAGCTACTGCTCAACCGAGCCCTTCAACCTACACTTCGACGCCTGAGGAACTCGTCCCTCACCCGCTGCTCAACCGATCCCTCTGACTCAACCGAGTCTCTCATCTCGCGTCTGAAGGAGAAGGAGTGACGACTCAACCGAGTCCCTCGCTGTGAGGAGCTATTGCTCAACCGAGCCCTTCGACCTATGTAACGACGCCCGAGAAAACCGTCCCTATCTCACACTTTCCCAACTGGAAGAGACAGGACCTACAAACACAATAAATTTCGTAGGCCCTTTTTAAGGCCACACCCTTGAAAAGGGGACTCCAACAGGGACAAAATCGAAGAGAGCAGTAGAAAAACAAAGCATGCATGGAATATGCCTGTACAACTATGACCAGTGGTTGGGAACAGTTCCTTGGATATGACACCATTCGTATACTTTCTCTCTCCGGCTGAGGACCTTGTTTGCTCTCTGGAGAGTCGAATAAATAACCCCGACTGCCCCTGGCCAGGCAAATCCCGCCAATAGCCAGGCCTACACTTCACCTCCCACTTGCCAGTCTATTCAAATGGCTCTTTGTGGTCGATTAAAAGTTTCTTGTACCATCGGCCTAATGATCACTCCCTCCATGGGACTATCCTCGACTGAAGTCCCCATCTTACCAACCATCTGCTGAACTCTTTGTATTGTTCTCTTCAAATGTGTGGGTCCCATCCTAGCAAGACTCCCAAGTATTTCACCGAATGTCAGACCATCACCACCTTCTCCCCGACGCAGAGTCCTCATATTCCTGGCGAATGGGACCAGGCTGGTTGTGTCCGAATTAACATACAACTCCTGCTCATTGCACCATCTTTGTACAGCATTCATAGCAAACTGCGTCCGCTCACCAATCACACGCGCAAATTTACCTCTCATAATTATTACCAAGCGATTCATTGTTTACCTAAATTCAACCACGAGGCCTAGCAGTGAGGGATTTATTTCACAAGTAGGAGCAAGTAAGGAATAAAGTAACAAAACACTACATTTAATTTTTTCTGCTGCTTATAGCTGAAATACTAACTTTGTACGATTGTCCATTGTTCCAAGTAAACTTTCCATATTCCTCCATCAACATTCGGGACATACGACCGTTATATCTGAGTTGAACATTAAGAACGACATGAAAACATTTTACATTAACTGTGAGCGTTAGTTACTAATGGATAACCATACTCTAGCAGCAGTGTAAATTGTTATTTACATTCTTGGTTCGGGGTTTGTACGTCTTATCGTTTGTATGTAAGATGATAACCACAGGAGGAGCCTACAATCATATCAGGGAAGGCTGAAAGGCGCGGCCAGAAAATGATCGAGGTGGCCCAGCCAGGCAGGGCCAAAGTAGCATTGACAAAATGGAATAAGAAACCAGAATGTGGAGCCTGACTGTCTGACATAATGATTCAGTAGTGTTCAACTTCAGGGTGTTATTAAAATCAACACAACGTTTTGTTAAATTAACGCAAAGATGATCATTGTTAATATATTTTAGAACCGTGACTTTCAATTTGGCATTTTCACGTACCTGTTGTTGTGAATGAAATCGATGTCCACCATTTGATCCAATTCTCTGAACCTCCACGAGTGAAACTTTCTGTCAATTTCTTCAGCGAATTCTCGCATTTTTCTGAGCCTGGAAACTAGTCGTAAAGAGAGTGAAGTGGACATACTGCGTGGCCATGTCATAACAAGGTAAAATATCTGGTGCGTTCAACACAACTTTCCTTAGCTCACTTTCTACATGGCTTTATCTACTTAATCAATTCATTTACCACTCAGTTCACGAACTTGGTCAAACAACACTTCACAGCAGGAAGCGGTAGCGCTTACAGTTCCGGAATTTATTGTGCTGCTCGTACTCATTCCCGTACCAGTATTGAGAAATTAGTACACAGAGAATTAATGACGCTGTAAACAGGATTTTTTTTAAAGAGGATAGTAATTACTTTTGCTGAGTTATTGGGTAAACACTTTTAGAACTGGTAGTAAGGGAAACGGCAGTAGTTGAAATTCAGGAATTTCTGGAGTGAGCCCCATGTATCTTATGAGCGTTTTTAAACACTCACCCTTTAGGTATTGGATTGGACTACAATACTAATTTTTTTAAACATTCTAATAACATTGCAGCGGAGTTTATAAGGAAAAAAACCGCGCCAAAAACGCTTTTCGTCGAAAATTATGATAATTTATTGTACTGCTCTCGTAATTTTCCCAAGAATGGGAATTTTATGGTATAATTGCCTTATTTAGAGCTATCAATATAAAAAATTTAATCAAAATCGCTGGAGCCGTTTTTGAGAAAAAAATTTGATGTTTTGATCACTAAGGTAACTGTAGTCAACGTTCGGTGGATTTTCCCATACTCTTGTTTTTGTGTTGAGAGTGGCCTGACTGTCCACCATAATGTAGATCCTCTGCCGCTTCAGCCCTCCCTGCAGCAGTCGCTTCACATAGACTGTCACCGCAGCCACCTCTGCCTGGAACACCACGGCCCAATGGGATCGCCGCTCTAACTGTTGGCCCAAAGATACCTGCCCCTACAAGGCCACCCTGCACCGAGCCATCAGTGTAATATACCAGCTTCAATAGCGGGGACTCCCCCTTCTTACCTGAATCGGTCATGAATGAGTATCCGAAAGGGTAACGCGAAGTTGAACCTCGTGGGCATCGAGTCTACCATATGCAGTCCGGGCCCCTCCACGTTCACCTTGTCAAGGATCAAGTGGCAGGAACTCCTCCTCCCCCGCATGATCAGACCCAACTCCAACGTACATACAGCCTGGAGGAACCCCATCCTTATTTACATGTATGTAGAGTGGAGCTAAATCTAACAAAACCTCCAGTGCTGCCTTAGGGCATGTTATCATACAGCCTGTAATGGCCAGACACGCCCTACCTTGTAGTTTATTCAACTGTTATAGGTGGTTTATCTTTGGTCAACGTATTTCTACTGAAGCATTTAGGAAGCACAAAAATTAACTGTGTACATTGCGAAATGTTGAACAGCTGCTACTAGATCAATTAATAATTGTACGTTAATTATTTAAAATTGACGTCTACCATAAGGAACTTCTTCTTCGTCTTCCACCACTTCCTCTTCTTCAAATACTTCTTCCGGTAGTTGCTCAACAGCCTGTGACTTTTCCTCTTCTGAAGGAAGTTCTTGAATACCTTTGAGTGAGTAATAAAGGGACGTCATTGATGAAATAAGTTTCAACGAAAGTTACAACCTGATGTATGTGACACACATAACGGGGGCGATTCACTGTTTTCATTCTAAACAAAGTGGCAACAAACTGAATGAATGATCCTGGGAAGTTGGAAATATGCTGAGTATAGCTCAGTTGAGTCATATATTGCTTTGAACGGTGTTGTTTTCAAACTCTCATGTACTCCTCATACGACATAATGGTGATTAGGCTCAAAACTCTTGCATTTGGACAATGCTGTTGGAGTCGAGTTAGAACACCGCGCACTATCGAGCAGAATTCTGTTCATTGTCGAGTTTCACAGGAGTGAAATTCAAGTTAGTTTCAATTTTATTAGCAAAAATGTCCATTGCTTAGTGGAGCTTATGGCAGCATTAGGTCGGACACTGGCACACAGACAATTAAAAAATTATCTTCAGACCACGCTAAACCTGACTGACAGTTCATCTTCCTCTAATTCTCTCTCCCCTTTCTTCCAAATGTATCTCAACGACTTCATGGAATAATTGTTAAGCGGGAATAGTAAACAACTCCCGGTGTGGTGACCTACTTTAAGAACACCTCAGGACGAGAGCTAATTGTTCTCCGTGAGTGCCCTGATACCGGTGACTTCCTAAACTACATAGCTGGGCGACTCATGTTCATCTAGCTCGAGAATTGACGTTTTTGAACTACAGCTTCCTCAACTATTGCAACACTTCCCTTAGAAAGTGGCAGTGTTAAACAGATGTAGCAAGTGTGGTATGGCACAACTTAAGAGTACTGGTTCTACAAAGCAAAACATGAGCCGGGTTTAATTTAAAATATATACACATACGCGTGAGTAATGTACAATCACACATAAAAACCTTCAAAATGCAAAGAAGCGACTTGTATAGAAATAAATGAGTAATTCGGTTAGTTCCACCGGTTGGTAAATTACCTAAGTTAACGTAGCTGTCAGTGAGTCTCAATACCCAGAGAAGACTGAGTCACCAAACAGAAATAAACAACTTAATGGTGATTGAAATTGGCTAACCCCACATGTCAGAAGCTATGTCAAGTTACCAGCAGTATTCCTGGGAAGACTCATGTGGGCTCCCTAACGAATCTGCTCCAGGGAAGATGGAAATAGGCCTCCGTTGGCCAAAGCTTATCCAGCTGTTCCCTTGCTTTTAGCTAACTCCCTGCTATCTTGAACAATTGCAGTTGAAAGGCTGTGGAACTCCCTACATCTCATTTAATTAAAATGAAAATACAAAAGGGACAGGGACAATGGGACAGACAGCCAACAGATAATCAAATAAACATCTTTGATGGCTAACCTTATTCGTCAACCAATCGAAATAAGGGAGAAAGTACAACTCTTGACACTCAGCTTTGGGAAATTTCAAGAAATGGGTGGCACAAAGCAGCTGCTGTGAATGAATCAATATTTTCATCCACATGTCACGGTTAATGCATTATTAATTAACTCTTGCTAGTTTTTGAGCACACTTACTAAATGTACAACTTCATTTCACTATTAGCAGCCACTGGTCACAATAAATTACACGAAAGTGTTGAGTGGTAATCAGAATTTCAATCTGCAGATCAGTCCAAAGGGCTGAATCAAACCTATTAGCAACCTCCTTACACAAATCTTAGCTACGAAACGTTAATCTCCAACCTAACGAAGCTTCTTCGGCAATCGCGCTTCTTTGCATGTCCTCATCCAAAATATCGACAAACGACGATCGCGATTTTCGCGCTACGTGCGTTTTGTGAGTCGGCGCCGGGCTCTTCCCCATTTTAGATTTTCGTCTGCAAAGGAGAAAACATCAAATGCGACAGATCTCGAATAAAGTTAGCGAGTTTAATCATCCAGTGGCGTAATCGTTGAGTGTCTACAGTAAAGGTTACATTATATAGCGGTTAGTGACAATACCAAGTGCGGTTAATCAAAATTTCTAGGGCGATTGTTTATAAGTTTTTAAAAAACTAACGTAATCAGTGGCGGATTTGCTGTCTCGGCCGCCCTAGGCCCCAGGCCATGTAGTAAGTAGGCCACTCACTGCAATCGCTTTATACACTCTACAATTTTGTTAAACATTGACCTGCGCCTACGTCTACTCATACCTATTCCCTATAGAACCTTTTCACAGTCAGGCCGCCAAAGCGCGATTAAAGATGGAAGAAGCTGAAGTGACTCAACAAACATGAAGCAGCACGAGTGAGTGTTTTATAGGATCGCGTGTATAACAATATTCTTCATCAGTTATATGTACGAAATAACTTATACGTACATTTTATATGAACTAAATATTTAATTCACATTGCATTTTCTATATTTTATTAATACATATCTGGTGCGTTGCAACACAAAGCTTTCCTTAGCTCTACAACAATTCACTTGTGTACATAGCTTTTTCTACTTAATCAATTCATTTGAACATGGTCAAACAACACTTCACAGCCCCAGAAAGCGGTAGCGCTCGAAGTTCCGGAATTTATTGGGCTTCTCGTACTCATTCCCGAACCATTATTCAGCAATTAGTACACAGAGAATTAATGACGCTGTAAACAGGATTTTTTAAAAAGAGGATAGTAATTACTTTTGCAGCGTTATTGGGTAAAACCTTTAGAACTGGTAGTAAGCGAAACAGCGGTAGTTGAAATTCAGGAATTTCTGGGGTGACCCCCATGTATCTTACGAGCGCTTTTAAACACTCACCGTATTGGTATTGGATTGGACTACTACACCAATTTTTTTCAACATTCTGGTAATATTTCAGCGGGGTTTATAAGGAAAAAACCGCGCTAAAACCGATTTTCAAATCTTTTGAAAATTTTGATAATTTATTGTGCTGCACTCGTCATTTACCTGTTATTTTTGTCGATATCGGAAAGCTTATTCTATACCACAATAATTACGTTCACTTGCAAAACCGAGAATGAATATAATTTCATATGTAACATATGGAACACAATAAAATAACATCTGCTTGGTATTAAAGCAATAGGGTTATGTCCGCCAGTAGGCAAATTACTAAAGTTAACGTACCTGTTAGGTGAGTCCGCCTCCTCTGGCTGGTGAGTTACTGTGGGCAAGCGCTTTCGATGTAAAGACATGACTCTGACTGACTTAACAGCCAGACGATGATGTCTTTACATCGAAAGCGCTTGCCCATAGTAACTCACCAGCCAGAGGAGACGGACTCACCCAACAGGTACGTTAATTTTAGTAAAATCTGCTTGGTTACGAAGTAAACCAACTGGAGTTACACTCAACCTCAACACATCCCCTTCAAGGGGACTTCAGGTGCAGACCCAGTGCCAGTGAACACCTCGGTAGCTTCACACAGGGTGGGGTGGGGAGGTTGCTTTGGTCAGTAAGTCACTGGGCATTCTATCAGTTGACACGTAATCAACGTCCACCAACTTGTTGTTTATTGCTTCACGGATGAATGCTCAACGTGTTTTAATGCTCCTTGGTCGTCATTCTTGAGTGTCAATTTTCCATGTAACGGATGTCAAGACTTTCCTAGCAATCTCCGCAAATATAGAGCTTCTTTTATGCCCTCGGTGAGGCTCAAGTACTCAGTTTCTGTACTGGAAGTCGCCACAGTTCTTTGTTCCTGATTTCCCATGCAATGGCTGCACCAGCCATTGCGAAAGCCATTCCTAGTATAAGATCTACGATCGAATGAGCGATTCCCCCAAGTCAGCATCCATAAAACCAACTAAAGGCTGATTTGTTTTCCGATATGTCAACTTCATGTCAGCAGTACCTTTCAAATATCGTAAAACCGGCGTGCATCTGTGTATTTGTTATTGAATTGGCTCAAAAAATTGACGGCAAATGTGATATTTGGACGAGTACCCATCGCTAAATATAACAATGAACCCATTAATGATTGGTATGGAATACGACTCATTTCATCTGAATTTAAATTGACTTCGATGGGATTTGAAACTGGGTTAGGATCCTCCATTCCATATTTTTTGAGCAACTCCATCAAATATCTCTTTTGAGATAAATGAATCTCCCGTTTCGTGCCATAATTAAATTATATTCCTAAGCAATGATGAATTTGTTCCATGTCATCCGTCTTGAACTCGCCCTTAATTTTTTATTTTATCTCCTTCAGTTTTTAAGGTTTCGTGACGCAATAGTGAGGTCATCTACGTACACTGCCAAATATACTTTATCCTCATTGTCGTTTAGAACGTATATACACGGCTCAGCATCAGTTGCTCTCATTCCGAGGGACCGCAATTTTTCGTCTAATTTTTTGTACCACTAAAATCGATTTCGGTAATTTTGGTAATTTATTGTCCTGCTCTCGCCATTTTCCCACGAATGGGTATTTTATGGTATAATTGCCTTATTGAGAGCTATGAATATAAAAAAATTAATCGAAATCGTTAGAGCCGTTTTTGAGAAAAAGATTTGGTGTTTTGATCACTATGATAACTATAGTTAACTTTCGGTGGATTTTGTTCATACCCTTATTTTGGCGTCCCATGGTAACCTGTAGGCTAGACATCAAGTTTCAGCTGATTTGGTACGGTGGTTTTCTCTAAAAACCACGCTAAAATCGATTTCGTCGAAAGTTTTGGTAATTTATTGTGCTGCTCTCGTAATTTTCCCACGAATGGGTATTTTATGGTATAATTGTCTTATTACGAGCTATCAAGATACAAAATTTAATCAAAATCGTTGGAGCCGTTTCTGAGAAAAAAATATTTGGTGTTTTGATCACTATGATAACTATAGTCATCTTTCGGTGGATTTTGCTCATACGCTTATTTTGGCGTCTCAATGTAACCTGCGGGCTAGATATTAAGTTTGAGCTGATTTGGTACGGTCGTTTTCTCTAAAAACCGCGATAAAATAGATTTCGTCGAAAAATGTGGTAATTTATTGTGCTGCTCTCGCCATTTACCCACGAATGGGTATTTTATGGTATAATTGCCTTATTGAGAGCTATCAATATAAAAAATTTAATCGAAATCGTTAGAGCCGTTTCTGAGAAAAAAATATGTGGTGTTATGATCACTATGATAACTATAGTTAACTTTCGGTGGATTTTGTTCATACCCTTATTTTGGCGTCCCATAGTAACCTGCGAACTAGATATTAAGTTTGAGCTTATTTGGTACAGTCGTTTTCTGTAAAAATCGTTCACTGACACACACAGACCATTTTCCCAAACAGTGTTTTTCGGACTCAGGGGTCAGAAACGTAAAGACCTGAAGTGAACTCGGAAAAAAGTTTTTTCAGCCGATTACATAACTTTCCTTTCTACTTTGTAGAACCAAAGAAAGTTGTGTGTTGCAACGCACCAGATATATTGGTATTTTGTTCGGATAGTGGGATAGTTTTTAGTCTCCGTTTCATGTATCTGAAGCACTTAGTTTATGTTGTTGTGGTTTGATGTATAGTGTATGGTCGTGTCGGTAGTAGTAGGTTTTCTAAACATGTACTGTAGTTCGTTGTCAAACTGTGTGATTTTTAGATCCACGTAATTAAGAGTTTTATTCTGTTCTTTGTCCATGTCATATTGGATCTCACCAGCCAGAGACGGACTCACCTAACAGGTAAGTTAACTTTCGTAACAGTTGTTCCTTTACATTTTGGAAATGTCCCCTTCTCTCCTCATTCCTCGCCTTGACACCTCAAACCTCGATGTCACATCAGTTCAGCCCCCTTTACTAGTTTGCGCTATTAATTCTGGGGGCAAACCTGTAAGTGTTTGCAGTTTTGGGTTGATGCCTAATGCTAAGTGCGTTTACAGGGAGATAACTGTGGACAATTGGCTCCAGGAAAGCCATTCAGCTTGGGTTTGGAGCTAAGAGGTAGTACCATAAGGAAATTAGAGTATGAAGGCAACAGGAGTACTTGTGGAACAGGCCAGGTAACGAATTTGTTGTTTGCATGCCATCAAGACCAGTTTCGGGTCGACGTCTTCGGTAGGCCTTCGTCTATCTGCACTTTCCACTTTACTCTTGTTCTTAGACTTACGTTTAGTCTTCGCTGTACTCTACTTGTCCCCGCGATATCTTGTCGGTACTACTCTTCTGTCACTTTCTCTCTGTATCTACTCTAGTCATCAACTACTCAATACTGTAAACATCACAATTTGTACAAATTAGTAGGGGGGTACCTTGGGGCGCGTCCGTTTTGAACCGTCCCTTACTGCCCGTCCGCTTCCGTTTGTCCGCTACCGCTCGTCCGTGCCCGCCGCCGCGCCTTCAACCGATACGATTACGACCTCCTGCGCACCTTCTCCCACTCCTCTCCAGCACAAAGCGCCCTGGCCTACGCTTCCCATGGTCGCCAGCCTCCTGCCAACTGGCCCACAACCCAGGCTCGGTGCTCCATGGCCTACATTTTTCCAAGGGCGCCCATCTTCACTTCAGCTGCCTAGGCCCATCACTCCGAGGCTTCCTCAAAGATGTCGGATTGCTTCCGCCTAACTAGGCCCTCCTCCGAACGCCTAACCAGGCCCTCCGCCGAACGCCTAACCAGGCCCTGCGCCGCTCACGCCCAGTGCTTGATGCTCCATCACACTCCAGTCACCAAGTACCCAATCGCTCCATGCCCAGCAATCACCAGCGTACCTTCCCACCTGCTTGCGCCACCGCCCGTCGCGCCTCCTCACTATCCGCTCAAGAGAAGAAGAGGACCTATCTTGGGAAAACGCCTAACCACCCCCACTGCCACCTGATCATGAGGACATGATCTTCTCGCAAGGGGGAGTGATGTTACGGGCACGATCGGAATGAGCTGTGACTCGGAACTCCGGAGCTTCTTTCATCGGGCAGAGCCACTTGAAGCAGCTCCAACTAATTCTGAAGAGGAAGATAGCTGCTGATGAACAGGGAGAGGGGAGAGACCGCACTGCCGCAATCGGGAGGTTAAGAAAATCGGGACCGCGGCGCGCAACGAGGCACTCGGTCTATTTCTCTTCCGGATTCCAACGGCACTACTTCGCTCCTCTTTCATTCTATACCTGTGGGCTTTGATTCGATACGATACTTGGAACGAAGCAATATATTGGTTATTGGAAGGAAGGCCTTATTATTGAGAGACAACCCGAGAACCATCCTATAACACTTGTGATTCTGAACTCTAACTCTTTCATTCCAATCTCCAGTGATTCATTTGCGATTGAGAGATGTTTTGAGTTGTGTTGAGTGGTGGATCGCACGATTCCTGTCTGAGAGTTCAGGAACAGTCAATGTGAACTATAGGAATAGGAACTCTTCAATAACCTAGGGATCAATGAGCCCTCAGGCATCTGTGCTAAGTAACCTGAGTGGGGCATTAAGCAACAATACTGCCAACGTGTCAGTTAGTGTCAAAATCTCAAGAACTACTCAATTGTTCTCATTACCGCACTTATGAAAATTCGCATACTTAGCATATTTGCCCGTTGGAGCAAGCTGTTTCTCTTCAGCTTCTTTCACAACAGACAGCTCCTCGGGCTCTTCCTCTGATACCTCCTCAGGCGGCGGTGGAGGAGGCGGGGGCTTGATAATGTCGACCCTTTTCATGCAATTCTCCGTTTCATACCTACGGAAGATGTAAGAATGAGTGACGCCCAAGCAAAATATTTTAAACCCCTCTTAAGCATCTGTCAGAAAATATTGTTCAACAACTAAAACGATCACCTCTCCATGATGTATCCTGCCATAGAGGACATTAGTACAGCGACCAATTCATCTTCGGGAGTCGGAGGATCGGCCCCAAGACCAGCGATTCTGTCAGGCTCGAGGTAAAAGCTCGCTTAAACCATAAAGAAAGCTTAATTATTCGTGAAGTAGTCACATTAACATAACAAAATGTAAATGACAGCAGATGTAATGAAAGGAGTCACAGAAGAATGAATAGATCTAAGCGTCTACTTATTTTACACTTCATTACATCGCTGCGTTATTTACTACACCCCCCTCCCACTCAAAAGCATTCAGCCCAGGTACCGCAAGTTCCAAAATACACCAGATTCGCATATGGAGAGAGGTGGACAGTGGGCAAGTTAACTTTTACCTCACCCAGTTCCTGATGTGACACAGAACTTCTAACTTTTTTTCTGCTAAGCGATACCAGTGGCGGCTGGCCACTCTTCTTCAAAAGGCGCCTGGTCGCGAAGTCTGTCTCATCCCGACAGAGGGCGCTAACCACACAGTTCTCCTGGAGGGGATAGAACGTAGCCAATGAGACAGGACTCCCCCTTCCGACAAAACAGCCTGTAGTCTGTCTACAGCTGGTACCACAAATGGGGACTTTGCCTCAACGAATCCAAAATCAGAAGCGGTCTGCTTCTCACGCCATAACATCCCCCCTCCAATAATCCAAGTTGGATGCCATCCGATTCCTTGGGACAACCGGTGCAAGTACCTTGGAGTCATCTTCGACAGGAAACTCAACTGGCACAGGCGTCCGCGGCTAAGTCAACGGAGCCTTCACTGCCCTCCGGCCACTCTTCAACAACAAAAAGGTCTCACAACCATCGAAAATCCTCGTCTTCAACGGCATCATCAGGAGCATCAGCACCTACGCTATCCCTGTCTGGGGCACAGCCTCCTCTCTCCGAGGGCACTTTCATGAAGGTCCCTCCAAGGAGTCCTCTGCTCCCCTCGCTACATTAGAAACCGACAGCTCCTGAAGGGAACCGGCCTCCCTTCTCCCTTAAGTGAGGCCGCCGCAACCTATGCCCTCAACCTCCGCACCTCACCCCAACCCGTCCAATACGCCCCCAATGCCTTGGACATCGTCCGTAGGCCCTGCTCCCTCATCCCACGCTAACCCTGTCCCGCATCTCAAATGCCCATGAGTCCCCCTGTAACCGCAGGCCAGCCTCTCGTCCTTCTAGTTTAGAACCTCCAGGTTGGCAACCGCAGGGAAGGGGTTTTAGTCGGTAAAAATCCGCTACTACCCTCTTGGGTGTCTTTTGAAGATTTCCCTTCCCTGGAAGCGTGTAAAAAAAACAAAAAAACTGTCTACAGAGGGTTCCCACAGCAATCAGCCCACCGAAGCAGAAGGAGCCACAACTCAACCGAGTCCCTCGCCATGAGGAGCTACTGATCAACCGAGTCCTTCAAACCACACTTCAACTCAGAATTTTATGGAATTGTTGAGTGATTGGGGAGCTGCAAAAAAAAATTTAATTGAAATCGTTTAAGCCATTTTTGTGGAAAATAAAGAAAGTGTTATGACCAGCATGACTGTGGACTATTCGTTTTTGGGGGATTTTGTTCATGCCAATATTTTGGCGTCCTGTGGTAACCAGTTCAGGAGTTTTTAGATTCACTAGGCCTTGAAACGTAATGATCTGAAGAGAACTCAAAATTTACATTTCAGCCAATTACGTAGCTTAATAAAAAAAACATGCTTATTACATTACTTCCTTCCTATTTCGTAGGGCTTAGGAAGTTGAAACACTGACGATATTCCTAACTTATTCTCCGTAACTATTTTTCCAACTATTCGTCGAATGATAATATATACCAAAATACATCAGAGAATGATATTAGCAGAACGTTTCAACTTAGTTTTTTAAATTCGATCAAAGTGATTTTCATCGCACAGATCAGTCAGGTATATTGAATATACCGTAGCACTGTTCGAGCAGAACTGATAAATAGCGCGCAAACGTGGACCACGAGAGAAGATAAGCGATCTTTATCAAATTGCCAGGGTCAAAACGGAAAATTCATTGACAGACTTACGCTCCGGGGGGACAGTCGGAGGAGGTCCTTCGAGAGGAGGAGTCACAGCCCTCTGGCTGATGAGAGAGTCAGTTTTAGGTTTGCAAAACCAATCAACCATCTTTAAATGAACGTTTAGACGTTGGAGAATTTCTTCAACGGCGAAATAATGGAGTTCCTTCGTAATTGTCATGACACCAATAACAATAATTACGTAACTGTATCCTATCCAATGAAATTGACAAATGAGGGCATCCAGTCGTGGGAAATAACCCATCGCAAGAGTGAAAATTGCAACGCAATATAACAGAGGGCTGTTAACTGCGATCTTCCCGCTTAAAATGGTTGGCACACGCTCGAGGAACGACGCATTATCATCCACAGTGCTGCAACAGTAAATACTATTTATAAAAAAAACTGTAACGTCACTCAGCAGATAGAAAATCAGAATGCTAGAAACCTCCCTCCAGTACAGGGATTTCGCCGCAGTGCCGATTGATCGAATTTCGTTTAGCAGGAGGAGCTGAAGTCACCCCAAGCTGGGACCCCCATGCCTGTAGAAGGCATACAATAGTGTGTATTTACACACTGTACCATTCAGCCTTGGCACGAGCACCCTTCACCTTTGTGTGGGTGTTCCAAACCTACATTAGCCTACTCAGCGATAAATGTTTTAGTTTCAATTCACCAGATAACCTTTTGAAACGTTAACATCCGAAGAATATTATATTTGTAGCGTTCCTCCAGGCTGTGCGTATGTTGGAGTTGGGTCTGATCATACAGGGGAGGAGGAGTTCCTGCCACTTGATCCTTGACAAGGTGAACATGGAGGGGCCCTAACTGCATGCGGTAGACTCAATGCCCGTTAGGTTGGACTTAGCATTACCCTTTCGGATTCACGAGCGATTCAGGTGGGAAGGGGGAGTTCCTGCTATTGAAGCTGGTATATTACACTGATGGCTCGGTGCAGGGTGGCCATGCAGAGGCAGGTATCTTTGGGCCAAGAATTAGAGCAGCGCTCCCCCATTGGGGTTGCTGGCCACTGTGGTCCTGGCAGAGGATCTACATCATGGTGTAGTCAGGCCACTCTCACGGCCTTAAACGCAGCAGGTGTGGGAGTGTCTGACTGGCCTGAAGGCTCTGGCCGAAAACAACAGTGTAACACTGTGTTGGGTGCCAGGGCATCAGGGTATAGAGGGAAACGAACGAACTGATGGGCTGGCAAAGAAGGGATCGGCCCTGAGCCCTTTGTTGGGACTACCAGGAGCCACCTACGTAGAGAGGTTGCCTGTTCTCAGGTCACTGTCCGCTGAGGTACCACCTTGCAAATACTGGCAAGTGCGAGGTACAGGTATGCAGGTTCTCCGAGGTGGGGCTAGTGACGGCAGAGCATGTGCTGTGCGTATGCGATGGACTCGTGGCATCGCGCCGTCGCGTGTTTAGGAGGCCCTTTCTTCAGCCAGAAGAGGTGGGAAATGCAGAACTTGCGGATGCCTCCACTTTGTGCGGGGGTGGTGACGAGCCATGGGACCTGGGGGTGGTGCAGGGGGGCCATGACCTGAGGCTCATGGACGTTCTTACAAATAAGCCCGTTTGTGGCTGCAGTGAGGGTATCGCCTGCATCCACCCTTTCAAAAAAAAAAAAAAATTCAGCCTAAAGTTTCCACTCTTTTTTGGAGGGGTGACTCCAACATGTGTGAGATAATTCACTCACTTGCGAGCGAATCAAGTAGTTGTGAGTCGTAATCACTAGGGAATTGACTCCACCAAAGGCGCATGATTATCGGTCTTTAAGTACGAGGTTAACACAATAAAAACAAAGTCAAATATAATTCGTTTTTACAAAAATCGTTAGTTATGACAAAATAAATTTACTAGTTAAGGCACGTTATTACATATTTTCAATACATAATATAAAATCTTCACATTGTGGACGGCATTAAAATACTATAACATTAAAGACCGCAGTCATCAAATCTTGAAGTTGCTCATAGTGACGCGTTGCGGTAAAATACATCCATTTCGAACGTGGGCGCTCTGTCCGACAATACGTACAGTACAACTATGGCAGTAACCTAACTGTGATATGTGTGAGCAGTTTTGCAGCGACTCAATAGTCGATGCGTTACGAAAATTACATTCCACGCGAATAATCTGCTTTAAGCTTCACACTCTGGAACGAATCTGGGGAAGCCCGTAGAACCCAAGAAATGGGGCACTGAACATTTCCTCATGGAACCTCAGACTACTCAAACCATAACAACACGTTTTCTGCGTCTCAAAAAAAACTGGCGTGTGCGCGATCGCTTTTAGTTTTAAACAACACCATTTTACACAACAACGTAGCTATGCGGCCACCCCCAGACGTTCATGTGTGGCCTCTCTAATAATTATCGAGACGCCAAAAAAAAATTTAAAATACAAAAACATCAGGTGCGACGCATTACGCAACTCTCCTTGGCCCTTAGTACATTCCGCAATTTTCTTGAACTAATCAAATCTGTATAATACTGTCAATAACAACGTTCTTTCCACATGGTGTTTAAGATACTGGAATTTATTGTGCAGCTCCTACTTGCTCCGTAACCATTATTGAACAATTAGCGCGCAGGCGATTTAAAATACTGACTACGCGATTTATTTTGAGAATGACTATAATAACTGTTCCAAAATTATTGGGTAATAACAGTGAGAAATGGTAATTGGTTAAACTGTGGGGTCGAAATTCCGATATGAGCTTTGTCAAGCACTTGATCTCCTTTTTTTGAAGATTCTAGTATCATTTGGGCGGAGGTTATAAGGAAAAAACTGGGCTAAAGTCGATTTTCGTCGAAACGCGTAGTAATTTATTGTGCTGCTCAAGTCATCTTCCCGCGAATCAGAATTTTATGGTGTCATCGTGTTGTTTAGAGCGGTCTGTACAGAAAATTCAATCAAAATCCTCACGCCCGTTTATGAGAAAAAAAAGTTTTTTATCGCTATAACTGTGGTTAGTTTTGGGCGGATTATTCTCATATCCTTATTATGGCGTCCCATGGTAACCTTCAGGCTAGACGTCAACTTTGAGCTAAATTTGTTTCATTCAATCGCGTTCACGGACACACACAGACCAAATAGTGTTTTCCAGGCGTGACGAGTGGAAGAGAACTCAAAATTAGTTTCTACTTCTTAGGGCCAAGGAAAGTAAAAACAGGTGTATGCTGTCGCTTGTAGTTTAAAGTAGCACAATGTGGCTACGTTGCTTCTACATATGGCGTCTCTAAAGATTAGTCCAAACACCAGAATAAAAAGTGAATTGCCTTAGCGAGACACAAAGGAAAGGAAGGCGTGAGGATCGTTCCAATTTACTTCTCTCCCATGGACACAAATTATACCATTGTCGCATTAACGCGGATATCACAAATGTCAGATTCGAGCGGTGATTAAAAAACGCTTAAAACGTAAAGGGAATTCCGGCAACTAAAAGGATTTAAGCCGTTTCTTGAACGACCGTAAGAAGGTCCGTTGTATTGATAAAACATTATGATTAATAAACTACTCAGTGCTGTGCTCATGAGCAGTAATTTACAACTAGTCGCAAAAAATTGATTTCAAGCTCGCGTCTAATTTGCCTGCATTCGACGTCATGTTTGTTCTCTGGTAAAGCTGCGTCCAGACGAGTGAGAAAAAGATGAGCCAACGGGCTTCTATTGACGGCATCTCATACACAATGTGGACAGTTTAGGCACGCCTAATTATATTGGGCTTTCCTTATAACACCAAAGGATCTGCGTTTTGGTCGTGAAGAAAATGTCAGAAGAGCGCTTGATGGGCTTGAGAGCCAGTTACTGTCCAGAGATTAGGGCTTTCCACCACTCGAGTCTTTTATAAGGCACTTCGGCAAATATATAAATACAAATGACTCTTTTCTATGTTGTCCAGCCCTATGATTGAACGTTCAATCTCCTAGACGCTTTGACTGGGTACTGGATTGTTTTGCCCGTCAGAAATGTAGATCTTTTGTTTGGCGTATTTACCATTGAGTTATGATTAAGTAAACAAATCCTTCTAGTGAATCGCCTCAACACAACTGGATAGGTAATGAGCAAGAATACTGCACTGAGACATTCTCATGACTGTCCTACTGACGTATCTCACCACTACACATCAGACCTTCTCATTGGCACTCCCCCAATGGCGGGCGCACATTGAGAGAGACTTGCTCACTGACAAAAAGGGGGCAGCGCACGCAGTCCTTCCCCGACTGAGTGACGAGGACGTAACAGGGAAGAAACTCAAAGCGGCTCGAGAATAAGTGCTGGGAATCTGGCCGTCACCTGCGTGCCATTATACTCTCTGTGCCTCTTGAACTGCCGCCTTTACGGCGACGTCTGCACCCACGCTTGGCTCGCGAGGAGTACCTCCTGTCAGATAGGTCAGCCATTCAGCGCCTGACCTCCTTCGCCTGAAACGGTGGCCCCAGCACGCACAATACAACACTCGGGCAATGATGTCACAGAGCAGCAAAGGAGCTTGGCATTGGCGCCTGTGAAGCGAGAAATTCTGGCAAATAACGCGACCAACTCGGCTACAGCCATTAAGTCAGTGTTGTCCCGGCCCATTATACACATTAATCGGTTGAGAATGCCAACAACTGAATTTCCAATTTGGTTTTCTTAAGTTAACATTTTTTATTCGACTTTCAGTCGATACAAATATTTTTCCGTCAGTGCAGAAATGTCTTTCAGGGGCACCCCTTTTAAGGTATTCCAAAAATCCCATTGTAATCGACAGGACCGTGGCTGTCGACATGAGAGATCGATCAGTTCAACTAGTCCCGTAGGTTTATATAGTAATTCAATTTAATTGTTTTTCTTTCGTGAATTAGTAATAATTACCTACCTAAGACATTAATTAATACTAGTACTACACACATCAAAAGATAGTTCCTCAGAATTAAACAAAACAACAAAAATTGTACCTTAAAGACAAGTTCTGTACAACTGAGAAGGCCTCCTAGAGCAGCTCTTCAACACACAGTGTTTTAATGCGCATGAAATTTGCACATCGGTTAACATAAACTGAAATGCGTCGAACTGTAAGCTCTAGCCGTGTTTGCAGAGCAACCTCAACTTTGAGTTTAGAGTAAAGTGAGGCCCTCTACTTGTCGCCGAGCCACTCTCAAGTTATCCCTCATCGACCACACTTTCACCCCCCCCCTCCCAAGCCTTTTTATGGCAGTTAATTCGCTCCTCTACCATATCCCAATTATGTGCGTAGATGCGTCGTCTCCTCTCATATACCGTCAGATCCTCAGGGTTGTGAACTCCCAATGATTCACCACTTTTTATGAGAACTCGCTTTTGGCAAGAACACTACGAGAACTTTCAGGAATGTGCATTCACATTGAAAATAAAACTACCGCAAGCTACGCCTTTTGCTCATAAGTCTGGACGCCGCTCGGCACTACGATTTGCATCAACTTACAGCTAAGCTACACTCACCAGCAAATTTGGCTTTGGTTTTTTTTTTTTGAAGAAACTCAATTTTAATACAAAATTGGATGCCGAATTTCGTAAAACTTAATATAAAATTTTAACGCGCAAAAATGAATTTAAAGAAATGTACCTGTTGCCAAACTAGGCAAAGCAAGCTCAATCTGAGGTACTGAACAAGCAGAGCTTCGAAGTGAAAGAATCAGATCTAATTTGAAAGATTTTCTTTAGATCCTATTCGACGACAGTCAACATCGACTAAAGAACCAAACGGACAAAGGTAAAAGAACCAGTAAATTCCAAGGCGATAAACTGACGCCCGAATTGCACCCATCCTTCGAATTGCACGTGCAGTATTCCATGAAAATGTTGTAAGTTCCGGTTCTCATGATGCAAAACCTTTCGTCTCCGGCAATCCCCGGTTGTCCCAAGAAGGCGCAACTGCGAAAATATCTCCACTGCCCGTGCACTGCAACAAATGAACGATTTGTGAAATTGGAGCGGAAAAAACTAGAGATGTGGCATATTATTGATGGTTTCGGTGGGAAGTTGTCCACTTAAGAACCAACAGGTAATCGGCATGTAAAAATTTTACTTAAACCGTGTGTTCATGTCTTCCCGTTTGTGTTGTTGCTTTCTACGTTACTTACGAGTGAATATTGTGGTTCTGTATTAAAAGCATTTTTCACCAACGTATAACAGACTACAGGCCCAACTCGTTTCCACTACGCCACTCTGCTATATTTGCTCCCTTCAACAAACTAAATCGTGTAATAATGTACAATGAGAAAAAACGAAAATTAGGAGCTCCTATTAAATGAAGGAAAATAACGAACAATTGAAACGGGAAAATGTTTAAGCTAGTGTTCCCGATAAATTAGAATAAAAACGTCCGACTGTTTAGTGAAATCGGCAGTTGAGGTATGTTGCGAGAAGTCGGCGATTCTTGCGGCGAGGAGTCGGCAAATGATGCTCGTGTGGGAGTAGATGTCAGGTGGGATGCTGATGACCCAGGAAAAATATCTGGTGCGTAGCAACACACAACTTTCCGCCACCCCTTTAAGTTCGAACACCACCTACATAGGCGGGCGCTATATCTTCGTTCAACGCATTTTTACAGGAACATTTATGGAGAACAAAATGTAGGGACTAGTTAGCTGAAAGTACTCCGAAAGTTTGATCGAAATCGTTAGAGCCGTTTTTGAGAAAATCGGAATACCGATAAAATAATATTCGACAAATCTCCTTTTCTGAGTTAACTTGGCTTATATCTCCGTTCAACATATATATATACAGAAATAATTATAGGAAACGAGATGTAAGTATAGGTTACTAAAAGACACTCCATTAGGATTTATCACATCTGGCGAAGAAGTTACCCTGGAATTTACGTAAATGTTCGAAAAAACGTTATTTTTGACACATTTTGATTTTTATCTCTGTTCAATGGACTGTCAGAGAAACATTTATTGAAAAGAATATGTATGTATCAACTATTTGAAAACATCCTGTGAGTTTGGTGAAAATCGCTGAAGCCGTTTTGCCAAAAAGCGTAAAAAACCTATTTTTGCTTCATGGGCCTATATCTCCGTTCACCGTATTTTCATGGAGATATGTATGGAGAAGAAAAGTTAGGTATTGATTAGGAGAAGATAATTTGAAAGTTTAATCAAAATCGTTAGAGCCGTTTTCGAGAAAAATGCGAAAAACCCTAGTTTTTGGTACATTTTCGTCCCCCACCCCCCTTACACATCGACCGAAATCGCCCATAACCTTAATTTAGTGTCTACAAAAACAACAAACAAAACTTAAAAAGAACCAGCTCAATTGGATCAGCCGTTCTCCTGCAAATCCAACACACACACGGACCACGCGCCGAAATTAGGTTTTTTAGACTCAGTAGGGTCTGAAACGTAAAGATCTGAAGAAAACCCAAATTTTTTTTGGGCCGATTACTATACTTTCCTTCCCTTCGGGTAGCGGAAAGTAAAACGGGATGAAGTGGCGGCTTGATACGACAATTGAGCGGCTGAACGCGTTGTTCCAAAAAGGGGAAAGGGGGAGCAATAAAATACGTCTTCATTTTCCGCATTAACACGTGCATTGAGCACTTTCCAACAAAGTTCGGTTTTTCCACTGTGACCCCTCAGCTACATGCATCGACGACAGTCAATGTAAATCACACATTGCGTTAGCGTAAATGCAGGGTATGTACTTTGGCTGGTGCAACTATCACTTCAGAATCCAAGAAGCAATGAACCGGCACAACAGAGAGCTGTCTACTTACAGTCAGCATGTGTGCTCGAACTGGGCCTTGTCAGGCACGGTAGAAGGGCTCTGCTCTGCTGTATTGAACTGGGTGTGTGTGTGTGTGGGGAGGCCACCTCACTGTCAGGGCAAATTAAATACAACTTCAAACTGCCCTTCGGGATACTGATTCATGAAAGATCAAGATTGGGAAGGGGGCGATCCCACACTTGAGGTCGGGGTCATGGTATATTACACAGACGGATCAGCGAGAGGTGGCCTGGGAGGTGCAGGAGTTATTGGCCAGGGATCTGCGCAGTGATACCACTAGGTTCAAGCATGGACCTCAAAGGCTGTCTTGTATTTCGTGCGAGAATTGTGGGAACACATTTGGAAGTCGCATCAGAGGACACAAGCTCCTTGGGAACTATGGGTGGAACTGAGAGGACATGAGGATGGGCTGCATCACACGTCGATACGTCACAAAATGAGGTTTGCGATCATTTTTCAAATTTTAGTACTTTCGCTAACTAGTGCCTACGTATTTTACTTTCCATGGCTCTACAAAGTAGAAAGGAAAGTTCTTCAGATCTTTACGTTTCAGACCCTCCTGAGTCCGAAAAACACTATTTGGGAATATGGTCTGTGCGTTAACGATTTTTAGAGAAAACGACCGTATCAAATCCACTCAAACTAGATATCTAGCCCGCAGGTTACCATGGATCGCCTAAATAAGGGTATGAGGAAAATCCGCTGAAAGTTAATTATAGATATCATGGTGATCAAAACACCAAATATTTCTTTTTCTAAAAAACGGCTGTAACGATTTTGATTAAATTTTTTATATTGACAGCTCTCAATACGGCATTTATACCATAAAATTCCCATTCGTGGCAAAATGATGAGAGCAGCACAATGAATTCCGGAACTGTAAGCACTACCGCTTTCTGCTGCCGTGAAGTGTTGTTTGACCTAGTTCAAATGAACTGAGTGATAAGTGAATTGAGTAAGTAGAAAAAGCCATGTACAAAGTGAATTGACGTAGAGCTAATGAAAGTTGTGTGTCGCAACGCTCGATATTTATTGAATAAATACGCAAAAGATACAGAGCCTGTGTACGCAGCACAGGTTTTTAAGGCCTAATTGTTTCTTTCGTGGGATTAAGGTAAGTAAAAGGGATTTCGCTTCACCAGTCCTAGAAGTTGATAATAAGTATCCTCCAAGCGAAAACGTAGAGCCGCTCCCACAAGGAACGAACCGATTCGAATATTGGCGGGGAGCGCCGAAGGCGTTAGGCAACGCCTACTTGTTGCTCGAGTTAACTTGGCAACACGACGAACCAAAACAACGAACGCCCTGGCGTGGAATTCATCGGATAACTAGAAAACTACGCGATTTACACGCGCATTCTTTCGAAATCCCTCATTAACGTCGAATTAAATCCGAATGAACGCGAGTCAGAGTTTCAGTCGTGCAAGTGAGCACTCAAACAGTACGTGAGGGTTTTTAATACCAATCAGGGTTTTACCTTTTTGCCTGATTTTGCGGCACATCGTAGGTCGGACTCCGGGAAGATGAGGGAGGTCTGCCTCTTGTTTACAGTCGGTAATGGGTACGGTTGAGTTGTCGAAGGGGTCGGCGCATTTCGGATCGGAATCCGATCGACACACCCAACATTTGAGAGCCAAACCTGATTAAAGCAGAACGAAAGCTCGGCGTTAAATTAAAACAACACTCAATAACCGTACGTTAAACGTATCGCTTTTCATTACGCAAAATAACGAACTTACAAGGCGCCAGAAAACTCAGAAGTAGAACTGTGGAGGCACGCATTTTAAACGTGACGATCACTAAGAGTTTCTAGATTTACAACACAAATCAGACTAATTTGCCGAATATCAATTTAAAACGAAAATATTTCAGTCTCATTAAACAACACGAACGAGTCGACACGGCATCTGACGCTGAGATGTTCCGTTCCGGTCACGACCCGTTCATTTGAACGGGTCATCCGCGTCACTGCTTATAAATACCCGCTCAGTTCACAGTTCGTTCACTGAACGAACTTGACGTTCCCTGTCAAACACAAAATTCAACCGTGTTAATAACGCCTTTGTAAATATTCATTAAATTTACATGTGTATCGGCGATGTAACTAACGAAGATAATATGGAACGAACAGTTTCATTTCTGCGTTTATAGTAGAATCGGATGACGAAAATCCTAACGAGAACACACTTCAATGGATTGTGTATTTCATTTAGATAAAAATATTTTGGAAGTATCACTACAGTGATTTCCTTAAGACAAACATGACGAGAATAACGTATATTATGTATCAGGAAAAAAAGAACGACTTCAACAAATCTCATTGAACAGGAAATTGCGTTATAATCTCGACGAGCAGGCGTGGCACTTCGACAATGACAGTCGCCTCGTGACCACTATTTCTAAATATGTGGTACGACGCATCACACAATGTTCCCCAGTCTCACGCTCATTCAGCATTTTTTATCCCTCGAACAACTAAACTAATTAAACTTTGTTTATACGAACCAGTCAGAACTTTTTGTTTTAAAGTCAGAAACTGGCAGTGTCTGTGTTTCGGAATTTATTGGGTTGCTCCTACTTATTATCGCTATTATAGGACTGCTATAGCGAATGGTGGGAGGGTTGAGATCATTGTAGGTAATGAAGTTCGTGGAAAAATTATGAGAGCGGCACAAACGTGTCAACAAAATCTTGAGGAGGGTTCCCAATATGCTACTTCCTTGGAAGAAAACTCTTGTATATAGACGTGAGTGAAATGCTGTCAGATGAGATGCTTCTCAACGTCTGTCCAACTTTCTACGAAGCAACTGTCGTTGATTGAGCCCAAAGTTGTGTTCAATTGTTCATAAACATCAGACAACGCTCGAAGGAGTGGGTTGAAGAAAGAATAAAAAATTGAAGGCAGGGGGGGATTTAAAATTCCCATCGCGTTAGAAGAAGTTATCCACCGATCTTGAACAACAGTGGCCCACATCGTGAATTTGCAATGTTCGAAAAATGTCACGATATCCTACTAAGTGTGAGAATCGAGTGCGTAGGATAACGCCCGAATGTAATTCGTACACGGAGTTTTCTTCGCAATCACAGTTCAGAGGTTTATCACCACAAGTGGGAGCTAATGCGAGTGAAAGGACGACACCGCGATGAGAACAGACACCCAGACACTGAAGTTTCGAGCAATCAGGACATTTGAGGCGCATATTCAGCACGAATGTACCTGACAAGCCTTCGCCTAATTAGAGAGGTATACAAGATGTAAGGAGCGAGAGTTACCTTCAAAAATAGATAAGGAAAAAAGTGACTGCAACCCTTAGACTTTATTTATCTTCGAAATGAAAATTCTAAAAAATAATTGTTAACGATACGAAAAGTGCTTTCAGTCGATATTCACTGCAATGTGAACAAACCGTGACTTAACTCCAATTTTGCAAATACTAACCGAAAATACTCGATAAAAATAGTCTTTTCTCGTAAATTTGCTCCTCAACAAAATTACCGCGTCAACTGCTTAAGCTTCATCGCCAGAATCTTCTACACGGAACTAACGCAGGAAGGTCACCTGACACCACTTGGCCCTTTGAGCATGGCTAACAATTCAATTGGAGACGCCCCATATTTTTTCTGCAGGACGAAATACTGGTTAACAAAAGGATACATTTTGAGCTGGTTACAGTATTATAAGTGCATAAACAACCATACGGCAAGCAAACAACGAAAATGTAGATTTTAGCCGCACAAAGGTGGGATCAGCTTTGTTTGTAACGTTTAATCACTGCTAACTCTCACAACCAACAATTTACCTTTTCTGGACAATATTTCCTCACAAGCCAGAGGAGACGGACTCACCTAACAGGTACGTTAACTTTAATATTTCCTTCCTTTCCGTTTGTGCGGCATTTTGTTTCGACCTATCAATTTTATCATTATAAAACTTCAAACTCAGGATACGGATTTATTAAAGATCCTGGTGGGAAGAGGGAGTTCAACGCTTGAGACCATGGTATATTATACTGGAGGATCAGTGAGCAGGTGCGGGAGTCAATTGGATAGGGATCCAGACAGCGACACCACTGCGTGAGCAGCATCTTGTGTGTGCAGCACCACCTGCGTAGGGGGCTGAAA
Source organism: Pachypeltis micranthus (assembly GCA_020466155.1). Classification (NCBI taxonomy): domain Eukaryota; kingdom Metazoa; phylum Arthropoda; class Insecta; order Hemiptera; family Miridae; genus Pachypeltis; species Pachypeltis micranthus. The sequence continues at coordinate 9,117,332 of CM035780.1, forward strand.
CGGGAAAAGATATACAGACAGACAGTTCGGCTGCCCTTAAGGCCACTGTCGAGGGTGGTCTTCCGTAAGGTCAGAAGGGCCCTTTTGAAACTGTCCACTCAAGTAAATGGTTACACATCAGGTGGGAAACCAGATTAAGAACTCCTCACAGATGATACAGGGTTACTGCATGGTCATACCTCGAAACAGTCAACACATGGGCAACAGTTTTCAAGATCAAAACCTGCCGTACCTCCACAGGTCTGAATTTGGTGGATACTGGGCAAGTGCATCCGGTTTCATGATGGTGTTACGGGACGCACCAAACCCTTCGATTCAGCGGAGGCTCGTCTGGGGCATTTATGCTGACTGGGCACCTCAAATGCCCCGATTCGCTCGAGACTTCGCGGGAGTCAGTTGAATCCGAGCCGGTTCCCTCGTCGCCGTGTTGCCCGCGCCTGCGCGCTCCCCACTCAGTTCCCCTGTCTGTGGTGGTAAAACTCCGAATGTAATTGAGAATAAAACTCTGTTCCAATTGCATTCAGCTTGATATCGTACTAACTTCCCGACTCTCTTAGTGCGATATCGCTTCAATATAAATCCCCCCCGTAACATTGGCGCCCAACTAGTAGTCGAACTTCCCCTGCATTAGTTTGAGATGCCGGCCCCTCGCAAAAACTTGAAGGTTCTTCTAACGCGATGGGAATTTTTGATCCCCCACCTTCAATTTTTTTGCCCTTCTGCTGTGACCTACTCTCTCGCCCGTCATTATGTTCGAACGTTGTCCGTTCTTGACGAACAGTTGAACACAGCTTTGTCTTCAATCGACGACGGCTGCATGGAGGAAGGCGGCACAGATGTGAAGGAGCTTCTGGTCTACCAGCATCTCGGACACATATACATAGATAAGGTCAATGCTTATCTAGCAGCGAAGAAGGATGAACCTACGGATGCATCAACAGCGACATCTTCCCGCGTGTCTGTCCCCAAACGACCTCGCAAACAACGAGTCCGGGGAAACCACGAACCTCCAAAATGGACTGGTCAACACGAGCCCACATCGCCAGAGCCACATCCCTGCCCTATCTGCGGCAAGCATCATGGGGTAAAGAAGTGCCCACGTTTCCTCAACTCCAGCCAGGAGGCTCGAAGAATCTACGTGGAAGAGCACAATCTGTGTACAAATTGTCTGGCAGCCTCACACACGCTGAAGAGCTGCCACTCCACGTACACGTGTGAATGCTGTAAACACAGGCATCACACCCTACTACACCCCATGAGCCAGGACACCGCACTTGTTCCCAAAAGTGCAACCAACCACTGCACGGTAGACCCAGCATCTGCGCTCTGCGCTACCCCTTCTGGAACACCTGAGGGCAGGTGTCCTCTGAGGAGGAGGGAAACTACGACTCCCCTCACCCAGAGAGTCGTCTTTTGCCAAGAGACGGACCGATTCTCTGAACCACGGATGTCGCAGCTGCGTGGGACGAAGACGTACGATCCACATATTCGACTCACACACCCGATCCACACATCCCAAGATGTTTACGTCAGAGACATTGTGAGGTGACTGTTTATTTGCATTTGTTCAATACTCCCACCACAAACAGGGACACCTTTTGGAACTTTAATCAAAATCATCTCTCTCTCGCTATGCTCAAGATTAGGTTCCCCTTTGTTGGGTGGACAGCAACGCCCTGAACTGCAGTGTTCATAAGTACCTGAGGACAGGCACTTCATCAAGGGCGGAGTGGTGTTACGGGACGCACCAAACCCTTCGATTCAGCGGAGGCTCGTCTGGGGCATTTATGCTGACTGGGCACCTCAAATGCCCCGATTCGCTCGAGACTTCGCAGGAGTCAGTTGAATCGAGCCGGTTCCCTCGTCGCCGTGTTGCCCAGCGCGCGCGTTCGCTCCACTCAGTTCCCCTGTCTGTGGTGGTAAAACTCCGAATGTAATTGAGAATAAAACTCTGTTCCAATTGCATTCAGCTTGATATCGTACTAACTTCCCGACTCTCTTAGTGCGATATCGCTTCAATATAAATCCCCCCCGTAACAATGGCAATACCACTAACTCCATGACAATTTACTGTTTTTACTCTCTCCGAGGGTTTAGGTACCGTCATATAGGTAACGAAACAGATCTGATTAGGCGTTATGTAAAACTGCCCAACAGGTTTCCCCGGGCGAGCAAAGCGACGATATCTGTATTTAAAGAATGAAGGCAAAAATTCCGGAATAATGGAAAAAGAGCGCTTTTGTGAGCTACAGGAGCGAATAATGGGGAACGTCGGGGTGAAACGCAGTATGCACAGGTTCCTGATGGAGCATTTAGGGCTTACGTTAAAGAGGTATGGCAACGTCAGAGAGCTGCTGACTCAGGTAAAAATTATCTGGAGCTTTCGAGTTTCCTCTGAATATGAATCTTCATCTTTGACTAGACAAGCTATCTTTGTCTACAATACAACATGTGCTTGCCATCAGAGGGGCGACACGTTCTTTGTTCACAATTGGTGGGTACATAGTAGTACGCTGCAAAACAAGGCAGGACAGTGAATAACCAACAACAGTGTATTATAGTCCCCCTCCCCTACACTGATGGAGCGAGGGAAAGACATCCATGCGTTACAGAGCCAGGCAAAGTGGTAAAGTACGAAAATGAAGCTTCCCGACTTCCGATACTGAAGAAGTACAAACGAAATTCTATTTTACACCAGTAAATCGGATTACTGCAGCACTATTTGGTTGTAAATACGGTACAACAAATAATTTACACACATTTCTCTTAAAACAGATGCCAGCGAACATGAACAAACAAGCGGCAAATAGTAACTTTGTTGAGGAGCATGAAGCAGTCCCAGAGGGAAATAACGCCAATGTCAAAGTAGAACACTTCGGAACGAGAAATACGACAAATAACAACACAAGCGAGCTCTAATTGAGAGCCGCAAGATCCGAGCTCGAGAAATCTGACCAGAAAACAACCCTAAGAATCAACAATCGCTAATTGTGTGGAAAAATCGTAAAATACAACAAACGTACAGAAGAGCGAAACGCCATCATGTCTTTCAGTAACAAACACTTGACAAAACACATAGTTCAAAAACAGTCAATTCCCAATTCAATTTATTGTGATTCAAGGAGGGAACGAACTGTGAGACGAACGAGCGTTTCGTCGGTAAAACAGCAACAATTTCTCGTGACACCCCCGCCGATTACTCCAAAAATGCGATAACGCGACGGCGTTTGTAATGAAACATTCAAGCTCCGGACTCCATATTTTCCTCTCCCTGATGAGGATTTCTCCCGACTCGTACCGACTTCAGGGTTTCCGACAGCTCGAAAGCCCCTCCCTCACTCGTATTACTTGTTGGCGACCGGGGTTTTGGATTTGGGCGGAGGAGCGGGAGCGGTGAGGGAATCGACGTTTTGCGTGTGCTCGATGTTCCAAAAGAATTTGGGGATGTCCGGACCGTAGTAGAGTTTAGCGCTGGATGCGATGGCTTCGGTTCTTTTGAGCTCTAAAAACGGTGGAGTGAGGAGTAGTGTGTTCGCTTCTGCTTGCTTCTTAACCTGATAAAAGTCGGCGTCGGATTGACTCTTCTTCTTGGCCAAGTGAATCATATCTGCGAACAAATGAATAAAATATAAAAAATTCGAATCAATTTGAAAGGACGAGGCGTTGTTGAAAACATACCGGGGTAGCCAACATTAAGTTCTCCTGAATTAGAAGTGGACTGTATCACCTAATACCCCGGATCCGAAATAATGAATTTCCCCCCGTCCTTGGTTGAAAGCTGTGTGTGTAATGCTCCGACGTGGCCGAAACTGAGGGGTCGGAGGATTAATGATAATAAATAGGAAAATACCAAAAGGTGCGAAGAGATAGGTGGTGATTGAGAAGGAAGAGAAGGTGCTGGGAGACTAGGAGACAGAATAACTGTGGAGACTAGATAAATATATTCGGGGCTAGAGAAGGGCAACCTGCTTCCTCGGGGGACGGAAATGGAGAGAGAGCTCGGGTTTTCGGTGGAAGGCTCGGCGATCGTCCTCTGCTGAGCAAGCACTCTCGATTCGGCCAACTCCGTATTTGGGCTACTCGCCACCTCAAATTCGGTTCTCAAGCCGGTACCTTATCTAACTATCACTCCTCGTACCGGTGATATGGTTTACGGCAAGGAGGAGAAACGATAGTGAAGCCTTCTCTCTAGGGGGAGAATGCTGATGCTCAGTCCTTTGTCTTGATAGCGCCGTTCCTTGGGCGGTACACCTCCGCCGATACCGAGACCTTGCCGACCTGGAAAGGAATAAATACAGGAACGAAGAAAAAAAAAGAAGGAAACCAAGGAACTCACCTCCTGGCACACGACGGACGCTTTTCCATGGCTGGGAAGCACTTGACTTAGCGACGGGAAATACTTCACTTCGTCGCGCCAAAACAAAACTTAGCGAAGCTTCACTTCCAAATTACAAAAGGGGTGGAAAAGGTTTATAAATATCGCAATTAACACATCAAAATTAAGGGCTCCGTCTCGATCGACCGCTCGATGGAAAGTAGAAGAAGGTGTGAGGAAGGGTTAGGGTCTGTGAGAGGTGAGGTAGCCTTCGTGGAGGGGAAGCAGGCGATAAGGTCCAGCCGGCGGGCCTGGGCGGTTCAGCAGGACGAACTTACGTTTCCAACAGGCGTGAACACAATTTTTCTGAAATCTGAATATGCCGTCTGGTTCTTAGAGTGTCACTGATGCTTCAAGCTGCCCAGAAAGCTTCCAGTAAACAGTTCCCAGGTGTCCCCAACCTTAACCTACCAAATCTATTTATTACGTACTCATGATGTAAGCTTTTAAGTTTTTCGTATTTTTGACTAGTATTACCAATTTAGTTAACTATTACCGATTTCCAATTTTAGTTTAGTTAACCTTTTTCGGTTTTGAGATAGGCCTCAGCTTCATTCAGCAAAAGACTGAGATACTCGCCCTCCCTAAGAGGAGAATTCCCACAGTAGTGCCTAATGTGGTTGACAGCGAGGTGTCTATCTCGGTCTCATGATTGATAGCAAGCAGATCCATCGCTCCATGACTATGGCAGGAGGAACGGTGACTTGGCTCAGCAGACTGATGGCAAACGTCAGTGGCCAGGAGAAGAGGTTCCTCACATCTGCTGCAACGCTGCAGAGATATGGGCAGACGCCCTGGACTTCGAGGAGTACGAAAAGACGGGAGTAGTGCAGAGGCGAGGGGCCCTGAGGGTTTGGTTTTTGTTGTTGTGGAGGTCATTCCGGTGCATCACCTAGCAGTGGAGTACCGGAGAATATATTCAAGAAGAGGCGAAGCTATCGGATGCAGCAGAGTTAATGGAGAGAAACCCCTGAGAACTCTGCGAGTGGCTGAAGGAATGGTGCCTGGAGCGACGACACAGTGAAGTGACCTCACCCAGGTGCTAACGGGCCATGGCCTGTTTCGACCGTACCTTTACCACATAGGCAAAGTACAAGAAGCGAAGTGCGTCTACTGCGACAAAGAACACACCTTCTTCCAGAGTTGACGCTGGAGGGATGAGAGTCTGTGTCAGGGAAATAGGTCCTGGCAGGGTGGTTGCACAGTCTATACTGCTGGAGTGGAATTCTGTGTCAGTCGAGCAGGTGCGAAAAAAACGGGAAGGTAACGGATGAAGAACGCTGCTCTTATGAAGATGATGGCTCCTGACCCAACCTCCCAAGCGGGGGACGTAGAGATCGAGCAGAAATGTCGGTAGGATTTCCAGCCCAGCCTGACGCAATGTAAGAAACAGTCCCAGGCTGTAGCTGTGCTGGGAGGAGTCACTTTGCTGGTTTGTGCCCGGTTTAGGCTGAGGATCTTGCCAACTCTCTCCCCCCTCCCAACCCTTTTTCAACTAGACGAATAAATCGCAATAAATTATGAATGTTTCGACAAACAAATCTATTTCAGCTCATTTTTATCAAATACATTCTGCTCATGTGAGACTCGCATTTTCAGAAAAATTGAGGTGGTTGTCAAATTAACCATCTATACAACGATGGTCTCAGTCCTTCTCCAAAGACACCCCCACATAGCTATTCTCTCTCCATTTACCCACCCTTGAATGAATATGCACCAACGACCTGCTGCACAATTCTGTGACCCACTTGAGCACATAGAAAAACTGGTTACCACACGCATGACATATAACCCAGGATCTATTTACACGTCATTGCTGAATGGCCTGAACGCGATCACTTACATGAACGCCCGCTGAAGCCCACTCAGGAAAGTAGGGGGAGTCGTGACACGCCCTGAGTTCTCATTCATCAACAGACCCATGCAGATCAACCGCACATTCAGAAGGCTTACCTGGATGAAAGGCAGATACAGTTGCCACGTCACACTACCACGCTAGGTACTGAACGAATTAAAAATTAGCAGGAGACTGTGCATTATTGCACCCAGATGCTTGCAAAGCAACCGAGCTACGCTTCACACACACACAAACACGAATAACGCACTGAAATTGAGGGTTTTGGATTTAGAAGACCTCAAAGCGTGAAGATCTGAATAAAACTCAACTTTTTTTGTACGCTAGCTTTTTCTTACTCTTTGGGTAGCTGAAAGTAAATGGAACTAGCTCGATCGGTTCTGCTTAACTCCTACAAAAATATTGAAAAAATATACCTTCTATCTCCGAAATGCGCTGAATGGATTCTTTCTCCATAATCTTCTGTTCAAACTGAATTTTCGCCACTTGAGACACCTTTTCAGCTTCAATGAGAGCTTTCTTCCTTTCAGTTTCGGCATCCTTTTCCACGACTTTTTGATGCTCCTGAGAAATCAGTAACTTAGTTTTCTCGCCTTCCCTGAAACGTAATTCATCTTGTTAATTTGTTGCGACACAATAAAATCGTATTCCGCGGAGAAGTAACGTATTATAGATTAAATTTGTGGCATTACTACCTTTTGTAATACGTGAGTATTCGGGTAATTGCAATCTACGCGAGAACAAGCAGTAAAGTAATAGAATGCGATCTCAACTTTGTTTATCAGAGACAGGATTTAAGGGCTCGATATCTGCTTACTCCGCTCAACATTTCCCTATCCTCATTCTTTGTGACTGCCGCCTCGAACCGTTTTTCAGCTTTCGGAAGGAAACCTTTGACAGGTATGTTTCCTTAACGTAATGACCTCCCTTTGGATAACAGGTCTTTTTAAAGAAGCCTCAAGCTCCGAGCGCATTTAATTTGAAAATGGGTGATCGTCTACATGGGACTTCCTTTACCGACTGAGCCATTGTGGATCATCTGCCCCCTTCCTCTATAGATCACTTTGAAGTTACCTATCCAAATTAAGAAACACTTTCACACCAACACGCCACAATCGGAAGGGTAACTCACGATCCTGCCAGAGAAATTTTTAAATAGGTAACAAAGATTGTGAAACTTGTGGGGGATTGCAGAGAGGAACGAGATGGCACGCTCTATCTCCGGGAATCACAGCCGCGAAGGCAATGGTTCATCATGCAAGAAAGGTTGCAAGGGCTTCGGGGGCCCACACGTTTCTTCTCGGAGAGACTATCGAGTGGAGCGGATCTCTTAAATTATAACTATTATCGAGCGAAGATCCATTTAATATATTGGACATAAAGGAACCAATCCACAACACACGTTGAGCACCAATGTTACGAAGTGTGAGGGAGTATGAACAACTACCAAATTTAATAGAAATACAGAGTTATTCTCAGTTGCAGTTGGGAGATTTACCACCACTTACAGGTTAAACTGCGGATGGGTGGCAGTGGTGAAAATGAAGAGGTGATGAGGGATGGATCAGTTCATGATGGAATGAATCAGTTCGGCATTGGGTGTAAATACTCCTTGGGAGAGTGAATTATCTTTGTCACACCTTATACGTACGCTGTTAACTTCCTCGTGGAGGAAACGAGCGTCATGGGTGAGAGAAATATCTGATGCATTGCTACACACAACTTTCCTTAGTTCTACGTCAATTCACTTTGTAAATGGCTTTTTCTACTTAATCAATTCATTTATCACTCAGTTCATTTGAACTTGGTCAAACAACGCTTCACTGCAGCAGGAAGGGGTAGCGCTTATATCTTATGGGCGTTTTTAAACACTCAGCCTATAGGTATTGGATTGGAGTACTACACCAATTGTTTTTTAACATTCTAGTGATATTTCAGCGGAGTTTATAAGGAAAAAAAAACGCGCTAAAACTGATTTTGTCGAAAATGTTGATAATTTATTGTGCTGCTCTCGTCGTTTTCCCACGAATGGGAATTTTATGGTACAGTTGCCATATTGGGAGCTATCAATATACAAAATCGTTGAAGCCGTTTTTGAGAAAAAAAAATTTGGTGTTTTGATCACTATAATAACTATAGTTAACTTTCGTTGGATTTTGTTCATACCCTTATTTTGGCGTCCCATGGTAACCTGCGAGCGAGATATCAAGTTTGAGTTGATTTGGTACGGTGGTTTTATCTAAAAATCGTTCACGAACACATACACAGACACACATACGCACACACAGACCATTTTACCAAATAATGTTTTTCGGAGTCAGGAGGGTCTGAAACGAAAAGTTCTGAAGAAAACGAAAAATTTTTTCTTCAGCCGATTACATAACTTTCCTTTCTACTTTGTAGAGCCAAGGAAAGTGAAAAGGGTAGTATCGATTGATCGTACGATGTTACAAACAAAACTGATAGGAAAAAGGCAACTCGGAAGATGGTGAAATGGGGGGGAGTTTGATCATAAGGCTACTCCGAAGAGTCTCGCACTTCTGGGCGATTCTTGAGAAACATACGACGTGCGAGTCATATTTTGATGACGAATTGCAGAAATATAAACAGCGAAAGGTTCAGTTGCCCAAAACACAATCCACTCGTCAACAAAACTTACATCATTGATTAAGCGTGGTGGGGTTCAAAAAACGAAAACTGTGAGTTGTAGTGGAAGGATAAGCGCCGAGAAAACGCAATTAGGGTCATACTTACATGAGTTCGTAATTTTTTCGGATAGTCTCAGGAATTTTGGGCTTCGTGACGCGAACTGCTTGAATTTTCAATCCGGGAGCCATTTCGTTCAAATCCCGCTGAAGAGCGTTCTTTAAATTTTCGTCGATTTGGTCGAACAAGTCGATGTAAACCTGGAAAAGAAATCGTTTTACGATGTATTAAAATAATCATTTGAAGGTATATCGCGAGCTCCCAATAACTTCAGAACTACAAAACACGAACATTTCAAACAACCTCATTCTCGCAGTTCCATAAATTACACATTGAATTCCGAAATTTTAAGCAACTCCAGTTTCTATATCGAAACTAGTCCACCGAGACTACATAAAGCGAAATCAGGTAAGCGCATCACATAACTATAACCTTAGCTCAACGTCAATCGCTGGCTTTTGCTACAAAGTCACTCGGTTCATTTCAACTTGGTCAAACATAACTTCAAGACAGTAAAAAGCTGTAGTGCTTACAATTCAAGACTTCATTGTGGTGCTCCTACTAGTTCCGCGGCCATTATTGAGCAATTTGCACACACAGAATTAACGTAACTATAAACAACGATTTTTTTAAGAAAGATAATAATCCCCGTTCCAGAATTATCGGGTAAAACTGAGGGAAATTGTAGCAAGTGAAATGGCGAGGGTTGAAATTCCAGAATTCTTGGAGTATCTCATATCCCATGAGTGTTATCAAACGATCATCATATAGGTACTTGATTGGACTACCTCGTCAATTTTCTGAAGATCCTAGTAACATTTAAACGTAGTTTGTGCAGAAAAAACTACGTTAAAATCGTTTTCATCGAAATATTTGGTAATTTATCGTGCTGCTCTCAACCTTGCCCGACGATTGAGAATTTTATGGTATTGGTCATTTGGGGCTCTCTGAAGATCTGTTCTGTCATACTACCTGGACATTTAGGATCACTGTAGATTGGTCAGGACGATCGATGACAATTTCAGGCCTCAGTCCTTCTCCAGTAACAACCCAGTAGTGCTGCTCCCTCTCAAGACTGATATAGCTCTTTCCAAGGGTTCACGAACAATCAAATTGGACATGATACAGACCTGCAGCTCCCCCTCCACTTCCCAGCCATCACACGACAAAGCACTAGCAGACTTTCTGGATCCTTCTGGCAGACTGCGTCATGACGCTTGACCCAACCTCTGTGAGTGCGCAGACACGTTTGCACCACAAGATTCAGCTACTCACTTTGTTTACCACAGGCATGACTGTTTAGAACTCTAAACAATAAGTAGTATTTTCAATTGCTAGTGTGCGAGTGTTGTCATCGGAACAGTTGGTGCTCTCTTGGTCGACCTCTGAGTGATTGCGCTCTTGTCGCAACAAGCTCTCCGCTCTGACTGCAATGAAGCCCGTTTCTGAACCCGCCAGTCTGTCTTTCGCCGAAACCCTCAACGGTCGTCTGCCGAATTCTAATATTTGCAAACTGGGTCATCAGTATCCCACGTTTCCCGTTTTTCTATATCAATTATCCAGTCTACCACCCTCAATCTCTCTTTCTCTCTCTCTCTCTATTGGAACCCTTTATCGGCCAGAGATTATCAGCAGACCCACTACGTCTTCCACTTCTCGGAAAGTCTGATCTTCCAGCCGTCTCGGGGATCCCCGACATCGCCACACTCGTCCTTCATCTGCCAACTTCTCTCCACCTGTCCATTTTGCCACCACCTGGTCAGAACGTTCCCTTTATTTTATCCCAAGTTAATTTCTAAATACTAAGTCATTTGTTCAAATTTTTCTCGTTAATATAATTCTATTATTTTGTCTGAGTAGGGAAAATAGGTCTCATTTTTCTTTTTGTGTGTCAAGCTCAGTACAACGACAGCAAACAAACAAAACTTTTTTTCAATTAGTGTAATCGTTGTTCTGTACTTGGGACTGAGAAAAGTGGTGTGATGCGTAGCACCAGATATTTGTCAATGAATGACACATTTTGCAGAGAGAGCGACAGCTGTAGTGCATTCGTGCCTACTTTACTTGTCGAAAACAAACCCATGGAACGCCTGCGTCATGCACATGTTCGTAAATAACCAATGCATAACTTACCGCGTATGAATTGCACGGAAACAACACGATTTGCAAAAGGATTGTCATGAGCTGATACGATAAATTAGAACAATATTAATAGTGGACGAAAAATAACGGTACATTACCACGCTGAAGATTAACGTACGGCCATCTTACCTCATGCAGAGTGTGGATGCTGCAAAATTGATTCAACTCGTGGTGAACTTTGTTGAAAATGAGAGTTTTGTCGTAGTCGGCGGTATAATTTTTAACTATGTCAAACACTGGGAAATAAAGAAGCGCAAATTAATAGATGCGAAATAACCCATCACAATAAAAAGCACGCTTAGAACCAATGGTAAGGTGCATTTACAATGGAATACAACAAAGTGCAAAAAGACAGAGAAAATTGGCGCACTTCTACAAGGTTGCAGATGTTGTCTCACCTGCTGCCGGTCTCGTATTGGCAGCCTGCTGATTGAAGTGCGTAACAGTTGCGACAGCAGGCATCTCAAAAGACAGTGTCATACCCTTAATGAAATTGTGGGTATGAGGAAGGTGTCGGCACGATGGATGCTGAGGACTAATTCCCAATACAATGGCCAAGGGTACTTTCGCCCAGTTCTTCGGTTCACAATTCGGAACGTCACTGATACTGGTGCTAGTTACAACTTTCATCACTGGCAACTTTCTAGCGATAGTATTCTTCAAAATACAACTTAAATCGTTCGACTAACCCATAAACTATGGAATCATCCCGCAAATCTCTGTTGTAACCGAAATATCGCCCTTCAGTTGTCAAGTTGCCGCCACAGCATGCGCCTTTCTCCAATCTTTCTTGGTTACATATCCAATTTTTTCGCGCCTGTCTGGATTCTCGTGCTTTAGTGCTTTTCCCACTGCCCTCTACGCGTTTATTTTTTGTGACATTATTCGGCTAGCCATGGATGGGCAAATTAATACCGATTTGATCCATCGATTGAGAGTGGAAGGCTTACGGAGTGTTGTGGATTGCGTGTCGATTTTATCTCAGAGAAGTATGAATTCCCTGAACGTGGTGCGTGGATGAAATTGTCTCCAAAGGCTGGTTCCTTCGATGGTTTTGAATGGAGGTGTAGACGGGATGGCCACAACTCCAAACGGTTAATTCTTAAGGGGTTGTAGTTCAGCCTGAGTAAGCTGAGTATGATTGACATGATGCCTCTCACCCTTAATTGGGTAATGAGATTACCGGCAGAGATGAGTGCGATAGATCGGAATGTTCCAGGACCACCGTGACCGACTGGATGAGTTTCTGTCGGGAAGTATGCATGATTTCTGTTACGAGGGTTCAGTGCATGATTGAGAGTCACAGTGTTGTTGTGGAAATCAACGAATCAAAGTTTGGAAAACGAAAATTTAATCAGGGTAGAAGGGTCGAGGGGAAATGGGTGTTTTGGTGGGATCGAAAAAGGATCCAAAACTGCTTTTTCAGTTGTTGAAGACAGGGGGAGGGCTACACTGTTGGCAGTCATACAGGCTCATATCCAGCCCGGAACAATTATTGTTTCAGACTGTTGGAAGTCATATGACCGTCTTCAATCGCAAGGGTTTCAACACTTGCGGGTGAATCACTCCATCCAATTCAAGGACCCTGAAAGTGGAGCTCACAAAAACACCATTGAGGGTATGTGGGCGACAATAAAGCGGATATTGCCAACACAGGCGTGTGACGGGGATGAGAGCTTTGATTCGTATTTATACAAATACATTTGGCGGCGACAACATCTGCCGGCCAACCTCACGAAGGGTTTCTTCGAGGCGATAGAAGAAGCCTATCCCTCTCAAAGTTCGGACACGTAAATTGAGAGGTGAGTGATTTTTTGTTATTTTTGTGGTCATCAATGTATGTTTTGTTGCATTACGCGAGTGATATTTATTATTTTTGTGGTCGTCAATGTCTGTTGCATTAGCCGCGCACTTTTTGTTTTTTTGTTCACTTCGACTCAGTTTCGCGTGCTCTCCATTGTTTACATCCCGTTTCTTTAGCGCGCGTTGTTTACATTCACTTTTACGACAAAACTTTGCTCAACTCTTGCCGCTACTGTTAGGCTCAACAGTAACAGTGACGCTAGTAAACTGATCCGAATCGCGAATGTACCCGTGGCCATTGTACTGGGAATTTACCGATACTGAGTTTGCTCACTGTGAACTAGTTTAACCGTAGAGACCACTTCAGAGCAGTGTTTGATGCTGCTTAAACGCAATTTGAAGGAGTTTCTACGTCATTTCATGACCATCGACGAAATATGGATCCCCTGGTACACACCACCACAAAATTCACAAGGCAGGGATCGCCGGGCTGTATTACTCGAGTTATTGGGCCGATTAGTTGCCACACTGCAGAAAAAAAAAGGTTTCATTTGGCGAAGAAAACATCGATCTTCCACCTTAACAATTTACCAACTCACACCACTACCCTCACCCACAGCCAAATTGGGCTACAAACTGCTGCCACACACTCGTCTTGCTGGGAGTTCCCGAAGTTGCGAACAGTGCGGCGAGGGAGAGGTAGAGACAAAAGGCTGGGTACTCTCCCCACAGCCAGGGCTTCCCAAACAATAGCTTATACTTGCCACACCCACCACATTCTCCTGATTTGACTACAGGAAACTTCATTTTGTTTACACAATTGAAAAGGTCACTCAATGGGCACAAAATTTCAGTTCAATGAGGTCATCACTGCCTATTTTTCTGACGTAGCAAAGAAGCAACGCTGGCCCAAGTGTGTCGAACTGTAAGAAGACCATATTGACAAAAAATCGCCACTGTTCCAACATTTTCATTCTTCTTCCGCAGAAAAGAGCAAAAATGCAGTTCCATTTCGGATCCCTGACCCCCGTTTTGTAAACGGTAACAGCAAAATACCTCATTTTCGCGTCTCAGGAAAATAGCGAACAAACTAGAGAGAACGAGCTTAATCGGTTCAGCCGTTTTTCCATGAAGTTGGACCTCACAACACGAGAGGTCAAGACAACATTTTTTTCGGGCCATTCCGATACTTTTTTCATTCTTCAGGTTGACTAAAAGTAGATAATCAGCCCAGGAACTGCCTAACTTGAGAATAATTAAATAGTTTAGAACGGACGCCCATGCCCTCACCGCTGCTTGGATGAAGAATGTTGACAACTTCAATTCGATCGAAGTAAATCATCACTCCTCCGCTAGTACCGCACGGTACATTCTTCACTTCGTCAGTTTGCAACGTCACCTGTTAACCAAATAAATAAAGCATTAACACAACCCGTTTCTAATCAGTTGCTCTCTATTATTTTTAATAGAACGAGCCCTAAGAGTTTTCGCATATAAAACATTTACCGAGAAAACAGTAATAAAAATTAACCAGGTTATCGACGCCTTTCCAAGCGTCGGGAGACAGTAAATAAGTAAAGAGCCTCACCTGAACCGTTCGATAAGAAGTGATCATGGGGACCATCATGTGAAATCCGGGATTGCTCGTTTGAGACAGAAGAGCTCCGCCCTGCAACATAACAAGATAAGATATCAAAAACTTTCTCTAGCGACAAGCTACACGCCTTGTACTCGAAATCCCCCCAAACCGAATGTATACGAACCCTGAAATACACAGCGACGTGTCCCTCTTCCACTTTATGCACAGAAAAATTTGCCATGACGGCAAATAATATGCAAACTGCCGCACAAGCCGCCGTCGAATCGACCATGTTTTTTCAGATTCGAGAGGGTAACTGCTTTAACGTTGAAACGCGATGAGAGATAAACTGGCCGAGGAGAACTAATTTATAATTCAAAGGAGCGAACAACGATCGATAGTCTGCGAAATATCGAAAGAAGAAGGCTAAAGGCGGCAAACAAAATATGACGGAGAAGTGACTTAAATATTCCCAAGTTCGGAATTAATAATCAAATTGATCGAATCTGCAACAAAATTTCGAAAATAATTGTACGTAATTTTTGAAAACAAGCACAACCGACCGTACGCCGCCTGACTACAACAAATCTATTTTCGTGGAGAAGAAGCCGTGAAGAAGCGGAACCTTCCGTTTCTGGTTCTTCCTCTTCTTCGTTTAACATTCGGGATTTTCGAATCCCCAGTAATCGATTTCGGATCGAACATCCCTCCACATTTTTCCACGTTCGTCGACAAAGAAAAGAATAAATCAAAATGTGTGGAACACAGTGATTATGATAAATAAAAATGAGGAGTTTGACATCTTTAGGGACACTGGCCATACTAAATGAGCAGAGGTGTGAGTTATAGCAATGAGTCAGAATTAAAGTGCAATAAGAAGATTGTTAAGCATGTTAACTGAACACTATGTGGGGTAGAAAATCCTAAGTAAAGTCAATAGAGACAACACAAGTTATGTCAAAATTGGGGATGAACCCACGAAAATAAAATTTAAAAAATAATGGAAACTCCAACCAACAAAGAAATTATATTAATTATCTCCAGCTCAGAATAAGAATGACACAAATAAATTATTTACACTAACTACAGCTCTACAAAAAAAACCAAATCAAGAAAATTAATATGTACCCTATGCGCTCATTACAAGAGGAAAAATAAAATTAAAACTTCTCAAAACGAAAAGTGAAAATGGGGAGAATGGCAGAACTAGTCTTCTTTCTGGTCTTCAAATGAAAGGGTAACGAAAAACTGAAACCAACCAATTCAGCAATTCAGTTGTGACGTTTAGAAACTATGGAGACGCAACTATGAAGAGAATAATGGTTTGCATACTGGTACGGGAGTCTGGAATTTTGTGGTTTCCAAGAAGTTGGGCGAAAGGAAATTCAGCAGGTGGATGAAAGAAGAGAAGGGTTGGGGCAGTTAGTAGTTGAAGGCATTGGAACAGAATGAATCGACCCTTTGGAAATCTCTCGCAGAGGCAGCGGCCAACAGCGATAAGCACAACCTAAGGCGGAAGGTGAGAAGATCTGTAGCCGAAGAAGCCACAGGATTCTTTCACGACACAATTTATATACTGGAACTGGGCCAGCTAGTTGGGAACAGCAAGTCTCTCATTATGGGAACTGCTCTTTCTTAATCATTTCTAGTTGAAGCAGTACTGGTGTCACTCTCCTTCTCCCCTGATGCAAGTGCAACCTTGTAGCAGTGTTCATTCAATTTGTGGCTACTTCACCTTAATAGATTTCAATAACTTTAATGAGTAGTCAATAGTTTAGATCAAAGGTGAACAATAAATTGAACAGATGGGAAGATACGAGTGAAGGGCTATCATTCGATAAGTGAAGAACCGTATACCGGGAGAATTCATTCTAACAGACCTCTTTTTTCTCCATCCTCTGCTCCGGAATGCCATGTGTGTTTCCTAGAGTGCACCTGATCGGTGCACTGTAGTCTCGTACAGAACTACCCCTCCTGGAACAGCTGGAGAGCAGGAGTCCTCTGATGAGGAACGAAGCTCCAACTCCCCTTACTAAGAGAATTGTCTTTTGCTGAGAGGTGAACCAATTCTTGAAACCCTGGATGTCGCAGCTGTGCGAAACATATACGAAACTTCACTGCCAATTGAGCAGTTCTTGCATTGAGACGAAGCCCTTTCGCCAGAGCTCTCGTTCACTCCCACCTAGTTTCTTGTTTGTGGTGGTAAAACTTGACCAAATGTAATTGCGAATGAAACTCCTTGCTCCGATTACTACTCAGTGGATATCGTACTTACTCCTCCTCACTTGTGCGATATTGCTTTCTCAAACGTAACACACATAAACTGAAAAAGATGAAAACACAAAATTTCGATATTTCAGGTTTTGCCTAACTGACTGTGAATGTTCTTGGGCCCAGAGCCATGAGGTAGCCAGTCGGGACTCAATTTAGAAATTCAATTTTAACAAGAATTCATAATAATAAATCGTTTTAGAAACATTCCATATAATATTTTGTGGTATTAAAGCGATGAAACGACATTTTTCGCTTCTGGCAATGAGGTAGAACAGGTAAAATTAGGCTCGGGTTGAATGAGTGAAGAGAGTGAAATTGTGGTGAGCATCTGGGTGTTTCGCTGCAGACAACGCTTCAAGGTGCACAGCCGCTCAGTCGAAGTCGGTCTGTGTCTCCTCTTCATAACCTGATCGTCCTGTTTACGCCACCGAGAGGTAACTCGATGTTTATCTTTGACGTTTCGAAGTGTCGTTCGGGCCTGTAATTTCGATCCGCGCTCGGCGGTCCAAAATACGAGTGTTTTTCGCGATTTTTGCTAAGGGCCCCCAGGAAGTATGAAATCCTGCAGCCACGTCGAGGCCTTTAAAGCCGACAACGGCCTGAACACGTACACAACCATCTACTCGTATTTCGTCGCTCGTTCCAAAAGCGAAGAGCCGGCTTATCACAAAATGATGATTCGATGCTTCGACGGCGACCATTGCAGCAACCATCGTCTTCTCGCTTGCCTCGGTTGTATTTATTTTTGCTGTTACGAAAAACACGTCGTTCATCACGTCAAAAGCCGATCGCACTTGATATACGTCGAAGTATCAAACGGTAACATTTTGTGTTTGGAATGTAACGACTATATATACGATTCTGACGTCGAAGAGATTGCCGAGAGAGAAGGGCATTTGGACGTGAGGATGTGGAAACCGACGGGAGAGGACGTCAAAATCCTCAGCGAACATTCGGACCATACGTCCGTCGGTGGCGTTCGAGGCCTAGTTAATATGAGCACAACCACTTGTTTCATGAGCAGCGTTATGCAGGCGTTTTTTCACACTCCAATGCTCCGCGATTATTTTTTTGCCGATAAACACAAATGCTATTTGAAATCCCCCGACGATTGTTTGTTTTGTTTGTTCTTTAGGTCATTTCAAAGGTACTACGGAAACGAAGATAAAGACATGGATTTGCACGAAGTTTTGTATTTCGTATGGAAAAACGTTCCAACGTTGAAAAGCAACCGTCAGCACGACGCTCAGGAGTTTCTTCTAGCGGCTCTCCAATGGCTCGATCGTCATTCGTCGTTACCTTCGACGGAATCTAACCCGGACAGCATCATCAACGTCATTTTTAACGGTCAACAACATTCTGACGTCATGTGCTTGTCGTGCCGTAAAGTCTCGACGACCATCGAGTCATTTTACGACGTCTCCCTCGAAATCCCCGAACCGCCCAATGTCATCAACCTTTTCGAATGTTTGAGGTTATACACCGAGCGGGAGGTTCTGTCCGGAGCCAAATGCGGTGATTGCGGTCAAGAGCGGCTCACGAAACAAATGACTTTCGGCGTTCTCCCTCTAGTCATCGTCATTCATTTGAAGCGATTCGAAATTGTCGATAAACGGTGTTTCAAGAAGCCGGTTGAAGTCTCGTTCCCGTTGGAACTGGACATGACGCCTTTCGTGTCTGATCATCGGAATCATCCCGATCGACCCGCCAACGCTATCGAGAATCGTTACACCCTTTACGCTGTAGTCGTTCACGATGGAGACGAGATTGCAGGCGGTCATTACAGAACTTACGTCCGGCCGAAGAAAAGTGTGTGGTTCGAGTGTAACGACCTAGACGTAATATCAGTATCCGAACAGACAGTTACCTCTTCAGAAGGTTACATGCTCTTCTACCACAAAACTGTTCTTTTTTGTGATTAAAATCATTTCGAAAGATGTGTACTTTCCTTAGGCCTAAATAAGTACCTACATAAATATGCTACGTTATAGTAGGGACGCCTAAGGTTGAAGTATAACAGAAGAGGCCAAAATGTACATAACTCATAATGGGGAGGTCTAAGTCCATGAATTGATGAATCATCGGGGTGGCCTTGCAGGTGCAGGACTGGGTTTGCACTGGCAACAGTTTTCCAGGCTGAGCTCTTCACAGTGGTGGTGTGCGTGCAGCACCTCCTCCGCAACAGCCTGCAACGGAAAAGAATATATATTATTTCGGACAGTAAGGCTGCTCGCTTCCTACACCATACACACCAGGACTGGTTTGAAGGTCTTGGCGTGGAAGAACACATTGATATTGTGTTGGGTGCCTGGTCATACGGGGATAGAAGGGAACAAGGAGGCTGATCAACTAGCGAGAAACGCGCTTCTCCCGGTGGGACCTGAGCAGTTGGAAGGAGAAATGCAGGGCTGCCTATTAGCGAGATGTGCCAGGGCTAAGGCAGTCAAGGCTGTTTATCAAACTCTCCAGGAAGCGACGAAGAGAGATCCTCAGTCTTGAGAGGGTAAGTACAAAGATGGTAGGTGGCTAGTGAACAGGCCCCTAACGTACCAGTCAGGGGTACAGAGTTGCAGAGTGGGTGAGGTTACAGTGAGCATGTACTGTGTACGTGTGAGGGGCTGGCTGTGGTTTGTCTCATCGTGCTTGAGGCCCCTCAGCAGCAGCCAGTGAAGGGTTGCAGGGATGAATCTCAGGATCGTCCAGCGTTTTGTGTGCGAATGGTGGGGGTGCCTCATCAGGGAACACTCTAGCTCCATTGGAACTGGGGGTACACGAGACTGCTCATTAACATAAGGTTATACACGGGAGGTCTATATCCAACTAAATAGGAGGCGTAACTCATACTAGCGAGGTCTAAATGTATTTATGAAGGTGGTGCAAGGTCAGAGGACTAGATTTACATAAGTGGGAGAAGATAAGTCATAGGAGGGAAGTTTATACCTATAAGTAGTGGCTGCTCAGTTATGGTAGGGTGGTACGCATCTGTACAAGTAGGGAGTCATAATAAGGAGGTTTAAATTTACATAAGCGGGGCTGCTCATAATTGTAAAATCTAAATCTACGTATGAAGGGTAGTAGGTACCTAGTCATAGTTCAGCAGTCTAATTTTATGTGAAACCAGGATGTAGTAAATCACAAGAAAAGGTATGAAGCTACATAAGTGATATAAGGGATCCTCAGCCATAGGGAGGTCTAATTTCACATAAGTAGGCTGTGTCCTAAGGCGACAGTCGTTATCTTTCTAGCACGCGTAGAACATTTTCTCAAACGTGCCCAGACCCAGAGCCATTTACCGTATTGAGCCCGAAAAACCCAATTTAGGAAAATGATCTGTGTGTCTGTAAGACGATTTTTAGAGAAAACGACCGAATCAGCTCAAACTCGATATTTAGCCCGTAGGTCACCATGGGACGACAACATTAGGCTATGAGCCCAATCTGCCCAAAACTAATTATAGTTATCATAGTAATTAAAACATGTAATATTTTTTTCTCACAAACGGCTGTAATGATTTTGATCAAATTTTTTATGTTGGTAGCTCTCAATAAAGCAGCTATACGATAAAATTCCCATTCGAGTGAAAATGACGAAAGCAGCACAATAAGTTATTAAAATTTTCGGCGAAAATCGGTTTAAGCGCGGTTTTTTCCTTATAAACTCCGCTGAAACGTTACTAGAATATCAAAAAACATTGGTGTTGTAGTCCAATGCAATACCTATACGGTGAGTGTTCGAAAACGCTCATATGATATAAGGGGGTTACTCCAGAAATTCAGGAATTTCCACTACTGCCGTTTCGCTCAATACCAGCTCTTAACGTTTTTACCTAATAACTCTGCAAAAGTGATTACTATCCTCTTTGAAAAAAAAAATCGTGTTTACAGTCTTATTAATTCTCTGTGTACCAATCGCTAAATAATGGTCCGGGAATGAGTACGAGCAGTACAATATATTCCGGAACTGTACGCTCTACCGCTTTCTGCTTCTGTGAAGTGTTGTTTGACCAAATTCAAAATGAACTGAGTGATAAATAAATTGAGTAAGTAGAAAGAGGGTCTGATCATGCGGAGGAGGAGGAGTTCCTGCCACTTGATCTTTGACAAGGTGAAGGTGGAGGGGACAAACTGCATGTGGTAGACTCAATGCCCGTGAGGTTCAACTTCGTGTTACTCTTTTGGATACTCATTCATGAGCTATCCAGGTGGGAAGGGGGAGTTTCCGCTTTTGAAGCTGGGGCCCTGGTATACTACAGTGATGGCTCGGTGCAGGGTGGCCTTGCAGAGGCAGGCATCTTTGGGCTGAGAATTAGAGCGATGATCCCATTGAGGTCCCTGTCCATGGTGTTCGAGGCAGACATGGCTGGGGTGATGGTTTGTGTGCAGCAGCTGTTGCAGAGGGGACTGAAGTGGCTGCTGCAGAGGGGACTGAAGCGCCAGCGGATCTACATCATGGTGGACAGTCAGGCCACTCACAAGGCCTTAGCCTCATACTGTCGTACATCGTGGCAGGTATGGGAGTGTCTGACTGGACTGAAGGCCCTGGCTGAGGACAACAGCGTAACACTGCGTAGGGTGCCAGAGCATCATGGTATACAGGGAAATGAACGGGCTGATGAGTTGGCAAAGAATGGATCGGCGCAAATCCCTGTCAGCCCTGAGCCTTTTGTTGGGACTACCAGGAGCCACCTATATAGAGAGGTTGGCAAATGGGAGGATATGTGCAGGGCTGCGTGGCCTTAGACAGTCAAAACTCTTCATCCGTCTCTCCAGAGGGAGGGCCAACGAGGTACTTGCACTGGGGAGGAAGGATATGACTATCATATGTGGCCTGTTCACAGTACCACTTTGCAAATATTGGCAAGTGCGATGTACAGGTGTGCAGGGTCTGCGAGGTGGGGTTAAAGACGCCAGAGCATGTGCTGTGCGTATGTGATCGACTCGCGGCGTCGTAAGTTTGGGAGGCCCTTTCTTCAGCCAGAAGAGGTGGCGAATGCAATATTTGCGGACGTCCTCCGCTTTGTGCGGGGGTGGTGGGGGTGCATAGATGACGTCACACCAAGTGTACCAGTGCTGTGTGGCCTGGGGGTAGTGCAGGGGGGGGGGGCATGTTCTGAGGATCAAGGACGCCCGTACAGATAAGCCCATTTGTGGCTACAGCGAGGGTATCACCTGCATCCACCATTCAAAAAAAAAGTTGAAAGAGCCATGTGCACAAGCAAATTGACGTAGAGCTAAGTTTCCTTATAAATTTCGCTCAAATGTTACTAGGTTCTTCAGAAAACTTCCAACCAAGTACTTGTACGACGAGTCTTTAATAACGCTCATAAAATACTTCAGAAATTCCAGAACTTCAACCACGGCAGTTGCAATTATTGTCCTTATAAAAAAAAATTAGTTTTACACCCTCTGCGAGCTAAACGGTTCAAATGAGGCTTCTTTAGAGGTGAATGAGACTCATTTGATTCAAAGCCGAGTCAAAATACTTCAAAGTACACTAACCAGTTCGAAGACCTTTAGTGATAATAGGTTTAACGTAAATGAAACAAAACAAGCAATGAAAATATCACTTTGTACTCGTAACAGAAATATTTAGCGACACGACGCAATACCAAAAGGGGAGTGATGCGAGAATAGGAATGGTGGACGAGGCGAAGCCAAGACACCATCGGGAACCCAACCATCTCAACATCTGGTAATTACCTACTAGAGAGCGTTACACATTCTACGTGTGAATCAAGTTGTACATACGAATTATATCACGCACCACAGCAATCAACAAACATTCAGGGTCAATTATTCGAACGAGCATTCCAATACAAACGAGCTTCATGCCGACACCCTCATTAATTATCTGTACGAGCAGCACAATGAATTCCGGATCTGTAAGCCCTGAAGTGACGTTTCAAATGAACTGAGTGAAAAATAAGTTGAGTTAGTTGAATAAGTCATGAACACAGTTGTGTGGGGGTTGGGAGAAAAGTTGCGTGATGCGGCGCACCTGACATTCTTTTTTAACCGATTACATAACTAAGGGCTGAGGGAAGTACTAATCGTTGAATTGTGATCCTCCTCTAAGTGGTTTGAGGCATACAATTCTTGCAATCTGGACGACTAATTACCGCCTGGATCATCCGGCTACTGGCGCTCGGCTCAACCCTCGTCCTTTTGCCAGACATCGCCTGCGCAAAAATTGGCGAACGGGGGGCCTAGCGTTGAAAAATTAAAAAAGAAAAAGAAAATGCCAACACTCCCAAAAAGTTGCCCGGTCAGACGCTGGCCCTGAAGTGTTCCCCTGAGCTCTTGGGGCTCTGAACGAATCTCCGGACGAGAAGAGGGGCAGAGGACCTGCTCAGTCGGTTTCGCTCCGCTTTTCTCCTCTCTCGACAAGACGGGGGTTCCGGAATTGTCAAGTCAAGTCTCAGTCTCAGCTGAGCTCCGTTGAAGCTCTCGTCCGAACCGCGTGGATTATTTTAGGGTTTTTCCCCCTCCCCCATCATTTCGCTACGTCGCGTGCGTTCTCGAACAACGACAAAACCGAACGTGAACTTGAAAATTTGACGAATCGACTCGAAACGTAAACGAGGTAAGACCTTTCCCTAAAAAAAAAACAAGTCGGTCGAAAACGCGATATTGACCGATTTTCGAGCTGTCAAAGTGGTCCATACGACGAGATCAGGTGCGCCGCATCACTCAACTTTCTTTAGCTATACATCTATTCACTCGTGTTCATGGTTTATTCTACTAACTCAATTTATTTCTTCATTCGAACTTGGTAAAAAATCGCTTGACGGCGACAGAAAGCGGTAGCGCTTACAGTTCCGGAATTTATTGTGCTGCTCGTAGTCATGCCTCGACTGTTATTGAGCAATTGGCGCACAGAGAATGAGGGTGTAAAACCGATTTTTTAATGAGGATAATCTTCTTAAAAACTTCTAGAGATGGTAGTAAGTGGAACGGTGGAATTTTTGGAGTAGCCCCTGTATATTTCATGGACGTTATTAAAAGCTAATCGCACAGGTACTTGTTCGGACAACCACCTGCATTTTTCTAAAGAACCTAGTAACATTTGAGCAAAGTTCATAAGGAAAAAATTACGCTTAACTCGATTTTCGTCGAAATGTTTGGTAATTGTAGCAAACCTGTAGCAAAAAAGTTGCTTTTTGGAATTTTAGGGTTTGTCATCTTATCCGGAGCGTTAGTCCAAGCACCGATCAAGACGCTTGGAACAGCGTTAGTTGGACGAAAATCAAGGTTTTCGCAGAGAAATATCTGGTGCGTTGCAACACAAAACTTTCCTTAGCTCTACGTCAATTCACTTGTGTACATGGCTTTTCGTCCACTTACTCAATTCATTTATCACTCAGTTCATTTGAATTTGGTCAAACAACACTTCACAGAAGCAGAAAGCGGTAGAGCTTACAGTTCCTGAATTTATTGTGCGGCTCGTGCTCATTCCCGGACCATTGTTGAGCAATTGGCACACAGAAAATTAATGAGACTGAAAACATGATTTTTTTGAAGAGGATAGTAAGCACTTTTGTAGAATTATTGGGCAAAAACGTTTGAGGGGGAGTTGTAAAAAAATGTTCCTGGTCGAAATCATAGTTGATTATTCAGAATGAATTCAACTTTGACGCAGTCTCACACCTCCGAGGCTCATCCCATTCGATTCAGCGTCGAAAAATACCAAAAAACCATACGAACACGATTTCAACGGAACATTGTCTTGGCGACGCTAAGCAATTGGCATGACGTGACGAGTCGAACTGAGGAGCGGTTAGAGTGAGGCGGGACAGTAGTTTTTTTTTGAAAAAAAAAGAAGCATTTATTGAATAATACTAATTCATGAATTTATAACATTAAATGATCAATATGCTACGCAGCCCTTTGGGTAATACCTGCGCTGGGCTGCGGAACACCTTTGGGTCAATATCCTTGTATTAACAAAATTAAATACAAATTCTAGTGTAAATAGCTTATAAATTAATAGTAATTTATAGTATAAATAGCATATGGCATAAATTATCAACACTGAAAGTAATAGTCCTTTAGTTTATTTTTGAACTTATCTAATGTCACCTTTGTTGATATAAATTCTTTAGGTAGTTTATTATACAAGCAGACCCAATTGGATAAATAAAACCTCTGAGCCGCAGCAGTATTCAGACGCGGCGCTATTAATGTAATTTTTTCACCACTTCTCGTTTGAGAGAGAACTCTTTTTATCTTCCACTGGATAAACATTTTGTGCGTGTAAATTATCGTGGTCTTTTCAATTAAATTTTCTACTTTCATTACTTCAAATATTTTAAATAATTCGTCGGAAGGACTAGAATTTGTATTTAATTTTGTTAATACAAGAAGGATATTGACTCGAAGGTGTTCCGCTGCCCAGTGCGGGTATTACCCAGAGGGCTGCGTAGCATATTGATCATTTAATGTTATAAATTTGTGAATAAGTATTATTCAATAAATGCTTTTTTTGACATTTTATGTCTTTACTTTGCTACATAAACTCGATAAGTGTAATGGCCAAGTGTAACGGCCAAAAGCGTCACGAAAATTAACCTTTGAGGCCGATTGGACAAGGCAACGTTTTAACCCGAGTTGCAACCGCAGTCCCTGTGGCATAATGCATAAGGCATCGGTCTCCTAAACTGGAGGTTGTGTGTTCGAGTCCCACCAGGGTTACGATTTTTTTTTGTTTACATTTTTGACATTTTATGCCTTTACTTTGCTACATAAACTCGAAAATGTAACGCAGGATATGTAACGGAGAAGCGTCACTAAATTTGTGTTGGGTTAAGTGCACGGTAATGTCTGTTGCAAAAATGAAAAATATTTTTTGTGTTGTAATTTTATATTTCTTTATTTAAAATAAACAAAATTATATTAAAAGAAAAAGACATAAAATGCCCCTCGTGGTTGCATACTTGTACGAAAGCTGTACCCACCGTTTGTGTTTCTCAAAAACGGCTGTAACGATTTTGATTAAATTTTTCTACTTTCTTACGTTTTAACGTGTTGTGTGAAACAGCACCTCTCACCTTTTAAGGAGGATTTTAATCAACAATTTTTGAGTGATTATAATCTGTTGAATTTTATTTTTATGTGCAGTACCCCAACCCACAATTCCATAAATGATCAAAGATTGTATTAAAGCAAAATAAAATTGTCTCTTTAATTTTTGCGACATAAAATTTCTGACTTCCCGGCAGATAGGGATAAGTCTCCGAAGCTTATTGTTTAAATGATTAATGTGTGGGTCCCATTTTAAGCATTGATCAATAGTTATTCCTTAGTACTTAGTTTGGGAAACTTAAGCAATAGAGGGACAAGTGCAATTTTCTGCACAGTTTGTCTGTACGTGACAAACAATTTGCCCACTAGCTGGTATTTGATTTGTTGACCAGTCGGGGAGAAACGATAATTTTCACTATATTACAGTAGCGCCCGCCTACTCGACATATCCGATCGAACGAAATGGGTGTTATGGGTCAAAATGGTTGAAAAAAAGAGCCGAAATGTAACGTTGACAGTTTTATCGCAATTAAGTCGCGTTTGGTTTCGTTTCCTCGTTATCTTTCGATGCTGAGTCGAATGGAACAAATCACAATAAATATAAGAGAGGCCAATTGCCAAATTGGTGTATTATGAAGGAACCCGCAGGGCAATATAGGGAAAATTATCCCCCCCCCTACCAGGTCATTCTGACGTGGAAGGCGCTATGTCCCCATCCCGTCATCACGCTGTGCCTTCCCTAACCCTTAACTGGTAACTGCTTGGAGGTAAAGGTTGCAGAATTTAATTGCGCCGCTCTCGTCATTTTTGCCACAGATGGGAATTTCATGGTACTGTCGCGTTATCTGGAATTGTTCATACACAACGCTTAACCACCCCCATACCCTCATTTTGGCGTCCCACGGTTTGCGTCAAAGTTAAGTTATTCGCCTCAATCGGTTCGTAAATGGCGTTTTTCGAACTCAGTAGCTCTTGAAACGTAAAGATATGAAGAAAACAACAAAATTCGGCCAATTGCGCCACTTTCCTTCTTACTACGCAGAGCCAAAGAAAGCGAAAACGCATTTGTCACATTCTCTTAAAAGCCCCTGCTTCGATTTTAGTTAAACTTCCCAGTTTTCCAGCGATAGTCAACTCCAAACTTGTATTTTCTATAAAAATCTCTGGCAAATTTCGAAAACATAAAAAAGCCCGACTTTTCGGGACATTATGGTCGTTATGTCTGTTCAACGGACCGTCACAGAAATACGTAACGAAAGTAATGTGTATTGACTACTTGAAAACACCGTTTAAATTTTGAAAAAAAAAAGTTTTTCCGTTTTTTTCAAAAAGTTGAGAAAACCTAATTTTTTAACCGATGCGCTCAAACAGGGTTTTTCGATTCAGGAGGCTTCAAAAGCCATACTAAAAAAAATACTTTCATGAACAAGAACTATGCACGGATAAGTAGAACATAATTTAAACGTTATCGCTACAGCCGTATTCCAGAAAAATGTTTAAAGCCCCCGTTTTTGTACATTGTAGTCCTTCACACCCCTGTATGTGTTGCTTCTTCCCTTGAGAACTGTAACTTGATCAATTTGCAGTGTCTGATAACAACTTATACCCCAATTCTATCTGTTTGTCTGACCATCCATCAAATGGAGATTTAAACCGAAGGACATCACAATATCTGGTTGTCAGACTGAGGGACGTAGTCTCTAATTCGTTCGTTGCCACATCGGGTGTGCCCCAGAGATCACATTTGGGCCCTTTACTGTTTCTCATCTTCATTGATGACGTGAGTAAACTGTTTGAGGGGACTATTCGCAGATGATATGAAGATTTTTTTGTGAGTGGTCTCAATGAGCGATTGTTTGGTTCTTCAGAATGCTCTTACAGCCTTGCATGGATGGCGTTTGAAGAATGAGCTTAGCCTGAATATTGATAAGTGCTCAGTGGTCACTTTCAGTCGAGGAGTAACCAGCCTACAGCATGACTACTCGATAGGAGGGGCGTTGCTCCAGCGTAAAACCCAGGTGCGGGATCTCGGAGTTTTGATCGATTCAGGTTTTACGTTTTTGGCCCATATTGGTAAAATATGCTCAAAAGCAAAGAGAAAACTGGGCTTTCTCAAAAGGAATACGAGGGATTTCAAGGAACCAAACGCCCTTAAGCTTCTATTCGCCTCCCTTGTCCGTCCACCTCTCGAGCTTTCCTCCCCCGTGGGGTCACTGCGGTATACCAATGCCAAGAATACCTTGGAGCGTGTTCAGCGCCACTTCCTGCTCTATGTGTCCTACAAGAGAGGCGATAGGTGGGAGGACTTTTCCTACGCAGGGGCGCTCAGGAGGGAAGGCACGTCCTGTTTGGAGAATCGGCGACGTGAGGCGGACATACTTCTCTTGCATGGGTTGACAGCGGGTCGACTGGATTGTCCGTATCTGCTTTCCAAGTTGAACTTCTACGCCCCTCCATACGCTACCAGACTCCATCAGCCTTTTTATGTTTATACCTCTTCGGCCAACCATCTCCGCAATAATCCCATGGTGCGCTTTCAGGAGGACTTCAATAGGTTGTCATACGGTGATTCGGTGGACCTACTGTTGTTGTCGAAAGACTCTTATAGGTCCAAAATTCGACGGCTACTGTGATCTCCGTTTGTTGGCTCGGGATTGCTGCTGATTGAATTGTGCCAATTTATTGTGATTTATATTGTCCTACGTTTATTTTTATTTTTTTTCTCACCGTTAAATTGGGCATTGCCCGTATATGTTATAAATAAATAAATATGAGGATTTCCCAAAATTAAAAGTTCGTGTCTCTCGAGTGGCATTTAAATTTGACCTTTCGGGCTCAAGTTGCATTTGGTTAATTTAGGTTTTGGCAGGGGGGACCACCCGGTTGTGAAACAGGTGGGAGCGGCGTCCGAGGGCGTCCCCCTTTTGAGGAGACGAGAGACTCGGCTCGACTGGTTACCGTTGCACCAGAGCTCAGAGATAGAAGAAGAAAGTAGGTTCCTTCTTCCTGAGAGCCAAAGCAAAAGGTTCAGGTTTCCGGACCAAACAAGAAGTTGAAGACTCTCTGCCTTCCCCTCTCTGACATCCCACCGTCCACAACCTTTTCTTTCTTCCCGGAGAAGTTCAGCGGTGATTTGCCCTCTTATCGGACGCCTGGAGTCGGAATCAGGATCTGGACGAGGAGTGGAAAAAAGGGGGGAGGGTGGGGCTTCCTATATTATAGCGGTTTCCTGAGGATACGCTCGGGATTAACCGGAACGAAGGAGGAAGACGTTGCAGGGATGGGAATTCCTTTTTGAATGGAGGAGCGACTTCTCCTTCTCGACTGACGTCATCAGAGCTTCCTCTCCTTCCTATTTGCAAGGCTAGAACAAAACAACCTTATAAAATTTTCCCGTGGAGGCGAGGGACAACCTAAGGCTGAGATTCGGAACTCACGAAGATTGGTGAGATAGCATCCGGCGATTTTCATTCAACAACCAATCAGTTTTTCACTCAGTTTATATGAACCTGATAGAAATTGACGTTCTGCTCACTACCTTTTAGCGCTTCCAAGTTCCAATAAGAGTTGCCTCACTTCGAGTTACTTTCATTGATTAAACAATGTACTGGGCGGTCTACTTGAAGTTTTGTGCAGGCATTTACAGCCCTGAGTGCATAAACGAAACCCAATGAAACGCCCTAAAAACGACCGTGGATTCCAGAATTTCTTGTATTACTGCCATAGTATATCTAGCGGTATTTATGAAGAGAAAAAACCCCCAATACATTCCAGTCCGATTCCCTCAGTATGAAACGTTTCCGTACTATTTCAGCCCGAGAAGCGTCGTGAAAGAGCCCATAACGCGCGTAATACAGTCGGTGCGCGCTGCGTGACACGGTCTGGATACCGATTAGTCTCTTCTGTCGAGAGGAAATGCCTTCTTTCTGGATGAAATTCGAGACGTTCGCGAACAAAAGAGGTCTTGCTCTCGAAATCGCTCGGTCGACGAAGTCTCGACACGCCTCATTAGCGGATCAAGCGTGAAACTCGTGTAACGTGACGTGAGAGGAACAACAAAAGGAGTTCGGCTCAACCGGCGACAAACGAAATTATTTTGAGGTCTGGAGTCACTCGAATTTTCTTCTTCTACCGGATTTGTGTGAATTTACGAATACTTTCAGGCGTCGTGGTGTCATACAGCAGAACACCTGCCACAGTCAGAAGCAATTTTTACTTAAGAACCCAAAGGGTAAGGTTTTGTGAAAAAAAAGTATGGTTTTTTTCGGATCTTTACGTGTTGGAGCCTACTGAATCACAAAATCCAATTTCGGCGTGTAGCCCTTGGGACTGTAGTTATGTTTGCTGGAGAACAGCGGAACCGATTGGGCTCGTTCTTTTTTTATTTCGTTCGTTATTCGTTGGAGACGTACTACTAAGGTTGTGAGCAATTTCCAAGACAGAAAAGGGGCGCAAGCATCAAAAACTTAACGTGGATTAAACTTTCACATTATCCCCCATTAATCACTATATACATTTCGTTAACCGACGTATAACAATATGTCAGAAAGGTTATTTCGTTCTCCGTAAAAAACCGTTCCAAAGAAACGCGTTGGTGGAAGATGGCATATCATAGAATTAAAAGGGGCTGCGGAAAGTTGTTCGCTTTATTTTTATGGATTTATTCATTGAAAACAAAAGTTAGATATCAATTTGTTGAAAATATTTTGAAAGTTTAACGCGATAAAGCCGGATAGTGGTTGAATATGAGTCAGACAAGGTCTGGCCAGCGTCCGCTTTTTTGACACGTACTAAATTAGGAAAAGAAAGCATGGAATGACTAATGAGACGTACCAAGTGCTTATCGCAACAGTAGTCACGTCTTCGCTCGGAACGTCGCGACAAAAGAGGAGAAGTCGTTTTTCTAATACAAGTAGCAGATAAGGAAATGTCCCTTTATGGGAGTATGACACAAACCTTCGCGAGTTGTTTTTAAATTTTTTTTTTTTTTTAATCCGCTATTGGCGTACATCGAAGGGATGGGGAAAAAAGGCGAATAAGCTCCTTCATATGGTCTGGAGAGACTCGGAATGCCAATATATCACTGGCGAAGGTGCTTCTGTTTGGTTGGGACCGTAGTGGGCCGGTCGAGGCTGCGTGCTTCGTCCGAAGGATCGTTAGGGACACAGATGTTCATTGGACAAGGGGTCCGGGGGCTACATGGTGGACTGGGTCATTTGAGACAAACAAAATCGACTGGACAGTACGTGACTCATAGGTTGTCTGGAGTTCCGATGCTTTCGCACTCGATTCAGAGCAAAAACTAACGAGTTAACTCGTATTTGAAAAATATCTATAGAACGCACAATACAACCATGTCAATTAACATTTTTTGTTGCCAAAACCAAATATCTGGTACGGCGTCTCACCCAACGTTCCTCAGCAGTAGACACTAGAGATAGTGAGTGAATTCTCAAAATTGGTTTAGTTTCGTATACTCTAAATGGAGCCCTGCCAAACCTCGTGAGGAGCAGTACATATCTTCCACATCTCAGCCGCTTCGTCGAGATAAATATCGATTAAAAATGCGGTCCCCGGGCGATGACGTCCAAGGCTGGGTGTCGAATTACCAAAGTCTCATTTATTAGTGGCATTGCGACCCCATTGTCACCCCAAACTGGTATAAAGTCATTATTGAAAATTGAAATTAAACTGTTCAACCCTCACTTCGTCAGTTACGTGTAGCAGTAACCGAAGCCTCTCACATTATTTCAAGCAAATATCTTAAAACCAACTGCGGCATTCTTAGCTCCGTAATCTTGAACAATGTTCGCACAAAATGCGAACTTCTGTATCCGACAAACAGTAGAACTGAACGTACGAATGAGCAATGGGCGCACCGTGAAGTGGAGGAAGTTAGTCAATGAGTAGGAATTTCCTGTGAATCCTTAATAGTGATTTAGTCTCGAACGTTCGGGAAAGAGCCCTATCAAACGACTCGGTTTATCGAAAAATGTTCGCACCTCGATTTGCACCCATCGCCCGGCTGATTTCTCAACGAAAGCCTAAAAAGATGCAAAAGTGTACTCTCGTAGTTGAACATTTTTTAATATAGTTACAATATGAACCTGCGAACGCATCCTCAGAAGCGTCATTTACTTTTTCGCTTTTCTTCATCTCAATCGCTTCAACGAGAAAAATAACGAAAACCGACGACTGCATTCTTAGTCGCATAATCTCGAACGACTCTAATACTGCGAATTTCCGTATCCGATTAAACCAGCGAACTGATTATTAACGCACGAATGAACAACCGTCGTACTGTGAAGTGGAAGAAGTTTGTCAGTGAGTAGAAATAGGCCGCGAATCCTTAATTGTGTTTTAGCATAGAACGTTCCGTAATGGGCTCTTCCTTACCATTCCGTAAATCGAAATATTTGTACATCATAAGGATTACCTTAAAGTGTAAAAAGGTACTAAATACATAAAATGTTCTCCAATATAGTAGTAATATAAACCAACGGAATACCTGCGAACTCATCCTCAGCATCATATTTCATTATTCACTTATATTCATCTCAATCGCTTCTACGAGAAAAATTTTTCATAGCTACATAATTTTGAATAACACTAATACTGAAAACTTCTGTATCTGATAAAACCTGCGGAATGATTATTAACGTACGAATGAACAACCAGAGTACTGTGAAATAGAGGATAGAAACTAGATAGAAACTGGTGGTGCTGTCAAGATTTGGAATTGATTGAGTTGCACCAGCTTACGCTACGACTATTATTTGGAGCTAGTATGAAAACAATTTATTGTCGTCTCTCGTCACTCTCCCACAACATTCATTTTAGCAGTTTGTTCCGCATAAATTCTTTGAAAAATCAGCACGGTATTGCAATAAACGTCCCATGAGACGATCGTTTAATAACTTTCATAAGATAATTACGAGTAACCTCAGAAATTCCGGGATTCCAACCACCGCCGTTTCACTTACTATTTTTCCGATAAATCTGAAACAGTGGAGACTATCCTTTTCAAAAAAATAACGTTGAGCCTTCTCATGAATTCTCTGTTCGCTAAATGTTCAATAATGGTTAAAGCCCGAGTAGGAGTAACTCAATAAATCGTGGCACTTTAAGCCCTACAACAAACAACGTAAAATGTGAAGTTATGTTTTATCAAGTTCAAATAGAATGAGTGAAAAATAAATTGGCATGAGTAGGAGCACAACAGTCTGTACGTGGGGCTTGGAAGTTTTAATGAAAATTCGCTAAAAGAGAAAGGCGCAGCACTTCTCTATTTTGAGAAGTACATCAGCTGTCGGCACTTCATAATTTAGAACTCCATGTTTGCGTCAAACTTGTTAATTAAGTTGAACAGTTATTATATCAAAAACATTTTTTGTTGGTTTTCAAGGGGAAGGAGCTATGATTCGAAGCTTGCTGGCGCTTATTTGCTTCCACGCCGCCTCCGCCCATAGAGAACATAAAGTACGTAATTTCAACTGTTTTGTAGTTATACTTCGCCCAGTGGTCAACAACAAGAACGTATCAATACAATAATTACTTTCTAAGTCGTACCAAATATGCAGTGTTAATAATGTAAACGGTCGTAAGAAAAATAAGGATTTTTCTTCAGTCCGAAACGCAACCACTGAGAAAACGGGATGTGTGTACGAAAACACTTCGTGAGTTGCCGCTAATTAATTTGTGGCCGTCGTCAAACTGCAACGGCGTAGATAACTTATTTAACCCTGAAATCGATTTTTGTGAGAGCGCTAGTTATGAGCTTGATACTTTCACAAATAAATTATTTATAAAACGATTTTTGGCGACATTTTGGTTTATTATTTTTGATATTGCGTTGCTCTCGTCATTTGAAACTATCCACGTAAAACTTTGAATTATTGTATATGCGCGCAGGTAGAATTTAAAATTTGAGCTGATTTAGTTCAACCGTTAATCCCCAAATTGCCAAATTGTGTAAACGCACAGACCATTTTCTCAAGCGGTGCTCTTTGAATTCAGGCCTTTAGTTTTGAAGGAAACTGAAACTTAATTTGAGTCGATTACATCAATTTCCTTTCTACTACTCAGCTTCAAGTGAAGTGCGAACTTTTATAAAATTAGA
This sequence comes from Pachypeltis micranthus, assembly GCA_020466155.1. Lineage (NCBI taxonomy): Eukaryota > Metazoa > Arthropoda > Insecta > Hemiptera > Miridae > Pachypeltis > Pachypeltis micranthus. The sequence continues at coordinate 9,151,205 of CM035780.1, forward strand.
TATATGAAAACGTACAATTTACCTTTGTTTTATTTACTTTTCAGGTGCACAACATCGTTTTATACCCGGAAAAACACTCGTGGTGCAAAACTACTCCCATCAAAGAAGTCGTCGGTCATCCAGGATGCGAAGCTATCGAAGTCGACAACAACGTTTGCGTCGGAGCTTGTTTTTCTTACAGCATCCCCAGAACTGAACCTACAGCTCCAGGAGAAGTGGCTCCGTACTGTGATTCTTGTCAGCCTTCGCGAGTTGTCTGGAAACACGTGAGTCAAATTCTATTATGTATTTATTAACGTATTACAAAATAGGTTTACGATGAATAGTTCATTTGTTGAACGGGAGGAAAAAAAAAACGTTAGAAAAGGTAGCAGGCAAGCGAGAGAGACATATGGCCCTCTCTACCATTCCCCCTGGAATGAATATACAACACCCTCTTGTGCTACAAAATTACATTGCCCCACTGTTTTATATAATTTTCCACTAAAGCGACAAATTTCTCTTCCCAAAAAAGCTCAATCATACCAAAACACCATTCATGCCAAAATAAATTACAATCATACCAACACATTCACGCCTACTGACACATAAACACTTACCTACTGCTATTTGAGAGGGATGAGTACTTGTATATTCCTCCCCCTCTCAGCAGCGCACTACCTACCTTAACTAACATACACAAACACAACGAACAAATCATCTTACATCAACACATTATACACTGGAGATCGAGAAATTTGCCATTACATTCATTTGTAATATACCGAACAACGTCACAATCAATTACTATCATATAATCCTCGGTAGTGTTCACTTTACTTTAGTCAACAATCTGGTTTTCAACAGAAATCTGTTCAGAATAAGCGAAGAAGAGTCTATACACAATAATTACACAAAAAACAAACACAATAATGAACATTCACCAATCATATCCCGCTAATAATATTGTCTCTGAAAATATTTCTAAAACGTTCGGTCTTCAGAGAAAAATCAAACAGGTTCACATTTTCATTATGGACCGTGGTTGCCTGCCAGACGAATGATCTTTCATATGCTATTGTGCGATGGGCAGGCACCTTCAACACTCTCCCTGTATTGCGTGTGCTTCTATCCTGCACCGCTGACATGTACACAAATTGCCTGAACAAATAGTCTGGTTTACGGAACTTCAAAATCTTGAAAGTGGGAACCGCAATGGCTAACTTCTTCCTCTCGGCAATCTTTAGCCATCCCAACTTCTCATAGGCTGGCGTTACGTGCTCATCTCAGCGAAGTCTCATCACGAAACGCAGCGCCCCGTTCTGCGCCTTCTGCAACTTGTTAATTTCCCCGCCTTTTAGGTCTCAGTAGGCTGCTGTGGCGTAGTCAACAAACTGGAAAGTGAGAGCCTGCATAAGCCTTTGGCGCACCTGCACGGGGAAGTCACCAGCCATACGTCTGAGCTGGTAAATGGACCTGAAAACAGAGTTGCATACATGCGTAATGTGAGCATCCCAGGAAAGCATACTCTGCACTAGCACTCCCAGGTTTTTCGCCATAGCTACAACCTCAATATGCGCCCCCCCCCCCAGCACCAGCTTCTGCATTGTACGCAGGTCAACCTTTGCCAATTCCTTGGAATATCCCAGTACCATCACCTTCGTTTTAGCGTTATTCACTCGCATGCCATGGGACTGCGACCACCTGCTAAGTTCCTCGAGGTCTCTATTCAAAGCCGCTATTGAATCTGGGATATCTTTAACCATACATGATCGGTATATTTGCAGATCATCAGCGTATAGCGTATAACCCGTCCCCGGTTGGAATCTGCCAGGTAAAGACCTCAGATACAGCGTAAAATATCTGGTGCGTTGCAACACACAACTTTCCTTAGCTCTACGTCAATTCAATTTGTACATGGCTAATTCTATTTAATCAATTCATTTATCACTCGCTCCCTTTGAACTTGGTCAAACAACGCTTTACGGCAGCAGAAAGCGGTAGCGCTTACAGTTCCGGAATTTATTGTGCTGCTCGTAGTCATTGCAGAACCATTATTGAGCAATTGGTACACAGATAATTAATGAGGCTGTAGACACGATTTTAAAAAAAAAGGATAGTAATCACTTTTGCAGAGTTATTGGAAAATAACTGTTAGAACTGGTAGTAAGCGCAACGGCAGTAGTTGAAATTCAGGAATTTCTGGAGTGAGCCCCACGTATCTCATGAGCGATTTTAAACACTCACCCTCTAGGTATTGGATTGGACTACAATACCAATTTTTTTTAAACATTCTACAAGAATTCCAGCGGAGTTTATAAGGAAAAAACTGCGCGAAAAACGCTTTTGGTCGAAAATTTTGATAATTTATTGTGCTGCTCTCGTCATTTTCCCACGAATGAGAATTTTATAGTATCATTGCCTGATTGAAAGCTATCAATATAAAATATGTAATTAAAATCGTCAGAGCCGTTTTTGAGAAAAAAATTTGGTGTTTTGATCACTATGATGACTATAGTTAACTTTCGGTGGATTTTGCCCATACCCTTATCATATCGTCCCATGGTAACCTGTAGGCTAGACATCAAGTTTCAGCTGATTTGATACGGTGGTTTTCTCTAAAAACTGCGCTAAAATCGATTTCGGCGAAAGTTTTGGTAATTTATTGTGCTGCTCTCGTCATTTTCCCACAAATGGGAATTTTATGGTATAATTGCCTTATTGAAAGCTATCAATATAAACAATTTAATCAAAATCGTTAGAGCCGTTTTTGAGAAAAAAAATATTTGGTGTTTTGATCACTATGATAACTATAGTTAAATTTGGGTGGATTTTGTTCATACCCTTATTTTGGCGTTCCATAGTGACATCCGGGCTAGATATCAAGTTTGAGCTGATTTGGTGCGGTGGTTTTCTCTGAAAATCGTTCACAGACACACATACACACACAGACTATTTTCCCAAATAGTGTTTTTCGGACTCAGGGGGGTCTGAAACGTAAAGATCTGAAGAGAACTGCAAATTTTTTTTTCAGCCGATTACATAACTTTCCTTTCTACTTCGTAGAGCAAGGAAAGTAAAAAGACCGCCGAGAGCACGGAACCCTGTGGAGTACCGGGATATTCCTCCCCTTCTAAGAGTGACTTTCTTAGCCTAAAACACTTATTACAGCACAAATCCAAGTAATAATAGTAGCTGACATAAACTAGCACAACACCAAATAATTGACTAAAAAAGTTAACAATGAATTCAAGTCAAGGGAAAGTAAGGAGTGCAACGAGAGCGTGGGGCATCACTACGACAACTTATTCATATTCCTTTAATTACTTTGAACATGAAATGATCGTTTTTCCGATTTTCGATCGACGGGGTAGCTTCAACTAACTAGTACCAGCGTTTTGCTCTCCGTAAACATTCCCGTAGAAACGCGTTGAACGATGACAGCTCGAGCATATGAAGCAGATCGTCGAATTAACAGCCGTTGCGAAAAGTTTCGTTGCACCAGATATTTTTCCTCCAAAACAGCTACAACCCAACTATTTGTTCGTTTTTTTTTTAGTACCGAACATAATGCGTCGAAATATAACCCCGGATATAATCGCATTTATTCGATACTTCCAACAACGTAAAGAGATGTCGGTAACGCGACTCCATTGCTGTTCTTAGTTCCTCACTGCCCGTCACAAAAAAAAAAAATTGAAAAATTTTCAAGGGAGAACAAAAACGAAGGATTGCCGTAACTGGAGGAATTGAGGTCTGAAGGTGTTAAGTTACCAGAACCGCAGATCGCTATCTTCGATGGTATTTTATTTTATTTTTTCGCTCAAACCGAAAGCGAGAACTCGAGTCGAGAGGCCTTTCAACGCGGGGGAACTGCGCGTTAAAATATCGGGTGCATCGTGCACAACTTCCTTTTCCCTCTTGTGCATTCGATGGAACGCAGCTTGACACACAAGCGCCGTAAGTGTGTTGCTACTCACGGAAAATGGTTGCTAAAAGACAATTTCCAGTGGACAATTCGAAAACGTTGCGAAATGGAATATCCTCCCCTTGCTTCCTGGGCTGATGATATCTTTGCCAAAGATGTTTATTAATAATAGTTGGGTAAGATGTTCTGAAAGCTCAATCAAAATCGCAAGAACGCGATAATGCTCCTTTTCGGTACGTGGAGATAAGCGATGCCAAGCTGATGGTGTTCCATAGTGATTCCTCGTTTAGGTGTTAATTAGTGTCTTTTCTGAGGTGTTTTTTGGTAGGGTTCAGAGATGTATTTTCTTCCTTTCGTTTGGTTGGTCCGGGGGATCTCCTCTTTCCTGACGATCTGAAAGTATTTGTGGCTGTAAGAGATGACAGTGATCCAACTGCGTCGCAGGCTTGCCTGAGTGAGTTGGGGGTCTCGTGCGAACATCAGCGATTGTTTAATCGCTACGTTCTCCAGATATAGACAGCCCCTATTTTACGTATACATGCTTGGCATGTTAGTCGACAGTACCCGATCTTTGATGAATCGTTGTCACTGAACGTTGTGGTTTTACTAGCAGGTCTGCATTGCCTGCCGGCGTATATAGCGTTTTCACGTCAAATTAGAGGTTTTACACACCAATTTGGAGGTTTTCCCTTTCAAATTGGAGGTTTTACAATCTCAATTTGGTGGATGACAGAAATACATGATTTAATTCTAGGAAAGCAATAACAACAAATTAGCGAGTGAAACGTAACTTTCAACAAGTAAGAATGAACATAATGAACGGAAAAGAACGAACAAATTTTTCAACGTTAAGTCTCTCCCTGCAGCAGCGGCTGTCAGGTCCATCATCATTTTCATAACATAATTTGTCCAGTCCGACGTGGTGACAGTTGCAACGCTTCGGGTTATCGTGTCACACAGGTCGTGGATTGTTTGGGGCTCACTGAAAATTTGTCTTGCTGACAACTTGATTTTTGGAAAGCAGTGCTCCACTGGATTCAAGCTGAGTGAGCAGGGGGGCAGATATTTCACGTTAAACCCCAATTCGATCATCTTACTGGTAAATTGTCCAGCTCGGTGAATCGCTGCGTTATCCATTATCAGGTACGTGATAGTTGGGCCACTTTTTCGTGCAGCTCTGCGATAAATTCCTTAAACGACTCTCCATTGCAGTTGCCTCGTAATGTCTTATAATGAACAAAACCTCGAGTGTTTACGGCTAGGACGAGGGAAACATTTCTTCCTCTTACCGTGAGTACTGTGGAAACAGCACGTGTATTCCTCCTAGATCTCGCATGACTTCTTCGAAGGTGCAAATTAAGACCAGATTCGTCAATGAATACCATATTTTCACGGTTTTCTGGCGCCCATGTTCTGAATTCCGCTGCGTAAATTTTTCTTCTCTCTTTCGTTTCCAATTTGAAATGGAAAACCTCCAATTCGACGTGAAAATGCTATAGTCTTGTCTTGTTTTCTTCAACCGTGTCGTCCCCTTACAACCGCCGTGCGAAGGAAGACATCGAGCGAGTCCAACGTTCTGCGATTTGTTGCCTTCAGAATGGGTGTTACGTCGGAGGACTTCGATCGCTACTGGTTTGTGGTTTGCACACGTTGGAGAAGCGCAGACGACTCTCGGATGCTAATGGTTCGTCCCTGTTGTGGACCCTCGGGTGGACTTTCTCGTTACCCGGTGTGGGACCCGCCTGGACCAGTCTTTCTATGTTCCTGTACTGTTAGTTTGGAGATGTTTGAAGAGCTGCTGACTCAGGCACTGCAATTGCGAGGAGTTCCGATATAATTAACCGACATTCGTCAGGTTTATGAACTATTGTCTTAACCACTAGACCACAATTGCGAGGGTGCCTTTAGTAGGTGTCAGTCAGTACATTCCTGTGGGCCCTACGAGTTACCTGTTTAACTCTTCTCTTCCCGATGGCTACGCGAGTCAAACGGCCAGGGAAAAGACTTTGATCCTTTCAATCCCTCAGTTCCTTCGAGAAGTTGCTATTCGTGTTCTTGAAGCGTCCATTCAACTTTCACTTAGATTTCGTTATACTTATTGACCTTTGGCTCGAATTGTTTCAAGTGACTAAATATATAAACTGGCGCCTTTTTTGAAATCATAATGAGGTAGGAGGGTTGCGGGCTTTGTCCGATCCTAACGTTATGCTGCTCAAAAGCATCAGGCCCAAGCTATAGGAATGTCCTCAAGCTCCACCAACTTACTCCTGATGGGTCGAAGGATATATTTCGATCGACCTCATCTGGATTTGGTTTCCCAAGCCTCTACAAACGTTGACATTGGAGAAAGAGAGTGTTGGAAACTCAGTGATAGTTGAACGCGCTGCGCCCTTTACAACCCAGAGCAATTGAGGTCGCCCAGTGGGGTTGGTGAAATACTGAGATGCCCAGGAATGAGCAGGCCTTTCCCCTTACAGTTCTCCTTGGGGCAACTTCAAACTCTGCCCATGTCTCAGGCTCCTTCGCCTTCTACAGCCGCCGTTTAATTGTTTTGCCCTTTTCCGCGTTCCCAACAGCCGCTTTGTTTGGCGCTAACTTTGGCTAATTGCTTGTTCGTTTCGTTTTAACGCGCCCCCTCCTCCCCCCCTCCACCGTACCAAACCTGAGGAGAGCAAAAAAAAAAGTCGAAAGCGAATCAGTGGCAAACGCCCCGTTTAGTTACGGGAACGTTAAAGTTGGCAGCCACGTTCTGTAACTGGTCGTTTCTCTCCAATAAGACGGTCAACAAACAACAGAAACGAGTGACTTGAGAATGGACCCTCGTAGTAATTAACCCCCCCTGCCACAACTCTTCACCCTTCCAATAGCTCACACTACCTCGCCATTAAACATGGATTACATTTACCGTCCTAGTTGAGCTGCCTCCAAGAGACTCTTGGGTTGGCTCTGCTTTTTATTTATTGGCCGCTACAGCCTATACGCGACAAAAAAGTCGACCAATGGTGTGGCTCGTTGCACAACCACAGGACGTTACCGCGTATCTTCAGTCAACTGTGCTCTTTTTCGTTTTATTTCATATTTGTATGAGTCGCTAATACGAGAAAAAGGAGAATGGGGAGCCCAAAAGTGCCTCAAACGAGAGGATTCCGCACTAGATGACTTTAAATTCGACAGTGCTATACTTTCAGCCGTTTGCGATCGGTTCGAAGCTTCTATCGGCTCTTCAACTAACCATCAGGACTCGCCTCGATGCTCTCTTGCTTAATAGCGAAGCTTGTGTTTCCAGCAGCCCAACCTCCTCAAACGTTCGTTCAATTCAAGTGAGATAGTCGAGTCCAGGATGTGTGGCAGTTCGGTGTGGTTGACAGAAAACTTGGACGATATCTTTAAGCTGTAAAATTGGAATCAGAACGTGGCGAAGCTAACGAGTTAGCTTCACAGACGTGTGTTCAGTTTATTGTGAACGTTTCATTACTTCGTTTTCTTCCATCTTTAACAAAATTCAGTGCATTATGTAACGGCGTAGTCCAAATAACTCGCAAAAGGTGCTACACGATTCAAAAGTGAAGTCGAACGTTCCGGATGAAGATCTCAAAGGTGCGAAGCCAGTGCTCCACAACTCGTGCGCTGAGAAAGTTGTGTTCTTGAAAGTTGTGTGGAGCTTTCTTGTACTGAATTCGGAACAGAGGCCGCCGAGATGCTTGAAAGACTACGTTAGAGACTAAAAAGGGAGTCAAATGGGATAAGCACCCTGACAAACCGTTCGTCACACGTCTTATTGAATTCTGTTCACTAAATTGACCTAAAGCTGACTTTGTTATTCAAAGCTTTATTGAACAAAATTCAGGCAATTAATGAATGAATAGGAATCGAGTATCGGACAGCTTGTCAGGACGCACTAACAATGTGCCGCAATGCCTGTTCCATGGTGCATTTATTAAGATAACTACATTTAGAGCCGGAAGTACAACCAATTTTTACGAAGAGTGGTACGCTCCGAGTGAAAACAGACACGCGGGGCCGAGGAAAGTCGCGTGATGCGTCGTATCAAGAATTTTGTCGAAAATTCGTCGTCTCGCAGTTCGGCTTCCGGAGAAGTACACGACTGACGAGGCTCAACATATTCGAACTAATTTATCGCGCCGCCGCCACTCATCTCGTTAGCTCCCTCCCCGACATCCCCAAGCCTTCATTGAAGAGCTTCACGAATTTATTGCGGATCCGGAGGGAAAAAATAAAATTCGCGAAATTGAATCGAGGTCGAAGGCGAGCGGCGTCTATTGTCCCCCTCCAAACGCCACTCGCTCACGGAGCAATCAACAGAATCTTTATGGTGGCTCTTTCGTTGGCGTCTTCGAGCTGCGGTGTCGCGTTACCCACGGGAGAGTCTTCGTTGACTCTGGGAGAAACGGAGTGTGACGCAACGCAGTTATTTCGGTGGCGGGAGGGGGAATTTTGCATCAATAAAACTCACAACGTCCTCAATTCGAAGAGTTTCAGTTTGTTGACTGGTGGAATCACGATTTTGTTTACTCTTTTAATATTCCGCTTAAGCCACTTTACATAATAACGCGCGACAGTAAACGATTTAACGAGTCAACAACAACAATTATCAATTTAAGAGCACCGACAAATATAAACATAATTTATACTGTACACTAACAATTTGGTATTAAATGGAATACAGTAACAATGGTTTGATTTAAATGTGACGAGAAAGAGTCCACAATGCAGGAATTACAGAAAAAAGTAAATGTAACATGTAAAATAATGAATAGAGGTAGAACAAAAACAGGAAATAAAGAAAATTGCGACAAATTATTGCGCCATGCTCTATTATTCTCTTACCCAGCTTTATAGCATAGCTCAACGCAAACTGACACCTCCGAGACCCTTCCCATTTGATTCTGCATCGAAAAATACCAGTAAACGATACCGAACATGACCTGACTACAATTGGCATTTTCTAAGTGACCAGCATTTGGCAGGACGTGACGAGTTGGACTGATGCCTTATTGGAGTGAGACGAGAGGCAGTGAGGAGAATGAGCGTAGGCTGGGCAGAAACGATAAATTTTGCTATATTGTGCCGTGAATTTGTCCAAGTAGTAGAACCTCTTCACTAGATTAACTGTAATTTCAGCGTTTTCTGTCTAGACGCATTCGTACACCTCTGAGACGCGTCCTAGACGACTCAGCATCGAAAAATACTTAGGAGACTGTACCAAACACGATCAGGCAAAACTTGTGGAGTGGTTGGTCAAGGGAGGGAGAAGCTACGGGGCGTACCACTGTGATCGATGGATTGATGGTACATGGTGGCGCTCATTCTGACAGCCAAGAACAGCGTAGGGCACGTGAGGCAGCCCCAGTTCAATCATTGAACATCACCTGATGGTTCGACAGGTCCTGGACAGAGGATGAGCGACTGAGAGGACGCCGACAATCTAGTACGTGTGGAAGTAAGGAGACAACGAGCGATAGTAGGGACACAACACATTGGGTGGGGCTGAAAGTAAAACTCGAGGGTAACACAGCCACAACATCTGCGTATAGTAAGAAGTGAACGCTCTCGAGGATTGAACAGACTCTACTCGTGAAGAGAAGAGGTCCAAGGCGAGATCCCTGGAGGACTCCAAAAGTTTTGGGGAATGAGATCGACGCGGCGCCACAGATCATGACAGAAGAGGTACGGCCGTGGAGAAGGTAGAAGACTGCCAAAAACGCCAAGGGGCTCCACGGCTATAAAAACCGAAGTCCCTCGAGTTCTTTCACTGTGATTTCGCTGTATTCCACGTAGACGCATTCGAACACCTAAATCCTAGTCTTACACGACTCAGCATCGAAAGATACCTAACACGACCTAATCACAATAAAGTTGCCAAAATTTCGGTTTTAGCTAATGTTTTAAACCATTTTCTCAAGAAACTTCTGACATTTTTCAATATTTACGATTTAAATCAAGTCTTTTGATTCGCCCAATTCTAAAGCGTTAACATTCTCTCCCAATGATGATATTTATCGACGAACAGTAGCAAAGTTGAGCCGAGCGGAGCCTCAAGGCCTCTCACAACCAGAAGGCTGCCGTAACGGCTTGCACCTATTATGCATATTCGTCCGATGCGGCCTTCGCAATCCACTGTGATCCCTCCCGACAGCGAATTCCCGATCATCGGAATCTGACCAGCTCCAGACCGCTAGTTCAGGTGCCTACGCCTCGTTTTACAAAAACCGGCTTTTCCGACGAATATACTCTCGTTATGGCTTCATTTAGCGAATACGCGAGCGAAGAGCTCGTACCTGAGAGGGAGCTAAGGTCCGCGCATCCCTTCGTGTTAGGAAAAAAAGAAACTTCCTACTGCGGAGGGCTGCCGGAAGCGATAACCTGTTGACACCCCTCTTAATTCAAAGTCGTGATATATCAATGTAGGCGCTGTACCTACTTAAATAAGGTCACGAGCAGTTCCCGTTGAGAATAGAAGAAAATTAAACTACCGTAAACGAGGATGTTGAGCAAACTTAGCTATTTTGCGATGTATATGCTCTTTATCTCCGTTCAACGGATATTTAAGGAAATAATTGAGGGGGATAAAATGCTTACGTGTAGTTCCTCTCGTGTTCCCAATGGTTCATAATTCTTTGCCGGGGAAACCTTAAAAACAGAAACTATGCGTTAAAAAAAAAATAATTACAAAACAAATAAATTTAACTTTGCCCACTCGAAGAAGAAGTTCAAATGAACTTGTGCTTTCGGATGAAGTAACCGGGCCCAAGTCAACAAATGAACAATAAAAAGACATCACACAACGAAATAATTCAGTAAAAAAAGAGAAGAGAAAGTTTATAAGATATAAAATATGAATAATTAAGTACAGTATTTCGAAAAAAAAAATTAAGAGTTGACTAAAAATTCATTGCAATTAATTTTATTTTGAGGGAAAAACCTTAAAGCCATAAGCATTTTATCGTAAAAAAACTGTTAAGGATTTAGGCAGTAAACTTTCACAAGTACTAAAGTTTCTGGTCGATGACAAAATGGACACATGCTCCGGATTAATACCGGTTTTGAAGAAAAAACCCTGCAAATTATTACACAACGGTTTATTATTCGGATAATCAGCTTGACCTAGCATTAATGCTCCGAGATCCATCCTGTTCGATTCAGCATCGAAAAATATCATAATGAAACCCAAAAAAGGTCGAAAAGAACTGAATCGTAATATTAAAATAAACAAAAAAACCCTGCAAATTATTACACAACGGTTTATTATTCGGATAATCAGCTTAACCTAGCATTAAGGCTCCGAGACCCATCCTGTTCGATTCAGCATCGAAAAATATCATAATGAAACCCAAAAAAGGTCGAAAAGAACTGAATCGTAATATTAAAATAAACAAAAAAAAAACCGCAAGTATCTAGAAAAAACTTAATTTTAATATGAAAACATGCACGCTAAATACTAATATCAAAATTTAACCAAAATTGATGAAAAAAACCAAAATGAGAATGAAACGAAAGAATCTAAAAAAATTGAATCGTATTAAAACCAAAACGTCGGGGAAATTGGAACGGGGGGCGCTCGAAGCGAAGCGCGTCGTTGGGACGCTAAAGGGGTGGTTGGGAGGGAGGCGAGAGCCGCCTCGAGAGCGGTTGGTTTTTAAAAGAGACGGGCGGGGCGGAGGGAATTCAAACGACGAAACGCTTTCTCGTTGTACGTGCGCATTCATTTTTTTAACCGTTTTTGCCCATTACAACCACGGGCTTCGTCCGATCGGATTGCCGAGATGGCGGCTAGATACCAAGTTTTTAAAGAAGTTTTTAGACCACGTTAAAGGCGGCCCGGGGCGGACGGCGGACGGGGGACGGGACAGCGGACGGGGACGGCGGACGGGACGAGCCAATCGGACATTACAAATCTGGAATAAAGTAAACGTTTAAGTATAGGGGTTGTAAAAAATTTTTCGTGACCGAAAACATAGGGTTATTATTCAGAATGAATAATAAACCAAAAAAGAAGCTCTCAATAAGGTAATTATACCATAAAACTCCCATTTGTGGGAAAATGACGAGAGTGGCACAATAAATTATCAATTTATTGCTAAAAGCGCGGTTTTCCTTTTCCTTTTAAACTCCGCTGAAATGTAACTAGAATGTGTAAAAAAATATCTGGTGCGTTGCAACACACAACTTTCCTTAGCTCTGCGTCAATTCACTCGGGTACATGGCTTTGCCTACTTAGTCAATTCATTTACCTCTCAGTTCATTTGAACTTGGTCAAACAACACTTTACAGCAGCAGAAAGCGGCAGCGCTTACAGTTCCAGAATTTATTGTGCTGCTCGTACTCATTCCAGGACCATTATTGAGCAATTGGTACACAGAAAATTAATGAGGATGTAAACACAAATTTTTTGAAGAAGGATTGTAATTACCTCTGCAGAGGTATTGGTAAACACGTTTAGAACTGCTAGTAAGCGAAAGGGCAGTAGTTGAAAATCAGGAATTTCTGGAGTGACCCCCATGTATCTCATGAGCGTTTTTAAACACTCACCCTATAGGTATTGGATTGGACTACAACACGACTCTTTTTTTTAAACATTCTAGTAACATTCCAGCGGAGCTTAAAAGGAAAAAACCGATGCAAAAACGCTTTTCGTCGAACATTTTGATAATTTATTGTGCTCTTCTCGTCATTTTCCCACGAATGAGAATTTTATGGTATAATTATCCTATTATGAGCTACCAATATAACAAATTTAATCAAAATCGTTAGAGCCGTTTTTGAGAAAAAAAAATTGGTGTTTTGATCACTATGATAACTATAATTAACTTTCGGTGGATTTTGCCCATACCCTTATTTTTGCGTCCCATGGTAACCTGTAGGCTAGACATCAAGTTTCAGCTGATTTAGTACGGTTGTTTTCTCTAAAAACTGCGCTAAAATCGATTTCGTCGAAAATTTTGATAATTTATTGTGCTGCTCTCGTCATTTTCCCACAAATGGGAATTTTATGGTATAGTTATCTTATTAAGAGCTACCAATATAAAAAATTTAATCAAAATCGTTAAGCCGTTTTTGAGAAAAAAATATTAGGTGTTTTGATCACTATGATAACTATAGTTAACTTTCGGTGGATTTTGTTCATACTCTTATTTTGGCGTCCCATGGTAATCTGCGAGCTAGATATCAAGTTTGAGTGTATTTGGTACAGTGGTTCTCCCTAAAAATCCTTTCACAGACACACAGACCATTTTCCCAAATAGTGTTTTTCGGACTCAGGGGGGTCTGAAACGTAAAGAACTGAAGAAAACTCAAAATTCTTTTTCAGCCGATTACATAACTTTCCTTTCTACTTCGTAGAGCCAAGGAAAGTAAAAAGACAAAGGACTTGGAAGGAGAAATTTAGCCGCAAAAGGGATTATTGAGCATAATTTCACATTACACTTCTATTTTATATTTTGACATTTTATGTCTTTACTTTGCTACATAAACTCGAAAAGTTTAACGGCCAAAAGCGTCACGAAAATTAACCTTTGAGGCCGATTGGACAAGGCAACGTTTTAACCCAAGTTGCAACCGCAGTCCCTGTGGCGTAATGCATAAGGCATCGGCCTCCTAAACCGGAGGTTGTGGGTTCGAGTCGCACCAGGGTCACAATTTTTGTTGTTGACATTTTATGTCTTTACTTTGCTACATAAACTCGAAAATGTAACGCGAGATATGTAACGGAGAAGCGTCACTAAATTTGTGTTGGGTTAAGTGCATGGTAACGTCTGTTGCAAAAATAAAAAATATTTTTTGTGTTGTAATTTTATATTTCTTTATTTAAAATAAACAAAATTATATTAAAAGAAAAAGACATAAAATGTCCCTCGTGGTCGTGTAGCTGTACCCACCGTTTGTGTTAGTGATTTTAAATTTTGACATTTTAAAGAAATTCACTGATTCCTCAATTATGGTCGTGGCATAAGTAGGAGCAACTCAATAAATTAACGTAACATTAAACATCACCAGTTTCTACGTTGAATTCTTGGTTAAGATGTAACAGGTTCATATAAACTGGTTTCGTAGTACGACGCTCACCCAGTCTCTGCGCTCGAGTGGTATTTTTTTGACATTTTATGTCTTTACTTTGCTACATAAACTCGAAAATGTAACGTGGGATATGTAACGGAGAAGCGTCACGAAATTTGTGTTTGGTCTAACGCTTGGTAACATCACACGTTTTAATAACCTCAGTGACTAAGTGATGATGTCAATTTTTGATATAACTTTTGATTTTTTTTCCGTTAAGCCCATTTGTGTCGTGGGAGGCCCTCATTCACGTATCAGGCTCTCTTTTCCTAAGAGATTGTCCCTGGTTGGCTGATGAAACGTGTACGTGAGAAAGAGGGACTCGTCATAATGCCGCTTGAAATCTTGATAATAACATTTTTTCGTTGACTGTTTAGTCCTGGAGCTCTTTCTTGAGAACTTCAATACCGAAACAGTTATCGAAAAGGACATCGTGAGATATCGACTGATCTCTTCTCACGACTGTCGGCGGTTGTTGATGCTCAACTTCCAACCTTGTTGTTTTGAGAGGACAATTTTTGTTAACTAGCTCACAGTTCTGACGACGGCATCAAGCTGAAAGCTCAATGGTACGCCCCGCGTACGTGTTTTTTCCCCCACTTCAACTTATTCCCTTACTTATAATTGCTCGACACGAACAGCGAACTATGAACGGTTTACCGAAAGCCGAAACAGTTGAAGGAAGTTGGTTGAATTCGAAGTTCGGTTTTTTAAGACGTCACGAAGTTGCTTAGGGAAAGAGAAGAAGAGCAGACCAGAGCTCGTTAAAGTCACGTCAACCGACAAAAGCCAAACTAATTAGTTGTCAAACGGCGTGGCGGAGACTGCGTGTTGTTGAGACGGTCGCGCATCATTATTCAATCACTTTTCAAGCTTAATGTCCGCTTTAGCGCCATAAAATAAGGAAAATTCCCCTTTACGACCTCTCGGACCTACGGACGTCCTTGGAAGAACAGGTTCGAAAGGGAGGAGACGATGGAAAGGTGAGAGATTTCTTCACAAATCGGTATTGTACTCCGACGACCGGGGAAGGAGGTGGGTAGGGGGGGGGGTACAATGATTGATGTTATCTGTCGAGAGGAGAAGGTGTGGGATTGGACACCCTTCGAGTCTCCGAAGTCACGATCTGGGAACACCCTCTCTCGGAGGCCATCATCCTGCGGTGGAGCCGGGGGTCTTCAAACCGCGTCCATCCCACAAAACCTAATCATCCCAGGCTCCATCATCCCCCAAACTACCTATCTCTTCTTCCTTCAAGGTGAGAACGGGGAAACCGTCGCCTGGAATTAGACACGCGTCGAGGATTCACGCAGTAAAACGTGGCGGAGATCGCCTTCCTGAGCCCCCTCGAACCCATCTTTTCGACTCAGCCCCCCCCCCCCCCGCAACACACACACACACAATCGCTCTCCCGACGTCGCTCATTTCTAGGGTGGGTAATTACGATCGCGTTGAGGAGCAGTTACGAGCTTATGCTCTGCTCTTCTACCGATATCGATTATCGTACTCACCATAACTTGGTGGACGTGCAGTAATTTGAAGGAGGACGACGTTCGAGATTACGGTGCGGGGAAAGCTGAATGTTCGAATGAGCTGAAACGAATCTGACACTTTCAAGGTGAAATCTTCATTTGAGGGGCTCTTGGTTGCCAATGTTCGAACAGCGGTTGCTCTTAGGCCACTGCAACAAGAAATGGAGCGATTTAGAAAAAATTAAGGTGAACGCCCATCACTTAACATCGACAGTTTCGGCCATTTTTATTTTCGAATGTTGACCCTGGTCTGAGGCTAGGCTACCTTGACTGTTCTTGAACTCACTAGGAAGGTTATATCAGTCGACTGCACGAAGGTTGAGCCCTGGAATCCCCGTGGAGATAAAGAATAGGTGCCAGCAGGTGCCTTAAGGCTATTCTGGCCTGCCAACCATTCAGGTCCTTAGGCTGCTCAAACCGCAGCCAAATAGAATGAGTATGATACTGTGATACCTCTTCTGTTGGGCAGGGCACTGCCGATTATGAAGCCTAGGTTTGGTTTCGTGGCTCGCTGGAAGTTCCTGAACGGTTGGTAGAGTGTGGTAGGGAATTCATAAAGGCCGCAGGCCCCAGCAGCCTCAGGTCTTGGTCCACACGATTGTACTTGTCGTGGCAGTTTCACTATCATGCAAGAAGCCAGCCCGTCGCTCAGCATCCACAGAACCCAAACTTGCGGAGAATGGGTTTCTTGGTTTTGTAGCAATAATAAGGCCACTTCCTTAATGAAAAGTGATGTATGCTACATGAAGACCATTTAGTCCGATAGCCTGTACAAGATCCCGATCTCGAGTCTAGAAAAGGAATGGGGAGACTGGTTGCTTCGAATGGCAGAGCAGCAGCCATTTTCTGTCACGCTTTCCCCTACCCCCATCTTCTTTGCCATATCTTCTGACTTCAACTCTTGCCATTGAGGTTCCAGTAGTGGTTCTGATGAGCTAAACCTCGTTCCTTTCCATTGTTACTGCAAGTTCCAATAGTTCTTGTAAGAGTAAGTACGTTTCTAGGTTTGAGAAAGTATGAAGGTCCACCAGTCCCCTAGCCCGGACTAATGACGGTCTTTTTGGGTGCTTCACAATACCTCGTGAACAGTGTGGCGTACGTCACAATATAAATTTGATATTAAATCTCTTAGCAGGAACAAAGACGATTCAAACTTTGCCAACCACCTCAGGGCAACTGGACATGAACCTACCAAAATACAGGACTGCACCATCTTACTACATAAACAATACAAAGGACGAAAACTGAACATATTAGAAAACATGGAAATTTATAAACAAAAAACTTCAATAGACAGATCATAAATGAACAAATCAACACAGAATGCGACACCATATTCACACCACTCAAAACACTACACAAACGAAAACAACCAACTAACGGATTTACAGACCACCCTATACACAAAAGACTTGAATCGACAACTGACAGACTATTTAAGATGTCCCTTTCCCTTCACCTCTAGTGGGTGTTCCCAGAGGTACATTACTTCCTTCCTCCCCCCTTTCTTCCGCGACGCTCCATCATCCCGTTTACCTTTCTCTTCGTATATAAAGACCACGACCAACTGACTGACTCCAGTACAGACTTAACGGCCAGACGATAATGTCTTTACATCGAAAGCACTTGCCCACAGTAACTCACCAGCCGTACGTTATGTTTAACACCTCGTTCCTTTCCAATGTTACTGCAAGTTCCCATAGTTCTTGTAACATTAAGTACGTTTCTAGGTTTGAGAAAGTATGAAGGTCCACCAGTCCCCTAGCCCGGGATTCTGACGGTCTTTTTGGGAGCTCCACAATACCTCGTGAACAGTGTGGCGTACGTCACATTACCTTTAAAGAACGTGCTAAGCGTTAATCGCATGAAACGTATTTTGTACGGAACCAGCGAACGAGGAACTCACAGCAATATAAGCAAAATATTGATAATCGCCCCCACTGGCGTCGACGCCAAGGACTGGGTCCTCGTTTGACCCGGACCAATTACAAACAAACAAAAAAAAGGCAGAAATGAGCGGCGTAGAAGACGCGCTGAAGGCCAGCAGCCGTCGGAGCTTCGAATGCGCGAGTCGAATTAATTTCATTCGACGCGTTTTTGCAACATTCGAGCCGAACGAGAGGTTATTTTGGTGATCCTGACAGGAACGTATCACCGCTCGCCAGTTCTGTTTTTAGCGCACTTTCGCGGGAAATTGAGCTACTCCATGGCGTTAAATAATCGAGAATCAAATGAACGAAACCTCTTTCTCAAACTTTTTGTCATTGTACATGTATAAACACCAACCTCTGATTTAAACTTTTCGAAAAAGACAAATTATTCCTGCGTTTATTTTACTACTCGGAGTATACGTGGCCAGTGAGGGTTAACTAGGAGGTATTGTAAACGAGAAGCTACAGGAACCTACACAAGTAGCTGCACAATAATCTATGCACCTGGCTCGATCAGGCGCTGTGGTTGTTTATGGATGTGTGACGAGATATTGATGGCCAACCCTCAATTCAAGCGGCCCCATGCTGCTTCTTGAGTGCGCGTCAAGCACTTAGGTGCGAATATAAGTGAAAGGTGGGGCTTCAGTCAACACCTCCAGTCCATTGCTAGGTTTGCATCGCTGCGTGCGATCAGTAAGGTCACTTGGGGTAACACACGTGTTTGATTGGCTTACTGGCCCGTTTTTTGGGGTAGTAAACTAACAGTCAAGGAAAAGAAAGTGTTGGCCCAATCCCAGAGAGCTGGTGATCACCAAGGCCTGTAGGACAGCATCAATGGAAGCACTCCAGGTGATCGCTGGTCAGTCAACCGGTATTTCCATTATACTGGATGACCTGGCCGTTGTGCATGGTTGAAATGCGTCCCCCACTCTTGGCTGAGCATTGAACGAAAACTTGCTCTCATCGACGAATGGGCGTTGAAGAAATGGCAAGCGAGATGGCAATTCTCGTCAAAGGGACGTGACACGTATGAGTTTTTCCCCAACGTCCGTGAACATTTAAGGAGAAAGCAGGTTGAGCCAGTTCCTTACAGGACATGGCGACTTCAATGCACAGTTCCACTACTTTTCTCTCAAAGACCCTCCGTCATGCATGTCTTGCGTCTCCTGAGTGGAGGGAACAAGAAACCACAAGCTGATTCGCTGCAGTACCTACAACAGTGAGAAAAAGGTCATGGCTCAAGTAAATAGTTGGGAAAAAACTAACAGTCATTCAAAAGAAAAAACCCTGCAAATTATTACAAAATGGTTTATTATTCTCATGAACAGCTTGACCTAGTATTAGTGCTCCCCCATCCTGTTCGATTCAGCATCAAATACTAGTAAACGATACGAAACATGTCCTGGCTACAATGGAACTACGGAAACAAAACGTCTGATGATTTTGCCGCGTCGGGTCGGGGAAAGCGAACCCGTTGTGAGGCGAAAGGGGAGTTTAGCCACCCGCCTGGCAGCATTGTGAGGCGAGGACGAGGCCGGTTGTTTTTTATTGAGACGGGAGTGAGGGAGGGACGCTGTAGTTCCCGCGTTGTACTGCGTTTCGTTAATTTTTTAAACCATTTTTTGCCCATTACAACCACGGGCTTCGTCCGACAAGATTGCCGAGATGGCGGGCACAACTAGATACCAAATCGGATTTTTGTGCGAAAGAACGAATTTTTTAGACCATGTTAAAGGCACAAAACGGCCCGGACGGCGGACGGACATTGCAAATTTGGAATCTCCAAGTCTTGAAACGTAAAGTATCAAATTTTGAGGGGGGGTTGTAAAACATTTTTCGTGACCGAAAACATAGGGTTATTATTCAGAATGAATAATGAACCAAAATCAGGTGAGAAAACACATTAAGAACTCCTCCCAGATTCCCCAGGATGGTAACACATGGGCAACCGCGCTTCGTCAGGAGACCGGCTAAAGGGCAACCTGTCGTACCTCCACAGGTCTGGGTTCGGTGTACGCTGAGTGAGTGGGCAGGCTCTTGTATGATAGCGAAACTGCAACCTCCATTGACAGTCGTCTGATAACTCTCACATAAGGGTTCAAGAACCATCATACCTATAAGGAAACTACCTGTTGAGATATATTGGCGAGGGATTCAAAATAATTTCAAGATAATTCAAAGTTCAACTTTTGGGCCTCTGCTTTTTCAAGCACATTTTGTCTGGTTGAAGGGCCTTCCAGTGGGAAGAGGTTTACGCGAAGGAATGGTTTACTGGAAATTTACTGATTATGAACAAGACCACATTCATGGTAATTTCGAGTACCCCGGCGTCAGCTTCGGCTACGTTTGGCGATCTACATGCACTGCGCTGGAGCCTGTGCTCTTCCCTCGCTGGAAAACATGGAAAAATATAGATGTGGAGGTGGGTGATTATTGACCGCACGCAGTCTCGGGGAAAACGTGCGGATTTCGTGGTTCGGAGGAGGCAAGTTCTGGATGAACTGGAAGAACTTTAAACGCCATCATACGCTCTTATACAGTCCGCGTTGCAGATTGTTTTAGTAAGCAGCTCAGACCTTAAGCTCTGAAGAAAACTCAACTTTTTACTAACGTCGATTCTCCATAGTCAGCAGCTAAAAGTTGCGAGCCCGCCAAGTAGCACCTATTACGACAAGCAGTCCGTCGCGTCGGTCGAAAGAGTACAGGGAAAATGCGAAGCAAAAACGAGGGGGGTCTCCTCGTCCGCCTTCTCTCGGATCTCGTCACTTATCACGTCCTGTCGAAAAGAAAGAAACTGGATGGTAAAATGAAGTCATGTCGGCTGGAAAAGGAGAGCGAAGGGGAAAAAACCTCATTGCGTGACCGTTTGAACTAATGACGTCATTAATTATCGTCCTGGACGGGGCGGTACAGACAATTAGTACTCACTTCTGAACTGTTGCCAGGGAGGGATTCAGTCTTTTGGAATCGTGGCGGATTACAGCGAGAAATGACGATTTTGGTGTTGAAGCTTGCAAATGTATCATTGTCTCTAAATAAAACAACCACTTTTTTGGGCGTAAGAAACACGATTCACAGAGAACGGCTTAACCAAATCAGTAGGAACAAATCTGGCGCTTTATGACACCGTCTTGATCAACAGGGGCAGCTTTAAGAGGTGCAGCCGCCTTGAAAAAAGTACCACCCACTCTCAGGGCGTGGTGAGAACACAACTGGATTGTCACTAGCCCAATTTTGGCATAAAGCTACTTACAGGTTAGTTCTCCGAGTGGCGAGATTCGAGATTTCCTAAAAGCCGGCTGTACGTACACACCGAAGTAAGTGTGTGCTGCCTCCAGAAAGCATTGCATGATTATGAAAGAAGTCGGATGGAACTTGAGCAGAAGCAAAGCAAACATATTCTAATCCTCGTTCTTTACGTAGTTGATCTAATTTTGACACCTAATAGTACTGAAATTATGCGAAATAAACAGAATTCTTTAGAGCTTTCGACACGAAGTCAATTATTGCTTTGGGATTGAGCACAAGAAGTTTAAAGGACAAATCGTGATTTCTCAAAAACCGTAAAACCATGAACCTGGTTATCTCAACTTCGGGCTCAAGGAGTGTAAAACATATTTTGCTTCAATTGAGTATTAAAGTTGACAAGCAGTTGGGACTTTAAAACGAAGAGGAGGTTCAAGAAATGTCAAAAACACCCTACTTAAGTCAGCGTGTTCCTTACCAGCACGACACGTCTTGATACTGCTCGCTCAATCAGCCTGCTAAATCAGTTTAACACTTGCTACGGCTCGGAGAGTGTGGTCGCTACTAAAAAGGTATCGAGCTGCTTGTAGAAGACGCACCATTGACCCATTCAGTCTTCAAAAAGACGATGACCGTTTCTTGGAGTCATCAATGGAGATTCAAACCGGCTAAGATGACAGCAGATCGTAAGCTGAGTGGTCGTTCACAGTACGCGCACAGTTGGCCTTAACCACCAAAGGAGGCACCTTAATCAACAAAAGAGAACGTTCATTGGAGGCGTTTTCAGAGAGAATTTTTCAATCCACAGTACATTGTGACAACCATACAGCAAATAGTCTTAATAAGAACCCCGTGCTCCACTAAGGACGTTGGCATCCACCGCCGCTTTGTCGGAGAAGCCTCAGAAACAAACCAGACACCAGTTAAACACTTGGAAGGTACTAATTCGCCTGCCGATCTGGAGACCTGCCACGCTGCAAACACATATACCATACGCAATTATTTGGATTCGGTGTGAATGGGGCCAAAACGTCAACTAAGGATTACGTTTTTGAGAGGAGAGTTTTGTTCGTATTCGTTTTTGTTCAACATGTTCAAGATACACTTCAGCGCCATCGCTTTTTCGTATTCAGAACAATACACTTCCGAAAAGTTGACTATAGAGAATCTTGGAGATGTCTGCAGATTGTAGTGATGACTACCTAAAAATTAAGAGCATAAGTGGTATTCCCAGGAAATTAAATCCGTACTCAGCACAACCGAATTATACGCCCTCAACCAACTACTTATTTGGAAAGGTTCATTGAATCCTTCAACGACGTTTTTTATGTAGCAACTTTTCTCGCTAACGTTGAACCTTCTAAAGAAGGGAAATGTTAAGGAGCGGTCGAGCAAAAACATCCGAACGAGTTCATCTTCTACTATTTTAATCTCAGGAAATTGACGACAGAATGGTCGTTAGTTCCTTCCCCTCTAATCGCTCTCGTTTAGGTCGCTTCATCTCCACTTCGGATCTTTCTCACTCCGTCGATTCAGGATTCTGGCGGAGCGGATGACGCGTTTGAATCCTTCGTGACGCCCTTGTCATTAGTCGTACATCCGCGTAGGTTAATATACTTACGTACTCGTGAAGGCCGGTTTCAAAATCGTTCAAAAAAATTACATGCAGCTAAAATCTAAGAAATGTAACCTTCACGACGATTCGCAGCTGAGTAGCGGAGATGAATCCAGATAAGTATTTAATATAAGCTCTTCTTTTCGAAAACCAACCAACGGTTGCGAAAGGCTACAAAATTATGATCGGGTTACTCGTCCGCCATTTTTCAGTGCGAGAAACTCGTATTTGAACCTGAAGAAGAAACGTCCTCAAATCTCTCCTTGATGATTTAAATAAAATAATATCGATCTTAGATATCTCTCAGATTGAGGAACTCCGTTCACTTTACTGAGCCAGTTCCCGGTAGACGGCTCCTCGCAAAGAACCGTTCTTTAAGAGTCGCAGGCTGGTTGTTCCGCTGATATCAATCATTATGTTCCGCAACATCGTTCTCCACGTTTTGTCAAAATGACGACCTTACTGCTACTAACTTCGAACGTTAGTTAAATATAAATATCACTATGTATTGCTACCGCTTATCACGAAGTTAATATGAAAAATATCAAGTGCGAGCATGATACAACTTTCCGCAACTCCTGTAAATTCGATGTCGTGTTGTAAATACAGACGATGCTTCTTACAGTTCCGATGAAGGTTCAGGGATGACGGCGGTGGGAAAGCCGTGATGTCGAAGAGTGTGGCTGATTGAACGAACACAAATATGAAACCCGTTCAAATAGATTTTGACGAAGGAATATAACGTTGTACGACAGTTATGGATGCACTGCAATCATAATGGATGAGAAAGGCTGTAGCAACAGAACTATCGACATATTGATTGATAGTCAAGCGTCTTGTAAGGCGTTGACTGCTAAACGTCAAAATTGGTGCGAGAGTGCAGGATGTGGCTTGACTCCTTAGCAAACGCGAATAGAGAAAATGTGTATTGAATTATTGGGCATAAGGGGACCTATTCGGGTATCTGTCACTAGATTCTGTGGGAGAATATGCCAGAAGAATGCATTAGACAGTTTAGAATGCTGCGGGAGTAAGGCACTCCAAATGCTTTATCACCGAGCAAACACGTAAGATAAGACACAAACATCTGAGGATGGAGGAGGAAGGAGGAGAAGGGGGGGGGGACGAAAATGTACCAAAAACTAGGGTATTTCGCATTTTTCTCGAAAACGGCTCTAACGATTTTGATTAAACTTTCAAATTATCTTCTCCTAATCAATACCTAACTTTTCTTCTCTATACATATCTCCATGAAAATGCGGTGAACGGAGATATAGGCCTATGAAGCCAAAATAGGTTTTTTATGCTTTTTGGCAAAACGGCTTCAGCGATTTTCACCAAACTCACACGTGTTTTCAAATAGTTAATACCTACATATCCTTTTCAATAAATGTTCCTGTGACGGTCCATTGAACAGAGATAAAAATCAAAATGTGTCGAAAATAACGTTTTTTCGAACATTTCCGTAAATTCCAGGGTAACTGCTTCACCAGATGTGATAAATCTTACAGAGTGTCTTTTAGTCACCCATACCCACATTTCGTTCTCTATAATTATTTCTGTACATATGTGTTGAACGGAGACATAAGCCAAGTTAACTCAGAAAAGGAGATTTGTCGAATATTAATTCATCGGTATTCCAATTTTGTTAAAAACGGCTCTAACGATTACGATCAAACTTACGGAGTAGTCCCAGCTAACTAGTCCCTACATTTGGTTCTCCATAAATGCTTCTGTAAAAATGCGTTGAACGAAGATATACCGCCCGCATATGAAGGTGGTGTTCGAAATTACGGGGGTGGCGGAGAGTTGTGTGTTGCTACGCACCAGATATTTTTCATCTCAGGTCAACATACCGCCGAAGGGACATTTGTGCGGATTATGGGTTTATAAAGGTATTCAGTAGTTAAAGACACCCTGAGGTGTAACCTTCATTTATGTTTACATTTCGATTTCCCCCAGTCATCGATGAAACTGTTCTTTTACGTACGTGTCCGAAGAACGCTCAGCCGTTCTCCCACGAACCTGACCATGCGCCGAAATGAGGGGTTTTTCATTTCAGGTGGCCTCAGAGATCTGGCGAAAACACGCCTGTTTTTGACGGATAACAGGGAGAACGGGTATGTCTTCTACTAGTTAGGGGTTTTAGTAGGACTGCAAAGGGAAGTGTTGAGCATCATGCGATTGAGGAATGTCTCGCGATGCAACTCATTGGCGCTTTCTTTGTCTGCACCTACCCTCCAGGCGTTACTTTGACGCCCTCTCCGAGAAATCAAGCAAATAAACAGGACGTCGGTTGGTGGGATCCAATAAACCGATAACAAGGGGCTAACGAGGCGATTGATAGGACTCGAGGATGCTCCATTGTTGAAGCCGTCAGGTCTGTCTGAGCCTGCAGCCCGGTCCCCCAGAGCCTTCTCTCTTTTTCTAACCCCAAATTCACTTCGACTCAACGCCTTTCTCGCTCTTCGCTCGTTCTGTGGTTGTCCTCAACCTCCGCGCCCTTTCCCCACCGCGGGTCTCCGTTTTCCCCCCTTCGCATTCCGTGAGTTCTTCGATGTTAACACCGATGCTTCTACAAGCAGCCCTTGTCCCTCTCTTGGGTGCAGATGGGCCGGCTAAATCGCCTGAGCACGTCGATCAATAATGATGAGGCAGGACCCCCTCAGCCCCTATCCAGATTCTCCTCAGTCTCCTCTGGATCCCCTCGTTCAGCAGCCTCTCGAAGCAGATCGGCCACACACGCCTCAGGAGATGAGAATTCGAATAACAAAAAGTTCTCCCTTGGAGCCCCTTCGAACGATAACATCGTCGACAAAAAGCCGTCGGCGTTGTCGCTCCTTCGGGCGGCTCTATCAATTAAAGAGGAGAGGACGAGGCTTGTGACACGAACATCCAACGGTGACGGGCGTTCGAGGAAATAATCTTAACGAGCTATCATATCTTTCGATAACGCGCTTCGTGAGTGTCAGGTTCCCTTAACTAACTCATTTCGTCAGCTGACAAAGAACACCTGACCCGGAATGATTTACAGTGATGAGCCGTAGCTGAGGCTTCAAGACGCTAGTCGTCTAATTGCGAAACGACGCAACTCACCATTTGCCATTGAAACGGCGAAGCCTCGCTCAAGCGCAATTAACCGCGAACATTCAGGTAGTTTCTCAAGAGTCCGCAGGCTGACTGCACGAATTCTCAACTCACGATAGATCTATCCTGCACTTGGTTAAATTAGGCCACCAAGCACCAATTTTAAATTAACCTTTTTTGTAGAATCGTACAGGTCTGTTTCCTTATTTGATGACTGTACCTAAACCCTTGACGAGGGTTATATCAGTCGTGGAAGTTGCGGTTTCGCTAACCTGCAAGAGGCCGGCCCCTGCAGCATCCACCGAATTCAGACCTGTGGAGGTATGGCAGGTATTTGGTCGTTAGCCAGTCTCCCGGTAGAGAGCTGTTGCCCGTGTGTGACCGCGCAGAGGTGACCACCTGAGGAATCTCGTACCATCTGGGAAGAGTACTTAATCTGGTTTCCTACCTGATCTAACTATTTACTTGGGTGGCAAGTTTCAAAAGGGCAGATCAACTATGACCACGTTTCTTAGCCATCACCTTCTTCGCGAACTTTGCAAAATGGTTATAGGCTTGCTTTGAAGCAGTCAATGCTGCTAAGTTCGTTTGCCCTCCCAACAACCGTCGCTCACTGTTGTAGAAACTACAGTGGAGCAGCACATGGTTTCTTGTTTCCTCCGCACTGGAGGCACAAGACGTGCATAATGGAGAGTCTTTCAGAGAAAAGAAGTAGAGCCGCGCGTTGAAGTCACCATGTCCCGTGAGGAACTGGCTCGTCCAGTGGTCTGGCTCAACCCATTTTCTTGAAAAACGTTCACGGATGTTGGGGAAGAACTCATACGTATCACGTCCCTTTGACGAGGATTCCCATCTTGCTTGCCATTTCTCTAGAGCCCATTCATCGATGGTGGCAAGTTTCTGTTCTGTGGTGAGGTCTGCACAGAGTTCAGCCCAAAGCGGGGGAAGCTCCCGTTTCACTCTCCACTTGTCAATCATGCACTCAACAGCCAAATCAACTGGTAACTGACCAGTGATCACCTGGAGTGCTTCTGTTGATACAGTCTTATAGGTGATCCACAGGAGCTCAGCTCTCTGGGATTGGGCCAGTACTCTCTTTTGATTGACTGTTAGTTTGCTACCCCAGACAACGGGGCAGTAGCCAATCACGCCTAGATAGATGGCCTTATACATGAGGATAGTGTCGTGGTAACACAAACCCCAAGTGGCCTTAGTAATGGCACGCAGTGAGGCGAGCCTTGCAATGGTAGTGCCTTTGAGGGACTGGAGGTGTTGGTTGAAACCCCACCTCTCACCAATATTCACTCCTAAATACTTGACGTGCTTTTCAAGAAGGAGCCTGTGGCCGCCAAAGCGTATTGTGGGTGGATTATTCACTTTCCCTTTCAAGAGGATTAGCTGGGTTTTTTCCTCAGCCACCAGCATCTTGACATGCTCGCACCATTGGGTGACGGTGCGGAGCACGTGGTGGGTCTTTTCTTCAATTTTGCGGACTGACTCTGCAAAGATCAGCACAGTCAAGTCATCCACATAGGCGTACGGCTCGCAGTCAGTCTCCATGAGTCTCCTGAGAAGACCTTCGAAGAAGGCATTTCAGAGTGCTGGTCCAAGGCCCAAGCCCTGTGGGCACCCCTTCTCAATCTTTCTCCGGACGGAGATATGCCTGCTTTCGATCGTAGCAGTTCTGTCTGTCAGGTAACTTCTGACGAGTGAGTACAGGTTGCGGGGGATTCCCCTACCTTTGAGCTCATTAAGGAGCACTGGCCACCAAAGGTTTTTCAAACGCTCCTCTGATGTCAATCAGAACTGCTACGACGTACTTAGTCGGTGCCAGCAGGGAAACACGCCGAATCTCGACAATGACATCCTGTGTGGACCTTCCTTTGGTACACCCGTATTGCCTGCCTGTGAGGATGCGGCCAAAGACTCCTTCGAGGGACTGCAAAATCAAGATTTCTAGTGTTTTGCCTAATATGGAAAGAAGGCTGAGTGGTCTCCATGATCGCGGGTCTGACTGATTGCGGTCGCCTCCCTTTTGAAGAGTGACAACACGTGCAGACTTCCACTGAGTGGGGAACTGTCCGACCTGCAGACAGTCATTAAATAAATTAAGGAGGCCGCTGGAGATTGTCCATATTGCTCCCTTGCTGCCCTCTGGGCTTCAGTGTCTCGAGCTACTTGGTCATCTTGGAACGCCTTCTCAAGGAGGGTTTCCAGTGAACTTTCGATGCTGCAGGCCCTGTCTGACTCATTTTGCATTGCAGCTAAGACCTTGTAGAATCGTACACTTACGCTTTGGGCCCACCTTTATTCGACTATGTGGCCACTTTGTCTGAATTTCGCTGAGTAAGGAAACTGCCTCGAGCGTAATCCAATACACGGAGTTCAATTTACAACTGTGAGCCCTGTTCTCACGCGTTGGAGAAGCTCTCCAGGGATTCCTCATCAACGTTGGAATGGGGCTCTTGTAAAGATTGCTAAGCTTCGGCCTGGTGGAAGTATTCAAAGGCCAGGTTATTAGGATGGCAGTGTCAGGATATGGAAGTTAATCCGAGCCCTGAAGATCACGATCGCGACGATCTCAGGAGTCAGTCTTGTGCTCTTCATCCGGCCAGGCTCAAGCTTTTACAGGACCTTTTGGGAGTGAGCGGCAACAACATGTTAAACATGATCAACGACAACCTTCCAGAACTATTTCATCCCTTTTCGGCCTCTCCAGAGCCTCATCGTGGAATATTTGCCAAATTTCACCGCTTTAATGCGCGCGTCGACAGAAATAAAGCCCCATTCCCTCGGTCGGTTATATTGATTCCTCTCGGCAAATGACGTCTCAGGTTCGAAACATGATGGCTCGCCCGATCTAAGTTTACTCTTCGGGGTAAGATTGATTGCGCGCGCCGCGTCCATTGTTCGCGCTCTAGGGCTTTGCCAGAGCCTCGCGCCTGGTCGAAGATTTACGTCGCGGAATTGTTTGTTTTCCTTTCGCAGTAAATTTAACCTGTGACTAACTTCTCGATGCTGCTCCAGTAATTTGAGTCTTTCGCCGAGAAGGATCTCCGAGGCGTTACCCCTTTGAAGCAGTTTATGGTCTAGGAGTACGCTCTTGCGTCGCATCACAAAACCCAATTTTACGTTCGAGAAACAACGCTCTGCGAGAGAGTTCGCACGCCTTTCGTTTTATTAGGACGTCTCTCTGGAGCCAAGCCATGTTGAAAGCCTTCAGGTCGTTGGGGGTCAACTCAACGCAGCGACAACAAACAAATTTAAATGCCAATCCGTTCTAGATCGTTTTTAAAACTGAATCCGTCAAAAAGCCCACACGTTTATGCGAGTGACAAAATCTCGTAAGCGATGTCTATCTGTGAAGGGCTCTTTGGACGGTTCTATTGTGGTGTGTTGTTCATTTTGCCCTGAGATTGACCTTGTCTCAATGGTAGGTATGCTCTGGGCATATGCCCGTGGCGTTGGAGAGGGTACCAAGCTTCGCAGCCTACACCCCTCTCCTGCCAGCACCAAACATCTCTCTGGGGGGGATCCCCTGCGAAACCGCGGCCCCACGAGGCCAATCCCATGGCTTCACGACCGACAGCGCCACGCCCTAAAGGCTCCACGCTGCCAGCTGAGGAACCCATTCTATATGGCTGCACCTTGAGCAGCCTACGAACCTGAATGGGTGGCAGGCCTTGGTGCCAGAATTGCCAAGAGGCGTTCTACCGGCACCTACGCTTTATCTCCATGGGGGTTCCGGGGATTGGACTTGCCCCCATAAATCCCATGGAGAAGGGTCCAACCATCCCAACTGCAATCCCCAATCCGACGAGCCGTGACCGGCCTACTTGACATTTGGCCACGTCCCACACGTCTCACTAACCTACCACTACTAACCTACGTACACACTCACACAATAAATACATTCACACATTTTCCCGAAGGTCCAGGGGCGGACTACTCGATATTCATCCCCCCTGGATCCTTCGCTACCCTACCTATTCCTACAAGACACCAACACACATACATTCACACACATTCACTCATATATACACTCAGCCCTTAAATACATTCACACCGGCGGTCCAGGGATGGGCTACTTGATATTCGACCATCCCTGGCACCGCCCACTCAAGGCCACACTAACACAGAACACACACACAAACACATTACCTGAACACCTACAACTGAGGGCCTGCGCACATTTCCCTGCAACCTAACCTCTTCCCATATCCTTTAAAACCCTTTTTTGCCGAACCATTTCCACCATACAAAACATCCCTGCCCCCTAACCATTGTCATATCCCACTGTCATTCCTATTACCTCATTCCTGGCAGTATCCCTATCCTGCTGGTAATTTCCATGTGTTCCACTGTGTCCAGCTCACACAGCCCGATTCCATGGAGCTTCTCTCGGAAGTCCCCGTGGCCGGTGACGAGCTGTGTGGTGTAGAACCACCCAGACCGCATGCATCCCACTCCTATTCTTTCCCTTATGTGTGCCAGCCAAGCGTGCGTCCATCTACCTTTCTTGCTATTCTCCCATCTCTCCTGCCACTCACCGATAATTAACTTGTCGACGAGGGCTTTCCTTTTCCTTCCCTCAATTTCCCTTTCTCCTCATGCCACTCATCCTTGCGTCCTCAGCCGGTAGCCCGCCCATCTCCTCTTTACCACCAGGTCGATGGGCGGCTCCCCGGCCACGACGCATAGGGCATCGGAGGAGACTGTCCGGTAGGCCTTCACCATTCCTATTAACATTTTCCTTTTCCCACTCGCCAGTCTCCTCCTTGTGTGGGCATTCAGCTTGTCCCACCATACCCCGGACGCATATGCTATCACTGCCACATACATCCCCCTATACACCATGCGCAAGGCCACCCTACCTACTCCCCATTCTTCCCTAGCCATCCTTACCACCCCATAGAACTTCCCTTCCACATGCTTCCCAATTGACAACCGAGAACCCCATACCACTCCTAAATACTTCATCTCCTTCACCATTCTTATCCTAATTCCTCCATAAAATAGGCGTGGTGGCCTTTCTTCATCAAATTTTCCCCGCAGCATCGTAATATTTGTCTTCCCTTACAAAACCCTCATTTTACTTTCCTTAAACCATTCCTTTATCACTCCTAGTATCCTATTTCCTTTTTCCTCCAGCTCGGCCCTCGAGTTTCCTCCAACAATTACCACTCCGTCATCTGCGTATGCTACCATTTCGAAACCTTCTCCTTCCACTTTTCCTATCAACCTATCCATTCCTTCTTCCAGAGGGCCGAGAACTGATCCTTGAGGATATCCCATCGTCATTTTCCTTCTCACCACCTCTCCTCCTAACCAAACTTCACTTAGAACTTCACTGTTCTAATGCAGTCACGAGGAGCCAACCACTATTGTAGCACCTGGGTATTGGTAGTGGTGCGTTGTGCCTGATTGTGCTACAGGAGCAGAACACACCTTGTCTCAGTCAGAATTCAATTTTGCACTATTTGCACCTTTCTGGTTGAAAGTTTGCAGCTGGAGTCCTAATTATGCATCTGTATTACCACGCCGGGCTGATAAGTAGCAAATACATCAGATTTTTTTAACGCAACGGTATAGCAGGGCTCGTTAGCACGTTCTTCAATAGGATTGAGGAAATTTGGGAAGCCCGTATAAGCCGAGCATCGAGGTTTAAGCCTAGGTAACGGGTTTCTGCCGTTGCCTTTATTACGGTACCGGTCATACTGATAAGGGAGCTGTGAAACGCTCTGCGACGTGTTTGCCGTCTGTACAATAAAAAATTCATACTTTCATATACAAGTCATATATTTACACTAGCTGATTTCCAAGGTCATACTCAAAATGTGTAATTATGAACTCTTGCTCTCTCGTACCTGATTGTGATCATCGTCATAACTTGTACTTTCGAATACAGTACTGTTTCGTGTATCAAACATACACGATTTCCCAACTATTTCATTCCACGGTCCAACTGTTATTTCAACATGCCCAGCTTCAAATAATATTCCTCAATTGCCCAACGACTTTGCCAACCACCTCAAGACAACCGGACATGAACCTACCAAAATTCAGGACCGCACCATCTTACTACATTAACAATACAAAGGACGGAAACTGAACGAATTAGAAAACATGGAAATTTATAAACACAAAAACTTCAATGGACAGATCATAAACGAACAATTCAACACAAAATGCGACACCATATCCACACCACTCAAAACACCACACAAACGAAAACAACCAACTGACGGATTTACAGACCACCATATACAAAAAAGACTTAGAATCAACAATCGACAGACTATTCAGGACGTTCCTTTCACCTCTAGTGGGTTTCCCCAGAGGTGCATGACCTACTCCCCCCCTCCCCCTCAAAGTTCCAAAAGGGTGCCCATGATGTTTGTGGTGGGAGTATTGAATAAATGCAAATAAGCAGTCACATCGCAATGCCTCTGACGTACACATCTTCAGGTGTGTGGATCGTACTTCTTCGTCCCACACAGCTGCGGCATCCATGGTTCATAGAATCGTTCCATCTCTTGGCGAAGAGATTCTCTGAGTAAGGGGAGTTGGAGTTTCCCTCCTCCTCAGAGGACACCAGCCTTCAGGTGTTCCAAAAGGGGTAGTGCAGAGCGAAGATGCTGCGTCTACCGTGCAGTGGTTAGTTGCACTTTTGGGAACAAGTGCGGCGTCCTGGCTCATGGGGTGGGGCAGGGTGTGATGCCTGTGTTGACAACATTCACACGTGTACGTTGAGTGGCAGTTCTTGAGCGTGTGTGAGGCTGCCAGACGATTCGTACACAGATTGTGCACTTCCACATAGGTTCTTAGAGCCTCCTGGCTGGAGTTGAGGAAACTGTGGAAACTTTTTTATTTTTTTTAACCCCATGATGTTTGCCGCAGGTAGGGCAGGGATGTGGCTCTGGCGATGGAGTTTTGTCTTCACCAGGCCATGTTGAAGGCGCGTGGTTTCCCCGGACTGGTTGTTTGAGAGGTCATTCGGGGACAGACACACGAGAAGATGTCGATGTTGATGCAGGAAGGGGGATTGATGGGTTGTGAGGTGCGCAGTCTGTAGGTTTCCACTGAGTAATAGGTTTATGCTGCTACGATGCTAGGTAAGCATTGACCTTCTCTATGTAGATGTGCGTGAGATGATGGTAGATCAGAAGCTCCTTTACATCTGTCCTGCTTTCCTCGAAGCTGGGAGATGGGAATATACATCAAAGGGACGTGATAGTGAGTTTTTTTACCAACATCCACGAACGTCTTGGAAAATGAATGTCGAGCCAGAGCGCTGGACGAGCCAGTTCCTTACGAGACATGACGTGACTTCAATCCATCTCTTTTGTCTCCTAGGCTCTCTCCATCCCGCACGCCTTGTGCCTCCAGTGTGGAGGAAACAAGAAACCACGTGCTGCTCCTCTATAGTTCCTACAACAGAGAGCGACAGTTGTTGAATGAGCAGCCTAACCGACCAAGGTTGACTGCTACCAAGCAAGCTTGTAACCGTGAGTGACCAAAGCTGCCATACCTCCGCCGGTCTGTGTTTGGTGGACGCTGACCTCTTGCGTGATAGCTAAACTGCAACCACCATGACGTTCGACTGATATAACCCTCTTTGAGGGTTCAGAAAAATGATTTTGATAAGGAAACAGACCTGTCTGTACATCAATTTTCTTGAGAATGGCTGAACCGATTGATTTGGCTTTTTCTTTTTATTTGTTCGTCATTTTTTGTCGACGCGAAAATAAGGTTTTGATGGTCAAGGGGGTGGGGTGACCGGGGTACCAATATTTACCAAAAACTTTGATTTTTTCCTATTTTTCTCAAAAACGGCTTTGAAGATTTCAATCAAATTTACTATCAAACGTATCTACATGTTGCACCGCTTACATGTTTCTGTAGCAATGCGTTGAAGCCTCCAGGACTTCAGGTCAAACGATCAAAGCTTCTATTAGGTGGCAATTTTTGAACTATACCAAATTTCAAAAAACTGAAAAAGAGCCATTTAGACATTATTCTGCTGATTCTAAATATGTTTCGTGTTAACCGCTGCAACCGCCCAGGACGGCTGAGCAAACGGTCAGACTTTCGATGATGAATATGTAGCTTAGTTCTGCCTTGTGACGTATGATGTGACTTCCCCAGTTGATGATTATATTCCGTCGATTTGGTTGCTAGTTTACTTCCTAATTTGCCGTTTTAAGATCTTAGTACATCTACCATTCAACAATTTTATGCTCCAGAAGCAACACAACTTTATGATGAGCAAAAGGGGAAGTCACGGAGGTTTAAAGAACCAGCAATTTCTCGTCATCTGGTTCACACACTGGCGTTTCTGAGCTTTGGAAATGAAATGGCGTTAGTTAACCCAAGGACGCAAGGTCCGAGTTTGTTACTGATGCACAAAGCTACTAGATCACTTCCCCCGCCACTTACATAGCGAAGGTTACTGCTTTCTAACGAGAAGGTCGAGAATTATCGCTTCGCCGGCGCGAAAAAAAAAGATTATTCTCGAATTATCCGCAACCTGAATTCGTAATTCAATTTTGGGCCTTTTCAGCGTTTTAGGCAATCGATTGTTTGGAGCAATTTACGTACGATCAGTTTCAGACGACGAAACGGCAATGTAACATTTTCATTCGTGACAGGCGCAATTTATATCGAATATTTAGTGCACTTTTACTTTCCTTGGCTCGACAAAGTAGAAAGGAAAGTTACGTAATCGGCTCAAAAAGAAAACATCGTTTCAGACCCAACTGAGTCCGAAAAACACTATTTGGGAAAATGGTCTGTGTGTATGTGAACGATTTTTTGAGAAAACGATCGGGCCAAATCAGCTCAAATTTGATATTTAGCCAACAGGTTACCATGGAACGACAAATGAGCGACGGGTATGAGCAAAATCCACCGAAAGTTAACTATAGTTATCATAGTGATCAAAACATCAAATTTTTTTTCTCAAAAACGGCTCTAACGATTTTGATTACATTTTGTATATTGGTTGCTCTCAATAAGGCAATTATACCATAAAACTCCCGTTTGTGGGAAAATGACCAGAGCAGCAAAATAAATTATCAACATTTTCTACGAAAATCGGTTCTAGCGCGGTTTTTTATTTCCTTTTAAACTCCGCTGAAATGTAACTAGAATGTTTAAAGAAATATATGGTGCGTTGCAACACACAACTTTCCTCTACGTCAATTCATTTGGGTACATGGCTTTTGGTTTATTATTCATTCTGAATAATAACCCTATGTTTTCGGTCACGAAACATTTTTTACAACCCCCCCCTCAAAATTTGATACTTTACGTTTCAAGACTTGGAGATTCCAAATTTGCAATGTCCGTCCGCCGTCCCCCGTCCCCCGTCCGCCGTCCGCCGTCTGGACCGTTTTGTGCCTTTAACATGGTCTAAAAAATTCGTTCTTTCTCACAAAAATCCGATTTGGTATCTAGTTGTGCCCGCCATCTCGGCAGTCCGATCGGACGAAGCCCGTGGTTGTAATGGGCATAAAATGGTTAAAAAAATTAACGAAACCCAGTACAACGCGGGAACTACAGCGTCCCTCCCTCCCTCCCGTCTCAATAAAAAACAACCGGCCTCGTCCTCGCCTCGCAACGCTGCCGGGTGGGCAGCTCAACTCCCCTTTCGCCTCGCAACGGGTTCGCTTTCCCCGACCCGACGCGGCAAAATCATCAGACGTTTTGTTTCCGTAGTTCCATTGTAGCCAGGACATGTTTCGTATGGTTTACTAGTATTCGATGCTGAATCGAATGGGATGGGGGAGCACTAATACTAGGTCAAGCTGTTCATGAGAATAATTAACCATTGTGTAATAATTTGCAGGGTTTTTTTCCACTAACTCAATTCATTTATCTCCCAGTTCATTTGAACTTGGTCAAACAACACTTCACAGCAGCACTTTCTGTGCTGTTCGTACTCGTACAAAATGAGTATGAGCAGCCCTAAAATTCCTTATCAAAATGACTGTTCCTGAACCCTCAAAGAGAGTTATATCAGTCGACTGTCATGGTAGTTGCGGTTTGGCTATCACACAAGAGGTCAACATTCGCCAAAAACAGACCTGTGGAGGTATGGCAGCTTTGGTCACTCACGGTTACAAGCTTGCTTGGTAGCAGTCAACGTTGGTCGGTTAGGCTCCTCATCCAACATCCGTCGCTTGCTATTTTAGGAACTATAGAGAAGCAGCACCTGGTTCTTGTTTTCTGCACACTGGGGGCACAAGGCGTGCAGGACGGAGAGTCTTGGAGACAAAAGAAGTGGATTGAAGTCGCTCTGTCTTGTAAGGAACTGGCTCGTCCAGCGCTCTGGCTTCACATTCATTCTCCCAAGACGTTTGCGGATGTTGCTAAAAAAGCTCTGAAGTATCTTGTCCCTTTGACGAATATTCCCATCTCGCTTGCCATTTCTCTAATTCCCATAGACGGCAGATTTTCGTCCAGTGCAGAGATCTGCAGATCGCTCAGCCCTGAGTGGGGGAAGCACCCCCAGCTATCCACTTGTTAACTGTGCACTCAACACCAAGTCAACTGGTTACTGACTGTGTTGGTTGTGGTCTTTATATACGAAGAGAAAGGTAAACGGGGAGGAAGGAGGTCATACGCCTCTGGGGAAACCCACTAGAGGTGAAAGGAACGTCCTGAATAGTCTGTCGATTGTTGATTCTAAGTCTTTTTTGTATAGGGTGGTCTGTAAATCCGTCAGTCGGGTTGTTTTCGTTTGTGTGGTGTTTTGAGTGGTGTGAATATGTTGTCGCATTTTGTGTTGATTTGTTC
Organism: Pachypeltis micranthus; assembly: GCA_020466155.1. Lineage (NCBI taxonomy): Eukaryota > Metazoa > Arthropoda > Insecta > Hemiptera > Miridae > Pachypeltis > Pachypeltis micranthus. The sequence continues at coordinate 9,187,397 of CM035780.1, forward strand.
GTCGTTGTTATGATCTGTCCATTCACCAGATATTGTTTTGCGCGGAGAGAGTTTCAGATAAAAACATAACACCAAGCCTTTATATAAGGTTCCTATGTTGCCCTTATGAGGAATTGTTGCACTAAAACTCCGAGGGAAATGGTAGAGAGGGTTGTATGGCCCAAATTTCCCCTGGTCAATAAATAAACCAATCAATCCACCTACATACAAAGGAGGCTTGAGGTCAGAAATAGCGGTACTCGATGCTCAGGAAAGGGTCAAGGCAAGGACTTCCCATTACAAGCAAATGCGGAAGTTTCGAGGTCAAAAGCCCAACTAATGCGACCTGCACCGAACAGCATGCAAACTATAGCTAAAGGATGCGAAGTGAGTCTAACCGGATGGTCCTCCTCTTCACTCTCAGCGATCCTTTTAAGGCCAGCTTAAGAGTTGAACTGCACCCACCACTTTTGAGGTTGCAGGACTCTTGACTATCAATCGTTACGTTGATAAGATGAATAAAATAATATGTCCCTTATTTTTGCGATCCCAATTCAGCAGTAACCTACTTATCTGCGGTAAACCAAAGTTGACATAGAGCGTTGGTTAACCTCCGTCACACGTACAGGCCGACATAAGACTCTCAACGGGCATCTGAGTCATCCATCGGACGAAGCGAAGGAAGGAGCTCGAAATACAATTAGTCCCACTCGAAATTAAAACGACCAAAACAAAAGTGGCGGAGTTCAATGGCTGAAAATGAAGTCGCATAAATATTTATGACGCAGCATTGGCCGGTTATTGTGGAAGGCGGTGGAGTTAACTAGTTAGCACCTCGAGAGCCCGTTGTGTTGGAATTCAACAGCGTCTTCTTTCTTGTTGCCCCCGGGAGGTCCTGGAGGGCTGAAGGAGGGGCTCCTCATATACACGGAGATGGAGGAGGTAGCGGACAACTCAACTCCGAATGAAGGGGTTCGTTCCGACGGGTCCTCTGAGAAATTGAAGGGCTTTTATGTTGTGAATATGATAAACGACGTGAAGGGCCCCGTGAATTATAAGGAGGGGGCCTCCGAAGAAAAAAAAGGACCGGTCGAGGGGTAGAGGGGACACGCACATAATAACCAATTAGGCAAGTCGAGCTACTTATTACCTGATGAACTGTGAAGAGTGAGGGAAGAGATGGATTCTGTACTTTCTTCACCTTCTTTAAGGCTTTTCGCGATCTTCGGCGTCCCGCAGGAAGGATTTAAAACCAGAGCAGCGAAAACCAAAAGACCCCGGTCTGTTTCATCTGATGGACCTCTGACGTGAATCGTACTATCTAAATAGAGTGTTTAAGAGTTATTCGTTCTGGTACAGCTGAAGCACTCACTCAAGAGCCCCCACACCCTGACCTATGGCTGGTGCAGGCTTTTGCCATTTGCCCAGTTCTCCACCACACCGCGACAGAACAGAAGCGCGTACACGCTGTGTAAGCACGTGGAGCTTAGACGTGTGGGGAATCTAGTTAATATGAATGGTTTCTAATTACTGGTTGTTGAATCTCGAGTTCGCTAATATTCCTGCTCCAATTCTTAACGGTAATATAAGTAAAGGAGGTGAGATAAAGTTCGCTTCCACCTCTTCAGTTATTTCTAAGTGACAACGGATTTTCCCCTTTCTGGACTTTCCAAAATATCCAGTTCTCACTCCTCAATTTATTTCCTCCCCACAACACGCAGACATTCCACAATACTCTTTCGTTCCCCAGTTCATTCGGGTGCTTGTCTCCCTTTTGGTGAGGGTAAGTGAATATAAATATCCAGGGGTGACTAATGACGACAGGCTCTTCTGGGGTAAGAATGCGAATTCCGTGGTTCGGAACCTTATTAAACTCACCCGCATTTTCTATTAGGCAAGCGCTGGGTGGAAATACCTTAAAAACCATGCATTATTCCCCTGTCCAGCCTATGCTGCAGTACGGCATTATTGTGTGGGGAAGGGGCACTGAGTTCTCACTTAAATAAAATGTGTATGGTCCAGAAAGCCATTTTGAAAATTGTGGCCTGCAAGCCCTTCCGTTGATCTCTTCAGAGAGAACCTTGCTTTATCTCTCAAGCCAACTACCTGCTTTTTTCTCATAAGCATGATACTCTGCTTATCATTACCCTAAAAGACACATCCGGGTCACACAGTCAATCCCAAACCTCGACTGGTTCTGACTCCTAAAAGCACTCTGTATATATTGCTATAGTTATCATAGTGATCAAAACATCAAATTTTTTTTTCTCAAAAACGGCTCTAACGATTTTGATTACATTTTGTATATTGGTTGCTCTCAATAAGGCAATTATACCATAAAACTCCCGTTTGTGGGAAAATGACCAGAGCAGCAAAATAAATTATCAACTTTTTCTACGAAAATCGGTTCTAGCGCGGTTTTTTATTTCCTTTTAAACTCCGCTGAAATGTAACTAGAATGTTTAAAAAAATATATGGTGCGTTGCAACACACAACTTTCCTCTACGTCAATTCATTTGGGTACATGGCTTTTGGTTTATTATTCATTCTGAATAATAACCCTATGTTTTCGGTCACGAAAAATTTTTTACAACCCCCCCTAAATATTTGATACTTTACGTTTCAAGACATGGGGATTCCAAATTTGCAATGTCCGTCCGCCGTCCGCCGTCCCCCATCCTCCGTCCTCCGTCCAGGGCGTTTTGTGTCTTTAAGCCCATGGTTGTTATGGGCAAAAAATGGTTAAAAAAATTAACGAAAGGCAGTATAATCGTAAATAAGCCGTGTTTCGTATCGTTTTCAAGGCCCGCGCGACTCGCAAAGCCCTTTGGACTCGCGCAACGTCCTGCCAATTGCCGAGCGAGGGTTCGCTGGAAGCCCCCGTCACAATTTCCCCGACTCTTTTTGCCCGACGGAGGAACAGACATTTACGGGCGCCTGGCGCTGGGGGAACATTTACTTTCCGTAGTTCCACTGTAGTCAGGTCATGTTTCGTATGGTTTACTATTATTCGATGCTGAATCGAATGGGATGGGTCTCGGAGCAGTAATACTAGGTCAAGCTGTTCATGAGAATAATAAACCATTGTGTAATAATTTGCAGGGTTTTTATTTTGAGTCCGTGAACTGTACATACTTTTTTTTCTTTTAATGTCTATTATTAGGAATTATTAATCCCCCCCTCTCTCTCTCCCTCCCTCTCACTCCTACTCTCTCTCTCTCTTTCTCTCTCCCTGAATGGAAGTGGGGGCCATATGACCCTAATTCTCCCTGGTCGATAAATAAATTCATTCAATCATTTATTCTCTCTCTCTCTCTCTCTCTCCCCTCTCTCACCCCCCTCTCACTCTCTCTTTCTCTCTCTCGCGACAGACACTCGTTTCACACTTCTCCGATTACTAATTCGCACTCTTCTCGCCTTCCCCGTACAACCAGTTCGCGCATTCAGAGCCCCCTTTGTTCGCCTTTGAATACTCCAACTCATATCCTACTCTAGTCACTTCTTCTTTGTGCCTGTACGCGCTCTAGTCTTGTTTTGATCTCCCAACTCTTCAAATTACCAATTCGTGCTACAGTTAAAACCCGTCTCCGTGATTCTTTCAAGTCTACTCCGGTCAAAACACCCGCGAATGGTATAACGAGAGCGGTGGTCTGGTCTAACAATAATGAAGAGTAATAATGTGGTGTAACTAGCCCCACAGGTGCTATGGTTTGGAAAGCATCAATTGTTGGAATATCGTTGTTAATAAAAACTCGCACCGATCGACAGTGTTGTAGTATCTTGTACATATTAACGTAAATTAATATAAAATGACTACACGTCAATTCGTTAGAACACCGAATGAATCTCTATTTTTAATCTCCAACCCAGATGACAAGCAATCAGCTGTTTATAATAATAACAGTAGTGTCGCTGGTAACTAGCTCACTACAATTGTTACAGTATATATAAGGTTATTATAGGATCTGGAAAATAAATAATCACGAACTCGGACGATGTATCGATTAATTAACGAAAAATCAAAAAACGAGTTCGGTAGACCGCGTGAGCTTTTACATTTGCTAAGTTCTTATCATATCGCTCACGATCGATATCCCACTACTCGATTGAACATAAGACTTATCTAATCGATTGTTCAGAGCAAGTTAGACGGATGTAACAGAAGTACGGTACAGTACAGTATTATAACAGAAAATTAGATTACAAACAATATTATTTTTTGAATTGGAAGGAAACTTACATGCCCCCACCCCAAGACAGAAGCTACAAAGAGTAATTGTAGTTGCTTCTGTTTTATACAATAATTTAATACATTAACTTAAATAAAATAACAAAAATTGTTTGAAGTTTAAAGTTCATACTTTACAAAAGGGACTAACTTGGAGATATGATATAATTGGTATGTGCGTTTTTTACCGTTTGTTCTTATAAATAAAAAAAACTTACCGTGTCCGCGAGATGTGTTATAAAAGCACAATTTCGAATCGCGCTCGAGCGTTCCGCTTCAGACCCTAGGAAGTCGTCGTATGTAGTGTCTTCGATCCGAATAAACGATTAAGTACACCTATTTTCGTCTTTAAGCGAGACCAACTGAGTTTAAAAAACTAATTTCTTGGTCCGCGCGCTATAATTCGATTCGCGCGAAAGCTGACAATTTTTTTGGCGTTGTTTGAGATTTTTGAACGCCTCAAAATAAGACTACGAGTAACTCCGTCAACAGGAAAGCCGTTGGATAGGGAAGGGAGGGGGCAAAAATATCCATGATTCGAAGATTTTTAAATTTTTTTGTGGAAAAACGGCCTTACGAATTTTCATTAGGCTCGCAGTGTACCTTCAACTAGTCACTACGTACATATTGTTCTCCATGAATGACCCACTGACGGCCTATTGCACAGAAATAACAACCAAAATTAGCCAAAAAGTGTGTTTTTCACTTTCCACTACTCTAAGGGAAAGGAAAGTATTGCAATCGTGTAAAAAAGTTGGGTTTTCTTCAGATCTTTACGTTTTTAGGCCTACTGATTTACCTAATTTCGGCGCTTGGTCCACGCATGTGTGTCTGTTGTTCGATTTGCGGGAGAACGGCTGAACCGATTGAGCTGGTCCTTTTTTTTTGTTCATTTTTTTTAGACATCTAAGTAAGGTTATGGACGACTTCGGCCGATGGGAAGGGGGGGGGGTGGACAAAAATGTACCAAAAACTAGGGGTTTTCGCATTTTTCTCGAAAACGGCTCCAACGATTTTGATTAAATTTTCAAATTATCTTCTCCTAATCAATAGCTAACTTTTCTACCCCATACATATCTCCGATTGAGCTGGTCCTTTTTTTTTTTTGTTCATTTTTTTAGGCATCTAAATAAGGTGATAGGCGAGGTGGACGAAAATGTACCAAAAACTATGCCGGATCTAACGATTTTGATTGAACTTTCAAACTATCTTTTACTAGCTAGTACAAAACCTTTCTCCTCAGTACGTTTCGCAATGAAAATACGGTGAACGAAGATATAGACATATGAAGCAAAAATAGGTTTTTTACGTTTTTTTGGGAAAACGATTATAACGATTTCCACCAAACTCACAGGACGTTTAAGAATAGTTAATACGTACATATTGTTCTCAATAAATGTTCCTCTGACAGTCTATTGAACAGAGATAAAAACGAAAATGTGTCGAAAATAACGTTTTTTTTCGAACATTTCCGTAAATTCTGGGGTAACTGCTTCACCAGATGTAATCAATCTTACAAAGTGTCTTCTAGCCACCCATACCCACATTTCATTCCTTGTAATTATTTCTGTATATATATGTTGAACGGAGATATAAGCCAAGTTAACTCAGAAAAGGAGATTTGTCGAATATTAATTTATCGGTATTCTAATTTTCTTAAAAACGGCTCTAACGATTTCGATCAAACTTACTAGGAACTCTCAACCAACTACTCCCTACATTTTGTTCTCCATAAATTTTCCTGTAGAGATGCGTTGAACGAGGATATAGCTCCCTCAAATGTAGCTGGAGTTCGAACTTACGGGGGTGGCGGAAAGTTGTGTGTTGCTACTCACCAGATATATTAAAAACCTTTTCAAATGTTTGCAGTAACTAGAAAATATAATTTTATCTACCTGGCGTAATGCCTTTCAGCAGCTTATACGTACTAAATGTAAATATAAGCAACGAAACATCGAAAAATGAAGATTGTACAAGATACAGCGCTTGTCCATGAAGCGTATTATCGAATTTACAAGGTTGGCGAATGTTGTGTGACGCTTTGCATTTGATATTTCAATTGGGTGCGTCTAATACTCCCATAGTGGGCTTGGGCCTCCCAGAATATTGCGTGGGCTCGGGCGTCTTCGTGTTTTTACTAGTTGCAACCCCCCAATCAAAGGAGCTGCTAGGCGTTAGGGCTGAGTGTGATGTTTGACACCCCCTTCTGCTCAAAAGGCAGTGTCCCGATGTGGGGTCGCCAAACAACTCTTAGACTAAGGACGTAGGCGTGCTCTAGTTGAATCTGCTACCCTGTAGGCCTCACTTGACAATATCGACTGGGTAGAGCTTGAGCAGCCTCAATGGTTGCTTTGCTCCTTTAGGTCTATCCCTCGTTCAAACAACGCCCTCTCCTCTTTCGAAAATAACCTGAGAGGGAGCGAAAGCGACAAGACGCACGAAAGGGCCGAAGGCTCATAAACCCACGATTAACGTTCAAAGTCGAAAAAAGGGAAACGGCGTCTTCGCCACGTAACAGCCGAACTTTGTGGCTCTCAAACGCGCGTCGGATCCGTAGCGCCGCGCGAGGAAAAAGGGAGGGAACGCATTACGGCGTTACGGAGAAAAGAACGTTAAAACGTTTAGAATAATAAATAAGAAGGAGAGTTGTGGGAAGAGGAGTTGGGATTCCTTCGGAGTTAGGTGCCAACCAGGTGTGGCCATCTCAGATCAGATCTCCCCGATAGCGCCTCTTCGTTACAAAGGGGTAACCCCAGGCTGAGGCCCAGGGCCGCGTCAAGACACCGCAGCTTCCCCTTCTACACGGGCAACCGCTTACATACCAACGTGCTCGGAGCTCATTTTTGAACCTTCCAACTTTCGTATAAACTTTATAAAACCGTTCTGGACGAAACGCCGGTTGAAACAGTAACACGACTTGATTCGGCCTTTGCTTCCGAGTTGACTTCAGCTTCCGACGATACTTGAACGAACTTTCAACTTTACTGAGCCCCGGGAAATGAAAAAGTTACGTAATCGGGCGTAAACAGTTTTTATTCAGACTTTCAGGTGGCTTCTGCAAAAACACCTAAGTAAACGGTCCATGTTAACTGAGCACGATTCAGAAAAGAACCGAATCAGCTCAAATTTGACATTCAACCTGCACAGGATGTGAATAAAGATGAGCAAGTTGATTCAAATCTTCAAAACTGTGTAGAATACTCCAAATAACGGAACGGTGCTATGAAATTTTCATTTCTGGAAAAACGACAGTGCAGCGCAATAAATTATCAAAAATGTCGATGTAAAGGAATTTGAGCGCAATTTTTCCCTAATAAACATTAGCGTTCTCGAAGAAATCGGATTAATAGTTAATTATGCTACTTGGACGATGCCAGTTTAATGACTTATAAAATAATTAAAAATTACCGACGAAATTCTGGAATTTAAACTACTGTCGTAACTTTTTCTTATAATTTTAGGCTAATAAAGACGAATTACCTAAAAAAAAAAGCGGTGACAGTCCCGTAAGTTAGTTTTGTAATCTCCACTCAGTGAATGCCATGACATGAGTAGGGGTAACCCGATAAATTCCAGAACCTTAGAAACAGCGTTAAAGGGAATCGCAATGGGCTCAAGGGTAGGACTACAGGCTGACATGGTCGCGTTTGGGCGCCCGTAAGAGGCTCTCCCTTATCTGGGTGCTGGCTCATAGAGGGCACGAGGGCAATGAAAAGGCAGGCGGCCATGCAAAAAGAGGCCCAGAATCCCTACCCATCGGGCCGGAGCCCTAAATAGGAACGACGAAAAGTCGTCCCCACCATTGGCATCGACAGTCGCGGCTGAGACAGGCGAAAAGGCTCATTGTGCCTTCTTGTTGAAGGGCGAATGCTAACGCTCGCCTGACGGGATCTCAGAATCCTTAATAGCTTCCTCGTAGGACGCTGCCCTCTCAGAAATCGCTCAACGAGATGAGTATTGTGCGGTGAGGGCAGAATGTGTCCTATGCAGCCAGGTGCTTCAAACATTTTTCCCAGGGGCTCATTGAACCCTAAACCACTGCAGAGACTTCAGAACTCGTGTTAATCAAAAAAGAAGGAAACCGCAGTGTGATCAACCGAGGCAGTACTCGGCCTAGTGATGGACGAGTGATTTGAACCTAGTCGGAGGATGCCATGTTCTATTTTCTGAGCCTGGAGAACCTCCTCCACAACACTGATGCGCTTGCTCGCCTTCACAGTCTCTCAGTCTACAAGGACCAGCTAACTGGCCTCACTAATACTCGACAGTTTCATTGAAAGCGATAACTAGCTCCAGTTGCTGACGCTGGAAATGGGCCAGGCCATCTTGCCAATGGGCTCGTCTGGCTTGAGACTGGTCGTGCCACTGCGATTGCTCTGCTGGTGTGTTCTGGAGCGATCGGGTGCAGCATAGCAATTAATTAATTAATTTTTTTGCGTTGAGCTCATGATCCATTTAGAGCTGGTGTTTCTTTTTTTGCTGTTCGGGTAGGAGGATTTGACGGCTAGGATTGCTTCTGAGTTGCCTCTGTGTAGGAGATGGGTGTGCTCTTGCATATCTCTGTACAAGAGGCAATCTTCCATGGCGCCTGTGTTGTATGGGCAGTCCGTAAATGCGCTTGTCAAGTAGGAGTATTGCATTGAAGGCTCAATACTGGAGACGTGGTGGCGTACTGGACGTAATGGTGGCACCCCATATCCTCAGCTACCTAGCTCGGGTGGCTACATAACACAAAATGATTTGCAGTTTGGATTTCTTACGGTTTTCCTCTTCTAATCCCCTTCAACCCCCTTAACCAGCCCTCCCTTGTGTCTTCTCAATATCCCGGGTATTGGCCTGCATATTTTATGGTGGCTTCATTTTTTAACGTAAGAACAAGTTGTTGATGCGTCAAATTCGAAACCGTCGATGCGCATCACTGGCTGTCTCACTAGGGCTCCTGCAGGGGAGGCTGGGGCGCTGATAGGGCCAGCAGACACTGGCATCCTCCGCACCCCCGACCAGTGGAGAGTGAGGCAACGGGTACCAGCGATACAGCTGAGGGCACATTGCGACCTCCCCAACGAGCCCATGGAGGGTAGTTGAGGAAATGAGCCCAACTTGTGGCTGTGCAACACCTGCCACTGTTCCCTCAGCTTCACCTGCCTTCCGGTATTCCTCATCATCCAGCCCAGGCTGAAGCGTAGTCATCTACTTCAAGTACGTCAGTCGTGCAGTTACTCCTTGCTAGGTTTACATAAACTAAAAACAAGTTGTATTTGAGCAAACAATTGTAGGGGGGTCCGAGGGAAGTTGTATCCTGCGTAGTACTATATTATACAGAAATATTAAAGTTAATGAACCAGTTCAGTGGCCAGTCTGATCTGGCTGTTGAGATACTGCGGCTACCACTTTGGATGTTAAGACATCATCGTCTGGCCGTCCAGTCAGTACCTTACCTGCCTACTGGCGGAATCAATCCATTTATTTTACAGAAAGACCGAATATGATTAAAATTCTCAACTTTGACAAAATTAGGAAAATGAGCTGTCAGTGAAGTAGTTTGCTGACATCTTCGTTGCACAACAGTTGCAAAAATAGCTGCCAGGAGATGAAATGTGACTATAGGTTGATGGAACGCACTGAATTCCGAATTTACGATGTAAATTTGGAAACACGACTTTTGGCACGCTTTGGTTGTTACCCCTGTTCAATGAACTGTCAGAAGAGCATTTACGGGGTATGTAGTGAGTGCGCGTCAGGCTGAGTATAGTTGTGTGATGCGTCCCGTCAGATATTTGAAAATTGCGTGTAGGCGACGAGAGTCGTCGCTCTGTGCAGAAAAGTAGTCATTTCGCCTCTTTATCTTCCACCGATCGTTGGAGTAATTACAGGGTAGCCATCCCCTTAGGCGAGGCAACCTGTTTTCCCTCCTTAAGAAGAAAAAAAGGAGTAATAATCACCCTCCCTCCCCATCAATCTCTTCCTACCTCCCACTATCACCAAAGTTTGAATTTCCTAAAAATAAGAATGTCGAATTTGTTGTTTAACTCTCGAGAATTTAAGTTCCTGGGCGACTTTTCGAGCGTGAAAGGAAGGCACGGTGAGAGTGGTGGTGGTTAGACAGGGGGTCTGATGTCAGCCGAGAAGCCGCTACGTGATTACTAGTTTATATGGACAAGTGCTTGCTGAGACTAGCTCGCGTTTCATCTTCCAATAAATTGAGGCCAGTCGGCATTTTGTGATTGCAAGGTTCTGTTACGAGTCGTCGTGAACTCATTATTGCGTCCAGTAAGGCGTGAGATATAGCTGTGGCATCTAAACACGACCTGCCTCCCAGCGATCAAACTAAGCGGGGCAGTCCTGATTGTCCAGCCAGAGCACGTTGAAGGCTATCGACCACCGGTGCGCCGAATTGCCTGTAGAAAGGCGTAACGACCATCGGCTTGAATGAGCACTGCGGCAAAATGCAGGCTGTTCAGGTGAGTTAGTGCGGGAATGGGCAGGGAGCCACCACTCGTGTTTGCGATTCCAAACCAAGGGTTTTCGAATCTAAGTACGGCGAGGGCACAGCAGTGTTTTTTTGAAATGTTGTAGCAACTCAGTCGTAATCCGGGCGCTCCTCTTGAAGGAGTCCACTTATCACTCCACGAGGGCAATCGCTTCTGTCAGCGTGCATTTAACATTTAAGACGCATTTAAGGGGAGCCTCGCGTTTCCAGTCCTCGCTCAGATGTGACATAGCGCAAGCCACCTCTAAAATGATGTAAAAATCAGCTGCTAGCTCGAAAGGGTACAGCGGCAAGGTTTTGGCTGAACAGTCGGGTTAGTGCGAGCATGTTTAAATGCGGGTTGTGGACCCGTGGTGGGGAATGAATGGTTGTAAATCTTTTGAATTAAATTAAGGCTTTATTTATCTTAATTGACGACATGAACAAGAATTACTGAGTAATAATAAAAACACGTCATGCAACAGCGGAACTAAAACGAGTGGTTCGTAGGGGAGTTGAATCACACCCCATTCCTCCTCCCTCAAAGGAGTCAGTTGGGTAGTCCTCCGCAAGGTAGGGCACGGATCACCCCCCCCCCCCCCCGTGGGCAAAACTCCAAATAAGAGGAGCAGTCTACCTGGTTTGGGCGTCTGAATAGGGACAACTCCAAGCTATAATGGTACCAGTACACTCTCGGTGGGATGTTCAGCGAGGCTTTATCTGACAAGGACCCACGAGATTGTACAGCGAGGTCACAACGTACACTCTCGCCGAGGAGTCGTGTGGTCGCTCGGGCCCTTTGACTCCTGCCAAAAAAAGCTCCCAGATCAAGCGCAAGCGAGGCCGAGACATGGCCTCGCGAGGCAGAGCTAGACATGACACTGTGCACACTCTTGCCTTCGTCTGCTCTCGTCTTGTCTCGGCGAGAGTATACTGGTACCATAAGAAGAGTGAGCAGAGTACTTGGCACGACGAACTGTGCCTTACCTCCGCCCCTGCCCTTGTAAAAAAATACAATGACAAATAAACGAATCAATCAGAATCTCCTTCTCAGCCAACCAAAACCTGGCTCCACCGCGAGATCCAGCCTGGACATTTCAAGACGTCAGGACTGATGCCAGGATGGCAGAGGGTGGGGCTGATGTTCCCAGTCATGCTGGAAGGCAAGTCACTGTCAAGGCGAAAGCAATCTTGCAGTCAAAAGACAATAACAGGGGTGACTGGAATAACTGAATGAGGAAGGATAAGCAAGCTAAGTCTTTGCACCAGTTCGTAAGTCCAGGTAGTCCTTGGCATCCGTTGCTCTCTTGTTGAACGTCGTGGAGGTCGTGTTGGAGAAGAATTTGGATTTGCTGGAGGAGGAGCATCAACGTGCTCGTAGAGGAAAGTCTTGTTCTGGTTGACCGAGAGTAGGAGATTCAGCATGTTCGTGGTCAACTTCTTGGTTCGAATTTTTGTCAGTAATTAACATCAAGTTCTTCAGGAAAATCAAATGTTGATGCTCCTCCATCAGAAATTAAGACGAATGAAGCCTTAATTTAATTCAAAAGGTTTACAACACACGTCGATGCAAGGGGCAGCAGCCAGGGGCCTGCCATCCCAGACCGAGCGTTTGGGAGTTAACTATACGCACTGTTCTGGCGTGATGGCGTTTTTGAGTGCATTTTGCGGTAACTATTCGCATTCTACGGAAGAGTTTGAATGGTATTTAACTTATACCTAGCCTACCCGTGACACCTGGAGGGGCTTCGTGAGGAATAGGAGACACCCCCGTACTGGAAGAACTGTTACACTGTTGACTGGCAATCCCTACTTTAGTGTGGCACGGCACTCCAGGCACCTGCCAGTGTTTTGGTGCAAGCCACTGACGGGTGTCCATCCTTCTGGCACTTGTGGGGTCCTGAAATATCTAAATTTGGCAACCTTGCCAGGTTATTCGTGATTAGCACCTTCTCGGTTATTTATGAAGGCTGGGTGACACTTCAATCGCACAGTCCTGCCTACTGGGTTTTTAACCAATTTGGACCCAGCTGCAGGCCCTGAGCAGAGTTGTGCTCGATGAGCTGTTGGGCCAAGTCCTCTTTTCTGAGGTCAGTGAGCACATCGCACAACAGCAAACGTGAGGGGCAACCTAAGGTGACTCTTGAACGTTTGGGGCATTTCTGGTGTTTCTGTCACAGTAACTAGCAGCGCAGATGTCCAGTGCGAACACTCGGGGCTTGGAGATCCATTACTGCGACACTTTAAGGCTTGCAGGGCTGATTTTTGGGAGGGACCAGCCTCCTGTTATCGTATCGGAAAGTTTTAATTCTCCTTTCTGCCGGTTACAACGAAGCCTCCCTCCGACGTTATTGGGGGTTCGGGAAAGCTCAGTTGCGGCTCAGGTGCTTGGGTTGAAGGAACTCGCAGGGTCCAGTTGGCCTAGAGTTTGCCCATTTGTGCGACTGGGGCCTCGTTACTACTTGAGGCTGTCCAGGTGCCACAGTTTTACACATCGGCACCCCCAGCTGTACCTTTTTTGATAGCAAAACACGGGCGAGGCCTTCATATTCGTCTAACTCGTAAACCCAACTAACTCCTAACTGCACGAGTCCGCCGCAACGCGATAACGCCGAATTGCACTAGAACGACCCCCCAGGCCCCCTCGGCCGTTTTAAAAGTCATCTTTCTCTTCCCAAGGGCCTGCCGAAACCCCGCTTCCCTCCGGGAACCGGGTTTGGCATTTCTAAACCCTGCATCGCTCGCTTTCACTTCGAAAGCCCAATCTGTCGCCCGAGCAATTCGGCGCAATGTCTCCATCTCTGCTCGTTAGATCGTAATGAAGGCCAGCGAATGCCCCAAGTCACTGTGCTATAACTGTACGCTTATATATCGTGAAACAGGCCTGTATTGCCTTTATTTCCCCTTGATATTCGAACGTCACCTTCATGAGTTTGGTTTCTCCTAAACTCTCCTTCAACCTCTAATTATTCATCCCCTCGTAGATATCTGTTGAATGGTTGAGGACAAATCGCTTAAGGTATCGCTAACGTCTTTACCGTTTGGAGGAGATTCGTCAACGTGGAACTGACAACGCGTGTAGCTGAAGATCTACACACATCTGCAAATAGAAACTAGTCATCCTACCAGCGTACGAAATACCGGGCCTTTGCCAACCCCTTGCGTACTCTCAATACACAATTTATCCGTACATAACTAGTCTGTGTACAGGATTTGTGGCCTTCCAAGGGGGCAATAATAGACTGCCACCTTAGCACCAATTGTTCGTATCACGCCTAGTTGGCATTCTGGCCTCCAGGCTGGAGACAAAGGAGCTTCTGTTTGGACGTTTGGAAAATGGTGTCTCCTGGTGTGGCGTTTTGTGCATCGTCAACCTGTAGAGGAACTGTATACCCCTTCATGAGATGTGTGAGAGCTGTGTAGCTTCTTGCCTGCGACACGGCAAAAGAGTTAGGGCTTCAGAGTCGAGCCTCGATTCCTTCTTTCGCTTTGCAGACTTGAGGGAATCTCTGATTGAGGATTTCTACCTCCCTCCTTAGCCTTATCGCTTTCTGTGTCTCCCTCCGCCCGATCACACAACGACATGAGGCTGAATAGTCAACAAGAGAATTACAGAGAGATAATTTGCGAGCAGTTAGTTGAGGATGTAATGGAGGCGAAGATTACCAAACCAAATTACTCACTCTGGCGCTCAGTGCTTTAGCTTTATTATCAAAATGTACTCAAAATGTAGAGACATTCTTTGGAAGTCGGTTGCCACTAATCATCCGACTCCTCCATCCTCTTCTGACTGAGGAACGAGTCCGTCCATGGCCTCCCACCTCGACTCACGCTCCTTCATCCTACAGATGACTGTGGACGGCAGGAACTTCCCACGGACAGGGGTGTGTGTGTGTGTGCTCCGTGTTGTCCACTGTACCTGCAGAAGGGATCTTCTTTTTACCCCGTTCTGTGGAGGTAACTCCTGAAGTTCCCGTGCCCAGTCAGGACTCTCAGATTTCTATCTTCCATCTACCCTGCCACGCTTGGAGCGTTCGAAGACGTTCTTCTCTTTTAACCCTTGTGGTCGTATCCTGAGCGCATTTCTGGAATAGCCATCAGGTCGATGGGTGTGACGCCAGCCACCACAATGATGGCAGAGACCGTGCAGTAGGAGCTAGTTGCATTATAATTATCCTGACACAAACATCAGTCCTAATTCACCAATTGAAATACACACCACTGCCACAACAAAGCCAAATCTCCAGGCTTGGGCAGCTACTGAAAATGTAGAGCTCACGCCTTTTCCTGGTGGCATGAGCGTGCTATTTATATGTACGTTTTTACAGAGCTGGTTGTTTACTTCAGTTTTGGTTCTCTTTACAAGCCGTTAAAAGTAAGTGGATGTCGTCCATGGCCACAAGTTATTTGACTGCTTTTTACTTGCAAGGGTCCAATCACCTGCCACTCCCTCGCCAGCATACCCTGTGAACTGATTTCGTCACAAGACACCCCCCCCCTCCACGATGCAGAGACCATTTTCTGGCACTAAATCTCACATCTTTCTACAGGCTGCAGTTGTAGAGCACGTGAGCAGCGCCATCAGTCACCCTCGTTCCACTGGAAACCCCACCTTCTGGAAAATTCAAGGCACGCGTTCAATGCCCTGTGTCCTGAGAGCAATCTCATAGCTGCAAATGTGTAGTGCCACCAAATCATCTCCAGGCAGTCCCTCGCCGTGATGCCTAGAAGGTGATGGGTGGTAGTTCCACTGGTGGAGCAGCCAATGCTCGGCGATGGCGACCAGGCAGTGGTTGGAGTCCTCTCGAAGGATCTCCAGCACCAGGTACGACGTCAGTCCACTGGTTCTGATCCGGTGGCACATAACATCGCAGTCCCGGCAAAGGTCCAAGGGAGGAGTGCCCGCGAGGGCCTGCAGGGCAAGGTGCGACATAGTGCGGTGCGCTGGGAGGACTGCCAGCAGTATATCCTGTTGAAGAGTCTTGGCGCTGGGTATCCAGTTCGGATGGGACGATCCACCAGGACGCTGCTGCATACTGCACTATGAGGGCAAGGTGTTTTGAAGGCCTTCTCTTGGGCCACAAGGCTACATCCAAGTCAAGACTTGTTCCAGAAGCCACTTGCACTGTGCTGAATGGGAAAGCCACCACCATTTGCATTGCTATGACTTGCCTCTGGCCAGCAGCAAGCTCCAGCAACATGTCCCGGCTCGACTCTGTAATGAGCTGCATGGCTCTCTTACCCAGTGACATGCTCTGGGTTTGGAGGAGGGGAGTCCACTACCCCCTAAACACCGACCACTTCCAAATTACGTCAACAGTCTCATACACCTGCTCAATTGGTCTATGAATAAAGGTATACACATACGTAGCAGCTGCCCAATGCATTCCGGAACTGTAAGCTCCAACGTACTAGCTGTACGACGAAATATTAACAACTACTGTCGTTCCGTTGTTAAAATTTACATTTAACAGTCAACGTGCCAAAAAATGACGGTCGTTTTTTCCTCAAAAATGGCGTTAACTATTTGCGTCGAACTTGTCAATGTATCTCAAAAACTTCATGAAGTACAACTCGTAGGGAAGTCGAATTAGCAACCAGTTTAATGCTCGTCATTTACCTTTTTCATTTTACTTTCAGGTTACCTTAAAATGTCCAGATGGCGAAGACGAAGTTATGACGAAGTTGGTTGAAGTCATCGAGGATTGTTCCTGCCTGACTTGTCGACAAGTGAGTTTAGTAGCAACCAAATGATGCGTAATGTTAGATTTAAGGTGGTATTTAATTTATCAGGGGCCTTTGCTTCACGACATTCCCTCTTGGTGCGCTCCCTCATTGATTGCTCGTATTGTACCACCAGGTAATCGAGCAGAGGGCAACCTAGGCACAGCTAACACGATAAGAAGGAGAGTCGTAACGCTTGGAAGGTGGCATGACGAATGGGGCAGGCTGCCGTGGAGTATGAAGGGGCAAAAGGCTAAACAGGTGATTTCAACACTTGGTCCGTGGCTAGGGGGGAGCATAGAGAGCTATACTCTTATCAGGCGAAACATGGAGGTTACACCTTAGATTGTGTGTGAAAGCATTTTTCATTTAGCCAGTCTTTTGGATGAGAGCCAGCGCGTTACCGTGCAGAGGTATGACCCTGGGTAATCTGTACGTTTCCAGAATGAAAAAAGCTCACTTTTCACTCTTCACTTGTTCACCATAACCTCAAAGAGCCAGTGATCTTTTGGAGTCTTGTATAGTTTGGTGATCCACACGAGCACAGCTCTCTGAGATTGTACCACAAGCCGAGCTGTCTGCATTGCAGGGGAATGGTGGATAAAACTTGCTATGTTTGCTTGAACACAGCTATAAGCCCAACTATCTGCATTGCAGGGAAATAGTGGACGATACCTGCTATTATTTTTTGACTAAGCTGATCCTAGACTGTTTAGGACTCTCGTGCACCCTATCAGTACATCTACAAGCCCAACTATCTCCGTTGCAGGGGAATGGTGGATGATACTTGCTATGCTTGGTTGAACAAGTTGATCCTGGACAGTTTAGGGCCCTCCTGCACCCTTATCAGTACATCTACAAACCAAACCGTCTGCATTGCAGGGGAATGGTGGATGATACTTGCTATGCTTGCTTGAACAAGTTGATCCTGGACCGTTTGGGGCTCTCCTGCACCCAGTTGGTACATCTACAAGCCCAACAGCCTGCGTTGCAGGGGAATTGTGGATGATACTTGCTATGCTTGCTTGAACAAGTTGATCCTGGACCGTTTGGGGCTCTCCTGCACCCAGTTGGTACATCTACAAGCCCAACAGCCTGCGTTGCAGGGGAATTGTGGATGATACTTGCTATGCTTGCTTGAACAAGTTGATCCTGGATCATTTAGGACTCTCCTGCACCCTATCAGTACATCTACAAGCCCAACTGTCAGCGCTGCAGGGAAATGGTGGACGATACTTGCTATACTTGCTTGACTAAGTTGATCCTGGACCATTTAGGACTTTCCTGCACCCAATCAGTACATCTACAAGCCCAACTGTCTGCATTGCAGGACAACTGTTGATGATACCTGCTACACCCCCTCCTCCTGTCAAAGGCGGACAAACTGGCGGCGCCCAGTGGCCAGCTCACCCTAAAGCTTAATGAAACTCGGTGTTTTGACTGCTGAAGTAAACAAAAATCAGCCGACTAACATAACTTGATGAAGAATGATGATCACATTTTAAAAAATTCATTTCTCATTGCAGGTGGAGTCAGGTCATAGTGGAGACAGCAGCGAAGCCTCTGCGGTGGACGTTCCAAGCATTCTCAACATAATGTCCGCTCCTCCCAAGGCTGCCAACAGCACGCACATCAAACATGGCTCCAAGTAAGTAGTCAGTATGTTCCTTGCCACTCACCCATGTGATAGTGAGGCTGTCGAAGCTATTCAAAATTAAACGTTCTCGTCAAAACATCTTGCAAAATTGTGAGGTTCTGCTTCCTACTTTCACTAGCAAAGGGTTAGGGGAAGTACTGGTAACGTAAGGTGAGTCAAGGAAACCAGGAGCAACTCAACATCCAATAAGAGGAGGCAAATTGGGGAAGTTGGGATTAATCTAACACAGCGCACGAGCGCAAATGGAGGTTTTGGCTTTGTCATGCTGGTTTAGAGTACGCAGTTTGGGAGGCCTCTATGCCCAGAACAAACAGAGCACTCGGAGAAGTGTTTCTGTAGATTTCAGTTCGTAACTGTACCTGACAGGGCTTCAAAAGGGGTAAGAGCTCAAGTCTTATGCCTTCCCTCAAGTCTCTGTCCCCTACCCCCACTATGACATGGTCCACCTTGGCATCGCCTACGCAGCATGTCTTCAGGGAGGGGCCATATCCCCTGGCCCTCTATAATGGCGCTTTGCCCTTCTTTGAAAGCCGGTTGCCACTAATCATCCGACTAGTCTATCCTCTTCTGACGTAGCACAAATCCATCCACGGCCTGGATGGCAGAAGCTCCCCAACTGCCTCCTGCAGGCCCCTGTGAGGTCCAGCCCACCTGGGCCAGGCGAAGAAAACGTGCTCCATGCTGCCCACAGTACCTGCAGAAGAGATATTTTTTCCCCATTCTGTGGGACTCCTGAAGAACCCGTGCCTTGACAAGACCTGGGTGAGGTAACAAATTTACCTCACCGTGCATTCTCTCCACCCAGGGGTGAACTTGCAGGACGAGAGTGGCTGTCCACCTCCCTGCTTGGAGCATTCGAAGACGTTCCTCTCTTAATACCCTTCTGATCATATCCTGGGCACTTCTCTGGAATAGCCTTCAGGTCGATGGGTGTGACGCCAGCCACCACCATGATAGCACGCTCCAAAACTGTGCAGTAGGAGCACACCACCCTGTTTTGGCCAATTGTATTCTAATCATCCTGACTCTAACTTCAGTCCTAATTCACCAATTGAAATAAGGCTGCTACTTTTTTACTAACTGACTAAACAACCATTGTCAAGGCGCTAAATTGAAATTGTGCTTCTCCAGGCTTGGGCAGCTGCTGAAAATGTTAGCGGGTGCGGACGACGACACTACCGACGGATTAGATGGCGAAACGACGGAAGAGCGTCTTGAAAGCCTTTTGGGTGAAATGAGGGACAAAGGAGTCAACGAAGAGGAGCTTCAAGGACTAGCCGAAAGGAACGAAGGAACGGGACAGGTAAAATGGGGGTGTGACGACGCTCCTGATTGATAATAATAATTAATTGAGCGCATTGATAGCCCAGTTTGGTTCAATCTTCGCTCAGACGCTTCTCAGACCTCAGTTATGTTGAGCGGCGCTCCCATAACAGCCGTGCGTGTGTCGTGTGGTTGATACTGCGGTAAGCTGCCTCCAGAAGTAGGGTTTGATCTCGCTCTAGCTGTGCTGGCAAGCGCATTAGCCTTTGTGGGTGATATCCTCCACGCAGCTTCAAGTTCGTAAGGCCGCTTGAGTGCTGTGAATCCGTGGTGCCGACCTACACGATTCCAGAATTTATGGAGCAGCTCCGAATAATAAACCGATCAACCAAATCAGCTCCAACTTGATATCCAGCACGCAGGTCACCATTGGACGCCAAAATAAGGATACGAGCAAAATCCGTCAAAAACTAACTATAGTTATCATAGTGATCAAAACACCAAATATTTTTTTTCTAAAAAACGGCTTTAACGATTTTGATTAACTTTTTTATATAGGCATCTCTCGATAAGGTAACAACAACATCAAATTCCCATTATTGGGAAAATGACGAGAGGAGCACAATAAATTACCAAACATTTTCTAAGAAGATAAGACTTTTCCCGGTTCTCCCTCGAATGAACTCCGCTGAAAAGTTACCAGAATGTTCTAAAAAATTGAGGAGGTAGTCCAACCCAATGTCTATCGAATGAGAGTTTAAAACGCTCATAAGGTATACGGGGGTTACTCCAGAAATTCCGGAATTTCAACTATGGCCGTTTCGCTTACTACCAGTTCTAAAAGTTTTTACTCAATAACTCTGCAAAAGTGATTACTATCCTCTTCAAAAAAATCGTGCTCACAGCCTCATTAATTCTCTATGTACAGGTTTTTCAATAATGGTCGGGAAATGAATACGAGCAGCGCAATAAATTACCAAGCGTTTCGACGAAAATCGAGTTTAGCGTAATTTGTTCCCCATAAACTCCGCTCAAATGTTACTAGGTTTGTCGTAATTAAGGTGGTTATATTTTAGTTTCGTTAACGTCCGATAGAGCGCGAGACTCGAGCAAACAGACGTAGCGACAACGAGGGTACGTGAATGAGAGGCAATCACACGCTCCCTTCCCTCGTTCGCTAACGATCTCAGCTCTTTCACGCCCCTTGTGTAGTACATTACCGTCAAACACCGTGCCAATTCGATGAGTCTTCAATAACGCTCATAAGATACATAGGAGCCATTCCTTAAATTCTTCGTTTTTACCCGATAACACTGTTTACACCTAACACGAAGCCAATATCGTCGCGTTCGTTGACGCCTTCATTTGAATGTTTCAGGTCAAAGTGGATTTGAACAGATTGAAAATGCTGTTGACGAAAATTGAAGGGAAACACGACAAAAGCAGCGAAGAGGATGAAGAACCGCCGACGATCAAACACCACGCTCACGCTCATCACGTTTCCCACGATCCCCTGAGACACGCTCAGGTGAGACAGTTTTGAAGATTAAAAGAACCATAACTGAAAACGACAATGAACGTCGGCCTACTGCGGGCGGCTTCGACGATTATGAGACAGAATAATGGAGCAGGACTGTCCAGAGACCTGTCGCAGGCAAGCCTCAGTGTTGGGCGCACGATAGGGGGAGAGGACGACGCGGAAATAAGCATGAACTGGCTGGAAACTATCGGAACGAGAGCGAGACGGGGCCGGGCACAGGGAGACTAGTCACTTCTGCAAGGACGGAGCTGAATGTTTGGGAAGGAGTCGTCTCTTGTGGAGAGGATTCTGAAATTGAGGAGAAGGAAAATATTGAAGGGAAAGCCCACTTCATGGGAATTCATTGCCGTTAGATATGCAGGTTGAGAAGGTAAAAGGAGACAATGACTTTGCTGTTGGAGAGTCCTGTTGGGCAAGGGCGGAAATTCCGAGGTCAAGAACCTGGACTGATTCGGGGCTTTGTGTCCACTAAAAAAAAACAAAAAAAACGAAATAAAGATAAGAAGTGAACTGTAAATGTCGAATGTGCTTGCGGTGTATCAACGACAGCATCTCTACTTTTTTCTTTTTTTTTAAATAAACGGTGGATGCAGGCCATACCTTCACTGCGGCCCACACACGGGCTTATTGTTAGGGCATCCATGATTCTCAGATGCTCTGCAGTCTCTAGCCCCACCTCACAGAACCTGCATACCTGTACCTCGCACTTGCCAATATTTGCAAGGCGGTACCTCGGAGTGACCTGTGAACAGGCCACATATGATCCTCATATCCTTCCTCCCCAGTGCAAGCACCTCCTTGGCCCTCTCTTTGGGAAGTCGGATGAAGAGTTTTGACTGTCCAAGGCCAGGCAGTCCCAACGAACGGCTCAGGGCCGACAGGGATCAGCGTCTCTACTTAGCCTTGTCATTGGGACCTTTCAACTCGTAATCTGTCTTGCCAATGGTTTTAGCCGAATCAACGCAAGCGTTTTCCTTCCAGGAAGGGAAAGGGGTCACCCTGCGCCTTCTTCGTGAGCTTGGAAATCAGTGCTGCGTAAAGCGAAAAACAATAGGCAGACAATGCACGCGATCGCATCGTATTCTGCCCCGATTATTCCAGGTGTTTAGTGTAGCAGACTGTCGACAAGGTCGCTTTTTACTTTCCTTAGTAGAAAGGAAATTTATGTAATCGGCTGAAAAAAAATTTAAGAGAAAACGACCGTACCAAATCAGCTCAAACTTGATATCTAGCCCGCAGGGTAACATGGGACGCCAAAATAAGGGTATGAGAAATATCCACCGAAAGTTAGCTATAGTTATCATAGTGATCAAAACACCAAATATTTTTTTTCTCAAAAATGACTCCAACGATATTGATTAAACTTTTTATGTTGATAGCTCCCAATATGGCCACTATACCATAAAATTCTCATTAGTGGGAAAATGACGAGAGCAGCACAATAAATTACCACAATTTTCGACGAATTCGATTTTAGCGCCGTTTTTAGAGAAAACGATCTACCAAAACAGCTGAAACTTGATGTCTAGCCCCTAGGTTACCATGGGAGGTCAAAATGAGGGTATGAGCAAAATCGACGGAAAGTTAACTATAGTTATCATAGTGATCAAAACACCAAATTTTTATTTCTCAAAAACGGCTCTAACGATTTTGATTAAATTTTCTATATTGATTGCTCTCAACAAGGCAATCATACCGTGAAACTCCCATTTGTGGAAAAATGACGAGAGCAGCACAATAAATTATCAAAGTTTTCGACGAAAATCGTTTTTAGCGCGGTTTTTTCCTTATAAACTCCGCTGGAATGTTAGTAGAATGTCAAAACAAATTGGCGTTGTAGTCCAATCCAATACCTATAGGGTGAGTGTTTAAAACCACTCATAAGAGATAAGGGGCTCACTCCAGAAATTCTGGAATTTCAACTACCGCCGTTTCGCTTACTACCAGTTCTAAAAGTTTTTACCCGACAACTCTGCGAAAGTAATTACTATCCTTCTTCAAAAAATTTGGGTTTACAGCCTCATTAATTATCTGTGTACCAATTGCTCAATAAAGGTCTGAGAATGAGTACGAGCAGCACAATAAATTCCGGAACTGTAAGCGCTACCGCTTCCTGCCGCTGTGAAGTGTTGTTTGACCAACTTCAAATGAACTGAGTGGAAAATGAATTGATTAAGTAGAAAAAGCCATGTACAAAGTGAATTGGCGTGGAGCTAAGGAACCAGATTTTTATTTTCGGACACGAAAGCAGTCCAGCACAGCGCCAGCAGCCTCTACATTTACCGTTCAAAAACCTCCCTTACATTCTTCTCCTTTCACCTCTAGCGGGTTTCCCCTAGAGGTGCATGACCTCCTTCCTCTCTCTCCACCATCCCATTTATCTTTCTCTTCATATAAAGACGACGACCAACTGACTGACTTGATGGCCAGACGATGATGTCTTGCTTCATTACAACTTACGTCGACACAACTCCCGCAACGTAACAAACAAAATAATCACGTATTCCGTTTTGTTACAGGTCGAAGAAAACGGGCACCCGAAACCAACTTTGGAGGTCGAACCTCACCATTTGAGACCGACCGTCGAAGGCGAAGAAATCGCTTATTTACCTCAACATCGCCTTCAACACATCATCGAAGACTAAGATCCCTCGCTCGAACACGGACAGTTTGATTTTACGTCGAGCCCGAAGAGCGGCGATAAAAGCGAACGCTAAATTACGAGAAAAAAAAAACAAAATCAAAAAGCGAAAACGAGAATTTACGAAAGAAGGAAGTAGTGAGCGGAGCGCTTTTGGAAATAGTACATTCGGACGTTAAGTACGGTATTGTCACCGGGAAGAGGGTGTGAGGTTTACACCTGCGTCAGCCAAGGGCTCACATTCTCCGGCAATTGGAACACGATTTACACGAAGCTCTGGTTCGACTTTCTCTCGTAGATATTAATAGTAACCCCACGCCTTAATCGCGTCCAATTAGTCGCCCACGTGTTGTCCAACACTCCACCGACTTGAAGCTATTGTAGACACAAACTGTAATGCCGCTAAGCTGACATGGCGAGATATGTCGTTTGGCTCGAGAATCAATGTTTTATAGTATAGTAATCGTGTAAAAAAGTTGGGTTTTCTACAGATCATTACGTTTTGAGGCCTACTGAGTCTAAAAAACATAATTTCGGCGCGTGGTCAGTGTCTGTAGTTCGATTTGCGGGAGAACGGCCGATCCGATTGAGCTGGTTCTTTTTTTGTTTTGTTCGTTATTTTTCGTCGACGCCCAAATAAGGTTATGGGCGATTTCGGCCGATGGGAAGGGGGGGTGGGGGACGAAAATGTACCAAAAACGGACGTTTTTCGCATTTTTCTCGAAAACGGCTCTCACGATTTTGATTAAACTTTCAACTTATCTTATAATTGTTGGCACAAAACTTTTCTTGTCCATTCATATTTCCATGAGAGTACGGTAAACGGAGATACAGGCCTACGAAGCAAAAATAGGGGTTTTGTTCGCTTTTTGGCAAAACGGCTTCAAAGATTTTCACGAAATTCACATGGTGTTTTCGAATAGTTAATACCTACGTATTGTTCTCAATAAATGTTCCTCTGACAGTCCATCGCACACAAATAAAAATCAAAATGTGTCGAAATTAACGTTTTTTTCGAACATTTCCGTAAATTCTGGGGTAACTGCTTCACCAGATGTGATCAATCTTACTGAGTGTCTCCCAGCCACCCATTCCCACATTTTGTTCTCTATAATTATTTATGTATATATATGTTGAACGGAGATATACGCCAAGTTAGCCCATAAAAGGAGATTTGTCGAATATTAATTTATCGGTATTTCAATTTTCTCAAAAACGGCTCTAACGATTTCGATCAAACTAACGGAGTAGTCTCAGCTAACTAGTCCCTACATTTTGTTCTCCATAAATATTCCTGTAGAAATGCGTTGAACGAAGATATAGCGCCCGCAGCTAGTGATCGCACTTACGGAGTCGGAGGAAAGTTGCGTGTCGCTACGCACCAGATGAGAGCTAACGTTGGGAACCGGCAGTCGCTTCATTAGAAGTCCCCTGAACTAAATCTACTAAACGCCGTTCACTTGAAAGTCAATCGGAAGCTCGAATAGCCACACTGTGCTGCCCTTAGCTGACGCAGCAGTAAATACCGCTGTCTCCATCGCGACGCGTACAGTTTCGTATTAGAATACTGAGGGCCAACGAATTTAAGTTTAGTTTTAGGTTAATAACCGCCTTACCTTAACCCCCACACCACGTCCCCCCCCCTCCCACTTCTTTTCTTAACGTTCTTTAGTGTTACCTGCCGAGTTTTGAAATATTAATATCAGAGGTGTTGTGTTATTTTGCTAGAGGCTTTACGTCAAGGCTGTGTTTTAAATCGATAAGTTAACACTTACTAAAATAAATCATATTTTTATAGGTTACGAAAGAGTAAGTACTAAAACGTTGTTGAGGAGTGTAAAATGAAATTTTACAATAAAAAGTTGTTTCGATTGGAAATTGTTTGTTAACCCTCTCCCCCAGTTCATTCTAGTTGAGGGAATAGGGCGACTTTGGGACAAGGGCTAGTGGGAGATAACCTGGCATTGAAAATAACCTTAATGAAACCTGTCGTTTTAGGAAGAAACCTCTCGCTAGAAAGGTAACCTTCTTGGCAAGTTCGCCACCACCATCCTGTTGTTGTCTACTGGGTAGTATATTCTTTACCGGAAATGTCATACATACTCACTTTTAACACATTCTCGTTCGCAAATCCATAAAAATATTTGTTCAGGACGACCAAGATTGAACTCTGATCACAATATTGTGGGGGTTATATCATAATATTTCATAATTAGCGGAGTGGTGTAGTGGGTGGAGTGTGCAGACTGCACTCAGGTGATACACTCAGAGAGATGAGACACTCAGTTTGATCCTGGTCTTCGCGAACAAATTTTTGTACGTATGTTGACGCCAACGGATATCGCCAAAGCTGATAACTGTTTGGCGACCCCAACTGAGCTCCGCAAGGTCTTGAATCCCTAACAACGTGCAACTCGCACAAACTCGTTGGCCACATCCCCACAGCCCCAGCCTCATTGCCGGATTTCATTGCTCCCACGATCGGCAATGTGAGCTGTTCCTCCATCGTTTCCATTACTTTCAATTCACGGTCTCTGGATCCGAGGCTTCTCAGAATAGCCAAAATTACGGACATTTTGGACAAGGTAATGTGCCATTCAACCCAGACACATAATATGACTTCCCATGTGGGGCTCAATCCCTACTAAATCCTTTGTTTGGTCTTCCTCCAGGAACACCTGAAAGCGTGGAGAAGACAAACCAGATCTTCCTCCGCTTCCATTCGTCTCCTACCAAAAGTCTTGGTCAGAAAATATTCAGTCTTTATTTTCTTTAGTTCCTGAATAATTTCATTTAACCCGTATTAGACATTTAACGAGAGCTTTATTCCTTTTTTTCTTTACGTCTATCTGTACAGAGCTCTTAGCTACATTTTATTTAGTGTCCATGATACCACTACGCATTTGTATAAATACAGTCCACTTTTACCTTTAATTTTGCAGTTCCCTTTTTCTCCGATCTTCTCTCACATTTTTTTCAGGTTCAGTTTTCTTTCTCTTTCCTTTTTTTTTAAACAGGCGTCAGATTGAGCGTAGCCCAGATACCGGCTACACAATTTACGCCACACGTATGTGCAAACGAAAATGTGTTAAAAGTGACAATTTATATAAAATGTATAGCATTTCTGGAGAAAGAACTCCCCCGTTGAGAATGACAGGGTGGTGGAGGCGACCTTGCCAAGAAGGTTACCTTTGTAGTGAGAGATTCCCTCCTAAATAAGGAGAGGTTTCATTAATGTTATACTCACTGTCAGGTTATGTCCCAGAGTCGCCCTATTCCCTCTACTCATTTTACGCTTTGGGGCAGGACAGATGCCATCCTCAGGCAGCTCTACGAAGTAGAAAGGAAAGTTATGTAATCGGCTGAAACGTATTTTTGTCGAGTTCTCTTCAGATCTTCACGTTTCAAACCCTCTTGAGTCCGAAAAACACTATTTGGGAAAATGGTCTGTGAACGATTTTTAGAGGAAACAACCGTATCAAATCAGCTGAAACTTGATATCTAGCCCGCAGGTTCCCATGGGACGCCAAAATAAGGGTATAAGAAAAATCCACCGAAAGTTAACTATAGCTATCATAGTGATCAAAACACCAAATATTTTTTTTCTCAAAAACGGCTCTAACGATTTGGGTTAAATTTTTTTACTGCTGTTTGACTCTCCTTACTGAGAAGGAAAGGGGTAGGAAAACCTAAATGAGGAAAGTATAAGAAAGTACGAGAGAAGCCAATGAGGTGCTGTGGAGTTGTTATGGGCCACGCCGGAATCCCTTGGTCATAAATAAAGTCTGAGGAAGAAGGTGCTTGACGGTAATGTACAACACCACTGACGTGAAAGAGCTGAGATCGTTAGCGAACGAGGGAAGGGAGCGTGTGATTGCCTCACATTCACGTACGACGTTATCGATACGATTTTTAATAAATCGAAAAATAAGTTGCTCCGTCGATTTACAAAAAGTTAACAGCTCAAAAACTGATTTTAGACGCACGACTTTTGAAGTTTCAGCGGGAAATGTCCGATTTGGCCACAGCAACGCGATCTGTGAGACTACGGGTAAACTAAAGTAGTTTCGACTTGTGCCGCTTGGCACGCGACGGAAAGTTGACAGCCCAAAAACTGATTTTAGGCGTTCAACTTTTGAAAAGTTTGAGCGGGAAATGGCCGATTTGGCCTCGGTAGCGCGATCTGTGAGACGGCGGATGAACTAAAGTAGTTCCCACTTCTGCCGCTTGGCACGCGACGGAAAGTTATGTCGCTCGGATTTGAACGATCTGAACGTCGAAATTTCCGATTCGAATGTTTAGCGAACTAAATGAGAGCTCCTTGCTGTTTATGATCTCCTGTTCAAATATCTTCCCCGGAACGTCAAATTAGGGCTAGTTGACTCTTTTCATTCAGCGGCAACTTGTCGAGATTGAGAGACAAAGGCTGAACCAAATCAGCTCAAACTTGATATCTGGCAGGCAGGTCACCTTGGGACGCAAATATAAGGATATGAGCGAACTCTGCCAAAAAATTACTATAGTTATCATAGTGATCAAAACACCACTTTTTTTTCTCAAAAACGGCTACAACGATTTTGATTCAATTTTTTATATTGATAGCTCGTAATAAGACAATTATACCATAAAATTCCCATTTGAGGAAAAGTTATGCGGGCAGCACAATAAATTAGCAAACATTTCGTTTTAACGTAATTTATTCCTCAATAACTCCGCTTAAATGTTACCACATCCGTCTAAGAGCATCAGGTCGTCTTCCAACCAAGTACCAAGATAAACAGGTAAATAGGGTTCATTCCATAAACTCCGGAATTCCAACCGTTTTCGTGAAATCGGAAATTTGCAAGTTCAGATTGTTCAAATCTGAGCGCGAGGCTGGAGCACATAGACGTATCGACAACGAGCGCTGAACGGGAAGAGTCAACTGTCACGAAGTTGACGTTCCGGGGAAGATATTTGAACAGGAGATCATAAACCGCTAGGAGCTCTCGACTATTTTAGTTCTCTTAACATTCGAATCGGTAATTTCCACGTTCAGGTCCGAGCGACACAACTTTCCGTCGCGTGCCAAGCGGCAAAAGTGAGAACTACTTTAGTTCATCCGCCGTCTCATAGATCGCGCTACTAAGGCCAAATCGGCCATTTCCCGCTCAAACTTCAAAAGTCGACGCCGTAAAATCAGTTTTTGAGCTGTCAACTTTTTGTAAATCGACGGAGCAACTTGTTTTTCGATTTATTAAAAATGCTCTGATAACGTCGTACGTGAATGGGAGGCAATCACACGCTCTCTACCCCGTTCGCTAACGACCTCAGCTCTTTCACGTCCGTCGTGTTGTACATTACCGTCAAACACATTCTCCTCAGACTTCATTTATGACCAAGGAATTCTGGCGTGGCCAGGGCATTTGAGCAATCCGCTAGAAGTAATCACCTCTGCCTCTTTCCTCTAAGATTCATATCAAAATCTCTTGTGGCAGCCCAATGAAGTGCCTACACGATGAATCTTCAATAACGCTAATAACATACATAGGAGCTGCTCCGTTCACCTCATTCCACGCGCGCCAAGCTTCCTTACAAACACTTCTTGCGTGGTGCCGTCACCCACAAAGGCTAATGCGCCCGCCAACGCCCTACTTCTGGAGGCAGCTTACCCAACGCAGTATCAACCACAAGATACACACACGGTTGTTATGGGAGCGGCGCTCAACATAACTGAGGTCTGAGCGAAGATTGAACCAAACTGGGCTATCAATGCGTTCAATTAATTATTATTATCATGTTACGATTAGAAACTGTTTGTTACCCCCCACCTCCCACAATGCCTCTCCACCAGTTCATTAAACGCTTTCAGCGCTTCACCAAACGATTCTTTTTGAATGTCAAGAATATAATTTTAAAAAATTAAAAAAAATTTTGCTGCTACTAACTTTGACCAGAAGGGCCGAGAAGCAATAACGTGTGACGTAGTAAGGCACAGCACCTTGCGAGTATGGAGACGAGAATAAAAATACCTGGTGCGTTGCAACACACAACTTTCCTTAGCTCTACAACAATTCACTGTGTACATGGCTAATTCTATTTAATCAATTCATTTATCACTCAGTTAATTTGAACTTGGTCAAACAACGCTTCACAGCAGCAGGAAGCGGTAGCGCTTACAGCTCCGGAATTTATTGTGCTGCTCGCACTCATTCCAGGACCATTACTGAGCAATTGGTGCACAGATAATTAATGAGGTTGTAAACACGAATTTTTTGAAGAAGGATAGTAATTACTTTTGCAGAGTTATTGGGTAATAACTGTTAGAACTGGTAGTAAGCGAAACGGCGGTAGTTGAAACTCAGGAATTTCTGGAGTGAGCCCCATGTATCTCATGAGCGTTTTTAAACACTCACCCTTTAGGTATTGGATTGGACAACTAAACCAATAATTCTTAACATTCTAGTGGCATTTCAACGGAGTTTATAAGAAAAAAATTGCTCTAAAAACGCTTTTCGTCGAACATTTTGATAATTTATTGTGCTACTCTCGTCATTTTCCTATTCCTAAGAATTCTATGCTTTAATTGCCATATTAAGAGCTATCGATATAACAAATTTAATCAAAACCGTTAGAGCCATTTTTGAGGAAAAAAAAATTTGGTGTTTTGATCACTATGATAACTATAGTTTACGTTCGGTGGATTTTGCTCATACCCTTATTTTGGCGTGCCATGGTAACCTACGGGCTAGGTATCAAGTTTGATCTGATTTGGTTCGGTGGTTCTCTCAAAAACTCGTTCACATACAGACCATTTTCCTAAATAGTATTTTTCGGACTCAGGGGGGTCTGAAACTTAAAGATCTGAAGAAAACTCACATTTTAACTTTCTGCTACCCCAAAGGAAAGTATCGTAATCGTGTAAAAAAATTTGGGTTTACTTCAGACGTTTGCGTTTTGAGGCCTACTGAGTCTAAAAAACCTAATTTCGGTGCATGGTCCGTGTCTGTAGTTCGATTTGCGGGAGAACGGCTCAACCGATTGAGTTGGTTCTGTTTTTGTTTTGTTTGTTATTTTTTGTAGACATCAAAATAAGGTTATGAGCCATTTCGACAGATGGGAGGGGGGGGGAGAGACAAAAATGTACCAAAAACTAGGGTTTTTCGCCATTTTTTCGAAAACGGCTCTAACGATTTTGATTAAACTTTCAAATTATCTTCTACTAGTTGGCACAAAACTTTTCTTCTCCATACGTATATAGGCCTATGAAGCAAAAATAGTTGTGTGTTTTCGCTTTTTGGCAAAACGGCTTCAAAGATTTTCACGAAACTCACACGGTATTTTCGAATAGTTAATACCTACATATCCTTTTCAATAAATGTTCCTGTGACGGTCCATTGAACAGAGATAAAAATCACAATGTGTCGAAAATAACGTTTTTTCGAACATTTCCGTAAATTCTGGGGTAACTGCTTCACCAGATGTGATAAATTCTAATGGAGTGTCTTATATTCACCCATACCAACATTTCGTTCTCCATAATTATTTCTGTATATATATGTTGAACGGAGATATAAGCCAAGTTAACTCAGAAAAGGAGATTTGTCGAATATTAATTTATCGGTATTCTAATTTTATCAAAAACGGCTTTAACGATCAAACGTACGGAGTACTCTCAGCTAACTAGTCCCTACATTTTGTTCTCCATAAATGTTTCTGTAGAAATGCGTTGACCGTAGATATAGCACCAGCATATGTAGCTGGTGTTCGAACTTACGGGGGTGGCGGAAAGTGAAATAGCGCTCTGCTAGATTGACACGCTGCTCAATTTCAAATGCACCCCCGGGAAGCCAATTGCCACCTCTCTATAAGCCCACCTTCGTGACGCGTCAACTCGCTAGAACAAAATAGAATACTAAAGTTAACGTACCTGTTAGGTGAGTCCGTCTCCTCTGGCTTGTGAGTTACTGTGGGCAAGCGTCACAAGGCAAGTCTTTACATCGAAAGCGCTTGCCCACAGTAACTCACAAGCCAGAGGAGACGGACTCACCTAACAGGTACGTTAACTTTAGTAATTTGCCTACTGGCGGATATAACCCAATTTCTTTAAAATAGAATACTATTCACGCGTCAAACGTAATATCTCGCCTTCTTCGACAATCTACAGCAACCTTCGGCCGGCCAGCCTCCTCTACCTCTCGAGCAATCCTAATCTTCTTTAGGTTCTTTAGGGCCTCACTAATCCCGACCAGTCTGCCGTTTGTGATCGCCAGCGTCGCTGCTACCGAGATTTACCAACGCGTGTTACGCTCAATACGACTTCGCGACACCGACATTTCTAGTTTGGCTATTCTGTGGGATTGGAGCCAAGTTCGTCCAAATTACTATAACTTCGGTGACCAGTTTAATTGTCGCTGAACATCGCCTCATTTCCCTTCAATTCAACACAACAGGGGAACTTTTAGTTTTGTTACGTTGTTCAATGTAACCTGCCCTTCATTTATTTTCTCGTTATTATTACTTTCTTTGGCTCTACAAAGTAGAAAGGAAAGTTATGTAATCGGCTGAGAAATTTTTTTTTTTTTTAGTTTTCTTCAGATCTTTACGTTTCAAACTCTACGGAGTCCGAAAAACACTATCTGGGAAAATGGTCTGCGTATGAATGATTTTTTGAGAAAACGACCGTACAAAATCGGCTCAAACTTGATATCTAGCCCGCAGGTTTCCATCGAACGCCAAAATAATGGTATGAAAAAAACCCACCGAAAATTAACTATAGTTATCATAGTCATCAAAACACCAAATATTTTTTGTCTCAAAAACAGCTCTAACGATTTTGATTAAATTTTTTATATCGTTAGCTCCTAATAAGGCAATTATACCATAAAATTCCCATTCGTAGGAAAATGACGAGAGCAGCACAATAAATTACCAAACCTTTCGACGAAATCGAATTTAGCACGGTTATTATAGAAAACCACTGAACCAAATCAGCTCAAACTTCATATCTCGCCCGCAGGTTACCATGGGACGCCAAAATAAGGGTATGAACAAAATCCACCGAAAATAAACTATAGTTATCATAGTGATCAAAACACTAAATATTTTTTTCTCAAAAAGGGCTCTAACGATTTTGATTAAATTTTTTATATTGATACCTCCCAATATGGCAATTATACCATAAAATTTCCATTCGTGGAAAAATGACGAGAGCGGCACAATAAATTATCAAAATTTTATACGAAAATCGGTTTTAGCGTAGTTTTTTCCTTTTAAACAACGGAACACCAGATAATTGAAATTAATTTCATTTTACCATTCTTACGCCCATTGACCATTTTGAAGGTTAACTCGAATAAAACGACGTTTCGACACATTTATTTATTTTGATTCGGAGCGTTACTTGGTCAATTTTTTGTAACGCGCGGAGTCAAAGCGGGGAAAATATTTCAAAGGGCGGCAGTGATTATATCAAAATAGATCTCACCCCTCGACTACAGCAGAGCTAAGACTTGTAATCACTCGTCAAACTCGCGGGGGGGATTGCACGACGTGACGTAAATACGAAAAAAAAAAAGCGTTCGACGAACGACAAAATGCGACGCTAATATACTACGAGTAGACCTTAATTATATTAGATTGGTGCTTTGTAGAACACAAATAATCCGTTAAGTCTTCCACAGCCTTCTTCATCGCTGATTTCCGTGAAGATTTACAATTAAATGCTTAACGATACACGAATTATGTTAAATTAAAGGAATTTAAATTGGTCGTTTTTTACATGAAGGGGGAACTTATCAGACTTAATGAGACGAATAAACTTGACGGGGTGAATTGAAACGTCTCTCTGAAAGGGATTGGGAAGGTGTGTGGGGGAGGAGGATGAGGGGGGGGGGTTGTTGTTAACACAGGCGAATTAGTCCGAAAAGAGTAGGGAGGACGAAGTTTTAGGAGGAATGGTCAGAGGGCCGGAACTTCTGCGCCACGTCGGGGCCCGTTGATAGCCTCGACGAAGACCGGCCCTCGGCCCCAATTTTCAGTTGGGCGCCAGGGGTTTGTCGATGATGACGACGCCGGCGTAGCTCCTTCCGATGCCCATCGACGAGCTGAGCATCGACCAAGAGTTCGTTTTAGGGTTGAAAACTTCGACGGACGATAAATTGGACGTTCCGTCGTCACCTCCGACGACGTATAATTGGCCTTTGAGCGCGACGACGCCTGAAATCAAACGGGCGAGAATCATTATTGTCATAATCGTTTGCTATCTTTCTAAAAAGAAATATATCTGGTGCGCAGCGACACACAATTTTCCACAACCCTCGTAATTTCGAACACCACCTACATATGCGGGCGCTATATCTTCGTTCAACGCATTTCTACAGGAACATTTATAAAGAACAAAATGTAGGGACTAGTTAGCTGAGAGTACTCCGTAAGTTTGGTCGAAATCGTTAGAGCCGTTTTTGACAAAATTGGAATACCGATAAATTAATATTCGACAAATCTCCTTTTCTGAGTTAACTTGGCTTATATCTCCGTTCAACATATATATACAGAAATAATTATACTGAACGAAATGTTGGTATGGGTGACTAAAAGACACTCCATTAGGATTTATCACATCTGGTGAAGCAGTTAACCCAGAATTTACGGAAACGTTCGAAAAAACGTTGTTTCGACACATTTTGATTTTTATCTCTGCTCAATGGACTGTTACAGGAATATTTATTGAGAACAATACGTAGGTATCAACTATTTGGAAACATCCTGCGCGTTTGGTGAAAATCGTTGAAGTCGTTTAGCCAAAAAGGGTTAAAAACCTATTTTGGCTTCATGGGCCCATATCTCCGTTCACCGCATTTTCATGGAGATATGTATTGAGAAGAAAAGTTAGGTATTGATTAGTAGAAGATAATTTGAAAGTTTAATCAAAATCGTTAGAGCCGTTTTCGAGAAAAATGCGAAAAACGTTAGTTTTTGGTACATTTTCGTCCCCCACCCCCCTTCCCATCGGCCGAAATCGTCCATAACCTTATTTTGGTGTCTACAATAAATAACGAACAAAACATAAAAAGGACCAGTTCAATCGGTTCAGCCATTCTCCTGACCTAGACACACACACACACACCCTTCGGGTAGCGGAAAGTAAAAAACTCTGCAAATGATTACGCAACGGTTTATTATTCTCATGAACAATTTTTCCTAGTATTACTGCTCTGAGACCCATCCCATTCGATTCAGCATCGAAAAATACTAGTAAACCACACGAAACATGACCTGACTACAACGGAACTACGGAAACTAAATATTCCCCCTGCGACAGGCGCCTGTAAGCGCCGGTAGGCAATTGGCACGACGTTGCGAGTCGAGCGGACGGGTGGTTTTGATGAGACAGGAGGGAGGGAGGGAGTACTAACGACGAAACGCTGTAGTTCCCGCGAGTTCTTTCAATTAGTTGACTTTGGCTCACTATAATTACTGTAATTTCACTACACGCACTTGTACACGTCTCAAACTTATTTCATTCGACCCGGGATGTAAAAATACCTTGAAAACGATACCAAACACGGCGTATTTGCGATTATACTGCGTTTTGTTTCAATTTTTTCAACCATTTTTTGCCCATAATAACCACTGGATGCGTCCGGCCGGATTTTCGAGGTGGCGGGCACAACTAGATACCAAATGGGATTTTTGTGTGAAAGAATGGTATTTTTTGGACCACGTTATAAAACGGCTCCCGGACGGCGGTTGGACATTGCAGATTTGGAATCCCCCATGCCTTGAAACGTTAAGTATCAAATTATGACCGAAAACATAGGGTTATTATACAGAATACAATAGAAATATTATCGTGTGGCAGTAGGCAGAGCCTGTGTCGCTACACAAAATATCTGGTGAACATTGTCAGCGTTCACTTCAGGCTTGAAACTGTCCGGTTAAAAAACCATAAACCAGTAAAATGCTTATTTGTGGGAAAATGACGAGAGCTAATAAACGCTTATGATATCTTTACTTGATAGGGCTAACGCGCAAACTTTTCTGAAGAAACCTAATAACATCTTAAACTAATTCCTACTTAAAGGAAATACGAACTTACCGGCGTTCCTTCGACACAACGCCATGTCGGCCACTGGAGTCCATTTGTTTCCTTCGGGGTCGTACGCTTCGACGGATTTTCTAACTAGCGGTCCATCGTGCCCGCCGACGGCGTAGAGAATACCATCTAGAACTCCAACTCCTGCAAAGCGAGATATCGTAACGTTAAAACGCGAATTCAATTGCGAATAAGAAATAAAGAGGAATGTTCGGCTAAGTTCTGGCTGAATTAATTCTTTGTGTTTAACCCTGACAGGGAATCCTGAGCATTCCAGTTCAACACTTGCTGAATCAGCTGTAAGAAAGTGAGAATTACTCTTTCAATTCCTGTAGGCACAAGGCTCAAAGATTATTTCTGAAGCCGTCGGCGGGTTCACAGTCAATGGTCGTCCTGGACGAAGAAAGTTCGAAAAACGCGTGTTAAACAAAAAAAAAAGGTGGCGTGAGCCGTACGGTCGTCTCCAGAGATTTTGCGATGAATGAAAGCAGTACCCAGGGCTGAAACGGGTCGGCAACAATGCTGACCAGTGCAGACGAGATTGCCGCACTACGCAGACTTGGTCCCAAACTCAGCGTGTCGTCCTCAATGACAAACAACTATGTTGCGCTTACAGTAAGTGTGGAGAAAGCGCACATTTTAATACCTTCCTAAAGTGCTATACACATATTGTGCAAACCTTTGGGCCACACCAAAATCCAATTAAAATTGTGCTATATTTTATTTGTTTCAAGTTTTCAGATTGTATATGTTTTCTCGAAGAGTTAATTTTCTTCCAGCTTTTTTTTCATTTTCGCAAGGGGATCAACAATTAGGTATTTCATTGTATGAGCCCTAAGTTGACTCCACATTTACTTTATCGCCTGTCCTTAGTTATTTGTCGCTCAGCTCTCTAGGGTTACTCTAGAGGTTGCTCACTGCTCTCGTCTCCACAACCCAGTTCACTCACCCAGAGACCCCTTTGCGTCGCATAAATGCCTTACTCACTCACATTCGTACCTCTATCATGTCTCAAGTGTTATTACGCTCCTGCTAACCACTCAACTCATTCGTTCCGCTTTTAATTTGGCCACCTCAAACTCCCCCTTCTCGCGGACCCAACAAAGTGCATTATTTAAAATGAATTTTGGCTCATCTACTTCGTAATCCATCTTCTCACCGGCCCATTCTTCTTCAAAAACTAATTTTTTCTAAAATGCAAACGCGCTGTTAACAACATACCGGGGCAGCCAACCCAAAATTCTCTTGAATTAAAAGTGGACTGTATTACCTAATACCCCGGATCCGAAATAAAGAATAACCCCCAGTCCTTGGTTGAAAGCTGTGCCTCCGCCGATACCGAGACCTCGCCGACCTGGAAAGGAATAAATACAGGAACGGAAAAAAAAAGAAGGAAACCAAGGAACTAACCTCCTTGCACACGGCAGACGCTTTTCCCCGGCCGGGAAACACTTGACTTAGCGACCGAAAACACTTCACTTCGCGTCAAAACCAAACTTAGCGGAAGCTTCACTTCCAAATTACAAAAGGGGTGGAAAAGGTTTAAATATATCGCAATTAACGCATAAAAATTAAGGGCTCCGTCTCGATCGACCTCTCGATGGAAAGTAGAAGGTGAGAGGAAGGGTTAAGGTCTATGAGAGGTGAGCTGGCCTCTGTGGAGGGGAAGAAGGCGATAAGATCTGGCCGGCGGGCTCGGGCGATTCAGCAGGACGAACTTACGTTTCCAACATGCACATACAATTTCGTTTTACTAATAATAGTTACCTACAGATGATATTAGTTAGATTACACACACACATCAGTTTTTGAGAAATATTTGGTGTTCTGGCCCTTTATAACTAGTAACGTGAAAGAGGAAGGATACTGACGCGCTGGGTGTCTTTTCTCTCGTTAGTCCAAGCATCAATCAAGACGCTTGGAACAGCGTTAGTTGGACGAAAATCAAGGTCAACCAATCAAATGGGAATTTCATGGTATAATTGTCTTGTCACGAGCTATCAATACAAGAAATTTGATAAAAATCGTTAGAGACGTTTTTGAGTAAAAATATCGGGTGCGTTGCAACACACAACTTTTCTTAGCTCTACGTAAATTCACTTTGTACATAGCTAATTCTATTTAATCAATTCATTCATCACTCAGTTAATTTGAACTTAGTCAAACAACGCTTTACGGCAGCAGAAAGCGGTAGCGCTTACAGTTCCGGAATTTATTGTGCTGCTCGTACTCATTGCAGGACTATTATTGAGCAATTGGTACACAGATAATTAATGAGGCTGTAAACACGATTTAAAAAAAAAGTATAGTAATCACTTTTGCAGAGTTATTGGAAAATAACTGTTAGAACTGGTAGTAAGCGAAACGGTAGTTGAAATTCAGGAATTTCCGGAGTGAGCCCCATGTATCTCATGAGCGTTTTTAATCACTCACCGTATAGGTATTGGATTGGACTACAATACCAATTTTTTTTAACATTCTAAAAGAATTCCAGCGGAGTTTATAAGGAAAAAACTGCGCGAAAAACGCTTTTGGTCGAAAATTTAGATAATTTATTGTGCTGCTCTCGTCATTTTCCCACAAATGAGAATTTTATAGTATCATTGCCTTATTGAGAGCTATCAATATGAAAAATGTAATTAAAATCGTTAGAGCCGTTTTTGAGAAAAAAATTTGGTGTTTTGATCACTATGATGACTATAGTTAACTTTCGGTGGATTTTGCCCATACCCTCATTATTGCGTCCCATGGTAATCTGTAGGCTAGACATCAAGTTTCAGCTGATTTGGTACGGTGGTTTCTCTAAAAACTGCGCTAAAATCGATTTCGTCGAAAGTTTTGGTAATTTATTGTGCTGCTCTCGTCGTTTTCCCACAAATGGGAATTTTATGGCATATTTGCCTTATTGAGAGCTATCAATATAAACAATTTAATCAAAATCGTTAGAGCCGTTTTTGAGAAAAAAAATATTTGGTGTTTTGATCACTATGATAACTATAGTTAACTTTCGGTGGATTTTGTTCATACCCTTATTTTGGCGTCCCATAGCGACTTCCGGGCTAGATATGAAGTTTGAGCTGATTTGGTACGGTGGTTTTCTCTAAAAATCGTTCACAGACAAACTTTAGTGACACACACACAGACCATTTTCCCAAATAGTGTTTTTCGGACTCAGGGGGGTCTGAAACGTAAAGATCTGAAGAGAACTCAAATTTTTTTTTCAGCCGATTACATAACTTTCCTTTCTACTTCGTAGAGCAAGGAAAGTAAATATATTTGGTGTTTTGATCACTATGATAACTTTAGTTAAGTTTCGGTGGATTTTCCTCATATCATCGAGATCTGAAGAGCTCAAAAATTTACAGCCGATTACGTCGCAGAGCCGAGGTATGTAAAAACGAAAAGATTTCTTCTGCCCGCTAATTACGTTTGGAGTGTGTTCTAAGCTTGAAGCTCTCCCTAGAATACTACAACCTCTTTGAGAGCCTGTAAAAACGACTCTGCTCTCGACTGCACAAAAATCCCCCCCCTCACCATGCTCAACTATTTTTTATTTTAAATACACAAAAAAACAAACGATTTTGTACCTGCTCCGCTTCGTCTAAAAGCCATATCAGCAACAGCTCTCCACTTGTCGGTTTCAGGGCAATAACATTCGACCGAACTCAGACATTGTCTCGACGCCCCGTCGTAACCTCCGACCTAAACGGGCAGACAAAAGTAGTTATATGTCTACGCCAAAAAAAGACATACATACATTTCTACAACAATTTGTTCCTTCTTCAAGTGACAAGTTGGTGTCCTTGGAGAGTTATTGCATTTTAAGTGAATTGATTTCAATTGAGGTACCTCTGATTTGAATTGAGGTATCTCATACTGTCAAGACATTTGGCTGACGCGACGGGATATTTTGAGGAGGCAGAAGCCAAACATGTTTAACAATGTCAGAACAAACGTGTTTGGGCAAAGACACTGGTGGCTGCGCCTGACGAGTCGATAGCTGCGATCGATTAAAACGAGTTCAAAAGATTCGCGGCACAAATATCGAGAAAAATGGTAAAACGGAAAGTTGTGAGAATTGTAAATAAATTGATGAAATCGTGTACACTTACTGCGAACAGCGAGTTGTTTACAACTCCAACACCAACGCTGCTCCTTCTAGTGGACATTGACGCGATCATTCGCCACTCTTGCTTTCTCGGGTCGAACATTTCCGCGCTGTTGAGGCCGGTTGACCCATCGAAACCTCCAACCTTCAACAATAATATGGTATTATGTCAACAACAACATTGAAAGGCGGTTAAGTGTCTCGTGAAAGCGTCTAACAAAACAAAAAATGTTCCAGATGCAGAACCTTTCAATTGGTGCAGAATGAGCATTAGAACATACTGGGCACGGCATAATGTTCGGACGTTTTCGAAAAAATCATAACTTCGGTCATTTTTATTCAAAAAAATTGTTATTGACAGATTTAGATTCTCAATTTGAAAGCATTTTAGAAATTCATGTGTGGAAAATCACATCAGTCAAATGGCGTCCCTCGTTCGCGATACACTGCAGGAGTCTTTCTTGGAAATTTCCGAAAACTCTTTCCAACGTTGCCCTCTCAACTGCGACGATTTCCAAGCGAATACCTTCAATTCCTCCAATGTTCGGGGCTTGTATGAACGTCAACGAATCTGGAAATAAGGCGGCCAGGGACTGTGTGAGCGGTTGCCCCATCCTGTTGGAACCACATACACCGGATTGCAATACGTTTTTGTCTCAATTCAGGCGTAAAGAAGCCGGTTATCATCTCTACATAGCGTTCTGAGTTGACGGTAACAGCAATGCCATTGTCGTTTTCAAGAAGTAAGGGCCGATGATGCAAGTTTGGGATATGGCGCACCAAACAGTAACTTCTGGGCTATGCAACAGTTGTTCGTGTAATCGGCGGGGATTTTCATCATCCCAATAACGACAATTTCGCTGATTCACCATGCCATTGAGGTGGAAGTGAGCCTCATCGCTCATGAACAAAATGAGATTCTCATTTTGTTCAAAAAGTGCTTCCATCTCACGGGCGAAGGTCATTCGTTGTGCATAATCTCCTGGGTGTAATTGTTGCACAATGGACAACTTATAGGGGTGAAACCTCAACTCTAGATGCAAAATACGCCTTACCGATCGATCACTGAGGCGAAGTTCAGCAGCATGCAGGCAAGCTGATCGACTCGGGCTGAGAATTAGTGCTTGTCGCACACTTTCAATGTTCTCTGGTGTTCGAATCGATCTTGGAGCTCCTGGTGGTCTGTTCCTCATCAATGAACATCGTGTGCGAAGTCATTCAACCCAACGAAGAATGGTGTTTCTAGAGGAATATTAAAGTGACGACGAAACTCACGCTGGACTCGTTATTACGAACGAAACTGTCATAAGCAAAAACGCGGTGCTCTACTGTCCACAGGTCCATGACTTCAACTGATAAAATAATGCTAAGACCTCCCGATTACAATGGTCCCTTCCCTGGAAGTACTAGCCATTTCAAAAACGTACAAGTACATTCCTCATGAGGACACTGCCTGGAAGGGGTGGTGGACCAGTGAGCTGATTTTGGCAGTTGATCCACGACTAGGGCGGCAGCGCCACAGTGAAGTGAATTTCTGCCCTTACCTCGTTGCAAATCCCAATGGTTGACGACTCTTCCCATACCATCGTCTTGTGCGAAAGGCTCGTGGCACACAGGGCAGGCCACAGTTACCCAGAGACCGCTCGAATTCTGAAGAAAACTTGAGGTATTAAAGCAATTGGGTTAGGTCTGCCAGTTGGCAAATGACTAAAGTTAACGTACCTGTTAGGTGAGTCCTCCTCTGGCTGGTGAGATGTGAGCGAGCGCTCATAACGCCCAGACAATGATTTCTTTACATCGAAAGCATCGCCCACAGTATCTCACAAGCCAGAGGAGACAGGCTTGGGCAGAGCTCAGCCAGTGGATGGAGTTGGCTGATGCAGGGCCAGTATCTCACAGGAATAACGACTGTTGTGTCACAAGACTTGAGAGACGAATGAGTTGAGAGAACTCAGAGACAACTGTCATTTGCGAGAGTTGACAGATAACTGATGTTGGATAGAGCTGTTTGTTGTGGAGAGGAGTGTAAAATTGAGGACTCCGTTGTCACGCGGAGATAACTGAGATGCAGACAAAAGGGTTGAGATAGAAACGTGTTTGGAGGAACAATGACTTTCCGTAGGTCCAGTGAGTACCGTTAAGTGTGGATGTCTGGAGGCCAAAAAAAAAACCCAGATAATTCGGCCTGCGCCGAACAGACATAGACCAAAACAACGCTGAACACTAGCACTCACACATTCTCGACAAGAGCGCTTCTTTTTATTGAACAAAAGTTCGCAACAGCAACCTCAATTCTGTTCAGTCATTCCTGCCCTGATTGCACTCAGACTCAAGAGAAACCACTTTACGCGGATTTTTGGATTTGAAAGAGGTAAAAAAGGCGACTTACAGCGTAGATGCAATTATTCAAGACGGCCACTCCCAACGTGCTCCTTCGCGCTTCCATGCTGCACGAAGTCGACCATTGATCAGTAGGCGCGTCGTAGACGTCGACGGTGCGAACTCGAAGAGATCCGTTGAAACCGCCGACGGCGTACACTTTTCCGGCTAAAACGACTAAGCCGGCTCGACATCTTCGTCCGGGCATTTCCGCTACCGTCGACCAAGTTTCCAAAGTAAAGTCATAGCACTCGACGGATCTGATGGCTTTGGGCGCTTGACCTCCGACCACCAACATTACCTGGTGAAAGCAATTGTCGCAGAAGGTAATTTTAGTATGAGTAGTTCATTCAATAGAAACAATTTGTCTGGAACTATGACGCGAGCGAATGTCAAGGACGACAATTCCACTCTCTATCGGGTTTGGCTCAACTGAGACTGAATTAGTTCATCTACACACCTTTGGGACTCCAATAGGCTGTCGAGGCTTCGTCCGTGGGGTATTAAACACCAACCTTTGGTCAGTCTTTAAAAGATGATACTTCAACGCTTCGATTAGATAGTCCTTACCTGCAACAGATAAAGCTTGTAAGCAAAGAACGAGCGCATTTATCTTTCCTTGGCTCTACAAAGTAGGATGGAAAGTTATGTAATCGGCTCAAAAAACAAAAATGTGAGTTCTCTTCAGGTCTTTGCGTTTCAGACCCTCCTGAGTACGAAAAACACAATTTGGGAAAATGGTCTGTGTACGAACCATTTTTAGAAAAAACGACCGTATCAAATCAGCTCAAACTTGATATCTCGCCCGCAGGGTAACATGGGACGCCAAAATGAGGGTTTGAACAAAATCCACCGAAAGTTAACTATAGTTATCATAGTGATCAAAACACCAAATATTTTTTTTCTCAGAAAGGGCTCTAACGATTTTGATTAAATTTTTTATATTGATACCTCCCAGTATGGCAACTATACCATAAAATTCCCATTACTGAGAAAATGACGAGAGCAGCACAATAAATTACCAAAACTTTCGACGAAATCGATTTTAGTGCGGTTTTTAGAGAAAATAACCGTACCAAATCAGCTGAAACTTGATATCTCGCCCGCAGGTTACCATGGGACGCCAAAATAAGGGTATGAACAAAATCCACCGAAAGTTAACTATAGTTATCATACTGATCAAAACCAATTTTTTTTTCATAAACAACTCTAACGATTTTGATTGGCTTATTTTCTACTTACTCAATTTATTTCTCACTCAGTTTATAATATTTTCGTTTTTATGTTAAGTGGTGACGCGCGTACTACAATGGGAATAAGTAGGCGCCCTTTC
The DNA here is from genome assembly GCA_020466155.1 of Pachypeltis micranthus. NCBI lineage: Eukaryota > Metazoa > Arthropoda > Insecta > Hemiptera > Miridae > Pachypeltis > Pachypeltis micranthus. The sequence continues at coordinate 9,230,794 of CM035780.1, forward strand.
CTTGTTGCCGCCCTCTTTGACTCGGCTAAAAGCTTCGATATAGTTACACGTCGTGTTTACTGCTGCAGCAGGGAAAAAATGAAGGGATTTGTTGTTGGAAACTTAGAACAATCGAACACGGTCTCGATTGTCGGGCAGGAGTCGGTGACTCATCGTCCACCACCCCTGTCTAAGCTGGTCGGTTGCATGGGGCTACAGGCACCGCGTTCTCTCTTCTGCTATCGCCAGGTCAGCAGCATCGTATAAGCGCTCGTGAAGACTCATCAACCAACATGGGTGCGCCACTCCTACTTGAGTACCAAGTGAAGTTTTCCTACGTTCAGCGAAAGGAAGAATTTATCATCAACTCCCACATGAGCGTCAGGGTCACACCTTTTTTTTGATTGTTCAAATGTTCTCATCACAACCGAACTATTAATTTTCTTGTGGAACAACTGTTTGGTTTATTAAGTTCGTTCGTTTAGTGCATTTGTTTCCCTCGCTGCTACATATTTCTTTTTTTTCAAATTTAATTAAAAATTTTGTTTAACAACTTCGATTAGGTTTAATTTTGATTCTTTTAACGCTTCTCTACCTGTTCATCATTCTTCGAATCTTTGATCGGAGCAGCGGCTAATGATGAGGGGGGAGATGTACCGCCTGACTCTCATTGTAGCGACCCAAATAGTGGTCAAAGACGAAGATTCATATTCCTAGGAATCGCGGAGCTCAGGAAACTATAATTTTTGACCCGAGTCAGCGGCTCTCCTAACATTTTCAAACCTGCCGTAACAACAATTTTGTCAATCGAAAATCAACTTACATTGAAGATTAGCTTTCAACAAGGGCTCTTCTTCAACTCTCTGCACTAGGTAATCTTGAGGGAGAAGAGGCAGTCGAACGTACTCCATCAACTCGGCCAAATATTTTTGGCGGTCGTCCAAATCGTGGTTAACCCAATTTACTACGCACTCGAACACCTGACAACACAATCAATTCGTAACGAAAATGCACATGTCAAATTTTGTAATCAGTTTTGGTTGAGAACAACGAGGGAAAAGTGGTCACTCATTTTTGTGTATCATCAGTGAACTGTAATAAAATAAAAATAAAACCATACGCAAAGTGTGCCAAATATTGTGCTGGGTTTACTCTCAGAAGCCCCAATCCAAAAACCAATGACCCGGAGACAAACTAGGAAATAAATTGTGGGACTCGCCAATCTGCGCCAATCGTTTAGAGTTCCCCGGGGATAAAATAGCAGGTCTCAGTCTTGGAGGCGACGTGATTTCAAATGAGTTGCGTGTTGAGAGTGATGAAAAACTTCACAGCACCAAAAAAAAATTAGATTTCGCCTTGAAAAAAGCACGATGCTGGCGAGAGCGACGAAATGGGAGGGAAAATTGGAAGAAGGGACATGGGAAAAGGAAAGGGATTGTTTGTTGAACACAGGACGACTCCTCGGGCAAAAGACACCGAACCAATCGACCTCAGAGAACAAACCCAACATCTTTGTATAATTGTGCTAGTACACAGACCACTAGAGACCCAACCCTATGAGATTTTTGTACAAACGAAGGAGGTTAAGGAAAAACGTCACGCTCGAGGATTCAGGAACTGGACTAAAGATCTTTAAAAAATCGCAATAAAGATTAAGACAGTCAGGGCAAAAATAGCTTGAAAGGCTTCAATTCTCTTGGAATGGAAACCACTGAGTCAGAGCCTCGTTTATACGTGGTGAACCGAGGCGTCGGGAAATAAGGCCTCAATGATTAGAAATGAATATTAATGAATATTTGTCCTAAAACTCTGGCGAACAACTGCAAATAATTTGTATACCATACGGGAATTAATAGACCGAGATTTTATGAACAACTGGAGGAGACAATAATATTTTCGACACGAGGCGTCGGTTGAGTTCTGTTCATAGGACGCCGTACTGCCTGGCTCTCATTGTAGGCACCCCAGTGATCGTAGTCTAGTAGTTAAAGACGAAGATACATAATCTGACGAAAGTTGGACATTGGATCGGAGCTTGCGATCGCTGTAATTATGATGGTATGTACATCAACTCTTTTGACTTTCCTTGGCTCTACAAAGTAGAAAGGAAAGTTATGTAATCGGCTGAAAAAAAAATTTTGAGTTTTCTTCAGATCTTCACGTTTCAGACCCTCCTGAGTCCGAAAAACATTATTTGGGAAAATGGTCTGTGTGTGTGTCCGTCAGTCTGTGTGTATGAGATGTGTCTGTGAACGATTTTTAGAGAAAACCACCGAACCAAATCAGCTCAAACTTCATATCTCGCCCGCAGGTCATCATGGGACGCCAAAATAAGGGTATGAACAAAATCCACCGAAAGTTAATTATAGTTATCATAGTGATCAAAACACCAAATTTTTTTTTCTCAAAAACGGCTCTAACGATTTTGATTAAATTGTTTACAATGATAGCTCCCAATATGGCAATCACACCATAAAATTTCCATTCGTGGGAAAATGACGAGAGCAGCACAATAAATATTCAACATTTTCGACGAAAAGCGTTTTTAGCGCAGTTTTTTCCTTATAACTCCGCTGGGATGTTAGTAGAAAGTTAAAGATAATTGGTATTGTAGTCCAATCCAATACCTAAAGTGTGAGTGTTTAAAAACGCTCATGAGGTACATCGCTCACTTCAGAAACGTACATACGCTCACTTCAGAAATTCCTGAATTTCAACTACCGCCGTTTCGCTTACTGCCAGTTCTAACAGTTATTACCCATTAACTCTGCAAAAGTGATTATTATCCCTCTTCAAAAAATTCGTGCACAGCCTCATTAATTTTCTGTGTACCAATTGCTCAATAATGGTCCTATAATGAGTATGAACAGCACAATAAATTCCTGAACTGTAAGCGCTACCGCTTCCTGCTGCTTTGACGTGTCGTTTGACCAAGTTCAAAGAAACTGAGTGATAAATGAATTGAGTAAGTAGAATTAGCCATGTACAAAGTGAATTGTTGTAGAGCTAAGGAAAGTTTTGTGTTGCAACGCACCAGATATTTACGAGGTAGGGTCAAAAAGTTCCCGGAATGGTCGCTTACAGTCAAGTATTTGTTAGCTGAAAGGGAAATTTTTGTTTGTGAGGTTGGCATAACTCGTAGTGAATGTGCTTTTGAGGTTAGCAGGCAGTTGTAGTTGGTTCCGTGCGTTCGTTGTTTAATATTGTAGATCGTAGTTTCTTTCTTTCGTCTGATTGTGCAATGTCGTCATTAGAGCAGCGTGGCAATATTAAATTCTGTGTGTTGCTGGAGAAATCACCCTCGAAGACTCTTGAGATGCTAACAAAAGCATACGGAAATTCTGCGATGAAGAAAACAGCAGTTTACGAGTGGCATAAGCGTTTTCGCGACAGTCGCACAACAATTGAAGATGACGTTCAAACTGGGCGGCCTGCCACTTCCACTACAGACGACAATGTTGAGTGATTCATTACGAATTTATTCCTGAAGGGAGAACAGTAAATAAAGAATTGTACACAGAGATCTTAAAACGGCTACGAGATGCAATTCGACGAAAACGACCTGAAAAATGGGCAGAGAATGACTGGTTTTTGTTGCACGACAATGCCCCAGCACATCGATCCCTAATGGTGAAACAATACCTTGCCAAGAATAATGTTACCACTCTGGAACATCCACCTGTTTCCAAGGTTAAAAATGGCATTGAAGGGACATCGTTTTGCTGATTCGTCAGAGGTGATTGAAAATGCGACGGAGCGACTGAAGGAACTTTCAAAAAACGGCTTTCAAGAGTGTTTCCAACTATTATATGAACGGTGGAATAAATGTGTAGATGCAGGAGGAGAGTATTTTGAAGGGAAATAATGTAAGAATGTTATAAATATTTTTAATAAATTTTTAATAACCAATTCCGGGAACTTTTTGACCCTACCTCGTATAACTACTGTTTGGCACGATTGGCATTTACAGTGAGATAACTGTGGACAATTGGCTCCAGGAAAGTCATTCAGCTTGAGGTTTGGAGCTAAGAGCTAGTAGCATAAGGAAATTAGAGTATGATGGCAACATTAGTACTTGTGGAACTGACCGAGTAACGAATTTATTGTTAGCATGCCGTCGATCTTCTTTCGGGTCATAACCTTCAGTAGGAACGTCCATTTGTACTTTCTGTTTTAAGCTCTGTCGCCAGGCGTTCCATGGCCTACGCCGAACACCGTCGCTCAACCTCAACGCCTCCTGCTCTCAAACACTCTAACCACCTACAACCTGATCGCTCCGTGCACCACAACTACCAACGTACCTCCTCGCCTGTCCATGCTGTCAAAAAACGAGCCTCCTCGCCACCCGCTCACGAAAGAAACTGTGCCATGAATAAAATTTGAATTTGCCGCCACACTTAAATGGAAGCGGTATCGACTGTTCGAGTTGGCCCACAGCCTACTGAATCTGGACATCGTTTTTCGTATGTCTGGTTTTCTCCGGAAAGTTAATCCTGCAGATTAAATTGAGAGTATCATTATAATACCAGTTGGATTGTTTACTTATCGAGACAGAGGATTAATGATTGTTACCAGCAGAAAAGAAGAAAACCACGTGCACCTGTTGAATAGGGACTACTTTTCTCGGCCCAACCTTGCCGTACGTCGAAGCCCTCCATTATTCTCGTCTCGTTGATGCCTCCCGCACCTACCTACCGTCAAACCTTTTTTTTTGGACGAAAAGCCAAGTTATTTTCTTTATTTTATCTTCTCTCCCGTCTACTCTCGTCGGAGGACGACGAAGTTCTTCGATCACCTGTTTCCCGTCTCGACTAAAGGAGAATCGCCGAGGATCGACTTGAAGGAATCGTCGCCGGCAGCAATCTTCAACATCCCACCTATAACGTACCGGTATGCAGACGCCCTTCAGAAAATTTGTCGTATTTGACTGTCATCGACCTCGAAAATCACAATCTGTTTCCCGATTGATCAGTTTCAGGTATCCACCGCAAGAAAATCTGAAAATACCGAAGGAACGTCGACCGCTCCCGTCTCGGATTCCCTTATTTCCGCTTCCTGATAAGTCTCGAGAAATTATATCATAAATTCATATTTGCATTAATTCCACGGCCGTCGGAAATTGTAAGTACAATTTTATAAGTATAGGATCTAAGTGATCCAGCCTCTTACAGTTACGAAGTAGGTACCGTACAGATTGGTATATCCATTCCGAAATTATAATTAGGTCAGTATGCTTATTTATAAGTCCTGTACCGCAACATATTTTTTTCTGTGATGCCCTGAGAAGTATTTCTTTTTGTAATAAACAAGTGTATGTAGCAATTCAACACTTTGCTCTTTGTTTCGTCTCCTCAAGCCAGGTTATACCATTATTTTTTTAATATCTTTTCGTTTTAATTTTTCGTGGGTTCATCCCCACCTAAATTTCGTTAGTGTCACAAAACAAAGAGGACCTCCCTTGGGAAGACGCCCAGTGATCATGAGGACGTGATCTTTATGCAAGGGGGAGTGATGATACAGGAACGATTATTGATCATAGTGATTGGAAAGTTATTGATTTCAATCCAATCTTTAATATTTTAATCACACGCGTTTCTTACGTCAAATACGTCCTTTCTCCCACACAGCCATTTCAGCACTTCCTCCTAATTTGCAAATGGGGAGGGAACCAGCAGAAGCTGGAATTATTAAATGGAAAACCCAACGGTCAACCTTTCTCCTCACATTTCCATCCATCCTTCCTTTGTCGCTTGCTTGTTCACAGCTTAGTTCCTGCATATCAGTGTCATGTGTGTGAGATTAAGTAGGAAATAGTTGTCCGCGGGATACATTAGTCGACATTCAGGTAATACCTGTCAGGTTGCAACAAAGATGTAGAAAATTGTTCATAATTAGCTAGCAAGTAAAAAAGGATAACGTAAGGTACGAATGGCAACCAGACGAATTGCACGTATAAAAGAAAAAAACAGATATGTATCAAAGTTGTTTACATTTTGAAGAAACAAAAACGAAGAAAAGAGGGATAAAAACTTTAACCGCAAAGTTGTACGAAACAAAATTCTACTCACGAATGACTTAGGGACACTTTCGGCTGACTGTAAATACTACAAATTTATTTTTCCAATTCACTCATTTAAAAAACAAAAATTTTTTGTTACCTTCCATCCTGTAACTCCGCTGAGCTCATTCGCCCCAATACAACACACGGTCCTCCCCATCTGTCAGGACCCCTGAATTTATGTAGCCTACTGCGACATCATCACGTCTTCACGAGCCCTACTACTACTGTAGCACTAGTAGATCAGCGGTGAAGAAGCCTCAGAGAGGCAACCAACTCGAAACACGTCTACATAGGAAAGTAGTAGGGCGTACTTTGAGCTCAGCAGAGGGTTGTTGTGGTGATCAACAACAGCAAGGACGTAACCACAGAAGGAGGGTAGAATTATATCAGGGAAGGTGGGGGAAAGGGATACACGGTCGGAAAATGAGGTTGTTGAACGGAAGAAAAATGGGATCATGAGTTGGGGAGGGAAAGGAAAAACTCTTGGGAAAATTTTGGTTTTGTGATCGAGCCGTAGGGGAATAAACGAAGTTCTGCCTGCTTCACCTATTCTTCACCAAACCACCAATACAGTATGCACAGGAGGATTCCCTGCCTACTCATCCGCAACTGCGCAGCATTTTTACTTGTCGAAGTTCAGCAGACTGGGGCACCATAGGTGACCACAGTCAACAGGGCCCAGTACGCCCACAGGGTCATCCTCGGCTGCACTCCCCATGTCTCGAAGCTGAACCAAATGCCTCGAGCATACACAGTACCGCAGTAGACACCCCAGTGATCGTAGTCTAGTGGTTATAGACGAACATTCATAATCTGACAAAAGGCGTTGGATCGCAGCTTGCGATCGCTGTAATTTTTGCCTCAGTCGAAAAAACCCTTATAACAAATGGTGTCAGAAGTTTCGAACTGAAACACGCTCCTTCATTCCAAGAAAAAGAAGAGGGCCTGAGAGAAAAATTAAAGAGATTAAAAAAAAAGACGAATTCTCGGGTCCGAGATTTGATGACGCTGTGCAAGTTGGTTTGAGCAAAAAGAAAAATGGTGACGCGCTTACTGCAACGCGAATAAAAAGTAAGCGCCCTTTTCAATCGAATTTCCTGGAGATTCGCTCAACAGTCAAAAATCCGTTCATTGAAATCGTCCACTCCAGGAGGAGCCGCTAACAGCAAGGGAGATGTACAGCCTGACTCCCATTGTAGTCTAGTGGTTATAGACGAACATTCATAATCCGACAAAAGTTGGGCATTGAATCGGAGCTCATGATCGTATAATTTTTGTCAGCGGCTCTCCAAACATTTCCAAACCCTTCCCTCCTAACAACACAACAAGAACATTTTTTCTGAATGCCTCCAAACCTGAGTCAATAATGAACAATAACGAAAACCAAAAAATACGAAATTAACTTACTTTCTCTTCAGACTTCACAGCCAGTCGGTCGGAGCAAATAAGCTTGCAAACTTGAAGGTGGGAAAGGGCTAAGAATTCGTCTCCTTCTACTACTTCCCTGCAACGCAATCAACGCAAATATAAATCAGGGTGCCAAGTTGAGGAGGCAGTAAAGGCTTTTAATTTTATTGACTGCCTTGACGATGTGATTCAATCAATATAATGTACGTAACCTTCCTGGTACTTTACATACAACACAGAAAACAGGTAACTTTGGAATAGGAAAGAGCAAGTTAGCGAAGGAATGTAAGGATAAATAAGGAATATTGTTTATTTACATTTTAACGAGTATCATTTAACAAAGGAAAGATGGGAAAACGTAGCAGCGTATTTTAAGTAAACAACAAGGTTATTAGAGAATATTGATTCCAATGAGTTGAGTTACAACTTGTTACTGATACGCTGACAGCAAGGACTGTCAGTGAATGCCCACTTCACAGGGAAATGGGTGGTACTTCCAACTACTGGCAACAACATCTATGTCGAGATTACAAAGCAGTTACCTGAATTTATTTATTTATTTAGTGTAGCGTTCGCCAGTGTTTGACTGACAATTGCTTATCATTGATTTATATTTACCACCGAGGTATTTTTCAGTGCACGCTTCGTCATTAAACCGGTATCAACTCTTCAATGGCCAACCAACCATTCTGCCCTCATCCCATTCAATCTCGGTGTCAGCAGTTAATGAACTTAAAGTTCGAAGAAAGTGAGCTTCCAGACAGTAATACCCCTTGTTTCACCGGGGTTAGGTGAAATATACGTCCAACAAAAGCTTAAAGCCTAAACTGACGCGCTGGTCTTACGAGGCCGTCGTTGAGACGAGGGATTTAAGGCAGATAGGAGGCATTATCACGGAACAATGAACATAGTTGACTCCCCTTGGGGCAGGTGGTGTGGCACAGATGGAGAGACGTGGTTTTACAGCTGGAGACTGGACACGGAGGGATTTCGGGTGTTTGGTATCACTTCTCCAAAGGGTAGACAAGGAAAGAAGGCTCTGTCAGGAAATAGCTGGCATTCCTTAGGAAGCTAAGCGTGGACCTGTGAGACAGTAGGACTCGCATATCTCATGGACTGGCATACTGCTCATCTCAAATAAGGGACAGTTATATTTTTTTGAATAACTTCTTACTGATCATCCCCCAAAACTAAATCTGACTGTGACTAAATACTATTGCTGCTGTTACTGTTAGCTCCCTCATTCTCTTCTACCCCTGTATGACCTGGCACCCAACACAGTGTTGATGCCTTCTCCTTCGCTAAGGTCTTCAGGTAATCTACATTACAATATAGGGGTGTTTGAAGGGGGTACCAGCCTTTCGGCCTCAACACACCCACACTCCAGCCGGCAAAATAGATTTAGGGACTGGGAAAGGGGCGCTCCAGCGAACCCACGACCACTGCGATATCTGCAGCCCCCCTCCCCTCGGGTGGTCGCTCAGGGCCTTTACCGTAACACCCTGCAGAGGCTTTCGCCTTACATGGACCTACCCATAGTGCACCCTCAGGCTGTGCACCCTCGCAGTGCCATTTTGGGAAAAACATCCCTAGAATGGTCGCGAGCCCAGCCAGGTCTTCAGGTCAGTCAGACACTCCCAAACCAAACGTGATGGGATCTATAGGAAGCCAGGGCCCTGCCAGTTGGAAATTGGGAGGGAGAAGTGCAGGGCTGCCCATCCACAGGATGTGACTGGCCAAAGGCAGTCAAGGTTGTTAATTACTCTCTAGGGAACAAACAAGAGAGACCTCAGTCTGGAGGAAAAAAAGAATACAAATAGCATGTGGCCTGTCCACAGTCCACTAAGACAGCACGTGCCCCAAGACTGTTGGAGGTACAGAGTTGTAGATTTTGTGAGCCAGAGCTAGTCGGCAGAACACACACTGCGTACCAATGTGGGGCTGGCTGTAGTGGGCCTCAAGAGTGCTTGGGGTTTCTCAGCTGCAGTGGGAGGAGGTTTCAGGGATGAAAAGAACCTCCAGATCGTCTTGCGCTCATTCGAGAACGGTGGAGACATATTGGGGACTCCGCATCATAGATCGCCAGCTACACAGGAGCTGGAGGTGGAACTGCGTTGACACAAGGTGGCTCATGTACACCCCCACACAATAGACCCATCGTTAAAAGCAGCAATCCGGCTAATACTTACGAAAAATGTTGTTCGATAAAAGCTTCGGCCATTCCAAGCAATTCTAGACAACTATGAAGGTCGGCGAAAGCCCTGATTCCGAGGCAATTCGTCGGATGGAGTTGGGATTGAAGAAAATCGCAGCAAGCGTCGCGAACGTCGGCCAATTGAAGAAGATTAGCAGCCGGTAAAAGAACCTGGAATAGAAAAAGTCTGGCTGAATGGAAAGTAAACATTAAACTAAACGAAATTTATATTAAGCGCCAATTACATTAAAATATCTAGCACGACGCATCGCACAAATTTCCAAAAAGCTCAATTTTAATCGCCCAAACCCATTACTACGGTGTGGATCCTTGAGAGCCACATCTAGGCCGAGGTTTCGCTTAGATTTATTAAGCATCGTCTGGGCTATAAGATATCACAGCAGGTAAGCGCTCACAACAAACACACACTGGGTAAACATACGCTAAACCATAAGGAGCTTCTAGAGGCAAATTGGAATGAGCAGTAGCTCCTCCCGGCGAGGGACTCGGTTGAGTCGGGACTCTTTCTCCTTCAGACGCGAGATGAGGGACTCGTCATCTCCGCTGGCACTGCTGATGGCGGCTGCTTGTGGTCAGAAGAAGGAATGAAAGAATGAGGTTTGTGCTTGCGGCAGACCCTTATGTACGTTCTCTTGGAGGGAGTAGTCATTGGCCACATGCTATCCCCTCCAGAGTAGTCTGTGGCTCACAGCTAGCGCCTTCTGTTGGGATGACTCACTTGGGGTGAGGCGCCTCTTGTCGGTAAATGGTGGCCAGCCGCCACACCTAACGTGTAATCACTGAGCAACTTTATTTGAGCAAGAGGACACCTCAGAAGGGTTTCAACTGGAGTAAAACCACCACTCAAGTGCAGTGGCACCCAAGACCCGCTCTGACGATAAACTTGGATCGTGCTCAAAAAAATAATTGTTTTCTGCCTAAAAAAATATCTTCTTGAACCACGTTTGAAAGGAAGTAAAGCCACAGTGAATGTATTGAAATGAATTAAATTAAAAATTGAGACAAATTACCTGAACATTGTCTTCAGTAACGTGAACCTCGGCCGTGTAAACGTACTCGATAAGAAGTTGAAGGGCGTACGGGTCAACCCCTTGGAGCACGATCCGCTCCTGTCGACTTTCTTCGAAACTCGTGAACATAGCGTGAAAATACGGCGAGCAGGCGGCCAACACCATTTTGTGTGCGGATATTTCTACGGTTTCGGCAACCAGACGGACGTCGCACAATAAATGTTGCCTGAGGAGACAAAAAAGTGAAATTACACGAAACGAACTTCGAAGCGGAGGGGGGAAAAAAAGTTGGAGTAAACTCACTTCCTCATCATATTCAACACCTCGAAGGCCTTTTGAGTGTGGCCATGGTTTCTGTACGGAGGTTTTTCTTTGACGCCGGCCCGAGGGATTTGCTTTTGAGAACTTTCGTCTAAAGAATTTTGACTGGCGTACCTCAACAGCAAGCAGCTGCAACAGGCAAAAATAATTGTTTAGTACGAATTAAATTACACATTGTACGACGTTACATACTTAGGTTTTAGTTAACGTTATTCGTCGAGACCTCAGTTAGGGGTAAGACGTTGCTTCTAGACGAATCTGTAGTGCTAACTGCACTTGGGAAAAACGTAAGACCAAGAGTTGTGTGGTTTTGGAGTTAATAAAAAGAAAAACCGGAAGCTACGTACGCAGCATAGTAAAGCAGCGCTCTCTGACTGTCTTTGCGTGTGTTACGGGCACAATCAGATTGAGCTGTGACTCGGAACGCCGGAGCCTCTTTTATCGGGCAGAGCCACTTTAAGCAGCTCCGATTAAATCTGAAGAGGAAGATAGCTGCTGCCCCTGCTGAAGAACAGAGAGAGAGGGGACTGCTTTGCCGCAATCGGGAGGTCAGGAAAATCGGGTCCGCGGCGCGCAACAAGGCGACTGGCCTATTCTTCTTCCGGACTCCTGCGGCACCACTTCGCTCCTCTTTTCTATCTGTACCTGTGGGCTATTAATTGAAACGGAACTGAATATACGATTCTTGGTGGTATTGGAAGGAAGGCATATTATTGAGAGACGCCCGATAACCATCCTATAACATGGGGCACAATCTGGGCAACATTGCACTTCATGTTGGGCTAGTAGTACTTTGCTTGGATTAGCTTCAGTATATTGTGCTGTCCTCTGTGGCCTGCTTGCGGCGAGGAGTGGGCAAGATCCATGACCTTAGACCTCAAAGCTTTTGGCAAAACTAGACGCAGTTCCCCCCGCATAGGATTTGCGTACTAGTAGCTCCTGGTCTGTTAGCAGGTAGCGAGGATGGTTGAGCATTTTCAAGCGAAAGAGGTCTTTCGCTCGCTCTTCGCGTAGCTGGTTCACATCCATGACATGTACGGAGGTGGTTGTGAATGCTCGCAATAGGCCATCCGCATTGGAGTTTGCCTTGCCTGATTTGGCTGTGTACGTGTACTCTTCGAGGACGAGGGACCAACGAACGAGACGAGAATTGGTGTTCTTCATTCGGTGTAAGTAGCGCAGGGGAGCATGGTCTGTGTGGATCGTAAATTTGACTCACTCTCGGAAGTACTTCACTCCAAAAACCACAGCGAGGAGTTCGAGCTCTGCGGCTGAGTAGTTTGACTCTGTAGGGAGGCAGCTGAAAATGTTTCTCCATGAATGCGATCGATGTCAAGTAACTTATTCGGAAGATAAAATTCTAATTTCACGTCTATTTATGGAAGGGACCGCTAAAAGTTGGTATTCTTCTGTGTTCACTGAATTCGGATTGACCAAAAACTTTACAGAAAAAAAAGCAAGTGCCCCTCGGGCAACTGTGCCCCTAGCCATGGCCCCACTGCGGTAAAACGCGGCAGCTGTGGTGAGTAAGAAGCAACGTCGCCCAGCAAGCGCATCTGGGCGCCTTCGCTCAGCCAGGACTGAGAGCGATGGGAGGACCGCCTGCTGCCAGTACTCAAAGCCCCTCATTCGCAACAGATGTACCAGCTTATAAAGGAACAGACCTACTAGCGTCACTAGTCTTTGAAATTTGTATCGTTGCCAGTTCGCACTTGCTACCAAAAACAGAGAGTCCCAAACTGTGTGTGTAAGTGTTGAACTAGAAAAGCACGTGGGTTTATTATTAAACAAGACTGCAAAAAGCCTATAACATAGAACAGATCAGGCCGTCCCTTCTGCACAGGGGATCAGCAAGAAACATTGTGTGCCGTGTTATTGAGCAAATGGTACCCAGAGAATTAATGAAGCTGTAAACACGATTTGTTTTAGAAAGATTATAATCGCTGTACCCGAATTATCGGATAAAAGCTGTGAGAAATGGGAATAAGCTGAACAGGGGTGGTTGAGATTTTGGAATTTCTATGGAGTATATAGGCCCCACTCCAAGGGTTTTTCAAGCAGAGATTTATGCTATCAACCCCGGGGGCAATCATAATGCATGAGAAAGGCTGTAGCTACAGAACTATCAACATATTGACTGATAGTCAAGCGTCGTGCAAGGCGCTAATGAACTACTGCACGTCAAAACTGGTGCGAGAGTGCAGGATGTTGCTCAACTCCTTAGCGAGTGCGAATAGAGTTAATGGACGCAAGGGGATCATTGAAAATGAGATGGTGGACCATCTGGCCTGCTGTTCCGGAATGGTGGGGAGACAGTTGCGCCTAGGCCTCTTCTGTGGCCTATATCAACCCGTCAGCACTTCGGTGGCCTTACCATTTATTGTTGTTCTTCTCCATCCTCATCCATTAATTCCGGTCACCCCTATTTCTTGTCTTCTCTGTGACTGCAGGACACTTTCCCCTTAGCAGTGACACGCCTTCTGGCATGCCTGGGAACATCAGGCCCCCCTGCCCTCCGGGCATTAGTCATACTTCGTGGCGGAGCCAGGTTTTGATTGGCTGAGACGGCGATTCTCAATCATTTATTCATTTTTGTTTCAACTTTACTATGGCAGGGGCAGAGGTAAGGCACACAGTTCGTCGGGCTAGGTACTCTTCTCCCTCTTCTTGTAGCTTGGAGTATTCCCATTATAGCCTAAACTGAATGAACATCCAGTCCTGGGTGTTTGGATCAATTGTTGATTTTTCTTAACATCCCAGTCTAGTCCGGGCGGTTTTACAGAGTCCGCGCTCTATGTCCTCCTTCTAGCGCTAAAATAATTTATTAATTAACAAAGCTAATATTCAAGACACAAACACAAAACACGTATAACTGATGCGTTCACTCCGTATAATTTACATTCATCCATAACAATTTACATTCACACTACAGAGAGAGTACTGGATATTCCTCCCTCCGATTACACTGCCTACTACTGGTGCTAGGGGGAGAGGGCGAGTACTTAATATTCCTCCCACTCCACCCCAGGCTCCCTAGCCTACACTAACCTATATCACAGTCTAACCTAATCCTAACAGAAACACATCACGGGCCATCTGGCCAGACACGGTTCTCCTACGATACCTATTGGGCCACCGCCACATTGTGGGATTTCTCTGTCACTAGTCAAGAGGACTGTGGGAGAACACGCCAGAAGATTGCATCAGACAATCTGGAACGCTGCAGGAGTAAGACACTCCAAAAGCTTTGTCTCAGAGCAAATAGGTGAGATAATACACAACCTTCTGAGGATGGAGAGGAAGGACAAGGCAGATTGTTGGGATCATCACCAGGCACTGCACAGTGAACACATGTATGTTATGGGTACAGCCGACACCCCTCAATGCAGGTGGTGTGGGACGGATGAGGAGACTCTCTAACATGTCCTGGCCCAGGAGACTTGAGAGAGCGACTTTTGGGCTTCAGCACCACTTCTCCCAGGATGGATACGAACGAAGACTCTTTCACGAACTACCTGGCTTTCCTCAGGAGGTTAGGCATTGACCTATAAGACATTAGGACTGGCGCAATAGGTCATCTGCCCACAGTGCAAAACCCCCACAGGTGGGACAGTCAGAAGACTAAGAAGCATTTCTGTTGATCTGCAGTAACTGATTCTTTCTTTTGTGATGAGAAAATTTTAAAATACATATCTCATAACAGTAAGCCGATACAAAACTCCGTGAGGAATATTAGGAACCACAAATTCAGAAATGGTTGACTCGAATTTCAGAAAAACGAAAATATTTTTACCCTCCTACAAGTTGTTACTGTAACCTAATAACAAGGTGACAAGCAGAATGTAGCGTATACTCCGGCGACAGAACGTCCAAAATTACCCCCTAAACAACACCTTGCACTTCCTCTGCAGTAAAGCGTCATCAACAATCGACGAACTGTTTTATTTCCAAGATAGCGATCACACAAAGCAAAGCAATCGACTCACCTGGCCAAATTACCTGATAGAAATCGTCAAAATCACTAACCCTTCTTTAAGATTCGACAAAGACATTTACACGGAGCTCCGACGGAGATCGAAGATTGTCATTTAGCGGATTCTGTACAAGAAAAAAACAAAGGGCGGAGGCACTCGCTCAATTTGCAATTCATCGAAGTCTCCGTTGAACTCGGCCTTGGAAAACTCTCGTTTACTAGACCTCAAATTCTAAACAACGCCAATGTCACACGCAAAACTGAAGTTCTCAAAAATGATTCACTACCGCTAACGTGTTAAGAATGAGTCCACTGAAGCGACAATAAAACACAAATATCCGCTTCAAAGGTAATTTAGTCCAGAAATTAACTTTAAAACGAAAGAGATAACTAAACCAGAAAAAGACGGGCCTGAACAGGACGACTCATAATTCTTTTTTCTCAAACACGAAAATTAACAGAATGACATTCGCAACTAGGTAAAACAACCCGAGCATCCAGAAAAATATATTGTTGTCCTAATCAGCGACAATTTACAACCAAGTGGCACCGTCAATCAACAAAAATTAAAAGTTCGCTCACTCACCTTCCACCGTCCGCGCACTCAGCTCCGAAATTGCCCAATTCCATCGTAGAATTTCGTTATCCCCCTCAGAATTTTAAAAAAGCCGAGGGCACTAACGAGCGTATCATCGAAATTGACTGCGTTCCTACGCCGTTTCCGCGCTTCCCCCCTCAAATATTCAAAAATTAAGACCTCCGGTCCATAACCGTCGAGCGATTCTGTAATGTAAACAGTTCTTGTATCTGAATTTTTCGAAGAGAGATAAACCTCCACAAATATATTCACAACACAACACAGTAATCTCGCAATTTAGGTTAGGTTATCAGATAGCCGAATTATCGAAGGGCAAAGACGATAGATAAGAGGGTTATCGAAATCGTCGATTTTTCAATAACCGAAGTTCTTGCGTTGAAAAGTGGGTAATACGATGAATCACGCGGCATTCTTGATTTTAAAATGTTGAAGTTTAGGGTTAACACAGCTTAACTAACAAAAGACATTCTCAGTAACATCAATCCCCCCCCATCGATACAATCGATTGCCCGACTCAAATCGATGTATCGCTTGTCAGATATGTCTGTTACAGTTATTTTCCAAATAATTCTGTCGTCGAATGTAAAATTATTGAATATTTAAAAAGAGCTCGGTAAAAGCAAAGAATATGGACCGCTCCCACTGGTAAGGCAATATATCGATATATCACGACCGAGGTCAGGTTATCGATATGCCAGACATCGCTCATAGGCTCTCCCCCACCAACAGCGCCGGTGACGCATATCGATACTTGCAGTCGTAGCGTTCAAGCGAACTATCGATACATGCAGTCGTAGCGTTATCAAGCGGTCGGTCCATGTTCTTTAGTTCACCCAAGTGCTCTTTGGTACTTCCTGAAGGAGTTTCGGTTAGATCGTTGCAAAACATTTATCGATACTACGACTATTCCACTAGTAAGGACGTACCAGAGACGCTAACTCAGTGGCTGACTCATAAAAATCGTGAGAAATGTATTATGGGCTAGCAACGTCTTATATGTACGCCTAAATTGACGTATGTATAAGCAGTGTTTAAAATTGAACGAATCATTAACGCTTAGGGCGTAATACAGATTTTTGTAAGTCGGATGCGTATGAAAAAAATTGTTGCGCCGCCTCTTATTGTCTCGATATGTGGACGAAAATAGAGCGTTCCGAGTGCCATTTCTTGAATCCCAGTTGTCTATCAGTTTGAATGGTTGTTAAAAACACCCACTATTCATTAGGTGTTACTAGCGCAGTATATAGACCCCACAAAGTAGTCTGGTGGAATCCATTGGTTAGGTGTTGCTGAAGCGATGGGGGCAATACAGGAGAATTAAATATTAATATTGAAAGAAATAATAACCAACAAAGAAATAACGAAAGGTAGGGCAAACAAAGGACGTAAAGCTTCAAAATGTCAACAATCAAAAATAATAATAAATTTTAATTTTAAATAAATTCTAATTAAATAACATTAATTTTAAATAAGTACGTTTAATGTTACTATGGTAAGCATAGCTGACGAGGGATGGGTTCTATTTTGGAAACAGTGGCTACTTCATACCCTCATCAGCTTTGCATGAAAGCGCTTCAGATAAATCATGGTGAAAATTCCTACCCTCCGTCCATCCAAATGTGGCAGCTCGTACGAGCCATTATTGTAGGACGCCGATGTACGGTGTGAACCTGAATACTTAAGCAGACCTTTGTGGTAAACTCTACATCGCGCGGATGAAACATTCAAGGCCCTTACCAACACCCAATCGCATACATGGTAGGCCACAAACGACCGCCCGTGACTTCTCCGATGAATTAGGGCACGCTGCGCAGACTTGCAACTATTCACAGCATCCCTCAACTCTGATGAGTGCTGCTCAGATGTTAATGAGGAGATCAGTTGACTCTCGTTAACGTATTGATCCCAATAATGCTGAACTGGTCGACCTGAAAGGAGTCTAAAAGGGGCCAGTCCAGCAGAACCATGTGGTGTTTCATTCAGTGCTATTTCAACCTCTTCTTGAAGATGCCATTGGTCGTATGGTCACTCAAAGAGGACAACTCTCATAAATTGGGCGATGGTTCTCATGTATCGCTCGACCGTATTTGCTGCAGAGTGCTGGATAGCAGTCCGCACATGACCAATTCCAGCTTTTCTCAGTCGCATCTGCCAAAGTGAGCTATGTAATTGAAAGACATTATCAGACATGGCCTATCCGTAATTTGGAACATAATTTTGGAAGATGCAATCGAGAACCGCAGCACCTCACGCCTTCAAAATACGATATAGCCTAACAAATTTGGTAACCACGTCAAGAAAGACTGCAATGTACCTGAATCCCTGTGGAGTCCCAGGCACAGGTCTGTAAAAGTCAACTGAAATCAACTCCCTGGGGAGTTGGGCAGAGAGTGTTAGCATCGGACACAATGATGTGGCCTAATGCTGCCAACCAATGTGTGACCAAGTATGAGAGGAAGGGACTGCGTTGGTATTCAGATACCTATAGTCCACGGCTGTACGATAGCCAGTTTTCGTGGGGACCAGAAAAGTACGTTTAGCGAAGGGAGAGGAGATTGAGTGAATAACTGTGACCTGCTTCAACTCGTCTATTTGCTCTTCAATGACCTTTGTATCTGCAGACTCAACTTGAACTCTAGTTCAAATGACTGGAGCAACACGAGGGTGGTTACCTCAGAGAACACCAGATGATATATCTGCGCAGCCTTTTCTTGTATCCCGGGGCACAGCCAATGCTGACCTCCTCTCTGACTTACTCCGCGAGCGTCTGATACTGCCATAAGACGATTCGTCCAATCATATTTTCTGACCAAGGGGCTGCCACATTGGACTTGGGCATTCAGGATCACTGCGGACTTGTAGGGACCAAGTGCGACAATGTCAGTTCTCAATCCTTCTCCTGAGTAGCGCTGCACCCTCTCAACTTGTCTGCCCTCAGATGACACTGCATCAGTAACCTGCTTGTAGACCACTATGTGTCACAACGCTTGATGCAGCGGACACACCACACGGTTGAGCGACTCACAGGAATGACAGCGAACGAGCATCAGCAACGTTGCAATCCTGATGTTACCTCTTTGATTCACTCCACGAGCGAATGTTCTCAGAGGGCACTTCGCACATGGCATATGCGGACGACCTACAGTTTTACAGGTCCTGCAAAGTAAGCCACATAAGGGAGACAGTGAGCCTATTGTCCAGAGACCTAGGGAGTGTGGCGGGTTGGTGTAATAGGCATGGAATGAAGATTAATGCGAACAAAACTAAGGCAATGATCATTGGCTATCCTAAGATCCTAAATAAAGTAGACATGGCAGCGGTGCCTAAAGTGATGTTGGGAGATTCGCCCTTGGAATATGCCCGATCCACAAGGCTCCTTGGCATCCTCGTTGGAGTCTCATTGTCCTGGGACGAAGAAGTTGCGGCCACTTGCAGTCGCGCATTCAGGGCAATATACCAGTTACGTCGCTTAGCATCAGATTTCCCAAGTCATGCGCCTTCAGCTCGTTCAAAGTCTTGTGCTGCCCTATTTTGATTACGCAGCTGCGGCCATCTGCAATTTGAAGAGTGGCGAGCTTGATCGATTACAGAAGGCTGAAAACGCGGCTCTACGGTTTGTTTTGTGACTGCGCCTGGACAAGCACGTTACACCCCATTATAAGCGGTTAGGATGGCTGAAGATCAGAGAACGTAAGAAGCTACATATCGCCTGTCTGGCTTTCAAGGTATTGAAACATCGTAGATCGCAATATCTTTACCAATCGTTCGAGTTTCTCTCACAGCCCAATACTCGGAGCAAGAACAGTGTTCTTCGGATTCCTGCCCATCGGTCGAATATGTTGGCAAGATCATTCGTAGTCTAAGGGACAAAAATACATAATGATTATTTATTTAGTCATCACGCACTCCTACATTGTAAATAGTTTGTTGCCAATCGTTACATGTTTTTTGTTTGTTAACTATTTTAGGATATCCACTGCGGAGAAGGGGAGGAATATCCAAGTACTCACCCTTCTCTAAAGTCGGGGCAGTGAGTGTTTGTATGTGTCAGTAAGTGTTTACGTATGGACGAGTGTGTTAGTGAGTAGGGTATGAATGTAATTTATTTGGTGTGAATGAGATGTACTTATAAATAACATAATGAGTTACGACGAATGTAGGAGGAAATGTAACAGTGTGATGTAGCCAGGGAGAATGGAAGAGAGGGCCACATGGCCCTAATTCTCCCTGGTCGATAAATAAATTCATTCATTCATTCACGAGCGTCTGATGCCGCCATGCGACGATCCATTCAGTCATATTCGCTGGCCAAGGGGCTGCCAGATAGTACTTGGACATCCAGGATCACTGCGGACGATGTCAGGTCTCAATCCTTCTCCTGAGACAACCCAATTGCGCTGCACCCTCTCAACTTTTCTGCCCTCGGATGACACTGACACACCACTACGTGTCACGACGCTTGATGCAGCGGACACACCACATGGTTGAGCGACTCAACGGGTTATCACAGGAATGACAGCGAGCATTTGCAACGATGTGATCCTGACCACTTATACACCTTGTCGCTTTGACGCCGTGTTACGAAAGGAAGTTTGAAGATGCTTTTTGAAGAGCTGCTGACTCAGGCAAAAATTATGGCAATCGCGCCGGAGATTTGATCCACAACCCTCGACTTACGTCGAGAGTTATGAACCGACTGTCTTTACCACTAGACCACAATCAACCGCTTGCCTTTAATAGGAGTCAGTCAGCACAGCCGCACGAGTGGCTTGAAACTGCCTGTAATCCTTTCATCTGAAGCCCAGTTCTACCTGTTGCCCAAGTTCCTGTCCATCGGCAGAACCGCACAAAGCAGCGGAAAATAGCAAAGGCTCAAGACTGCAGCTGATCCTGAACAACCACACACAGTCCTCGAAACGCACAGATCTTCCAGAGAACTCAAATTCTCTTTTTAGGCTGATAATGTAACTTTCCTTAATACCTCGTAGAGCCAACGAAAGTAAACAATTCAAATATTTGAAGATCATAGACAAGGAAACAACAACAACAACGTTTCTCCTGTGATATGCATTTTATTAATTTTTTTTAGTTGAGTTTTCATTATTCCAACCTTAACTGAAATAAGGGAGCGATAAAAAAAACAAAACATTTCACACTCTAGCGACAAAAGGACAGGCACTTTATGTATTTTTATTTCCCCAAAAAGTTCATTTGAAGGTAATCGCTATTATAAAAAACTGTACAATTTTTTACAGGTGCCTGTTGAGACTGTAAAGGGACGTGATTATTATTATTTTTTGTCAATTTTGTTACAGTTAACTGTAAAAACGATATTTGTTTAAATTATTGTAATGTACATCAGCAGGTTTTTCATTGGCTTCATAATATTAGGTTTACTCGACTAATTTGTTATCAAATACGTTAGCATAATTTTTGTTCGATAAAAAATATACAAAATAGTGGACGTTGCTTTTAATACGTTTTTTTTTCTTTTAATTTCAAGCGAGAGTCAAATTGCGACCCTCGATTTGTATAATAGTAACGTGCGTCAATCAGGTTGGTGCTTGGGGAAAGGATGAACGAGTGTTTTTTGGTTAAATCGGTTTTTTTGTACAGTACACCATTGAGCGACGAACAATCTAGTAGCGAACTCATCGCGGCTTTTATGATCTGTCAACCTGAACCGTTTTTGCGTGCTAGCGCTGCTCGTCGACGTTTTAGTTTGACGTTGGGTTAACGCCTGTTCGATCGTTCCACCCTCGTTTCGTCAGAAGTGACGGGAATTGTATTGGTTGAAGGTCTTTTTGTAATAGTATCGTCTGAGGTGCGGAGGCTGGTGGGTTTTTGTTACCTGGTGAGTGTAGGATGTGGCTCATCTCCTTAGCAAACACAAATGGAGTCGTTTATTGGATTCCCAGGCAAGGACCATTGAAAATGAAGGGGGGAACCATCTGGACCAGACTCGGTTCATCTACTGTACCTATGGGGCCACCTTGGGGACTTCTGTCAAGAGGATTGCGGGGGAAATATGCATGGAGAATTTACATTCAGGCAGTCTGACACGCTGCGAGAGTGATGCCCTTACTGGACAAACACACCAGATAAGGACAAAGCCATCAGATGACAGAGAGGAAGGAACTAGGGCAGAACCTGAGGACTATCACCGTGCACTGCCAAATGAACAAAACACGCGTACGTTATGGACACCCCTTAGTGGAGTTGGTCAGGAGACTCCTTACCACGTCCTGGCCCAGTGCCAGAGACTTGACGTGGGGCAATTTTGGATCTTTGGGACATCAAAGAAGACTGGGCAAGGGCCTGTGTGACGTTAATACTGGCACAATAGGTTTTTAGGCCACAGCACTCATCCAAATTTTGGTACAGACTGAGAGCTACAGATGTCACATGTTCCAGAGCTGGGAAAGATTAATATCTTTCTTGTCCTTGCTCAAGAAGGTAAAGCTAACAACGTTCTATTAACATTGAGCCAGATTGAAGAGACTGTGGGTCTTGTTGATGCCAGTCATGGCAAATGACTAACGGGAAACTTGATCCTCTTGAAGAGAACAGTCTCATCTGAAGAGGCGATTAGTCGCCTGGACCACACGCTTGACAGGATGTTAGCGCACGCTAAACATTTGAGGACAAACCTGAGTGCTAATAGTACTGTAAGGTACGTTCTGAAGAAGAGAACCCGACACCAAAGGAAGCACGTCTCCCATTAGATACTTAAGTGGAGTTGTGGGGACTGTGTTCAGCTGGGCAATGAAAGACTTTAGTTTTAGAGATATTTTTGGGGCACGACGGATGTGTGAGACAACAGAGGACTTTGACCACTCCATCTATGGCGAGAGTGCTCTACTCTAGAAACAAACTTTTCATTTCATTTTTTTTTACCTGAGGGCGAATGGGATTAACCCTCTTTGTAAGTGCTGCCACATGTTGGGCCTATCGTGATGTCCCTTACCAAATAATATACATAGTACCCGCCTTTTAAGAAGCTTAGTACGTCTTCAGCGTCAATCTCTGCTTTTTTGGGGTTCGATAAACCCCTACGAAAAGTGTTTGAAGTGCCCAGCTGCTAAGACAGGGCATTCGAGTTGGGTCCCCCAATGATGAATGCAGGGAGTCAACTGAAGTTGTGGGAACAGCAGTAGAAACTGTGGGTAGATGAGGCCCATTTCCAATCTCCCCTGGAGCGTACTCTCTAGTCTCTAGTTTGCTCAGTTGTGTTCCCTTGATTTGAAGGAAGGAGGGGTTTGACCCAGAATCTGCTGGTCCTATGCCTGCCAGGTGAAGACAGCCCTATTCCCCAACTCAGCCATTGCACATCCTGCCAAGATAGCAGTGATGATGTGATGATGATGCACACAAGTCAACTGAAGCTGTGGGAACAGTGATAGTGAAAGTGGGCACATGAAGCCCATTTCCTATCTCCCCTAGAACGTACAGTAATGAATTTGTATAAACTTAAATAGAAGATAAGTACTCGTTATTTTGATGATTAATCATACAGAAGTCTCTTGAGGGGTTTTATTTGTCTTCCTCTGGAAGCAAACTTAGCTGGTTTCTCGTTTGTATTTGTTTCACATTCTTGTTGTTGGCCAGATGATTTTGGGGTGACGGTAAGAGATGGCATTGATATTTCAATGTTAGTTTTGCTGGTTTTGAGTTGGAGGAAAGACGATTTCTGGCGAGGGGTCCCAGGAATCCAAGGACTTTCCTGGTCGCTTCCTCCTCCAACAATGTCTTGTGACTGCTCCTCTTGAATAGTGGAATCAATGGGAGCGCGGGTTCGGACCCCACACCTGACACCATGTAATGATATATTTTCTCGCCTATTTATTTGAATTCGGGAAAAATAAATCCGAAAGCGTGCAATATAATCTCTATATCTCATGAAGGTTCCAATGCTCCAGGTTATAAGGTTGGCCACTACTCTAGGGAATGATTGTGCGCGTACGATAAATAGCGTACGCGTTACCGTATCAGCACAGGTTCTGTAGGTACCCTTCTGCTGGTATTAGAATGGGTGGGGATGGTGCGAAGCTCGGATAACCTGTTCATTTGTGACAGCAGGGGTCAGAAGTAGCCTTTCAAGGCCTAGAAGGGCTGCTCGTTTATCCGCCCTGTGGCATCTCCCCCCCTAGCCAGTTCCTTCATTCTTTGAGCTTAGAGACCGCCACAGGATAAAAATTGGGAGTAACCTATATCACTTAGTCGTGGATTCAAAACAACGGGATAAGGATAGGGGAAACTTACAGCGTACTTTGTTTTCCAACCTCATGAGGCCACTTTCAATTGGGGAGTAGTTCTGCGTGGGCTCGCCTCTACACCTTATTTGCATGACGCCTGGGTGGGACTTTCGTCGTTCTGAAGCTGAGGGTGGAACGAAAATGATCATCGGCGGTTTTTAACGTCCCAACGTTCAATAAGAAATTCATCATGCACCTTTGCGTATTCTATCAAAGCTAATTCACTAACCAGCGTCGTAGAAATAAACTTTGTTATTCATTAATCTCAGCGCTAAAAATTATCTATGTACAGCTCCTTTTTTTCCGGCATTTATTCCGTTACATTAGTTCTTTTCAGCCGTTGCCTTATATTACTTATCGTACTAGTAGTGCGAGGTTTATGGATGTCGATGCCTCGGGATTCTGCCAGTGAAACTGCGTTTTCAGCAGTTGCCATTGACGGTGCCTTCCCAAATACTGAAATCCCGTGAAGAAGGTCACTTGAAGGAAATGATGAATAGATATGTAGTTGGACAACCACGGAGTGACTGGAATAGTTGTTATTCCCAACCTCGATGAATATATCAATACCCATTTGTGGTGAGTCACAACTGTTAGGTTTCCAGCAGTCATATTACTGCTGTCCTAATGTAAAGATATCACACATACATCATCATCCCCTCTCTAATGTGTGAAATGTTTGGGAACCGTGGTGGATTGGCCTTTGTTTTTATCGGGGCTTCCAGAGAAACTCCACACACGTATTTAGGACTTCATAACTGTAGCTTGCGTCTCTGTTGAACGCTTTCTTGCATTTTGTCTTTTTACTGTTTTCTGGACCTCTTTTTGAATAGTAGTCAGGCAGTACACCACACCTCGAGGCAAAGCTAGCCAGTAGTGGACTGCAAGGTCACTGATGCTGTTAAGAGGTGTGATAAGGGAGAAAATTCTCTATCTAAAAGGCCATTGAACCGAACTGCATCAATTGACTGATATTGAAGAACTAGTGAATGGTGAACATCGATGTGCTCAGGAGTGTGTCCCTTTAGTGCATAACTCGCCAGAGGAGGAAAAACCCTCGAGGCAAACCATTGAGGTGATAAGTAGCTCCTGAACGGTGCACTCCAAGAGACTGTATACTTCACAGACTATGGAAGTAGTACTGAAATCTCACAATGCGAAAGGCGCTAATAAACAAAGTAACCACTTTCAAGGGTATTGTATTGTCAAAATAGCTACTGAAGTGCAAGGATGAGGAAACTGAAAGAAAATATTTAAGTTGGTTTTGCAACATTATCAAAAGCCTTAGCCTTCACTTGATTTCTTACGCCTTATTCCTTTGGAAGGCCTTAAGGGGATCCTGATGATGCAATCTCTCAGTGACGCTGCCACATCACTACATGTATGAACCAAAGCTTTCATGTGTGGCACAATGCCGTCACTCAGGCTCTTCGAGACACAGTACGTGGCTACGCACAGCTAGAACTTCAAAAGTGGGGTTCTACCTCCTTGGGCTTCTCGATTGGTACCTGCACACCCACTGAATATGGCCTATTTGAAGGGCGAACTGCAAAGTGGCATGAGGATGTGTTATGATGGTTTGTTGGGAGCTGCTGACTCAAGAAGGGTTATTACAGGAAATTACAGCGATCACGAGCTTCGATCCAATGCCCAACTTTGGTTGGATTATGAATCTTCGTCTATATTCACTAGACTACGATCACTGGGGTGCCTACAATGGTAGTCAGGTGGTATAGATGAATGCAAGGAGTCTGCCAAAGGTGTGGTTACAGTGGCAGTAACCATGAAGGCCCATTTTCTATCTCCACTGGAGCGTACTCGTTAGGAAGCTAGCTCTAGTTCGCTCAGCTGTGTCCCCTGGGGTTGGAGGAGGAAAGATGCCTG
The DNA here is from genome assembly GCA_020466155.1 of Pachypeltis micranthus. Classification (NCBI taxonomy): domain Eukaryota; kingdom Metazoa; phylum Arthropoda; class Insecta; order Hemiptera; family Miridae; genus Pachypeltis; species Pachypeltis micranthus. The sequence goes on from CM035780.1 coordinate 9,256,497, forward strand.
GTTGGAGGTTGAATTAGAATCTGCCGATCCTATGCCTGCCAGGTGAAGACAGTCCTATTCCCCAACATACTCAGCCATCGCACCTCCTGCCAATATATCAGTATGATGATGTGATAATGATGCACATAAGGAGTCAACTGAAGCTGTGGGAACAGCGGTAGTGAAAGTGGGTAGATGAGGCCCATTTCCTATCTCCCCTAGAACGTACTTGTTAGGAAGCCAGCTCTAGTTTGCTCAGCTATGTCCCCTGGGGTTGGAGGAGAGAAACCTCCTGGAGGTTGAACCAGAATCTGCCTGGTGCAGACAATCCCACGGCCAACCATCCGCAGATAGCAGTATGATTCTTTCATCACAACATTATCTTTTCTGACGTCGACCACTACACCAGTAAACTCTCTTTTGAGCTCTTGACTAATGCCAATTGGTGGACTGCATAGTAACCATGGGCCCATGTCCTATCACCTCTGGAGCATACTCGTTAGGAACTCTAGTTCACTCAGCTGTGTCCCCTGGGGTTGGAGGAGGAAAGATGCCTGGTTGGAGGTTGAATCAGAATCTTCCCAACATACTCAGACCTCCAGATAGCAGTGTGATTCTATCTTTTCTGACGTTGACCACTGCTGACAACTATGAACCATCAAACTCTCTTTCCAGCTCTTGAATAATGCCTATTTTAAGGGCGAACTGCGTATGATGATGAATGCAGGGAGTCAACTGAAGCGGTGGGAACAGCGGCAGTAACTAGGCATCCTACGCCTAGGAGAATACTCGTCCCCTGGGGTTGGAAGAAGGAGGGGTTTGAACCAGAATCTGTTGGTCTTATGCCTGTGTGGTGGGGACAGCCCTATTCCACAACATACTCAGCCATTCAGATAGCTGGATGATTCCATCAAGATATCAGTATGATTATTTTGTCACAACACTATCTTTTCTGACATCGACCACTACTGAGGACACTCAACCAGTAAACTCTTTTTTCAGCTTGTATTCTTTCCTACAACGTCCTCCCACATAAATATCCCTCAAACGCTTGGCAATTCAGCATTTCCTGAAAACAAAAACTGACTAAAAATCGCTGGGCGCACATATCCCTCGGTTCATCGACGCATCCAAAACTCGCTTTTACTCCCGTCGACCGTTCGAATATAAATTTCCACTTAAATTAAAACAGCGTACGATACAAAGCTTACATTCTCATCAATTTAAGCTAACCGCTAAGCAGGTGGGACAATCGAATAGGTACATTTTCTGTTTTTTGCATCGCCAACTTTTAAGTAATTTACTTTAATGGTTTTTTTATTCTAAAAAAATACACCGCTTCATAGATTTAGGACAAATTGAAAATGCTAGTTCACAATTATAAGCCTGTTGATAGTCTCGGCTTGTCGCCTTCTTATCTTGAGCAGAACTTCACGAATCAACGCTAGTGGACCAAATAAAAGAAACAAATTTTCATCTTCAATTCAATTACTCTTGCGTCACTCCATTTTTTTTTTTCATATCACATTTCATACATAAGCCACTAATTCATAAATATATAGCGATTTTGGTTCTCAGAGATGGAAAAGAGTGGGAGGAGGAGTGAGTTTTTTCTCTAACAAAACGGTGGGCAGAAAGTGCGGCTTTATTTTGCAAAAAGGGAGGAAGCAGATTTGAGGGTGGGGGATGTTGATTGTGTGTTCTTAAAGGTATATTCAATGGAATACCTTAGCTGATAGCCTTTGCAAGCTCGTTGAGGCTTGTATGGAGCTCTCCAGTCATTCAGTACAAGTTGTGACACAAAAGAGGGAGGAGAAATAAAGTGTATGGCGGTTGTGGTCAAAACGAGGTCATCATTCTATTGTCGCTGTTGATGGGGTAGGGTTTACCATTGCATCGGAATCACTTGCCTTGAATAGGATTTTTCTTGCTCGCATGAACGACTATTTCTCGATCACCTAAGAGTCAAGAATTTTATTTTATTTTTTGTCTGTGGTGTACCAGTGGCAACACTGTTCTTGTGGGCTCCCCCACTCCTATCATTAGCTCAGCGATATTATCCTTGCGTGATGTTTCCTTCAATAAAAAAGTCATTTCAAGAAAACATTACATTTTCTTTACTTCAGAAACTATTAACGTTGGCCTTACGTACCAGTGATCTTAACCTAATGTCGTCATTCGCCGGTCTGAAAAGAAATGCGTGATTTCAGTTCTTGTACCGGATCAAATTGCATTGAGCTCAGAGGAAAACCTTCAGAAGGGTTCCTTTAATTCCACCCCATCTCGTTCTGAGATGTTTCCGGTTTTTGTTTGTAATGAGCTCAGTCCTTACTGGAGAATAAGTTATTAACATTTTACGTTACTTATTTGTGCTGTCGCCGTGAGAGTAATTTATTTTCTTTATTACACAGTTTTAGATATTCAAGACAGTTTTCTTTTTCTCGTGGGTTCATCCCCTTTTCAACTCATTTGCGCTCACAGCGCAGTAAAACCTGGAAGAAGGGGGGGTCGCAAAATAGGATTTTATACGCAAGGAAACTTCCGCTGCTCTTTCCTAGAGTTTGTCACCTCATAATGAGAAAAAATGGTGTTTTTATTCGCGGTTTTTGGTAGGTCAGATTGGAAGAGCCAAAGAGGAATCACTCATTGCTCACCTTGTTCATTGGTTAACTGGTCGCAACTCATTACGGTTACGAGCCAATTATACATGAATCGTGGGAGTACATTTTTGAAGGCATGGAAAGGCGTGGTAGACGGTGATTTTCTCTCCCAGAAAACAGGAAGCTCTGTGGCCTCCAGGGTGCCGTGCTGTCCACCATACTATGGACAGCACTAATGGACCCCTTGCTACACCTACTGCGGACCAGTAACTACACACAGGTGGCTTTCGTGGTCGAGGCGGATCATTTGCATGGGCTGCTCGGATTGTAACCACCTGGTGCACCCGCAAGCGTCTGCAGTTAGCCTGCGAGAAAACGCAACTCGTGGTACAGCGCTCAGAGCTCTCCCTGCCCTCCCACCAGTTGGAACTGGCCCCTGGAATGCAAGTGACCCCCACCAAGTACCTAATTTTTCTTTACGCCAAATGATCAACGCTCACGACCCAAGTCTGGTCCCTTTGCGGCCCTACATGAGGGGGCCTCCCCACACACTCGCAGCCTCTACTACAAGGCGGTATTCTTGCCCATCGTGCAATACGCCGCAGTAGCCTGGTGGGTCACTCCCACAGAGCATGATCGACGCAAGGCCCGCACCATGCTAAGGGATGTCCTCCTGGCCATCCTGCCAGCTTACAGGACAACCTCCCATCTGGTTCTTTATGTCCTTGCAGGCTCCCCCTCTCCCTGGACCTAGTTTTGGACCATGCAGTCCTGAGGTCCTGTATCCAGCGGTCCGCACTGAGCAGCTACTGGGTCATGGAATGGGTTGTGCACAATAGAATGATGAAGGGTTTAATATTAGTTCGATCGCTTACGAAGTTGCATTAAAAAAACACAATGTACAAATCCCAACTTGCTCCAACACTCAGCAGAAGCTGTCACTTGTCCTGTCACCCTAACATTACACCGCTTCCACATATTCTTAGAAATAGCCACGGTTGTGCTAGTGTCAGAAGCTGCTGCTTCAAGGCCTTCATTACGAACCATATCATTTTTGATTTTAAATATATTGTTTCCCATTATGAAAGCATTAAGCGACGATATGAAGCCAAAACCCAAATGCTTGTGATGCGCTGGGGCATGAGGCTACCATTCCAGAGGGTGGGTGTGATCCAGGAACTGCGGTTCCGCTACTACCCACTGCCAATTACCCGGGGTTGGTTCTGTTCCCAATATGCTGTCTGCTGCTATACATTCACTACGTATTGGTGCACATCCAAGGCCTCCATTATGTACTGGTGGTCTGGCCAATTGGGCTGTAGGCCGCAGCTAAGCGATGGATCGCTACCACAGTGGGCACATACTCTACACCAGGACACCCCGATAGCTGTGCTGCCTGACTACCAAACCATGCCTCAACCAGCCTAACAGATCCTCGCTTGACCATGGGCTGATGATTTCCCCCCTTCCCGGAGGCAACTATGGCCTCCTCCTTTTCTAAGAGTCGCACTTCTCATTTGTGCCTATGTGGAGATGTAGGAAGCGGCGAAGGACACTCACTTCATCGTTTTTGGCAGCCTTCTCTGTGAGGATTTACAAGCACCAGCTCGATTCTTGCTGAGAGAGGAGGCGGAGAGCCTCTTGGCCACAAGCACCGCTTTGCTGTGTTTGTCCATGCATGGGTGAACCATCTCCACCAGCTTGAGTTGTGGTTTCTTCTTTGGTGGAAGCAGGAAACCAAGTTCCTCCCGCCACACCACGGCCAGCCACATTCATTCACTCCAGTTGTCTGATGAGCCAATACCAGCCTGCCGGCAGGCCTGGCGCATTACCCCCCTCAGGTAAATCAATTCAACCTGAGGAAAAAAATTATTTTGTGGATCTCTGCTCGAAGAAAATACGCAGTACTCGAAGGATATACAACCCCCTCCATTGTGCGTATTCTAATAGTGGTGCAATATGAAAACTGTTGTCTTGGTGAGAGTAGGAAGATGGCCTGTGATGAATGGAATGTATGTACTACCACCACCACAGCTGAACTGTTTCAAGTACCCTCAAATCTGCCTTCCCCCTACGATCGGTGCATCAAATGAATCTTGAACGTGCTCGACTGTTGTGCTTCATTTCAGCCAATAAATATAAAGTTCGTGGATAAAAAGGTACAACTCTCAGTAATAGGTAACGCGGGTGTTGTAAAAAGACTAAGCACACACGAAGCATTGGGGTATAAAAGTTAGCAATTAGGAAGGAAAAAGTTTTATCGTAGATTAAACATGGATTAGTATTTAATCCGAGAATTTTGGCCTAACGTGGTGGCGGAGGGGAGGAAATGGAAGGAATGGAATCGTAAATGTGAAATTGTTGCAAACTGTTTAAAGGGCCTGTTCAATTGTGTTCAAATTTGTGCTCGTTTTACTGTTTAGCGCCAACACGGTCGCTTCTTGGTTGTTCCGAGAAGAATTTCCAAACGTCGCGTGGCTTCGAGATGAGTATGCGTAGTGTGAGCTTGTAACGAAGTGGTTTAAGCCGCCATTTTGAATTCATGGAGTGATTTAGTACAGTGCTGCCAACAAAATAATATTTTTTCTGTCCTGAGAGAAACTTGTGAAGGCTCTATCTAATCATAGTCGAGACAACACACTGCTGATGTTCCTGACAAAATTTTACCCGATGGTGATTGCTATAGAGACATTATTGTGAAGCAGTTAACTGACACGATGGAAGAGATTTCTTGTGCTGAACACTCCAAATGCAGGCTAGATTTACGTAGAAGAGTACCTTGGGAATGTCCGAGCGATCTGAAGACATCAGTAAAGAGCGCCTTAACGCTGCGTTGGATACCAGGTCAGACAGGAATAGAAGGGCCTTTTGTGCAGACCACCAAGAGCCACTTGAAAGAAAAGGTTGGCCAGTGGGAGAAGTGCAGGGCATTGTCGTTATTTATTAGACTCCTTTGGGGGCGAACTAAAGAGGTCTTCAGTCTGATGAGAGATAGTATATCGATGGTATGAGGCCTGTTCACGAGACACTGTCCACTAAGGTAAGTCAAAGGTATAGATGGAGTCAGCGCAGTACTGTGTACTTGTGCGGCATTGGCTGCAGTCGACCTCAGAGCGTTTGGGGGAATGAGGTTGTGTGGGACGCCTCACGGCTGTCTTGCATTATGGGCGAGAACGAGGGTGACCAGCTCCATCGGAACTGTGATTGCAACTGAAAGAACATAAGGCAGCTCATGCCCCACAATGGGCTCATTTGAGACCCCAGCGGGTTGCCGCCATTTGAGGGCGCTGGTAGGGTGTACCTTGGCTTCATTTACTTGTCCCCTTCCTTTTGAAGTTTTAACCATTTTTGAAACCATCATGAACGAGCCACCAATAAAACAACAATTTTTCATTCCTGAGTGACGGAATAAAAGCAAAGGGCTCTGCTCATCCGACAATTTTGGTGACAGGGGGCTTGACACATTGCAGTTCTACGTTTTTGTCATACATATTCACGAATCCAGAAACAGCCAATTAGAAATATCGTTAGTCCGCACTATAATTGCCTATGTTGCTGATATTTTGTGCAGACGAGCGCTTGAAACAAATTGTCGAATTACACTCCGAGAAATAAATTAATGCGGGTTGCGCACCTCGCAAAGTGGCGCAGTCTGCTCAAAGTGGTTAGCCGCCATTATGAAAGTTTAGCCGCCATTTTGAATTCACCTCCTAAATCAAGACAGTGCTGCCAACAAAATAACTGTTTTGCAGAGAGAAGGAATGTAATATATTTTGATAATTTAGCTGGAAATGTATAGTTTTACTATAAGAGTTCAGTACTGATTCTCAATGAGGATATTTTTCATTGCTAGTTGGGGAAATATGATGCAGCTCGTCATTATTGCTTCCAACCTCAACTGACACTGTTAGAAGAGGTTTTTCTTGTAGACACTCCAGTGCAGTCTACATTTGACCTTTAACTCTGTAACTTTATTAAACTGTCAAGTAAATCAAAATCATCTAATGTCAACGCCTTCTGCTGGTCAGTTTTTTCAAAACACTGCCTGGGCACGACTGCACCTGACTGGTCGTCCACTTTTATGTTTGCCCATCTATCTGCAGTGTCAGCCCAAACACGCTGTTAGACAATTGAGTGTAGCGAGCTCATTTTTCCTTCAAAATTGTGCCTTGGTTAAGAATATATTGCGCACTGACCCAAATATTGCACTATAATGGTTTTTTTTAGGCTCCCTCACAGGGCTCTCTGTAAAATTGAGAGTTGAGTCATTTTCAAATACACGATGTGCTTCATTTTCTCTATCTCCTCCTACATCGTTATGAATTCACACCATTCTCTCGGTCTACAGGTCGTTTGGAAATCCTTCCGAGAATGAGGGGGAAGCTTAATCAGGTACTTGAATATCCGACAGGGGGGTTGTTTGTTATCGGTGATGTTTTGGTCAGGCGAGGGGACTTTGAGTCACTTAACTTATGGTTGCAATGGAGGGAGGAAGGGTGGGAGGGGGAAGGATCTTTCAGCGGACGAAACCGCTTGGCGTTGAGTGACTAATATAAAAATGACGAACGGGAAAATTCTCTTAGTGAAGGTAAGCTTGACGAGGTTCATCGGTCGAAGCGATGAACGATGACGGCGACCCGTCGATTTTGAAGTGATTCAATTCGGGTTTGACAGTTCAACAACCCTCCTCGTCGACTGAGGCGAGGGCTACTACTGGAGGTGCATGGTGACCCAGACGACAGCTCTGGGATGTACTAGACCCCCGATTTCGCAATTCACCGTTCGACTTTCGCCGTTGACAACGAACAGCGCTTCGTTAGCCGGCGTTACCATGAAGTGGCCGAAGACTCCAGACGCTTCGATGACCCTGTTGGGGTTGCCCCATTGAGCTAAAGACGGTTCCATCGCTTTGCCGACTCCGGTGATCATTTCCACTTTACCTGGAAATAAAATCGTAATTATTAATGTACAGGGATCAGGAACGCTCAAAGTACGATTGAATATTTCAAAGCTAAGTGTTATCATTCAAAGGATTACATACATGGGAGCTATAAGGGTTTTGCCAGGCACAGGCCAGCCCCCAAGGAACTGCACAAACCAAGTCAAAGGCACTGAGGCTGCGTGTACTGAGGTAGTTTGGAGATGCTTTTGAAGAGCTGCTGACTCAGGCAAAAATTACGGCAAATCACGTTGAGCTCCGATCCACAATCCTCGACTTGACGTCGAGAATTGTGAACGAATGTCTTATCCGCTAGACCACGATCGCCCGGTCCTTTGATAGGAGTCAGTCAGCACAATAGCCAGCCATACACGAGCAGATATCTGCGACAGATATCGCGTTTTTAAACGATATCTGTGGGGAAGATCTGTGTGTTAGTGGGCGTTAAAAAATGATGAAAGATGTGAAAATCGACCAGAGATATCTGCGAGAGTTCAAATCTGGCAGGAGGTAGTCGGGCGTCCCCCTTAACCTGCAGACTTCACGGAAGCGATGTCTGTGGTTCAAAGAACTGTTCGATTGGATCGGGCAGTCACTTAACGTTAAGATGTTCTGTTATCCACGAGTGTTTTCCCCTGTTTTCACATAAGTAATTCAAAACTCGTAACTGCAAACATTCGTAGGAAACTACATGTTTCGTTAACTACAAAAAACGATCTCCCCACAACCTAATAAATTCGTAAATACATTATTACTTGTTGGCACCTACCCCCCAGTGGCGTACTTACCCAGAATTGGGGGGGGAGGGATAGTATCTTCAAATTTAGTTGTAGTTTTTTATATACAAAAAACCAAATGAATTGAATTACGGGAGCCGGGGAGATGAGTTAGCAAAATGTTCACAATCCCGCGGGTTGTTCTCCCTAAGGTGCGTCAACAACTTCATGTGACCGAACTTTCTCCTTTCCGAAACCCAAGACTTCTCCCAAACTTGTCTTTTTTTGGCTTAGCCGTTTTATGGGCAATAAAAAAAATAGCCGCCGCAAAAGCCGCTAATTTACGCTTTTTTTTACTATGGACAGTCACTAACCCCATGGCATCAACTTACGAAATGTGTGACCGATTTGGAAAATATTTCGGATTCGACCGATAACTCGAGTCTGCCAGACGAACGTCGGTGACAGACCTGAATCTGTCAGATTTCATCCCACGAACGAACAGATGACATCGGGCACTGGTCAGGTGACAGATCTCGGGCATGAAAGATCGGCCGATAAGTTTTTCGTGTTAAGGGGCAACGACCGATCTCATCGGTCACTCCAGATCGTTAGCGATATCTGTCAGATGAGATCGGGCGACCAAATCTGCCGCAGATATCTGCTCGTGTGTGGCTGGCTAATGGGTAACTGGAGAGCGATCAGTGTCCACGATCTAGAGAGGCACTTTTTTTCTTTTCCGAGGGCGTGTGGGACAAGTCCCTTTGTCACTGCGGCCACGTGTGGGCCTATTGTGACCTTAACCCTTCCTTAGTAAACGGCGTCGTACATACCCGTCCCCTTTATGAAGCCAAGTATGTCCTTCACCGCAGATTCCGCTATGATATGGGGCTCAATAATCCCCTGGGCAAAGTATCCAAAGCGTTTGACTGCTAAGGCAGGGCACTCACATAGGATGTGCTCCGCCGTCTCGTCCTCCTCACCACATAGTCTGCATTCCACCGCTTCTGAGATGCCCATCTTGTTGAGGTGATACCTGAGTATGCAGTGTCCGGTGAGGAAGCTAATCAAGACCCTCAGATGGAGAGTGTCAGCATCGCCTTTGCCCTTGGACCAGAAGGCGTAAAAAGCCTTTTCGATTGTCTAAGTCGTGGCTGGCGATGCCAATGGGCGCTATTTTCCTGTGTCTCTCATTGGGCCACCAAACGGTTCAGGTGACTTTTAGTCATACCTACGTGAGGTTCAGGCCCAATGGGTAGGGCTTCTGTGCCCTTCTTCGTAAGGTGGTCGGCCTTTTCATTGCCCTCATGCCCCCTGTGAGCCAGCACCCAGATGAGGGAAAGCCTATTGTGGGCGCCGAGGTGCTTGAGCGCATGAAGGCATTCCCATGCCAGCCTGGACCTGAAGACATAGGCTGCAATGGCCTTTAATGCGGCCTGGCTGTCCGAGAAAATGTAGATCCGCTTGCCCTTGAGCCCTTTAGACCGGATCTCTTCCGCGCAGATCTTTATCACGACCTGGGGTTCTATACCCCTTTGCGCTGCTCTTGCCTCTATGGAGCTGAAGGAGGTGTTGTCGAAAGCACCCCCCACGTCCATGAAGCAGCACAACGCCACCTATCTCGTCTGAAGAGCCTCATCGATCAGTGAGACCAGCACCATGAGCGCAGTCTCAGCCGACCTGCCTCTCAGGGGGGCATGCTGTGCCTTCGAGAGGGGTTCAGTCTCAAGCGTGTCCTTGAAGACCAGATCTACGATCTTTTCCATTGCATTCAGGAGAAAAGAGGAGAGGCTTATGGGTCTCTGTGATTTCGCAGTCGAGAAGTCACTGCCTGCCTTAGGCGGAAACACAAGCCTAGTCCTTCCCCATGAGTAGGGCACATGGGCCAGCAGAGAGAGCACAACGGGTAACTGGCCACGACCTACAGAGGCACTTTAGGTTCAGGCCAGTGCTTTCCTTTTATCGACTGAGCTCGCTACCCCAAACAACAAAGCGGTAAATAGTTACCTCCAAGTGACCTAGCTAATCGCTCGTATTGAGGGTAGTGCCTTAGAGAGACTGAAGGTGTTGGATAAAACGTTACCTCTTTGACGCCCATGTTTTTAACTTGTTTTTCAAGAGGAAGCCTGTGGCTGCAAAAACGCGCTGACTGTTGACTATTTAATGTCCCCTTTACCCTCAGATGAGCTGAGTTTTTTCCTCGGCCAATTGCAGCTTGACATGCTCGCACCATCGGGTGACAGTTTGAAGCATTTGACGATGCTTTGGCGCAGATCTGCAGTCAGGTCGTCCGGGGGTATACATAACCCAAAGCTATACGCCTAACTGAGGCAAAATTGGACTGGAAGCTGGCCGCTCTTACTACCGCCTTCGACACGACCTCCCTGAAAGGTATTCGTCACCTAAAGATATAAATTGACGTCAAAGGCCTTTTCTAGGCTGGAAGATCGACTCTCGTCGGCGTATAACTTTCTCAACAGGGTAACTTAGTGCCCAGCTCGTTCACGAGTCAATTAGGGGGTGACTGTGACGGCTTTTGCCTGCTTTAGAAAGACATCCCTGGCTGGCTGAGAGAGCTAGAACCGTGCTCCGCCTGGTAGATTGAACAAGTTGAAAGGTCTAGGGCTCTTGAGCGGGTCGCTCCTAGTTCCGTTTGAGTATGAAATTACTGTCGACAATGAGCAGACAACTTGGGGGCGTTCTTGACCACTTTTGTTCTCGTGTGGTGCCTGTTGGGTGCCTGGGAGTTTGAAAATACGTCTTCTGGTGACCCAAAACGCCCGAATTTCGATGTAATTCTCAATAGAAAGGTAGCGTTGTTGAAGTCGAGGAGGCCACATAGTTCTTGGTCCAAAGTTGAACGCATTGAGCTGGCCACTGCTGTGTCGAGGAGCCCTACACTTAGCCACAAAGGTATACGTCAACCCTTTCACATCCGTCTGTGGGGCGTATCTATACTAACTCTGATTGTACAACTCCGAAGTACTCCACTGCAGGTATTAAAGCAATTGGGCTATGTCCGCCAGTAGGCGCTTTCAATGTAAAGACGTCATCGTCTGGCCGTTAAGTCAGTACTGGGTCAGTCAGTTGGTTGTGGTCTTTATATACGGAGAGAAAGGTAAACGGCATGACAGAGCGTCGTGGAAGGAGGGGGGAGGAAGGAAGTAACGTACCTCTGGGGAAACCCACTAGAGGTGAAGGGGAAGGAACACCCCACACTGTTCACGAGGTATTGTTAAGCACCGGACAACACACTAAGAACCAAACTAACTGCTAAGACTGAAAAGACAGACCCACTCAACCAAAGTGGGGTATATAAAATAACTTGTACTTGTACAAACGCATACATAGGACAGACAGGACGGAAAATACGGACCAGATACTCAGAACACATTAAATCTCTTAATAGGAACAAAGACGATTCCAACTTTGCTAACCATCTCAAAACAACTGGACATGAACCTACCAAAATACAGGACTGTACCATCTTACTACACAAACAATACAAAGGACGAAAACTGAACATATTAGAAAACATCAACATTTATAAACAAAAAACTTCAATGAACACAGAATGCGACACCATATTCACACCACTCAAAACACTACACAAACGAAAACAACCAACTGACGGATTTACAGACCACCCTACACAAAAAAGACGGACATTCCACAATTGACAGATCATTCAAGACGTTCCATTCACCTCTAGTGAGTTTCCTCAGAGGTGCATGACCTCCTCTCCCCGACCCTTCCTCGGCTCTCCATCATCCCGTTTACCTATCTCTCCGTATATAAAGACCACGACCAACTGACTGACTCCATTACTGACTTAACGGCCAGACGATGATGTCTTTCCATCGAAAGCGCTTGCCCACAGCAACTCACCAGCCAGAGGAGACAGACCCACCTAACAGGTACGTTAACTTTAATACTCCACTGCAGTTAAACACTCAGACTTGAACCCAACAGACTCACACTGACTGACATTGAGCCCAGCCGGGGACCCATTTCCAAGTGGTCTGGTCGATCAACGTTTGTTCTGTCGAGGGAGGGTCCCAGCCAGTCTCCATGACACTCCTGAAAAGACTTCCGAAGAAGGCGTTCCAAAGAGCTGGTTTGAAGACACAGTGTTCTTCTCTCTCGTTCTCCAGACTGAAACACATTCGGCCGTAACAGTTATCTTCCTATCATGCTCACAAATGACGCTTTTCGTGTTCAGCACACTTCGTAACACGTAGCTCAATGTGTCTTCACCCGAATGCTTCCTATTCTTCCTGTTTCGCGAGCACGAGTGCATTGAAAAATTACGCTCTCGTACATAACTCACCTGTAAGTAAATTTAGGAACAAAATGTCTTCTTTGTCGACCGCACTGGCGTACAGGTCGTAACCGTGAGTCGTTTGTGACGGATAAAACGTGATGTCGCTGATGTTCAACGTGGTTTTAACGTCGAACAAGAACTTGAGCCCAGAATCTGAAACAGCGAAAACGCACCCAACGTCAATCGATTTATCAAACGACAGGCCGACGCAATTTTGAAACGCGACTTCACCGACCTGTAATTTCCTGCACGACGACGGTGACGCCTTCGGAGCTTCGGTCGACTGTGACGACCGATCGTGAATTAGGAGCGATGTAGGGTTGCCCGATGAGCTCGAGCTTTTGAGAAATCACTGAATCGGTCAAAGCGTCCAAAACCAATTGACCGGTTGACCGTCCGGTCACCGCTTCTTCGCATTCGACGATCACCAAACCGTCTGAAAATGCACGAAATAATACGAGTTTGAGAAGAAGAAGAGTTTTGAATGCGCTGAACGGTTAGCGTATGATGACAAAAAATATCTGGCGCGTTGCAACACACAACTTTCCTTAGCTCTAAGTCAATTGAGTTATTGGGTAAAACACGTTAAGAACTGGTAGTAAGCGAAACGGCAGTAGTTGAAATTCCGGAATTTCCGTAGTGACCCCCTTATATCTTATGAGCGTTTTTAAACGCTCACCCTTTAGGTATTGAATTGGACTACTACACCAATAATTTCTAACATTCTAGTAACATTTCAGCGGAGTTAATAAGGAAAAAAACGCGCTAAATTTTGGTCGAAAATGTTGGTAATTTATTGTGCTGCTCTCGTAATTTTCCCACAAATGGAAATGTTATGGTATAATTGCCTTATTTAGAGCTATCAAGATAAAAAATTTAATCAAAGTCGTTTGCGCCGTTTGAGAGAAAAACAATATTTGGTCTTTTCATCACTATGATAACTATAGTTAGCTTTCGGTGGATTTTTCTCATACCCTTCTTTTGGCGTCCGATGGTAACCTAGGGGCTATAAATCAAGTTTCAGCTGATTTGGTACTCCTCCAAAGCCCAAAGAGAAATAATTTCTGGAAAAGTTGAAAAGAAATAAAATAAAAGGAGAATAAGGTTGGAAGTGCGCACGCATTAGGCGAAGGTCGGAGCGCAAGTGAAGATGGAGAATGAGCCGCGAAGGATATCAGCAGGGCGTGTGTGGCGGGCTGCCCAACTCCGCTCCCCTCATGTAGAGGAAGCGCCTAAACACTATTATTTTTGTCAGATTAGGTAAAATAAGTCTTATCGCGTTTTGTTGTTCAATCCTTTCTCAAGCTCAGTACAGGCTTCGTGGGACAAAACTGGAAGTAGGGGTAAATGTAAGTGTTGGGGGCATGAGAGGGAGAGCTTGAGGATCGAAATAAAAATGTAACTCGGTGAGCGTGAGGAGGACTGTATTATACGTGCGGAATTCAGTTGAGTTAGATTCTCAGCTGAGATCTTGAACAATAGTGCGACACAAGGCTAGCACTTGGAGCGCATGAACTGGCGCGGGAAACTGTATGGGAGAGCTAGAAGTTACTTGGCCGAGAGTTGGACGCGCAATGATTTCGGGAGAAGGTATCAGTTGTGGAGAGGAATCTGAAAAAGGAGGAGAGGGAAAAGGTGGGAAAATCCACCGATGGAAATGACCGACCAGGTGGGATTTTCGTAGGTGCGAAGAAACAATGACCTTGCCACAGGTGCGACCCAATGGGCAGGAGCGGAAATTCCGAGGTCAAAAACCTGGACAGATTCGGCGCTTTGCGTCGAACAATAAGTAAAGAGAGAGAGAGAGAGTGGGGGTGTATTATGCGCATACGTTAGAATGAAGGGAGGGTATAAAGATGACGAATTATAATGCAAGTGGTTGATGGGTGGGAAAGATTGAATGAGAGGTGGTACGGTTCCTGAAATTGTTGCAAGGGGGCGAGGGTAAAAATAGCCGTACTACAGTACGTTTTGATAACGTATGGAAGGGGAAAAGGGGCGTGGTGGAGGAGATAAATGACGTACTACACCGCGAATGATTCGAGGGGGGGGGGACCTCGTACTGCAGTAAGGTTGACCTCGGGACGTGGTTTTCTCCCCCCCCCCTCCCTCCACCAATCACCAAAAAGTGAACCAGAATTATCATTTTCGACTTTCAAACCCCATTTCTCCCCTACTTGCATTGATTTTCGCTCGCGTTATTAATAAGACGGCAATTTCACTATATCTGTACATGATTTAAATTTATCCGTCAAACGAATACATTTCTGACTTACATAAAGCGCTGAATTGCATGTTGCGAGGGACGCAGTTGTAAAGCGTGAGGTCGACGCTTCTCACGTATCTCATATTGGCCAAATCCAATTTGTACACTCCTCGTTGGTTAGTATGCGACACGTAGCCGTATTTGAATGCGTGCAACATGTCCTGAAAGCAAATACGAAATCTTAGTCGTCTTTCAAGAACAAACATTATTATCGTAAAACTGCGAAGAAAATTTGTGCCACCCCTCCCCTCAATTAAAAACCCTGCAAATTATTACACATTGGTTTATTATTCTCATGAACAGCTTGACCTAGTATTAGTGCTCCCCCATCCCATTCGACTCAGCATCGAATACTAGTAAACCATACGAAACATGTCCTGGCTACAATGGAACTCCGGAAACAAAACGTCTGATGATTTTGCCCCGTCGGGGAGAGGGGAGTTGAGTGGCGGCGTCGTTGGGAGGCAAGCGAGAGCGGGAGGCGTGCTCGCTCGCCTCGAGCGCGGTTGCTTTTTTAATGAGTCGGGCTGGGAGGGTGGGAATTCAAACGACGAAACGCTGTAGCTCCCGCGTTGTACTGCTTTTCGTTAATTTTTTTAACCGTTTATTGCCCATTACAACCACGGGCTTCGTCCGATCGGATTGCCAAGATGGCGGGCACAACTAGATACCAAATCGGATTTTTGGGCGAAAGAACGAATTTTTTAGACCACGTTAAAGGCACAAAACGGCCCGGACGGGGGACGGCGGACGGACATTGCAAATTTGGAATCTCCAAGTCTTGAAACGTAAAGTATCAAATTTTGAGGGGGGGTTGTAAAAAGTTTTTCGTGACCGAAAACATAATAAACATATTATTCAGAATGAATAATAAACCAAAAACGGGCCTTTGCAGACTTTGTATTTGGACGGCTAAGGGAAGAAACGAGAATTGCGTTCATGAACCGTAGGCTAACATCTAAACGTGCAACATCCTATGTAGATTGTGGCGCACCCGTACTTCAATAAACAGTTAGAATTATTGTGCTACTTGGGCTGAAGAATTAATTTTTTGCATTTTTAAAGCTGGGAAGTTACATTCAATTCGTATGTTACCCGAGCTGAATTGATGTATTACTAAATCTCGGAAATTATTTTCGTTAATAGGTTCATCACCAGTCGAAAGCTGCAACATGTCGCCGATGAGGTCGCAGCAGTAGTTTTCTTGTTACCTTCCTCAGAAGGTTTAAGTATATCTACGACCGCGAAGCAGCCAGGCATCCCCAGCATTGGGACGTGAGGTTGTCTGCACCAGGCAGTGATAGGGGGGGATCCCCGACCTGCTGTTCCGAACTGGTAGGGAGACCTCTTTTGTGGCCTATATCAACCCATCAGGACTTCAGTGACCTTAACATTAGCTTGCTTGCTCATTTGTCCTTCCTCATTTAGTTATTCCGGCCACCTTTTTTTCTTTTTTTTAAATCTTTAACTGCAAGACCGCTTTCGTCTTGATAGTGACACGCCTTCCGGCCCCAAAAAGCCGAAAGGAAAGAGAATCAGGGGCTATATCCTTCGACTACTAAACTCGCATCATTTCATTAGTCAGCACAATCATTCAGAATTAACATAACACACCTGAACTGGCGGCATGAAGAGTCCTCTGACGAGATCGAATTGCCCATCGATCGGCTCCGGGTGGACCGTGTGGTGTTTTTTCTTCTGACTCGCGTCTCGTATCACTTGAATCGTCTTCACCCCTTGATTTCTCACCGATCTCCAATTTAACACCCAAACCTGATCCAAATGTGGAACGTAGTGAAGAGAAACAGGACGTTTGTCCGTAATAACCACCTGAAACAACGAACGCCCAACACAACATTTACGGCGCCAAAGTCGTTTTTATTACGTAAATTTGATATACCGAGTTGACTTACGTCGACGACGACCATTTGAATTTTGCTGATGACGAGAACTCGGTCTTTCATCGGTTGAGTGACGTAAACGTAGCGGTTGGCGACGTTGATCGCTTGTCCCCAACTGCAATTCATTCCTTTGTCACCGCAGACGTACTCCTGAAATTGATACGTTGTTAAGTATAGAGGATAAAAGGGTACTTCCTTAGCCGTACGAACCCTCCACACCCTTTAGACGCATATTTCCACACGCTCCTGTGAGCTTTTCGCGTTGATACTTCGGTCTCACCTCGCGTTCTATCAAGTAGTTTATTCCAAGACTGTAGAACCGTACGTACAACGTCATAGACCAGCGTGGGCCTTCCACCAGGGCGCACAATCCTAATATTGAAAGAATTTGAGGGTTCTGCGGGAAGACGCGATAAACATTACGCCACCACATTATTTATTTATTATAAAACCGGGCGAGCCTAATTGAAACAAATGCAAGTAACGAGAAGAGTTTCACATATATTGGACGAAAGGTAATTAGGCAAAGGTGTAGTAAAAAAGAAGGAGAAAAAAGGAAACCCAAAAGAAAGCAGAAGACGTATCAGAAATGGTTGACGTAAAAGTATTAAAAGAAGTGGGCGCAGTTTTGAAGAAGGAAGTTTTCATTGCGGGGGATACGCTGCAGGTCTATTTCCTTATTGATGACTGTTCCTAAACCTTCGACGAGGGTTATATCAGTCGTGGAAGTTGCGGTTTCGCTAATGTGCAAGAGGCCGGCCTCCGCAGCATCTACCGAACTCAGACCTGCGGAGGTACGGCAGGTATTTGGTCGTTAGCCAGTCTCCCAATAGAGAGCTGTTGCCCGTGTGTTACCGCGCGAAGGTAACCACCTGACGAATCCTGTACCCTCTGAGAGGAGGAAGACTGCACTGCATCGTTAGGTGGCACAGTGCACACCACTGTTTTTACTTTCCTTGGCTCTACAAAGTACAAAGGAAAGTTAATCGGCTGAAATGTACATTTTGAGTTTTCTTCAGATCTTTACGTTTCAGACCCTACTGAGAATGGTCTGTGTATGTTAACGATTTTAAGAGAAAACCACCGTACCAAATCCACGCAAACTTGATATCTAGCCTGCAGGTTACCATGGGACGCCAAAATGAGGGTATCAACAAAATCAACCGATAGTTAACCATAGTGATCAAAACACCAAATATTTTTTTTCTCAAAAATGGCTCTGATTATTTTGATTAAATTTTTTATATTGGTAGCTCACAATATGGCAATTATACCATAAAATTCTCATTTGTGGGAAAATGACGAGAGCAGCACAATAAATTACCAAAACTTTCGACGAAATCGTTTTCAGTGCGGTTTTTAGAGAAAACAACCGTACCAAATCAGTTGAAACTTGATGTCTAGCCTACAGGTTACTATGGCACGCAAAAAAAAGGGTATGGTTAAAATCCACCGAAAGTTAACAATAGTTATCATAGTGATCAAAACATCAATTTTTTTTGTCAAAAACGGCTCTAACGATTTTGATTACATTTTCTATATTGATTGCTCTCAACAAGGCAATCATACCATGAAACTCCCATTTGTGGAAAAATGACGAGAGCAGCACAATAAATTATCAAAGTTTTCGACGAAAATCGTTTTTAGCGCGGTTTTTTCCTTATAAACTCCGCTGGAATGTTAGTAGAATGTCAAAACAAATTGGTGTTGTAGTCCAATCCACTACCTATAGGGTGAGTGTTTAAAACCACTCATAAGAGATAAGGGGCTCACTCCAGAAATTCTGGAATTTCAACTACCGCCGTTTCGCTTACTACCAGTTCTAAAAGTGTTTACTCTGCAAAAGTAATTACTATCCTTCTTCAAAAAAATGGAATGAGCAGCACAATAAATTCCGGAATCGTAAGCTATACCACTGTCTGCTGCTGTGAAGGGTTGTTTGACCAAGTCCAAATTAACTGGGTGATGAGTGAATTGACGTAGAGCTAAGGAAAGTTGTGTGTTGCTACGCACCAGATATTTATGTTAGCGACCGTTGACGAGGCGCTTCGATACCATAACGCTACGAGGGTACGTCTTGAAGGTTAGGTAGCGCTGCGCCTTAAGTTATGAGCTGCGTTCTGAGGGCCTGTTCGTTGATAATGAACCTTTTCTCCTCTCTACCTTCGATGCAACTGAGTAAACCCTCACTGTGGGCCTAAGTGGGACTATTGTGTGGGTGTACACGAGCCACTTCGTGTCCTCTCAGCTTTCGAGGAGCTGGTGGTTTTTGATGCGGCGTCCTCAGAAACGCAAGACAACCTTGATGTCCATTCCAACGACCTCCTCCGGCTGCAGCTGAGGAATCTCAAGCAGTCTGAGGCGCACCGTCGCGTGACGTGTGTGAGTCGTGCAAGCCGAAAATGCAGCGTTCGTTAGAGCAGAGGTATGCGCCTAAATTCTGTGTTAAACTCGGTAAATCCGCGACACAGACGTTTGATACACAGGCTTACCCAGATGTTGCTTTACCAAGAAGTGGTGTGTTTCGGTAGCCCCAGGCCTTTTTGGAGGGCCGGGAAGAGGTTGCGTCGATGAAAATCGTGCTGGAAGACCTTCGACAAACACCGACCACGTGAAATCCCAAATCAGACAAGTGTTGTCTCATATAGGCTACACTGAAGCGCACTAGTCTCGCATTAAACAAATAACGCTTAGTTTGACGCAAAGCGCCGAATCTGTCCAGGTCCTCGGAATTTCCGCTCTTGCCCAACTGGTCGCACCTGTGGCAAGGTCATTGTTTCCCCAAAGGTCTTCGCACCTAAGGAAATCCCACCTGGTCGGTCATTTCCATCGGTGGATTTTCCCACCATTTCCCTCTCCTCCTTTTTCAGATTCCTCTCCGCAACTGATCCCTTTTCCCAACATCATTCTCTTTTCAACTCTCGGCCATGTAACTTCTCGCTCTCCCATACGGTTTCCCGCGCCAGTTCACCCGTTCCGAGTACTAGCCTTGTGTCGTCTTATTGTTCAAGACGTATAATACTGTCCTCCTCACGCTCACTGAGTTTCATTCTTATTTCGATACTCAAGCTCCCCCTTTGTGCGTCCAACGCTTAATAAAAACTCAACGAGCGCCGCAGAATCAAATCCTCGACTATTCCATGAAGAGTGATATTTACGAAAACACAATGCGTTTAATACCTGAGTTCCTGGAATGATGTCAGTCGATTGAATTTGGTGGTACAAACGGCAAGCGTTCGGTTCGTACACTGACACTCCCCAGTCGTGAAATGCGAAAAATCTTCTCTCTTCGTTGGGAGCGGCTGAAAAAAAAAGAAAAAAAAAGGCTTTTCTCAAAAACAGCTTTAACGATTTTCATTAAATTTTTTTACATGGACAGCATTAAATAGCGCGACTTCTTCTTCTTCTCGAAGCGCCGTATCCACAGAGGGCGTAGGCGACCTCTCACATATACCTGTGCTGTGTATCATTAACTGTTATACACAGGTATATGGTATAAGGCGACTGTACCATGAAATACCCATTTTTGGGAAAATGACGAGAGCAGCACAATAAATTACCAAAACGTTCTCCTCCCTTGCTGACGCGTTCCAAACTCCTGTTCTAGCCTACCAATTACCTCTGCGACCTGCCACTGCAGCGTATTATTTGACTGTCTGATCTGTCCAGATTCGGTTCGCTCAATCGAAGAAAAAATCCGCCGTCACCCAATGGTGCCAGCATGTCAAGATGCAGGTGGCTGAGGAAAAAACCCGGCTAATCCTCTTGAAAGGGAAAGTGAATAATCCACCCTCAATACGCTTTGGGCGTTAGAGAAATGGCAAGCGAGATGGGAATCCTCGTCAAAGGGTCTTCCAAAGGGTTGAGCCAGACCACTGGACGAGCCAGTTTCTCATGGGACACGGTGACTTCTATGCGCGGCTCCACTTCTTCTCTCTCAATGACTTTCCGTCATGCACGTCTTGCACCTCCAGTGTGGAGGAAACAAGAAACCACATACCACGGGTATAGTCAATACCTCTCTATGTAGGCGGTGTGGCACGGATGAGGAGACTCCCTAACGTGTTGTGTTCTCTGGTACCACTTCTCTGTGGTGGATATCAATGAGAACTCTTGAATTACCTGGCTTTCCTTAGGAGGGCAGGCATTGACCTGTAAGACATTAGGACTGGCACAATATGTGTTTGTGCCATTAGCTCCATATGAACAACCCACCACTAAGAGCTTATCGCCGACTAAGATCCCCCTCCAGCCACCACTGCTTTCGCCGATGATTCAATTACTTTGGTTCAGCTCGCCATTCCACCTCTCTGGTTCGTTACGTGATCACCAGCATCCCGAAGTAGTGTTTCGACGTATTATAAAAGGGTCATCAGCATCCCAACTATAATAATTTCTCCATTTACCAACCGGACGCTTACGACATTCCGATCTTCAACCTCTTCGTTTTTCTTCCAACAGTAAACTTTCACACACAGGCATGCTCCACGCCTATGGTCAGAACATTTATTTTAATTATTTTATCTCCAGTAGTGTGGACTTATCTGGTCGCGAATCGATCTGAACGCGGGTTTATTTTGGTAGTAGAGCCTTTTATTATTTGAGTTATTCGGGTATTTTCAGTGTGCCACGAAATATGTAGTTTGTTTTGCATTGATACTCTGAGCAAGTGGGTGTTTATTCCGCGAGGTGGTAGCTTTGCATTTCATCTCAGGTGCTTAGCTCACCATTGTCGTTGTCTGTTGCCTCTCTCCATTTGCGTTCGCTCATTTCCGCCATCGTTCTCAACCTACGCATCACGTCTCTTTTTAAAAACCAACTTGTACAACTCGACGGAGTCTGACAGCTCCGAGACCCATTCCATTCGATTCAGCATCGAAAAATACCAGTAAACCACACCAAACATGACCTGACTACAACTGGACGAAGAAAAACTAAATATTCCAGGCGCCCGTAGGCAATTGGCACAACGTGGCAAGGATACTTGTCAACGAGAATTCAGCTTCTTCACCGCATCAACCGTCCAGTAAAAACCTTATCACATTAAAACGGGCAGAGACTTTTTTGTTGTATTACCGTGAACCGCCACATCCGCCATTCTTTATTTGCACATTTTAAAAACCCACTTCTGGCAAATAAACAGCGGCGGGGGGGGGGGGCGAAGCATCTAAGCTTTTGTCGAATTTTTACTCTTTTCCTTCTCCCCTCAAGTGAGCTGTGCACCGTGGCCAAACGACCTATTGTGGCAGTCCTAATGTCTCACAGGTCCATGTTTAACCTCCTAAGTAATGCCAGGTAGTTCCTGCAAGAGTTCTCATTGATATCCACTCTGGGAGAAGTGGTACCGAAAACCAGAAGTCGCTCTGTCTCAAGTCTTCGGCACTGGGCCACACCACCAACATCGAGGTGTGTCGACTATACCCATAACATACGTGCGTTTGTTGATTCTGCAGTGCCCGGGGATGATCCCAACAATCTGCCTTAAGTCCTTCCTCTCTACCCACAGAAGGTTGTGTCTTATCTCACTTATTTGCTCTGAGATAAGTCGTTTTGAGTGTCTTACTCCCGCCGCATTCCAGACAGTCTGATGCAGTTTTCTGGTGTGTTCTCCCACTCGAACTCATAGGTGGGCACTATCGTTTCCGTGACAATGCTGAGCTCCATAAAGGTCTCCAAGTTCCTGAATATAGCCAGGTGTCCATTCGTCGCCTGTGGTATCTTAGCTATACCGAGCCTAGTGAGTCTGTGTGTCACCTTCATCGCCTCAGTCTTGACATAAATGTCAAGTATCTTTTGTAACTCTAATTATCGTGTTGGACTGTTACTTATCACCTCCCCCTCCCCATTTCTTAAATAAATGCGTCATTGAAAAAACTAACGTCAAACGCGGCAGTTTAAGTGTTAGGGGCACAATTGGAACCTGCAGTGACAAAGGAAGGGATCGAGGTTTAGCTCTTGGGTGTTTCAGCCGCCAAGAACTAGAAGAGCGAAGACGAAGTCAACCTTGAAGACCATGACTGTGATCCCCGAGTCAGCTCAGAGGCCATTCTGGTTCTGATTTCTGTTCTAATACGATCTAACTACATGCACGCGCGTAAGGGGTTTAAATTTTATAGATGTTGTGTATAATATGAGGTTGATGATTAATGACAAGTAGATTTCCAGGGAGGTAACTGTGGACCATTGGCCGCTCTGCTTGGGGCTTGGAGCTAAGAGCAAGAATCGTAACTATCATAAGAAAATTGGAGTAAGAGTGTAACATAAGGAAGAACAGGCCAGCTAACTTGTTATTTCGATTCATTGCCTTTAGTAGGGACGGCCATTTGTACGTTCTACTCTACTCATGTTCTTATTTTCAAGTCTAGTATTCCCTGAACTGTACTTGGCGGTACTACTCTGCTGTCACATATTCTCTCTTGTTATCTACTACATCACTCACCTTTATTATTGTATTACATCACTTGTATTTGTCTCTTTTCGTGTGTATATTAGTTAGAGGTGGGGGTGGAGGACCTTGAAGGGTGCCCCTTACCATTACCATTCTCTACCTTTCTCCTGGAGCTTATCTCTGGCCCATCGTTCTGGGGCCTCTTCACTCACCTATGGAAGTGTTAGGGGGGGGGGGGATTAACATTGAAAGCGATATCGCACTAAGAGAGTTGGGAAGTTAGTACGATGTCAAGCCGAATGCAATTGAAACAGAGTTTTATCCTCGAATTACATTACGGGAAGTTGTACCACCACAAACCCAGATCTGAGTGGGGGCGAACGGGAGCGCAGGCGACACAGCGACGAGGGAACTGGCTCGGTTACAACTGACAGCAGCAAAGTCTCGAGCGAATCGGGGCATTTGAGGGGCCCAGCCTGCATAAATGCCCCGGACGAGCCTCCCCTGAATCGAAGGGTTTGGTTCGTGCGGTTACAGAAGCTTAACTACTCCTGCTTGATGGAGTCCCCACAATTTGGTGGCCAACGACCTTCTCGAATTGCTGCGGTGTGAGCCTAACGCCTCTCGTGACTACCCCAGCATCTCACTGTGTCATGTAACCACCAGCAGTATCTTCTCGCCAACCTTAGCAGCCGTTGGCCGAGTTACCTCATTCCCACTTACCAATGGGACTAAAAGAATCTCCTTCGTGAAGGCGCACAGACATCCTCAAGCCCCAAGATCGAGAGGTCATGATATTTCTGCAAGGGGGAGTGATGTTACAAGCAGAATTGGAAGAGGTTTCGTCCCAGGTTACAAGAGCCAGAAGAGTAAAGACGAAGTCGCCTGCGAATGGGAGGGGGGACGCAACCAGAATCTGCTAGCCGAATGGGTGTAACGGCATAGGCCGCTTAAGCGGCCCGTTCGCTCATTGGACGGGGGGTTTTGTGTATGGGGAAGGCGCAGTGCGTCTGTTAGACTGCATCCTGCTGCCGGGTAATAAGGGATTTTGTTGTGTTTTGGGCACAGGGCGTTGGGTGAACTGCATCCTGCTGCCAGTAAGTAGAGGACTTGGGTTGTTTTGGGCGCTGCTGCCGGTTTTTTTGTTTTTTTTTTTTTGCGCTGGGCAGTGCTGGGTAGTGAGGATTGGCGTTTTGGGCGCAGGGCGTTGGGTGCGTACCCTGCTGCCGGTAAGTAGAGGATTTTGGTTGTTTTGGGCGCTGGGCGTCCGTTGGACTGCATCCTGCTGCCGGGTAGTGAGGGATATTTGTTATGTTTTGGGCGCAGGGCGTTGGGTGCGCACCCTGCTGCCGGTAAGTGGATGATTTTGCTTGTTTTGGGCGCAGGGCGTTGCTAGCCAGTTTGGTCGCCATTCTGGTTCTGATTCCTATTGTACTACCCCCCAACTAAAGGGATCGAGAGCTGCTATTTGTATACAGGAAACGAACCTTGCGTATTTCATCTCTATTACAAAAGAAGTGTCCTAGCTATCGCCTCACACCCGGATATCTCACATTACGGGCTATAATGTCAATCTTTAGTTTATTATTATATTTGCAGTGCACAGCTTACTCGGCGTGGGCTCTTCTTGCACTATCAGCGATGATATATCTTTCGTAACTCCTCCGACGTTCGTAGCTTGGCACATGTATGCCCCAGTGTCGGCATACGCGATGTTTCTCAACCTCAGTTCCGTACCATTTCCAATCAACATATATTTGTTGCCTCCCATGTTCAATTTGAGGGGCTCGTCGTTCTTCAGCCACTCAACCTTCAAAAAAAAAAAAAGAAAAAAAGTCAGTTGAAAGGTTGTTTATGTACGGAATATTATGTTAAAATGAATTAAAACGTTACCTTGGGAAAAGGTTCGCCAATAACGTGGCAAAACATGGACGCTTCTTCCTCAGGGCGCCTCGATTGTATTTTCGGTGTAACTCTAACTTCGGGGATAGCTAGAAAAAGTGTGGCAATACAATAAACATACCATCACACTGGAAAAGAACAAAACAAATGTCTGGTGCGTTGCAACACACAACTTTCCTTAGCTCTACAACGATTCACTTTGTACATGGCTTTGCCCACTTAATCAATTAATTTACCACTCAGTTGATTTGATTTACGGCAGCAGGAAGCGGTAGCGCTTACAGTTCCAGATTTTATTGTGCTGCTCGTACTCATTTCAGGACCATTATTGAGCAATTGGTACACAGATCATTAATGAGGCTATAAACACAAATTTTTTGAAGAACGATAGTAATTACTTTTGCATAGTTATTAGGTAAAAACGTTTAGAACTGGTAGTAAGCGAAACGGCAGTAGTTGAAATTCAGGAATTTCTGGAGTGAGCCCCATGTATCTCATGAGCGTTTTTAAACACTCACCCGTTAGGTATTGGATTGGACTACAATACCAATTTTTTTTAACATTCTACAAAAATTCCAGCGGAGTTTATATGGAAAAAACTGCGCTAAAAACGCTTTTCGTCGAACATTTTGGTAATTTATTGTGCTGCTCTCGTCATTTTCCCATAAATGGGAATTTTATGGTATAGTTGCCATGTTTGGAGCTAACAATATAAAAAATTTAATCAAAACCGTTAGAGCCGTTTTTGAGAAAAAAAATATTTCGTGTTTTGATCACTATGATAACTATAGTTAACTTTCGGTGGATTTTGTTCATACCCTTATTTTGGCGTCCCATGATAACCTGCGGGCGAGATATCAAGTTTGAGCTGATTTGGTACGATGGTTTTCTCTAAAAATCGTTCACAGACACACAGACCATTTTCCCAAATAGTGTTTTTCGGACTCAGAAGAGTAAAGATCTGAAGAAAACTCAAATTTTTTTTCAGCCGATTACATAAGTTTTATTTCTACATTGTAGAGCGAAGGAAAGTAAAAAACGAAGAACAGGACTCACGCACTTTGCTAGAAATATGAGTCCGTTCCACGAAAAGATAACTTACTGTGAACCGTCAGAACGTGAGTTTGCATAATGTCCGTGTTCCGTTGAGCGTGACAAGTGTAATTGCCGGCGTGTAAGAGTTGGATTTTGGTCAGATAGAGGGATCCGTCGGCGAATACTCGGACGTCGTCTTCGGCCAAAAGGGCGAGGTCCGCTTTGTTCCTTCGCCAGACGAGTGGAGGGGGAGGCGTTCCGCTGACGTCGCATTTTATTTCGACGTTGTCCCCGACTCGAGCGCTGAGATGATTGACCTCCAGAGCTTTGTCCAACGAGACGACGGACAGACCTGGAAAAAAGAAGAAAAAAATCTTCCCTGAGTGCCCTTTTGGTCAAAAGAGACAGTGAGTTGAAACGAGGAAGACAAGCCTGGACCGGTCGCGCCAACGTTCTGGATTTGAAACTTCAAGGCGAGGGGACTTCACGTACGCAACGTCCGTCCTGCCGTCCAGGCCATATGGTTGGTGGTTGTTGGCGAAAAATGGTTTAAAACACGTTGCAAATAATTACACGACCGCATATTATTCTCTTGAACGGCACGAATGAGACTTACCCTATTCAAACTGACGTCGAAAAAATATTAAGAACGAAGAATTACGCGCACTGTACACCTTTCAAAAATACACGTTGGAGAGGTGTGCTGAGGAAATTTCTCCGCTACGCCTTCTGAGGTTGATTATGACTCGTCGCTACAGACATAACGTCTGCAGTCTTTGGAAACCAGTAGGCACATCTCTGATACGTCCAGGATTACTTTGGGCGTTCCTCAGACGACTAGCTCTACCCTGCCGCCTTTCCCGACGACAAACTACCTCGCCTTGTTTAATGTTAATTTTTTATACGTTACTCCTCGGTACCTTCATTTTTTAATGATTGTCCAGCACATGCTGAAAGGTTGATTCCTTTACCCGGTGCGTCCGCCCAACCCAACGGGTTGTCCTTTTCACGTGATGCCGCGGGGAAGACCGAGAGCTGCCCCTTCAGTCGGCTTCTCCTCTGACAAAGGGATTAAGTTCGGGTTAACTTCCAAAGACAACGGATATACCTCCTTCTCCAACTCACAGTGCTCTTCCCAGAGACACTCTTCTCCCAGTGGACACTCAGTCATTTCGCTATCAACTCTGGTTCCAGTAACAGCTCGCACTTTCCTACCGATAGAGTTTCCCACGCCAGTTCACGCGTATTCCGAGTACTTCCCTTGTCTCGCTCTTTTGTACACGAACTCAGCTCCATTTATGCACATATTGCACGTACAATACAGTTCTCCTAACGCTCACCGACTTTCTTTTATTTCATTCTACAACCTCCCTCTCGTGCATCCAACAATAATATTATAATACAATAATTTTGATGAACACAATTATTCCGTGGGGCGTTAGGATGATTCCTTGGGTGATTAGCTCGTTGACATCCCACTTCTGATGACGAAGGTAAATAACAGTCACACCTATTGGCGCAGTGCTGCTCCTCCTTCTTCCCAGCCCTCTTCAGGGTTCATGGTGTAGGGCTCACACCAAACTACTCGATGATGGGATGGATTTATTAACAACACTGACGAAATCTCATTAGCATTATCTAATTATTGATAATACTAAGGAGATTGAAGTAGCGAAATTCCTCAGAAGCATGACGACAATTGTCAATGTCCAACCACATTCCTCGCACTGTGCTCTTCCAAACGGAACTGGAAGGAATGGCCTGTCATTTCTAGGCCTTGACGTCACAAGTCCAAGAGGGTGCAGTCCTAATTGCCCTAATATCTTCAGTCCCCGACATATTTATTATATAACAGGGCTCGCCTGCACGAATGAAATAAATAAACTATAGATATACCAACAATACAGGAAATGACAACTCATGTAAACGACGGTGCTTGTAGAGCACCTCCGGGGCCCTTCCTATTCGATTCAGCGTCGAAAAATACCAGTAAACGGTACGTAACACGTCAAACCTGAACAACAAAATTGACATTCCAGTCGACACTAGGCACTGTGCACGACGCGACAGGTCGAACTGATGGGAGACAGGAAATGAGCACATTATTCCGTTCTATCGTAATTACTTCGAGTTTGGTATCGTTTAGAAGGTATTTTTCTTCTTTTCAGCGACGCTGAATCGAATGGGAAGTGTCTCAGAGGCGTATGACTGCGTCTGAATGAAAAACAGTGAGACAATATTATGGGATTATCGTCTCTCTTGGGACTGGCACTGTTTTCCCTCATTGTCCACCGTCTCGCTTCAACTACCCATCAGTTCGGGTCAGCGCCATGACAATTGCCTAGCATCGCCTAGAATATGACAGTTTTCGTCGTTCCAGGTCAGGTCATGTCGCGTATCATTTACTGGTATTTTTCAAAGCTGAATCGAATGGTATGGATCTCGGATGTGCGAGACTACGTCAAGCTGCTCAAGGAGCATAATAAAAAGTAGCATAATAATTTGCAGCATTTATATACACGAGTTTCAAATCTCAGCCGTAAAGTAAAGTGGAACTCCACTCGATTCAAGTCCTCGGAGTTGTCAGAGTAATTTCTTCGCCTCTATAAATTGTGGGTGGTATCGGACGGGTCAAACTATGTTTTACTTCAACTCGAAAGTCGCGCAAAAACAAGGGTCAAAGAGTAAGCACTCGAAGCCAAGTTTATAACTAGGTTTATACTAAGAACCCCGATCAAACTGAATTTCCTCCGAAGGGCGAACCCTCGGCTTTGATTTTCCGTTTCACCTCGTTTTTCATCTTTTAACGTGTTTTCTCAAAAAGTTGACGTTTTGATTCGTCGCCTTCTCTAAACATCTAAAACGTCGGTCTTCTAACGAAGGTGAGAGAGAGAGAAACTCTCGACAGTGCTTTGAAAGTCGGTAAACGTTCATCAACGACGATGATAGTATTGGCAGAGTGTGGTGTGGTACGAGGGGTCGCTCTATTACTTAATAACGTCGATCTTTCAAGGCTGCACTCTTCGTCGAACTCGTTATTCTACTTGTTCGGCCCTTTTGCGGCTCTTTCCTCGAGTTTCTCGGTAAGGAAGTTCAATACAACAGGTCAATTCGGATCTGCTCCCTCCTTGATTCATTCTGCGTGGTCGAACCAAGAAGGGACAGTTAACCGTGGTTCTGAATGAACTAAAGATAAATCAACAATAAAAAAACCTAAAGACGGCTTCGTCTGAGGCCCTACCTGAGTACCGTGACTGTCAAGTTATAAAATGACACTTAAAAGAAGACAACTTAACTGGGCGCTATATTAATTCGAAGTCAAACTGCAAATAGGAACACCCCAGGCAGGGAAAATAGCAGGCATAGCTGCAGTGCCGACAAATCCTAGCAATTCGACACAATGCCACAAAGAAGGCGCATGGGGTGACTGAAAACTCTGTCAAAGCTGCCAATGCGAACACCCCAGGTAGGCAGAAGAGCGGTTATAGCTGCAGTGCTGATATCTGACAGCAATTCGACCAGCGATTCACAAAGAGGTGCATTTAGTCCCAGAAAAATCCATCAAAGCAGCGAATGCGAACACCCCAGGTAGGCGGAAGAGCGGATATAGCTGCAGTGCTGACATCTGACAGCAATTCGACCCGCGACAGACAAAGAGGTGCATGTAGTCCCAGAAAAACCCATCAAAGGAACGTATGCGAACACCCAAGGCACGCAGAAGAGCGGATATAGCTGCAGTGCTGACATCTGACAGCTATTCGACCCGCGACAGACAAAGAGGCGCATGTAGTCCCAGAAAAATCCATCACAGCAGCGAATGCGAACACCCCAGGTAGGCAGAAGAGCAGTTATAGCGGCAGTGCTGACATCTGACAGCAATTTTCCCCCTGACAGATGGAGAGGTGGATGTGGTGATTGGAAAATCCATCGGAGGTTCATATGCGACCATTCCAGACATGGAGAAGGGTGGGCATAACTCCAGTCCGACAAATGATAGCATTTCGATGAAAAGTGCGTGATCGGAGGCGTGCAAAGAGTAAACGGAAATAAAAGAAAAATGGAAGGAACTTACTGACCGTTAATCTCGACCGCGTTGCATCAGGACACACGTAATAAGTCGTCACTTGTCATCGTCGGGTAAAATCCTGAGATGTCTTCGGAAAAAAGATGGATTCCGAGCGATTTCCAGGGGGCTGGTGACTGTACACCTTCATCGACGTAGAGGATGAACGTAATGCGGAGGCTGTCTGACGGAATGGCCGATGACTATTGATTACTGCCAGAAATTCTGAGCTTGCGAAAATATTGAAGCTTTAAGAAGCGACAAACGGACGATGTGGTAGCTGAACTGGTTGCTGAGCTGTACAATACGATGACGGCAGTGATGGCTGTGACCTCTCTCCAGCAAGGATACTCGTACTTAACGCGTCTCAACCGCCTCAACTTAACTCCCGCGTTTTGAATGCGGGAGGCCTCTGAACACTGCTACTTGCACACTGCATTGTTTGCCACTAAGCTCCTTCGGGCTAATCTGCATCACTCCAAGGCTGCATTGTGGAGGCTGCAGTACGCGGTAAGTCGTGATAATGACATCGTATTGATTCAAGAACCGTGGGTAGTTAAGAGGGGGGTGGCGGGACTTGAGATGCCCGATTGTATGGTGCTTGGACAAAACAATAGACGGCTTAGGTCGTGTACTCGTTAAAGCTAGTGTTAAGTTCCTTCCGCTCTGGTCGTTGTTGACAGCCGCATGAGAATAGGGCGTTGGTCAATGAGGTTGCAGAAAATTGTCAAGACACTGAAGGATGACATTCAAAGTGTCACCGCGAACTCCACAGCACACCGTTTCAGGGAAATTAGAGCAATAACCGTGGAGGCGAGTGTTTCTTTAATTATCTCACAGCAACTACGTGGATATACTAAATCAGGGACACATACCAAATTGTGTGATTCCTAACTGGGAAGAGGTGGTTGATTTTATCTTTAAAACCTTCTGTACGGGTAAGTCCTCTGAATTCCCAGGATCTGACCTTACAAAAGTTCAACCTAGACAGGTACACACAGGAACCCTAGTAATGTGGACTGACAGGAGTACACAGTCCTAGCGATTTCTTTAGGTGCTGCCTGGACTGTGTCACTTGCCCGTATGATTGCGGGAGATGAGCACAGGCCGTTGTAAAACGACACGTATGATGGAAGTTATTACACAACGGTTTATTGTTCTGTGGCACGCCTAGGCGCAGTCTCACACCTCCGAGACCCACTCCTTTCGATTCAGCATCGACAAATACCAGTAAACGATACCAAACATGACCTGGCAATAAAGGGTGGGAGTGCGAGAAATGAGCGCCCAAGCCTGCTTTCTGTATTGTCCCGTTACTTCCTACAAGTAGTAGAATTTGCCTCGTTACTCTGCGATATCACTGTCTTCCATCTATTTCAAACCTCACAGACCCGCCTCATTCGACTAGGCATCGAAAAATTCCAAACCCGAAGTCGTCTTCAGCTGTCTTAAACCATTATTTGCTCTGGCCAGCTTGGAATCCTATAAATGTCCTGATCCAAAACGTGGGTGTATTATTCAGTATGAATAATGAAGCTAAAACAGTCCTAGTTCATATTTCAGGTGATTGTGTTTGTGGAGAGTTGAAACTTCTCTTGGTAGTGGTCAAAAGGAGGCATTCTCACGTGAACACAGAACTGACAGGGAAGTCGATTCTTAACAGTTGTACCATTGCTTGAAACAACTGTCTCTCAATGAAGGTTTCACGTGGTCAAAATGTGTAACAGTTGTGCGATGAGTATGAGTAGCGTGCTGACTTTCTACACCTGGCAGTTATAGCTATCTAATGAGGTAACAAGCCAGGCCAGTTCTGGCCCCCCGCCTTGTTGTTTTGAGGGGGGGGGGGTCTTTAAGACCAGCCCTCACCTGGTTGATGCAACCCTAAAGGTTTGTGCGAGGAGGGGTGGGTGTGTGGTGCCCAGGTTGATGTCTGCAAGGAAAGGAGGGAGCGGGGTGTGTAGGTGGTTGTGGGTCTCCCAAGGTAGGGCGAGGCCACGACTCAAGCCTAACCCGCCGAGCTGCTGATGCTTGGGCAAAAACGGCAAACAAGCGCCTGGCAGACTCGCTAGGTAGGAGCTAGCTCAGTGGCACTTCCGAGTGGGGGGGGGGGTGCGTACTCGGAATACGCCTGCCCCCCCCCCCCCACCCGGGCCGAGATCGAATGTGCGCCGTTTGAAGAAATAGGGGCGCTGATTAAAGGCTATGCCCAGAGAGTAGCTGGACCGTCGGAAATGGGGGTCCTGAACCGAGAAGATGATGGCGTGCAGAAGGCGCGCGGTGGGTCCCTCGTCCCACCGCTCCTGTGACAGTTATTGCCCCTTCCCACCAGCCGTGTCTACGAACACATAATTTCCCAGCGGCCACGCACAGCCAAGGTTTACATTACAAGTTACTAATCACTCGAACCACTTGCTCGCTCATACAACACTTGAATCTTCAAGAACCTCAACATAAACCAATATTTGCACTTCAACTGATGTACTGACTGCGGCCCGAGTTGATTCCGTTTTATTCTTCCAAGTTAAATGAATAGTTAATGAACTGTCAGATGTGAGAATGGAACGACGACAAAAGAAAGATAAACGCCCTCTGCATTTTAATTAAAGAATGTAGCCCTTAATAATGTAAAAAGGAGGAATGAGGCAGTAGCAAAAGGAAACTCCTATTATGCCGAGGATGATTATATTCACTGGGGAGGAACGCAAAGCTGAAAGAACAACGATATCAAGTCGCTCTTATCATTACACGACCATCTTGCACCCGATATGAACTGAATGACAACAACTATATGGGCTGAACAACGTTTTTCCTAATTAGTACAAGGACAGCGTACAAGACAGAAGTACTCAATATTCCTTATACGCAACCTGTCCCCTCCATGCTCAATAATCACACAACGTACCTCACTCTCACTTACATACTAACTAATAATCCAATCCACACAGTTTATATGAACTTATGAACTTGATATAATCGACGGTACAAAATGATTGTTTTTGGAATGGCTCGCCTGTACAACTGTTAAATTATAGGGAAAACTCATTTTGTATTATCCTTGAATTGACTGGAACTGTCCGGGAAAGAAAAACCTGCACTTGCAACTTGACGCAGTTTCACGCCTCCGATACCCGTACCTTTCTATTCAGCATCGAAAAATACCAGTAAATGATACGTGACATGACCTGACTACGACGGAATAGTGAAAATTGATGTGTTAGGCAATTGACATGGTGCGACGAGTCGAACTAACGGGTGGTCAGAGTGAGGCTGTGAGGCAGTGTATGAGCGTAGGTTGTCGACAAAGCCAACTTTCGCCATATTGTTCCAGGAGGTTCTTCAAGTGGTAGAATTGTCCTCACCATACCGTGATACCACTGTTTTCAATCTAGACGCAGTCCTACACATCTCAGACCCCTCCTACTCGACTGAGCATTGAAAAATACCTTCCAAAGACACCAAACACGACGTAATTGCGATAGAGAACTGCCCAAATATCGTTTTGACCTGCGCTGATTCCGTCAGTTCGACTAACTGCACCTGCTGATTGCCTCGGGTGGTCCAGAAGATATACATTGTTTCAGACCCGGTCATGATTGGTATCGCTTAATGGTATTTTTCGATGCACTACCTCCAGTCACTCGTCAGTTCAACTCATCGCACCATGCCAACTGCCTAGCGACACCTAAAAAATGTCAATTTTCGATGTTCCATCGTAGTCAGGTCATGTTTGGTACCGTTTACTGGTATTTTTCGATGCTGAATCGAATGACATGGATCTTGTGGGTGTAGTACAAACATTGTAGCTTGCTTTTAAGTGTCATTTTTCAGATTGTTGTTACAGCCACGTTATATTAGGATTTTTGGACGTTGGGTCGAATAGGATAGGTTACAATCATGCTTTGCTAGAAAATAATAAACCATTGTGTAATTTGCAACGTTTTTATGTTTAGAAGTCCTCTAAAATGACGGGGGGTCTTTCAGCAACCTATACACTAATTTTGTTCTTCACAGCTATTTCTGCGAAGGAGGTGCAAGCCGTGATAGCTCAGAATGAAGTTTGTCGAACATTAAATGATAGTTTTCTTCGATTTTCTCAAAAATTGTAACGGCCATTTGGACAACTTGTACACACATTTAATGTTCCCATAAAGCAGACCTATTAGTGACTCGTTGAAGTCCTTATAATAATTTGTTTCGGGCGTGACTCCTTCGATGTTACAGAGTGAAGATTTCGTCATTGGCGATTCCCTGGAGGGGTCATCGAGA
This sequence comes from Pachypeltis micranthus, assembly GCA_020466155.1. NCBI lineage: Eukaryota > Metazoa > Arthropoda > Insecta > Hemiptera > Miridae > Pachypeltis > Pachypeltis micranthus. Next base: position 9,290,876 of record CM035780.1, read on the forward strand.
AGCAGCGGTGCTTGTGGTCGAGGAGGCCGCAGCTAAGGCGGAAGCCGCTCGGACCTAGGTGATTGCCTTTGGGATTCTACGCTTCCTCCGGCCTCACTAGCTCTAAAAGCAGTTAGTGCCCAAAGCTTACACTGATCGAACGTGATTACGAATCTTCACATTCTCCCCAGCTCTTCTGGCATTTGAGGGGAGCTTATTCAACCACAAACCGTAGCGAAATCTACCACGAAGAACTAACATAATTTCACCAAAGAAGCCGACGGCTCGATAAACTCGCCTTTTAATAATAGATACGTTCAAGAAAACTGGCATTGCTGCAAATGGTTGAGTACAGTGCCCGATCATGGGAGCAATAAAAGTTTACGAAAGTACATAATAAAAATGTCAATACACCATCCTATCTGTAACGTACAGGTTCATGCGATCACGAGGACAAAATCTACAAATAACAACGATAAGTTCAGTTTGATACCTCATGTTGCAAGCGGCGATATTTGTCTTCATTCGAATGATTCAGAAGTAGTCGCCGTTTAATTATTCAACGGAGTGTGCGCAACAAATACGAATATTCTTAGACAATGATCAAAAAGACGAAACATTCGATTGATGACTTAATAACATTAATTTTGACTGACTGAAGCGCAAGTTCGGACCATCTTCTTTGGTAGGGGAATGCAAGATATGGCGTGTCTTCCCTCTCCTTTCCATCTTGTTACTATTTTAAAAACTGCACTTAATCGCCAGTCGTTTATTCGATAGGGAAGGTAACGGTGCCAATAGCTCAACCAGCGCGGTGTGAATTTTCGTCATAATTAGTGCACTACACTCTTTTCGACACCCCCTGCCTAATATTTCAACATATTACCCACAGCCACCCAAACAGCTCATGACCGCATCGAAGAACAATCTGGAAAGGGGGTTCAATGGGTGGCACACAAGAGAGGGAGCTTGAGTTGGAGTAAAAGGAATAAATAAACGTGGTGAGCGTGAGTGAGGACTTTATTGTGTGGTGTGTCTATATCCTTCACAATTGGTACTTCGGATATGAATTTGGATGGGTTTTTAAGTGCAGACAAGCGGGAGGGGGGTCTCTGAATAGGTGAACTGGTTGCAGGGAACGAGAGTGGAGAGTAGTGCAAGAGCTGAGAGACGGGTGATGTGTTTACGTTGGTTCGGTGAAGAGCTGTGAGTCAGAGAGGAGGTAAACCGAGTAGTGGGAAGTATAAAAGGGAAAGTCTCCGGTCGGCTTAGGAAATAACTGAACGGGTAGTCAGGACTTTCCCGCAGGTACGCACTAAAGGCTACAGGTCAGAAAAAGCTGGGCTCGATGTTCAGGAAAAGCCCAAAATTAGGAAGTCCTGTTAGGGGCTAGTGCGTATGATCTGAGCTCAAGATTTCAACTAATTCAGCGAGCACACAGACAACCCGTCGTAATCAGGATCATGTTACGTATCGTTTACTGGTATTTTTTGATGCTGGATCGAATGAAATGGGTCTAGGAGGTGTGAGACCACGTCGAGCTGCGCAAGAGAATAATTCACCGTTGTTTAACCATCAGCAGCGTAGTAGATTTTGCGCTATTCTTGGTAGCCCGTCGATTGAAATTGATTCACCGTCCGGAATCTGCGAAGCCGTCAAACGTTCATCCAATTCACCCGCGAAACGTTCAGCTAAAGAGTCCGACGAAAGAATAACAACTATACCTTGCAGAACACGGATTCTTATTCTCGTCGTGAGGCGTATTATCTGAGTAACAACTAGTTAACGGCACCATTACCTTCCTTATTGGATATACAGCCGACTGGTGACTTCGACCACCTTCTAAAGTGGTAACAAGATGAAAAGAAGAGACAAGCCATATCGCGCAATTTATTAAATAAAATTAATAAAAAATCTATGAATGCCAAGCAATTCGAAAATAATATGTACATCAACTAGCACATCGAATATGACAAGCAAACTCTCAAAGGCGTTTTTCGTCTCTTGAGATGTCCTAACGACAAACACACATAATGTACAAGAATCTAATTGAGAAAATAAAATTTAAAAAAAAAAAGTCATGTCATTCCACTAATATGCTAACATCAATAAGCGCTTGAACAACTAAGGCTCTCAAGTATCGACTGTCGGTTAAGATGAAAAGCGGGGGAAAGGGTCTCGAGATTAAAATTAATCCGATTCGGAGGAATTAAGTAAGAGATAGGGTATCAGAAAGTTTGACGGCGTTCAGGAAGTGGGAGTTTGACGGCGTTTTATCGACATCCCCCGGTTTCGCGTTATTATAGTTTAGCTTCCGCGGAGTCGTAGAATTATATAGTTTCGCAACTAGGAGCCCGGTGGGTGTCTACCATTCTATCCTTTTAGATAATTTTTACTTTATTCGACCTAAAAAGCGAGAACAAATTTTACTTCGGCTAATTACATAACTTTACATTCTACTTCGTAGGGCCGAGGAAAGTTAAAAGACGTATCAGTTCTGATGCAGAGTAGTGCAGTGGACGCAAGGTGGTGGATATCCAGGTGGGAAGAGGGAGTTCCCACTTTGAAGCTGGGGCCCTGGTGTAGTACACTGCTGGCTCAGTGCAGGGAGGCCTTGCAGGGGCATGTAACTTTAAGCCGAGAATTAGAGCAGCTATCCCATTGGGGTCGCTGGCCATGCTGTTCCAGGCAGAGGTGGCTGCGGCGACAGACTGAAGCGGCAGAAGATCTACATCATGATGTACAGTCAGGCCACTCTCAAGGCCATGGCGGCGTATTGTCTTACGTCGCTGCGGGTGTGGGAGTGTCTGACTGGACTGAAGGCCCTGGCTGAGGACAACAGTGTTACACTGTGCTGGGTGCTAGGGCATCACGGTATAGAGGGAAACGAAAGGGCAGATCCCTGTCGGCCCTGAGCCCATTGTTGGGACTACCAGAAGCAGTAGAGAAGTTGGCAGGGGCTGCCCAGCTTTAAACAGGCCAAACTCTCCATTCAACTCTCCAGAGGGAGGGCCAAGGTAGTCCTCGCACTGGGGAGGAGGGATATGAGGACCATACGTGGCCTGTTAACAGGTCATTGTCAGCTGAGCTACCTCCGCGCTAATATTGGCAAGTGTACGGTACAGGTATGCAGGTTCTACGAGGTGAGGCAAAAGACAGCAGAGCATGTGTTGTGCGTATGTGATGAACTGCCGTCGTGTGTTTGAGAAGCCCTTTCTTCAGCTGATAATGTGGTGAGGGCAGAGCTTGTGGATGTCCTCCCCTTTGTGCGGGGGTGGTGGGGGCGTATAGGCGACGTCACACCACGTGAGTCAGTGCCGTGAGGCCTGGGGGTGGTACAGGGAGGCTCAGCTCATGGACGCCCTTACAATAGGCTCGCTTGTGGCCGCAGTGAGGATATCGCCTGCATCCACCGTTTCAAAAAAAAGGAGATGATTGTAAATTGTGGACTTCCATCAATATAATAGGCCAACAGCTATGGGAGTGCAAAGTACCCACACCACAGTATTAATTTTTATCAAAGAAGAAGAAGAATAGATTTTAGATCCTGATCTAATTCATGTGACAAAACGAACTGTTTCCAATGAATTGAGTCATGCAGTTTGTAGTTTAGCTCGTTCCATCAAGTCAAGAGAGGACTTTCCAGGGTCTACCAGAACCAACCCTCAGCTGCCCCTTAAACACCTAACGCTTCCCTAATTTATTTCCGGAATTTCGTTAATATAGTTAGAGAAATCGGGAGAATTTGCGCCTTTAAAAGTAACGAGCGGTTGGAGCGGCGTAATTTCTAGGCATAATGCACAGACAGAGCAGGCAACATCGACAGACACCTATCACACCAACTCAAATCTGAAGCCCTCGGTTGTTTTCGTGTCGCTTATTTGTTTTTCTTTCGAACTTACTGTATAACTTACTGAACGCTGAGTAGAACTCATTCACCGACAAAAGGTTGTCTCGATTCGTGTCGTCGTACCTCAACAAGTCAGTTAGCGAGCAGCCCTCGCTCAACGTGCCCAAATGTTCTTGATCCGATATCTGTAACGAGAAACGAACGAAGATGAAGCGCACGGGAGGAAGAGCTTGAGTTGGAATATGAGAAATGGAAGAGCGTGAATGAGGACTGAATCAACACTGGAGACCAGGGGGTCTCTGAATAGGTGAACGGGGTTGTGGGAGCAAGAGCGGAGTGTGAGTGAGTAGTGCGAGAACTGACAAGCGTTAAGAAACGTTAGGCAAAGGAATGATTTCAGCACATATTTCACTATTTATGAAATTCCTGGTATATATGCATTGATAGCTCATTGCACTACCATCCTGATTTTTCCCTCAAATAGCCATGAAAGATTTATAAGAAAAAAACTGCACTGCAGTAAAATTTCGGCGGAACTTACTGCAATTTATTGTGCTGTTACCCGCATCAATTTCTAAATACATTATCACAAAAATGTCATGGTGGGGTTCTGTTATTCGTTGCTGAACGCACAAAGTCCAGTGTTGGCACGCAGCAGTTATGATCATTCATCTACAAAGCACACATCCATGTCAGGGGGTCGCAGATCTGGCGGCTCTTGGGCTCTTCATTCCACATGGAGGGGGGCAGATTCAGTCCTCAGAGTCCATGTGGGTGGAACGCTCTAAACGGCTGTTCCAGGTTGAGGGGAGTGGGAAGGCGGTGGCACCTAGGCCTCTTTTGTGGTCTATCTCAACCCATCAGCACTTCACTTGTCCATCTTCCTCCAGTTATTTCGGTCATCCCTCTTCTTCTCTTTGACTGAAGCAATAACCAGCGTTTACTGGTCAAAATCAACCACCTAGACATGGACTTTGTCCATCTGCCCAACGGGGCAACTGTGCCTATAAGAGCCTGAACCTGTTGTGCAGACGCGAAGGGGATGGTAGGGGCTGCTCAGCAATTATGATCATCTATCTACAAAGCACGCATCCATGGCAGGGGGTCGCAGTTCTGCCAGCTCTTGAGGTGTCCCTACTCTTCATCCCATATCTGGGGGGGGGGGGAGGGGGTATCTGAATGGCTGTTCCAGATGTGGGGAGAGGGACGGTTGCACGTAGGCCTCTTTTGTGGCTTATCTCAATCCATCAGCACTTCACTTGTCCATCTTCCTCCAGTTATTTCGGTCATCCCTCTACTTCTCTTTGACTGAAGCACTAACCAGCGTTTACTGGTCAAAATGAACCACCTAGACATGGCCTCTTTTGTGGCTTATCTCAATCCATCAGCACTTCGGTAGTCTAACTGTTCATCTCTTCCTCCAGTTATTTCGGTGACCCCTCTTCTTCTCTTTGACTGCAAGCACTAATCAGCGTTTACCAGTCAAAATGACTCCACCAACCACCTAGCATCGACTTTGTTCATCTGCCCAACGGGGTAACTGTGCCTATTAGAGCCTGACCCAGGTGTGCAGACGCTGAGGGGATGGTAGGGGCTGCTCAGCAATTATGATCATCTATCTACAAAGCACGCATACATGGCAGGGGGTCGCAGTTCTGGCAGCTCTTGAGGGGCCCCTACTCTTCATTCCACATCGAGGGGGGCAGATTCAGTCCTCACAGTCCATGTCGGGAAGAAGAGTAGGTCCAGGTAGAACGGACTAACCAGCGTTTATTAGTCAAAATGTCCACCAACCACCTACCGTGGACATTGTCTGTATCACTAACGAGACCTCTGTTCAGGTGTGGAGTCATTAAGGGGATAGTGAGAGTTGCCATGCAGTTATGATCATCCACCTACAAATCACACATCCCTGTCTGGGGGTCGCAGCTCAGGCTTCTTTCTCGAGAAGTCCAACGCCTCTTCACATCGATGACGGGAGCTGATTCAATTTCTAGAGCCGACTTGGTGAAGAAGAGTAGGTGCAGGCAAAACGAATTAGGCTTCTCCTGCCTCAGGCAGGTCCTCAGGTTGCTCAAGCTCCAGTAAAATAAAATGACGGTACGGGAGGCTTCTTCCCACTCTGCCACAGGCACACTGCCCTAGGACAACCACAACCGCGTGTTCGTTGCAAATGTCCACCTACTGATTGATGGTGCAGGGGAAGAGTAGTCAAGTCTAAACGTTGGGTACGCTTCCCAACAGGTAATGAGCCTCTGCCCAAAACCAACAAACAATGCACCTGGCGCACTATTGCTAGTTTCGTGGTGTACAATTTTTAACGAATTGGTCGAAAAGAATGATACCACCTTCGCAGCACATCAGGATAGTCCTAAGAGCATATCAGTTCAATGGATTACGGAATGGACAAAACAGGGTTACGAGAAGGCGGCAAAATGTTCAAGAAAATGAAGTATGTATTCATATTTTATACTAACCTTTTGAAGCTCGGCTTTATCAAGCTTGTCGTCCTTGTTGAGGTCGTAGTATGTGAACATTGTGCTGACTATATATTCCTTTCCGCTCCTATCTCTTTCTTCTGATGTACTTTTGCTTTGTTTCAATAGGTTGTCCTGAAACAAAAGTGAAGACTATCGACATCCGGGCTTTCATGAACGTTTTTACCCTTCTTTAGCGGTGAGGGGCACATAGTAAATGATGACTGCTTGTCATCTCACCTTCAGCCACACCAGTTCGGTGTTCTCGGGGTATGGGAATCCCAGAGCATTCGATGTATCAGCTCATTGCCAATTTATGCCATGCCAACACCAGGAATTACTGACAGAGTATTTTAACTGTTTTGGTTTCTTCAGTTTCCTCACACCCTTTCCGCAATCTCACTTCTCAACCCTTACTTGCCTCTCCTCTTTAGGCACTCCTGGTCTCAAACACGCCCAGTGCCACTCCACTCTCTCTTGCAAGGTTTATCTGTACAGGTTACTCTTTTGGTTCCTTCAGTGGACATTTCCTCGCACCCTTTCCCCAATCTCACTTCTCAACCCTTCCTTGCCACCCCTCCTTAGGCACTCGTGCTCTCAAACACGCCCAGTGCCACTCTACTCTCTTTTACAAGGTTTATATGTACAGGTTATTCTTTTGGTTTCTTCAGTTTCCTCACACCCTTTCCCCAATCTCACTTCTCAACCCCTACTTGCCTCTCCTCTTTAGGCACTCCTGCTCTCAAACACGCCCAGTGCCACTCTACTCTCTTTTACAAGGTTTATATGTACAGGTTATTCTTTTGGTTTCTTCAGTTTCCTCGCGCCCTTTCCCCAATCTCACTTGTCAACCCTTCCTTGCCACTTCTCCTTAGGCACTCCTGCTCTCCAGCACGCCCAGTGCCACTCCACTCTCTCTTGCAAGGTTTATCTGTACGGGTTACTCTTTTGGTTTCTTCAGTGGACGTTTCCTCACACCCATCCCCCAATCTCACTTCTCAACCCTTACTTGCCTCTCCTCCTTAGGCACTCCTGCTCTCAAACACGCCCAGTGCCACTCTCCTTCACACCCACGCAATCTCACTTCTCAACCCTTACTTGCCTCTCCTCCTCTCCTGTCTCCTCTCTCTTGAAAGGTTTATCCGAACAGGTTACTCATTCAGTTTCTTCAGTGGATGTTTCCTCACGCCCTTTCCCCTATCTCACTTCTCAACCCTTACTTGCCTCTCCTCTTTAGGCACTCCTGCTCTCAAACATGCCCAGGCAGTGCCACTCTCCTCTCTCTTGAAAGGTTTATTTGTACAGGTTACTCATTCAGTTTCTTCAGTGGATGTTTCCTCGCACCCTTTCCCCAATCTCACTTGTCAACCCTTCCTTGCCACTTCTCCTTAGGCACTCCTGCTCTCCAGCACGCCCAGTGCCACTCCACTCTCTCTTGCAAGGTTTATCTGTACAGGTTACTCTTTTGGTTTCTTCAGTGGATGTTTCCTCACACCCTTTCCCCAATCTCACTTCTCAACCCTTACTTGCCTCTCCTCTTTAGGCACTCCTGCTCTCAAACACGCCCAGTGCCACTCCACTCTCTCTTGCAAGGTTTATCTGTACAGGTTACTCTTTTGGTTTCTTCAGTGGACTTTCCTCACGCCCTTTCCCCTATCTCACTTCTCAACCCTTACTTGCCTCTCCTCTTTAGGCACTCCTGCTCTCAAACATGCCCAGGCAGTGCCACTCTCCTCTCTCTTGAAAGGTTTATTTGTACAGGTTACTCATTCAGTTTCTTCAGTGGATGTTTCCTCGCACCCTTTCCAAAATCTCACTTGTCAACCCTTCCTTGCCACCCCTCCTTAGGCACTCCTGCTCTCAAACACGCCCAGTGCCACTCCACTCTCTCTTGCAAGGTTTATCTGTACAGGTTACTCTTTTGGTTTCTTCAGTGGACGTTTCCTCACACCCATCCCCCAATCTCACTTCTCAACCCTTACTTGCCTCTCCTCCTTAAGCATTTCTACTTCCTAACTCGTCCAGTGACACTCAGTCTCTAGTAAAGTTTGTCACATGTAAAAGTGGAGCTTCCAGCTGTTCGCAGGCAAAACTCAAGACATCTGTAGGGAAATTCCTTCCCCCTTCCACTACCACCTTCAGCTTTCGATGTTCCTTTTGGCCAAAAACTGCTGTTGCGAGTATCTGTTTCACAAACGTTATTAGGTGCTGAGTGAAGATGATAATAACGTTACCTTCATGACGTCGTACTTCTTCAACGTGCAGTCCGGTTGGTAAGACTCATATCGGGCGAGGGGCTCGTCGCTCCCTTCTTCCCCGACTGCCGTTGACGGCGGCCGATATTTGCCATCCTGCCCCCCAACTCGAGCTGTCGTTTGCTTGTTGCGCGAGGTCGAACTCTCAGTCGGCGGCTGTACATCCGTTGCAGTTTCCACGGGATCTGAATTGTGCGTAGAGTCAAGGTTACATCGGTAAAACGGTAAATACTGGAGGCAACGTAAATTCTGAATGGTTAAACGGTAGGGGGGTACTTAATTAGCGAGAAATCATTGCAGCGGTAGGGCCCGCTGTTCCAAAATAAATGTTCACCCTGGCGTATAATCTAGTTGCAACTCATTACGGTTACGAGCCAATTAAACATAAATCGTGGGAGTACCTTTTTGAAGGCATAGAAAGGCGTGGTCGACGGTGATTTTCTCTCCCAGAAAACAGGAAGCTCTGTGGAGGCTGCAGTGATTATTGTAGAGTTTGCCGTCCGAACCGCAAACGAGGCTTTTGTGCGGAGGACAAAATTCAACGCAGACGCAGCGGGCGACGCCACCCTGAACTCGACATTCCTGCCCTTTGGCGCAGTACTTCACCAAACACGGATCTGTCGAAAGGAAACAATCGATCATAAATTATGAGAGGTAACGTATTGCATGTTTGCGATTCTGTTATTAGTAGATGCAGTAAAAACTATTTTAACATGAATCTCATCGGCACGGGCAGAGGCGTGAGCTGATACACTGAGCATTGCCTACCACAGGAAGCGGATGGCAGTGGTGCAGGGGAAGTGGATTTGCTTGCTCTCCAGGAGGCAGTGCTAGTGGTGGTGAATGTTATCCCAATCCCCCTTCTAGCAGCCAAGCGGAAGGAGCTGTACCCAACAAAAGGACAACCACAGTATGGCCACCAGAGGACGAGGAGAAGGGGCGTGATACTTGAGAGGTGGCAAGATGAGTGGGAGACAGTCCAGAAGGGGCAGTGGACCAAGCAGCTGATTCCAGCACTTTGAAGACGCCGCAGTGAGGTCGATCTCTACCTCACTCAGTTCCTAACAGGACAAGGAACATTTAGGGCTTACTTACACCGAATTTGGAGGGCTACAAGCCTAAACTGCACTGCAGGGCAATGGTGGGTGATGCTTCTCATGCTTTCTTCTTGCGCAAGAGGTGAGCAGGCTGGTGGCCCCCAGTGGAAGACACAGTTGATCAGCTCACGCCAGCGACATTCGTCCTATCCATGCTGCACTCAGAGGAAAACTGGAGGTGCATAGCTCAATTGGCCTGGGCAGTGCTCAGCCAGAAGAGACTGGAGCTAGCTGATCCAGGGCCAGTATCTCTCAGAGATCAAGAATGAAGACACTGAGGAATGACCCAAACTCCTGGGTAGTATCAGCAGGCAGGATCGGCGAAGGAAGCATTTGACTATAGTTCATCGTGCACATTTAGATCATGTAGGCATTGGTGGAACGTTCAGCTGTCATTGATGACATTCCATTGCTTAATTCCTTTACGCTGGCTGGCAGCAGGAGAAGTACCAACAGCCATCAACATTTTTGGAGCCCACGGCACCATTAAACGAACGGCTGAGCATTTTTGAATTTCTAGACGCTAGTTCTTGGAGGATTTGTGCTTTAGAATCTAGTTAGTCATAAAAATGATGTTGCTTAACCAAAAATTAAAGGAAGGCATAAGCACCCGCATTGGAACAATCAACAATCTGAAAAATTCTTAGGTTTATTGAACAATAATATTTCCATCAAAACCTACTCTGCTCGGTGATGGCAGACGGATTCGATTCGTCGTAGTCCTGCGGCGACACAGTCGACTGTTCGGTATATCTGGCCCACTGAAAATCAAATATAGTAAGAACAATTTGAGCGAGTCAAGGGAACAATCTACATCGTTATTATAATAATCTTACATCCTGCAAAGTGAAACAGACGAACTTTCCACAAAATGTGAAAATCAGAATAACAGAATTAGAATCTGCCACGGGGCTAAAACAACCAAGATCCATCGTATTACGAACGACCTTGAGAACTGTTGTGACTCAACGCTTTCCCTGCTTGTTAAAGTAACAATGGAGTTACTTCCCTATTTGTGTTCACGTTAACGTCACCTAAAATATATCAGTACTCAATGGGGAAATGAGCCAGGCCAGTGTTGGCCTGCCGTCTCATTGGTCCGGAGGGTGTTGCACGCGCCTCTACGCTGAGTCGCAGCGCGGCAAATGCGCAGAGCTAGTTCTGGATGGGACATGTCTCCCAAGACCTTGAGTCACTAGGGCACCATGACTCCAGGCCTTTCCGCCAGTTGGCCCACGCCTGGGCGAAGAGGCGAAACCGGCGGTACTCCACCCTGCTAGAGAGGAGCTGTGAGACCCCTCCCGCTGCAGGAAGCCGTGCCCTCTCGCGTGTAACGCCGTAAAGGCGGCAGGTGAAGAGGACGTGCGATGCACTCTCCACGGTCTCTCCACAGGGGCAGTCGCTGAAGGTGCGGCTGCCGATGAAGTGCAGCCGCCCATTGAATGCTCCATGGCCTGAGAGTAGCTGCACTTCCGCGAATGTTGGCTGCCACCAGCCCATCCGCAGCCTTCCCTCGAATGAGGGGGAGGATGCTGTGGAGGTGCCGTGCCGTGGGACCTTCGTCCCATACATCAGTACTGCGCACGTTGTCCCGTCTTTCAATTAAAGTCCCTAATGATTCAAGATAATTATTATTCAAGGGTCCGGGGTTTATACTAATCTCGGATCGGGACATAACAAGAGCCCTTAGATATCCCAAGTTACAAGTGGAAATCCACAGTTACGTTGTAGAATCGGCCGTTAGGCAATAAGAAGCCACTTCCTTCAGTACTGAGCTGTATTCCACAAGTCTATTTTTCCAAGCATTTATAGCCTTTCGTCCATGGATTGTCGCTGGATGGAATAGAACAGCATTCAAGCAACCCCCTCGATGGCGGTCACGAGGTTCATCCACTGCTTTCTTGTTCACCAGCGTCTTCACCATGGTTCCTTAACTCTAGGAACCACTCCAATGAGCTAACCCTCGTTCCGTTCTATGCCATCTTGAGATCCAACAGTGTGTGAGAGTTTCAGCGAATCCCCGAAAAATACGATCAAACATTCGCTGAACTTGTAGCTATGTCGAAGCTTTAATGCCGAGTCGAAGAGAAGGGCGATAAGGAAGGGGCGCCTATTTTTCTTTCACAACATTATCAGGCAAAAATTAAGGCCATCCCGAGCTCTTATCCTACACCCCAACTTCCTTCAGTGTGTGATTCTTTATCTTTGACCGCTAGACTACGATCATTAGGGTGCCAACAATGGGAGCCAGGCTGCGCATCTTACTTCTCACTCACTGGCTGCTGCTGGAGTGGACGACTGTAATGAACAAATCTTGTGAGTTTGAATCCCTGCAAAATCCGACCCAACATCCGAAGAACTTGTGGGTTGTCTACTTTTTTTCCACAACATTGTCAGACAACAATTATGGCAATCTTGAGTTCTGATCCTGCACCCCGAGTTTCCTCGGAATTCGAATCTTCGTCATCGACCACGAGAGTACAATCACTAGGATGCCAACAGTGGGAGTCAGGTTGTACAACTCCCCCCACCCACTAGCTCGTGGGCAATGGCATCAAAGGGGCCTTCAATACGGTTTGGTGGCCAGTTATACTGACATCCCTCCTTCACGCACAATCAATACCCCACTAACTCTTCCGACTGCTCTCAAGCTTCCTAGAGGACAGAGCTGTCACAGCCAGAGTCGGTGGTCGACGGGCCCATCTCGAAATCATGTTAGGCTGCCCCTGGAAGCACCCTCCTCTGATCCACATTCATCAACCCTCTACCGGAGCTCCTAGAATCCAAGGGCTTTACGCTCATCGCATTCGTGGAGGACATCGCGGCGCTAACTGGCGCCAATAACCCAGGCACAGCCAAGCTATGGTCCAGCAAGCAACTAGGCTAATCGAGGACTGGTGCCAACAAGTCCGCCTACGGCTACCCATACAGAAGACGCAGATCGTCGCGCTAAAGTCTCCGGTTGCCCTGCCGTACCAAGTAATCGAGATCTTCCAGGGTAGCCGCGTCAGAATTACGCCCACTGCTAGATACCTTGGGAGCAGTCACCTTTGCCCAGCTCCCATAGCAACCTGGTATTGATGAACCTCGCTTCCTTCGCCTGCTACCAGCGCCATTCGTTCATTGATGCCGTGGAATGAATGGATATCGGTATGACAGAAATGTGGGACAAATGCCAATTGCCAAGGGAGCGAATAAAACCTTGCTAACTAGGCCTTCCCTCTTGGACTGACCTTGAGAGCACTCATGTTCCATCTCTCTCCGCATTCTGTCGAAGACGAACCACGGATTGCTCACTCATTTCTGAAACCTGTCTTTTTGTTTCGTTTTACTTTTTTTTTTGGAGGAAATTCGGAAACGCTCGCTCTTTTTCGATTTCCCTAGGGAGAGGGAGAGAAGATTGATCCAGTATCCAAGCGAACGTTGGCCGATACAACCGAAGCTTTCATCTCGTCACCACGCTTTATTCCGCTCCTACGGGAGCTCTTTAGACACTCCGTTCTGCTTTAGGAGCTTCCCAGTTCCTTTGGTGACGCTACAACAATAAGAACGGAAAGCACCTATTGCTTTCGAGAAACATTCTTTTGTGCGCTGACCCCGGTAACGCTGTCCTCTCGGGAGGAGTCACGGGTAATAAGAACGCTCTCCCAACGCGTGCTCGCTTGACTACCTCTTGCAGCAAATCATGCTCAGTTCGGGGTAAAGACCAGCGAGCTCTTAACCAGGATTTACCCGAGTCTTGGGCTTCGGAGTCCGACAATACCTTATTGCAGAGCGATATACAGGGTGCTTCACAAAAATGTATACACACTTTGAACTTCCATAGAAAATGTATTTACCGTTCTACAAAGTTAAATTTCAGGAAAATAGAAAGCTGAAAGTCCAATGTAAATGAAACATAACACAAAATTGCAACCTTCGATCTGGATCGTCGTCATTTAGCTGTTGCACCAGCCTTGGAATGTAAACACGATACTTGCCTCTCTTCAGAATGCGTAGCACGCTGCTAGCACTTACATAACTTTCACGTGCCCCTTGCCTTGAAGATTTGTTAGGAGAGCGTTGAATTGGTTCGAAGACTGCCGTTGATGACCCATCACTTGTTGCTGTTCGAGGCCGACCTGAATGACCTTTATGCACACCACACACTGTTCCATGAACTTCGAATTTGTCTCGTATGCGTGTAATTGTTAATTTTGAAGGTGGTTCTGTATCATACTCCCTTCTCCACTGTCTTTGAACTTCATTTACATTCTCAAACTTCCAGTACCACTTAATAACCTGCTTACGTTCTTCAAAACTCGAACGTACGTCCCCCATGTTGATATTACAAATTCCAACTGTTTGGGCTTCGTTGCGAGACGGCAAGCTCGGCATCCAGCGACAAGTTTCCTCTTGCCCATCGTCTTCCCCCGCCACTCCTAGCTTCTTCCGACGAGCCGCGCGAGGCGGGAACCAGTGCTTTTCGCGTCGTCTTCCGCCCTGGACCTTCGCTATTTTCTCTCAAAGTGTGCATACATTTTGTTGAAGCACCCAGTATATGGATAGGCTGTGAGGTCATGTTGGGTGGGGGCTCAGCGTGGCGAGGATTCAACAATAATAAGTATTGATCAATGACCCCCTTGCACCTCTTGGGTCTCAGATGAGGATCAGATTTCTCTTTATCAATATCACCAGGCAGAGGCAGCCTATGGCAACCGCGAATGTTGGGACTCGCACGCGGTAATCAAATGTCAAATGCACTCAGATCGGCAGAAAACCTAATAAATACTATCTTTTGAGAAAGCTGGGTGATTGAAACGCTAAAAAATTCTTTTGAGTTTAACGAAAAAATAAATGAAGGACTTGTTGCTTGTGAATGTAAAACCCAATTTCTTGAACAGAAAGATTAAATGGAGGATCGAACAAAAATACAACTAACAATCAATCAAATAAACGTCTTCAGCAGCTCTCTTTGTTTGGAGAAGTGAAATTCTAAGAGGCAGGAAATGGCCAGCATGTCTACCCAATTAGCACCAACTTTAGATACTATGCCAGGACAGTTATAGTGTCGCAACCAAGTTTAGTTAGTGGTAGACCATTTGGTCGCATTACGTTCACATTTCTCGTTCCACACTCACTCTATTTCACTTATCCTTCGGCCGTCACTCAACTCGTCTCTCGTTCTGAGTGAAAACAAAGCGCCTCCACGTCTCATGAGACGTAAGAATGAAAAATGTGGGCGTGGGTATCATATTAAGGAGCACACTGTGGCCGGATAAGCTTTCACTAACGATTCCTGTCGGAAAGAACGTTTGAGAAAACAAAAGTTTCCGACTTGGCGGAAGGAAAACGAATGAGAAATTGACTCGCTGCGAAGAATCGTTCCCCGGAGAACAAATGTGGGCGGTTGTTGGTTGTTCCGAACAAGCAACACACTCTTCGACCTCTTACTCTTCGGACGACTTAAAGATGAACAGAAAAACGATCAAGCTCCGCTAGTTTCGCATGAGAAAAGGGAACAATCTAAAGAACGAGTTTGTAAAAGTCAGAAGGTTTTCGACTACTTGTCCGCCCATTCAAGTTGTAAGGGAAGACGCGTAATCAGCCGAATTTCTAGTTTCCGCTCCCCAACAATTAAGGAATACATTCGGTTCAGGGCGAATTAGTAGAAACCTTGAGCTCGGAACTTCCGCAGTTGCGCCTGATGGGGAGTTCTGGTCTCGGGCGTTCCCCTACCATTCGAGTTCAGCTCCTTCGACCTGGAGCCTGCGATGGTAGCTGCTGGAAAGTCCGAACTGCCTATTCAGTCAGCTTCTCTAACGGATGGGCGGCTCAAGTTTATAAAGTTATTTCCAAAGTTGACAACGGGTTTTCCCTTTTGGACTTGCCAAAATATCCACTTCCTACCTTTTGGTTTACCTCCTCTCCAACTGACAGCTCTTCCCAATGAGGTAACAAGCCAGGCTAGCACCAGCTCATTGTTGCAAGATGAGGAGGAGGGGGAGCCATTCATGAAGGGCTCTGGCTGGTTGTGCACAGCTCTACATTCTGGCACAGGAAGGGGTGTGCAGGATGTAACATAGTGCCCCTATTGAGCACTTTGATGAGTGAGCGGGAGGGGTTGATGGCAGTTCCTGTGAGCCTGCCTTGGTGGGGGGTATATGACTCCAGTCCACGCTGCTGGGCTGCCACGGCGTGCGTAAATATTGTGAACCTGCGCTGGGCTGACCTGCTGGAGAGAAGCGCAGCACTCCTTCCTCTCGTTGAGGGGTCGAGGGAAGAGGACATGCGATGCACTCTCACTGAGTCCTCCTCCACATCGGCGCTTGAAAATGTATAGCCCGTGGACAGCAAGTGGAATGCAGGGAAGGATAGGTGCTGCTCCATCATCCCCAGGCAGTTCTAGATGGAGGGGATAATGACGTGCGAATGCCACGCTGAGGAGCCCAAGTCCTACTTGCGCCATGTGTCGAGAACCTAGTCGAAAGTGAGCTCAAGTTGGCGGTCGACAGAGACCCTCAGCCGTAATGCAGGAACCAGCGACCCCAGAGCCCCTTGGTAGTCCGGCTGAGACCCAGCAGGGGGTACTGTTACGGGACGAACCAAACCCTTCGATTCAGTGGAGGCTCGTCTGGGGCATTTATGCTAACTGGGCACCTCAAATGCCCCGATTCGCTCGAGACTTCGCAGGAGTCAGTTGAATCCGAGCCAGTTCCCTCGTCGCCGTGTTGCCCGCGCACGCGTTTGCTCCCACTCAGTTCCCCTGTCTGTGGTGGTAAAACTCCGAATGTAATCCGCGAATAAAACTCTCTGTTCCAATTGCATTCAGCTTGACTACTACTAACTTCCCGACTCTCTTAGTGCGATATCGCTACGATATAAATCCCCCCCGTAACAGTACCCTTAAGCACCTGCAGTGTCAGATGAGGACATTTCTGTGCGTAGTGCGTGCCCACTGCCAATCAGGCTGCTAGGACCCAACAGACTGCCACGGCATTTTGGGCTATTGACAGGAAGGCCACCTTGAAGTAGACCCAACCCAAAAACACTCGAATCTCAGCTCTCACGTTACTCACCGCTCTCACCCTCACTCTCCTATTCAGAGACCCCTTGTTCATTCACGCTCACCACGTTCACTCATTTATTTTTCTTACTCCAGCTGTAGCTTTCCCACAGGCGTAAGAAACACGATGTCTTGGCCCTTGTAGAGCCAATTCATCACTTTTGGACGCCCCACGAGTTACTGCGCATCCTCCTGCTCGCCCACAGAGCTGCGTTGCTTCGTGCGAGCACGTATTTCACATGTGAGTTGCTCGTCCAGTATCACCCCGAGGTATTTCAACCTCTGTCATCGACTGGAGTCTTGTGGGCTGGAGATAACCTGAAAAGGAACCTCTCAATGTACTCGCGTATCTCATCCTTCAATAGCCTCCCAAACCAGCCCTAATAAGGCGCTCTTGTGAACTCCAACGTGCACAAAATAATCGCAAAGACCAACCTAGAATAGAGTTGACCATAAAACCCTCAATTTTCCGCGTAGAAGCGTATTTCTGCGAAGCTCCTCATCGAAGTACAAAACCGCCCTTTCAACTTTTCGATAAAACAGCTGTTTACTCGAACTGACAATAGTTAACTCGTTCCCATTTAATAAGCGATCTGTTCGGGGGAAACCCCGTTCGAAAAATAATTACCCCCCCTTTACGACCGAAGTCTCGGGACTCGCCCTCGAACCTCTTAACGAGCATCTGATATCGAGTCAGTGATTTCAGTTCGGAATTAATAGTCTCGGAAATTAGAAAACTGACGGAGCCTCGGGGCTAAGAAAACCGGAGTATGGCGGTTTAGTGAGTGAACGGACGTGGGGAGGGGGAGTGTCATCTCGTCGAACGTAGCGACGCTTTATCGCTGAACGAACGGAGCTATAAGGAAAATTGTTACGACCCAAGATCGTTAATCGAGCACTTCGTTTTTCACGTTATGTTCAATCGAAAATGTGCGATATTTATGTGAGTTTGCGACCATTTATTGTCGCTCGTGCTCAAATCTCCTTACTCGGCACTAATTCGTAAATATCTTAAGTCGACGATCAGCTAAATATACTGACGATGTACCTTCGACCCTCGCGCAATGCATTTTTATTGTTATTACTTTTTATTCCTGATTTGATGCTTTACGTTAAAAAATAAATAAATAAAGATTTGATACTTAACGTTTCAAGACGTCGGGATTCCAAATATTGACATTTTGTGCCTTTACGACAGTCATTATTGACTGCCATAAATTTTAGATTTATAATAATTACGTTTGGAAAACTGTCATGACCTCCTTAGCTCGCTCTGGTGTGAATTCTTGAGAGCCAGTCAGAATGAATGAAAAAAAAAAAAAAAAAATAGGCCTAAAAACACAAGATTTATGTAAAAAGGTTTTTGACCCTTTTTACTTTCCTTGCAAAGTGGAAAGGAAAGGTTATGTAATCGGCTGAAAAAAAATTGTGCCGAAAAACACTATTTGGGAAAATGGTCTGTGTGTGTGTCTGTGAACGATTTTTAGAGAAAACGACCGTGCCAAATCAGCTGAAACTTGATACCTAGCCCGCAGGTTACCATGAGACGCCAAAATAAGGTTATAAACAAAATCCACCGAAAGTTAACTATAGTTATCATAGTGATCAAAACACCAAATATTTTTTTTCTCAAAAACGGCTCTAACGGTTTTGATTAAATTTTTTATATTGTTAGCTCCAAACATGGCAACTATACCATAAAATTCCCATTTATGGGAAAATGACGAGAGCAGCACAATAAATTAGCGAGAGCGCACCAGATATTTGGTTTATTATTCACCCTATGTTATCGGCCAGGAAATTGTTCATACAACCCCCCCTCTCAATATGTGATACTTAACGTTTCAAGACGTCAGGATTCCAAATATTCAATGCCGTTTTGTGCCTCCTAAAAAATTCTTGGAATAATATTGTAAAAATGTCGATCGATGTGAGTTTTTATTAACAATGATAATCTAATAATTTATGCTTTTCAAACCATAGCACACCTGTGGGGTTAGTTACCCCACATTACCCCCTCCAAGACTGTTAGGCCTGATGTCCGCCTTGGCTATGCGATTCGCGTGTAAACGTCGTTTCGTTTTTCCCAACTTCACATCAAACAATACGCCGTTGAGTCGTTTGTCAATGACCCCAAGTCCTGTCCACAGTGGCCTCCTTTGAAAGTCGGTGTTTGTGCCTTTCGATCGTGCGCTTGAAGCGTCGTCAGCACAATTTGTAGAGCAAGCGCCTCTAAACGCGTTTGTCAGTTTTCGACTTTTCACCTTCAAGGAACACTCACTGGCATTCGCTACCGTATCGAAATGTCCGAGGTAATCCTCTCAGATCATGTCACCATCGTAGTTCATAAGAGCACCTTCCATTTGAGGCTCAATTCTGGTGATAAACAACTCGTTAACGGTTTGGCTGGAAGCGTCTAGGTTATTTGTTGGTGACGTATCTAATCCGGTGTTATGCCCTTCTTGACTTGAGTTTTCCAGCTCAAGATGACGAATTCGTTGTTCATAGGTCGCCGATTGTTGTCTTAATGTTATTAATTCTCCTTTAATTGTCTCCAACCTTTAAAGAATGGCAAGTGATGTAGTATCTGTGCTACAAGAGGAGTCTTCATTTCTTACGTGCGTTCGTAAGTTAGTTGAAGTTTCTTCAGCATCTGCTGCCCTCAGGCGAGTCGATATGGTTCAGTTGGCAGTTGATGGGGAGGCATCACTGTTTTTTAAAAATTTTTTAAATCCCGGACGGGATGTCGATCGATGTGAGTTTTGACATTTTATGTCTTTACTTTGCTACATAAACTCGAAAATGTAACGCCGGAGATGTTACGGAGAAGCGTCACGAAATTTTTTAACCCGTGTCGAAGCTACATCCCCTGTGGCTGAATGGATAAGGCATCGGTCTCCTAAACCGAGGATTGTGGGTTCGAGTCCCACCAGGGTTACGATTTTTTTGTTGACATTTTATGTCTTTACTTTGCTACATAAACTCGAAAATGTAACGCGGGATATGTAACGGAGAAGCGTCACGAATTTGAGTAGGGGATAAGCCACGTATAGCACGTTGGAAAATTGAGCTTTCACAATGATGTAGCATATGATGAGGGGTACTTCTGGAGGACTTGGGTTCTGGTATCAATTGGAGAACTGGACACGGATACAGTTGTGTGGGATTTAACAGATTTTTTAAAGAAAAAGACAAAACGTCCCTCGTGACTGCGTACTTGTACAAAAGCTGTACCCACCGTTTGTGTTAGTGATTTTAAATTTTGACACGATTACTGTACTTTCCTTTCCCTTTGGGTAGCGGTTTTAGTTCAATTTCACCGTTTTCAATTAAAATTTCACTGGTTTTCCTTACCACCGAAGATTTTTGCTATAGTTGTATTTCCACAAAGAAATTTCTACAAAGTCCTATTATTAATAATGCTAACGAGGTACTAATTAATTCTTTTGCCAATTACAATTTGGATAAAATTGTAGCCTGGCCAGAGTGAATTCTCTTGAATGCCATAAATAGGGAAATTCACCCTAAACAATGCGTGGCAAGACAACTCAACGATCAAAAAAAAAAAAAAAAGACGACACTTCTGCTGCCAATCTGTTCAGGCGACGGGCGGATTTTTACTGGTACATCAATTCTCAACAAGTTTTTCAATCCAGCTCACTCTTGTGACCATGTCTGTGAAGGTTTCCAAGTTCCTCAATATCGCCAGGTGCCCATTAATCGCCTGCGGCACCTTAGTTTATTAACAATGATAATCTAATAATTAACCTGTGGGGGAGTTTTCGTCGTTCTGTCGTAGTCAGGTCATGTTTTGTGTGGTTTACTGGTTTTTTTCGACGCTGAATCGAATGGGAATGGTCTCGTACTTGTGAAACTCCGTCAAGGTGTTCAAGAGAACCATTGTGGAATTATTTGCAGGGGGTTTTGTTTCTGTCTCTCAGCACGACTTTCAAGTAGAGCCGAGAAAAGTAAACAGACGACAGTTTGAAGCTTTCCAGGAACAAGTACACGAGAAAATCGCCGCCGGTGTAACGTAAACTGGCAACCGCGTTGCAACCGAGACTGAGCTGCGGTTTTAGGTCGGCGGCAATAAAATTAATTGACCCGTCCAGCCGCGCTTTCGCTGTCAACCTTCTAACCATTAGAAAACCCGACGGGTATTTTATAGGAGCGTTACGCGCAATTTGTTGAGCTCGGAGCCTAAAATCCCAAGAACCCCCGTCGTTGATATCGATTTTTCTAAGTACCTCGCAGCCCAGGGATGCTGCTTTAAGCCGCTCGCGCGTTTCCAAGTTTCATCAAATCCATCCACCTGCGGCTCACAAACGCTCTCTCGTCCCGTCCGCGGCTTTCAAACTCTGAATTGGGCAAGTTTCAAGTGGAAAAGTTTGAATGTGTGTGTGTGTGTGTACAACGTTTCATAGAAACATAACGGATAACGGCAATCAAACAGTCCTCGGAAAGACCTTGAAAGTGTCGTTATTACTTCACTTAGTTCCGCATTACTGCGTTAATCCTCCAGTCTAATTCGAAATCTCTCCCAACTTATTCCATAGGTGAAAGAAGGGAGGGGGGAAAGGTGATGTGTTAGAGGCTGGGAGATCGTTCGAAATCAAACAATTTCCCAAAATAACAAACAACCAAATTGGACATCAACTGACAACTTTGTGACAGGGAGGCTGTTTGACTCACCTAGCAGGGAACTGCCTAATCCTCCCAAAAGCAGCCAATTCAACGTGTAAAGTTTGACAACACAACATTTAGTCTCACCCCCATCGTCAATAACAGTCTCGACAATTTACAACTTTGTGGCAGAGGGGTTGTTAGGCTCTTCTAGCTTGGAACCCTTCATCCCTCCAAAAATTACAAACTTTGTTGGCACCAATATAACGTTTGAATTCACACTCACACTCTCCATCAACTGTAGTTAGTCTCACTCACAAAGCCAATAAAAATATCAACAATTATGTGGCAGGGGGGTTGTTGGCTTCATTAAACAGGGAACTGTCTAACCCTCAAAAAATGACAACCCTTGTAGGTGCCTATTCAACGTGCGAAGTTCGACAACATACACGCTCCTCAACAACTATAGTTAATCTCATTCCCAACGCCTATAAATATGTCTACAACTTAAAACTTTGTGGCAGGGGGGTTGTTAGGCTCCTCTAGCTTGGATCCCTTCATTAACTATAGTTAGTATCACTCCCATCGTCAATAAAAATATCAACCACTTAAAACACCGTGGCCATGGGTTTTTGGCTTCACGGGGAGTCGTCAAACTTCCAATAATAGCAACCCTCTTAAGTGGCAATTCAATATGTGAGTATAGTTCAAGTATTGACCAACAGACCGCTGTGACATGGAACTAGCCTGTTTGGAAAGGAATTAAGTAATATTAGTGAACACTTTTAAGTGCTTCCAAGGCCATTCGAACTTCGAGGAGGAATCTTCATTGACACTTACCTTGCCATACGCATCGCGTATAGTTAGTAAAGCGAAGAGTACTATGACCATCAGGCATCTCATATTGCACCTGAAATCAACGAGAAATATATTAGACTCGCAACGCATCAATTATAGTGTATAATTTCGCTAAGCATGTTTAACACTACTCAACTATCCTATTCTTCGGCATCTCCTCTAGATGCCATTATACACGAGAAACCGAGTTTATGGAATGATAGACTGGAGATGAATTACCCGTGTGGGATGTTTTTCTAGTTTTATTCAGAACTGCTGCAAGAAGTAAAGCTTTTTAGAAGGAAAGACGCAATTGAAGAAAATATTCTGTGTACGTCAGTAAACATAATAGAGGGAGAATGACATAACCAGATCAGTTAAAATTTCTTACTGCGACCGAAACACTGATTTGTTCGTTTACCTTCTTCAGCCCAACGAGCTAAGAAGAAACTTGTGTTATTGAAAGGAAAACAATTATTTTCCTTCAGATTTAAGTAGTTATGTTTTAAGACATTCAGGACAGATGGCCCTGTCACAGTGTGATGGAGCTAGGGCAGACAAATTCAGGATAGACGTCATAGTAATGGTTTGCGAGGGAGCAGGAGACGCTCCGGACTGAGGTGGGCGCCCTGCGGGGGTATACCGATGATTCAATTATGAGAGGCAGAGCTGGGCTGGGCATTGTAGGGCCCAACTGCAGTCTTGCTAAGCCGCTGGAAGAGCAAGCCACGATATTTCAAGCAGAAATCCTAGCTATAAAGATCTGTGCAGAAGAGATCTTGACCAAAAGACTCAAGGGCAAGCGGATCTACATATTCTTGGACAGCGGACAGGCCGCCTTAAAGGCCACTGCAGCCTATAGCTTCAGGTCCAGGCTGTCATGGGAATGCATTCATGCGCTCAAGCAGCTTGGTGCCCACAATAGGAGTTCCCTTATCTGGGTGCCGGCTCACAGAGGGCATGAGGGCAACGAGAAGGCTGACCACCTTGCGAAAAGGGGCACAGAATCCCTACCCATCGGGTCTGAAGCCAACGTAGGTATGACGAAGAGTCACCTGAACCATCTGGTGGTTCGATGGGAGATACAGGAAAACAGCGCACATTGGCATCGCCAGCCACGAGTAAGACAAGCGAAAAGGCTTGTTACGAGTTCCTGTGAAAGGGCAAAGGTGATGCTGACACTCTCTAGAAGAGATCTGAGAGTCTTGATTCGTCCTCACCAGACACTCATGTATAACCTCAACAAGATGGGCATTTCAGAGGTGGTGGAATGCAGACTTCGCATTGAGGAGGACGAGACGGTGGAGCACATCCTATGTGAATGCCCTGCCCTGGCAGTTAAGCGCTTCGAATACTTCGCTCAGGGGACTATTGAACCCCAAGTCATAGCGGAATCTGCGGTGAAGGACATATTTGGCTTCCCAAGAGGAGCAGGTATGTACGACGCCTTCTACTAAGAAAGGGTCAGTTTCACAATAGGCCCATGCGTGGCCGAAGTGACAAAGGGACTTCCTGTATTCTCTCAGGGGGAAAAAACAGTTTGCCTGAGTCTGGGCAGATGACAGAGTTAAGGTATAAAAATTGTAGGTCTTTGGAAATAGGGCAGCAGACTGAGTAACGGAATGTTGGAGGAAGAACAGACGAGTGCAGGACAGATGCACTAGTAACTGTTTGCTGAAGCATGGACAGATGACAGTTAAGTTATGACTATAGGACTTTGAAAATAGGACAGAACACCTAGTAAACAGTGTGACGGAGCTTGGACACACAAATTCAGGAAAGATGTGCTGGTGATGAGTTGCGATTGCCTGTACAGATGACATAGTTAAGTCATGACGAGTTATGGTTTGGGTATGAGCACGACCAGCACAATAAATCCCGGAACTCGAAGTTCTTCCGAATGGGCTTTACGAGCCTGCCCGAACTAACTACCTGTAGGCTCGTGTTTCTCAAACTGACTACCTATCAGCTAGTCTGTCGTGAGTGAATTTTCTGAATTAAGGTTGGTATTTTTTCCCATGTTCTGAGCGCGCTAGGGGGGTGGTGCGTATTTCCACTACTCCTCCTTGCGTGGGCATGGGGTTTGGTAGCTCTAGGAAGGTAGGATGTGCGCTCTTGAGTGATGGCCTGGACGGGTCTTCTTTGTCCCACCGTAGGAGTTCTGGGACTGCCCGTGTAATGTCGGAGGGTTCCTTTCTTCACAGCAGCCACGTCGAGCAAGAGTTCTAGTGATGGGGCCTCTGGGAGAGTAATGCTAGGCAGGATCTCGTTGAGACGGATGCACCCACCAAACTGCGGCAACATGCAATACAATGGGAAGAAAAACTGCGCTTTAGTAGCGAGCGCGTACATGACGCAATGCTCCCCGTGTGGGTTCCGCCAGCGATCGTACGTGCCCCATTACTGCCGAGCATTTGCCTCGGAGGTACTGAATGCTGCAAGAGTGCCCTTCTGGGTAGAGTATGACCCCTAGGTATTTTGCCGTGGGCATGATTGTTGTTTTGATTGACATCGACCACTTCGTGCCACTATGAAATAGTGTTTTACCTAGTTCAAACGAACTGAGTGAAAAATACATTGAATCAGTAGCAAAAGTCACGAAAACCAGCGAATTTATGCAGAGCTAAGGAAAGTAGTGTGATTTTATTGAATAAAGATCGGGAATTACGAGCGGAAGACCGGAGACAGATGTTGAGCTAAATAACTTGGTAGAAGAGACTCCGTAAAGTTAGCGACTCTCCGACATGAGGGCAGCGAGGAAACCTTACTCTGAAACAGCTGCCTCGGCTGAAATATGATATCACGGGGGCGACATATTTTATTTGAAGGGCAAAGCATTTCCTTGCAAAGGATATAAGGTGCTACAACTTCTAGTTTTATTTTATTTATTCCGCAACCCTCCCCCCCCCACCCACCCGCATTCACCCTCGCCATTTTCGGGTCGATGACGACGAAAATGTGGCCCACTTCCCCCGACGAGGCTCGTACATATTTCAAAGCCACCTCGCGGACACGGAAAGTCATGTCACGGCGATGAAATATGCGCGAACCGTCACCTGGTTTCATTTTTCACTTCTCGAGACAGTGTTCAATCACAAGAACGAGAGAATGGGAGGGCTGAGGCGCTCATAGTTCCCAAAAACGTTGTAAGTGCCTCCGCTTTGCTCCAGAATTAGTTTTGGTGGCTATATTCAGGGACTTGGAAGTGACGGAGCTCCGTGTGGCGCCCAGGTACTAATTCAACAGGAAATACTAAGGAAGCCAATGGAACGGCGAAAGTCCTCAGTTTCGGCCTCCTGAAGGATCTAAAACCCCGGAGGGCATGGGCTAAGTGGCTCTGGGAGGAGTAGGACGTACTTTGCCCTGTGTCCCGCTCCAACGGGTTTTCAAGCAGGGATTCACGCCACCATTGACAGTGCTATCATATTGCACGAAAGAGGATATAGCAATAAAGCTATCGACATCACTGATAGTGAAGAGTCTTGTAAGGCGCTGAAGAATGCTGTATAACGTCTAAAACTGGAGAGAGAGTGCTGGAAGCGGCTCAATTCTACAGTAAACGTTTATTGGATTCCTGAGCATGAAGTGATTACTGGAAATGTGAGGGAGGAACTGTTCGTCGACCGTACTTATAGTGCCATCTCACCATTGTGGGACTTCTCTGTCTCTACTAAAGAGGACTGTGCAGAAGAAGAATGCATCAGACAACGCTGCAGGAGTAAGGCACTCCAAACGCTTTATTTCAGGGTAAACACACGAAATAAGACGGATAGAGGAAGGACCTAAGGCAAATCGTGGGAGATCATCACAGGGCAGTACAAAATGAACCAACATGCGTATGTTATGAGGAGACTCCGTACCACGTCCTGGCCCAGTGCCAGAGACTTGACGTGGCCCTTTTTTTGGACTTTTGTACAGCTTATCCAAGGGTGGACGTCAAAGGTGACTGCTGCAGGAAATACCTGGCATGCCTTAGGGGGCTAGGCAAGAACCTGTCAGACATCAGGACTTCAGGCCGTGGTTCTCATCCCAGACAGTCAGAGAGCTATATATAGCTATAGTTATCACACTCATCAAAAACCTTTTCCCAAAAAAGGCTTTTACGATTTAGTTAACATTTTGTGTGTAGTTCCGAACAGCCAAACGGTAAACTAAAATTTTCATTTTTGAGAATGATTAGTG
Source organism: Pachypeltis micranthus (assembly GCA_020466155.1). Lineage (NCBI taxonomy): Eukaryota > Metazoa > Arthropoda > Insecta > Hemiptera > Miridae > Pachypeltis > Pachypeltis micranthus. The sequence continues at coordinate 9,317,221 of CM035780.1, forward strand.
CAGCTCTATAAATTATTAAAAATGTCGACAAAAATTGAGTTTGGTAGTTTTTAAAATACATCCCGCTCATGTTTAGCGACTTACTCACTCAAGGCGCCTAAATGACCTAAACGAAGGCAGTGCGATGACGGGCATAACCAGAGGACGTTGTCCTATATTACTCCTATTCTCAAGAAAGGGGATAAGAGGGACGTTGGAAATTACCGTCCAGCCTGCTCTCTACCAAGTATCCCCAAATCACTCGAGGCGCTGGAGGTAGCTAAAATCTCGCCACTGTTTAACTCGCTTGGTTTGTTAAAGGGCGCTCAACCTTGGACTGCGCTTGGTGGTGTTGGGGACAGTCATCAGGTGGATTTCGTCACGACTGACTTCTCCAAGACGTTCGATAGGCTCCCCCACAGTAAAACTCTTGATGTGCTCTCATTGCTTGGCGTTTTTGGCCCACTTCACGCATGGGACGCCTGCTAGACAGCTTTTAGTGCGCATCAATGGCGTCGTCACTCCCTCCTTCTCGGCCACATTTGGTGTTCTTCAAGGCTCGCATCTCCCCCTTCTCTACAACCTTGTGATCTATGGAGTCAGTGCTTTCCTTGTCATTTCTTAATTTATGTGGATGACTGGAAGTCATTCTTCTCCATCTGGGGCCCTTCAGTAGGACCTTGACGCCCTCTCTCAGTGGTGTAATTTTCATGGCCTGGCCCTAAACCCGTCAAAATGTACTGCCACCTCTTTCTATTGAGCTTGCTCTCTGGTCCTCCACACCTACTAGATCAATGGAGCTACACTTCCTCGTACTTCCAGCATTGTGGACCTTGGCTTTTATCTCAACTCCCAGCTTTCCTTCTCAGTCAATGTATCTCCGGTTGCATCTCAAAGGATTGGGCATGCTTGGCTTCATATAACGGGATCCTAGAGAGTTCTCCCATACCCCTGCCTTAGTGACTCTCAACGAGACTCATGTTCAGCCAATCCTGGAGTACGCATCAGTAATCTGCAGCCGGTCAGCTGTCATCTTATACAGCTCGAGCGTGTGTTTGGGCATTTCTCCCTTACCTCGGCTACTAGCTCTCAATTCCCCTTGAGGACCTGTCCTACGATGAGCTCAGCTACGGCTTCTGCCTGCTGTCTTCCCGTGACCATCGCTTGTGTGCCAATGTTTCTTTCTATCATGCCATCAGGACGGATTGATTCTCCTGATCTACTCGCTTGCGTCCGCTTCTTCTTTCCTGGCCTCTCGTCGTGTTGTGTATCCCCTTTGCCGCCCCCTTTTTCTCATCCAATTATTTGTACCACCGTCTCTTCTATAGTATTCCTGAAGATAACCTTCTCTCCACGTCTCCCTTCATCGACATTCTCTCTTCCCCACTCTACTCGGCCAAGCACAAACTCTTCCTGCATCTCAACTCTCATTTTTCCTAGCAGCTCTAGACTGAACTACTTTTGTGGCTAATTTTTGCGTGCCTTGTCAGTATCATCAGTTTCTTTTGTAATCGGGCTTGTTCCGTATCCTCACAAATAAAAAAAAAAAACCAATTCAGAGACCATACTCAAAAGTATGGGATTGGAACTAGTGTTCCCATTGTGACATGAAATCTGACTGAAACAGTTTTGGGATTTGGGCTACGAATAACCCTTGAACCCTCCTCGCTGCTGGGAACAAACCTGGTTAGAAACGAAGGCCCATGGACGGTTTCTGAAGGAAGGTTAGGCGTCTACTTTTCTCCCGTTTATTGAATGTGTCCTGGCACATGTTCCTGTCGAAATGTTCAATCTTTTCCATGTTCCCTGCTCCTATCCCACGTGAAAACATTCTTCCTGCATCGGTTCAAACGAACAGGAAGAAAACTCGAACGTCACTTGAAGTCTACGGCTCTTTGTTTCATTTTTCTTTTGGCATGCCATAGGTAGGAGAGGACGCTTAATTTCTAATCCCATTTCATTTTTTTTTAATCAGCAAATATTTGTCTTTTTTTGGTTGTATAGTATAATGTACTAGGGCAACGCAGATGGGTGTAATATATCCTAACTACAAGTACTTCACTTTATGTCTCACTTATTCGAATGACAAAAGATAACATTATCATGAAGGACAATGGCTCGTATAATAGTTTGTAATCTGATCGCCAGTGGCGCTAATATAGTACATATAGGAAGCTCCATTTCTTTTTAATACATAGTTCCCGTTTACATGTGTCTTAATTGTTTTTTTTTTGCTTTTCCTTCCCCTAAATTCATGGGTTCATCCCCATTAGAATTGATATTATTATTTTTCCTTTTCCTTCATTTACTTTTTCCGTTACACCATGTACACATCGAATCCATGCAGAATCTAGTTGTGGTGGAGTGATATCTGTACATCACCAATGGACCACCTGGAAGTTTTGGAAGTGCCAGAAGACCAAGTCAGAGAGCTATACATATTCAAATTAGAGTACGAAGGCAACGTGAGTACTTATGGAACAGGCCAGGTAACGAATTTAAAGTTCCCATTTGTTGCATCGAGACCAGTTTCGGGTCCTCGCCTTCAGTAGGCCTTCGTCTACCTGCACTTTCCACTTTGCTCTTGTCCTTAGTCTTAAGTTTAGTCTTCGTCGTTTAGTACTCTACCTGTTTCCGTGATTTCTTGTTGGTACTACTCTTCTGTCAATTTCTCTCTGTACCTACTCTAGTTATCACCTACGCACTGCTGTAAAACATCACATCTTGTAGAAATTAGAAGGGGGGTACCTAGGGCGTGTCCGTTTCGAACTGTCCATTACCGCCCGTCCACTACTGCTCGTCCGCGTCCGCCGCCACAGCTTTTCCCACTCCTCTCCAGCACAAACCGCCGTGGCCCACGCTTCCTCTGGGCGCCAGCCTCCTGCTAACTGGCCCACAACCCGGGCTTGGTGCTGCATGGCCTACATTTTTCCCCGGACGCCCACCTTCACTGCAACTGTCAAGGCCGATCACTCTGGGGCCTCTTTCGCAGATGTTGGACCGCTGCTGCCTAACCAGGCCCTACGCCAAACGCCGCCGCTCAAGCCCTGCGCCTCATGCTCCACCACAGTCCAGTCACCTAGAACCCAATCGCTCTGTGCCCAGCAACCACAAGCGTACCTTCCCACCTGCTTACGCCACTGCCTGTCGCGCCTCCTCGCTACCCGCTCAAGAAGAGAAGATGGAGCACCTTTTTTGGGAAAACGCCTAACCCCCCCATTGCCACCCGATGAGGGCATGATCTTCTCGCAAGGGGGAGTGATGTTACGGGCACGATCGGATTGAGCTGTGACTCGGAACACCGGAGCCTCTTTTGTCGGGCTGAGCACCTTAAAAGCAGCCCCGATTAAATCTGAAGAGGAAGATAGCTGCTGAATAACAGAGAGGGGGGGGGAGGGTACCGCATTGCTGCGATCGGGAGGTTAGGAAAATCGGGTCCGAAGCGCGCAACGAGGCACACGGCCTATTCCTCTTCCGGACTCCTGCGGCACCACTTCGCTCCTCTTTACTATCTCGATACCTGTGGGCTTGACTATTTCTAGAAAACCGTACACACGATACTTGTACGTTGATTGGAAGGAAAGGAGTTATCATTGTGAGACGTCCGAAACGTATCCCATAACACCTAGTTTTGTTCTGTTCTAGATTAGGTTGAGCTCATTCCGTTCAGATCTACTTGGACGAATTGTCATTCCCCAGTTGCAACACAATTATTTCGTCTCTCGCGAGCGGTTCTAACGACAAATGACGAATGGCTTCTAACTGCTCAATTCAAAAGTAGAACGGCGATAAGATTACGAACCCCGTTTCCACAATATCGCATTACATAAAAAATCCAGTAATAATCGCTGATGCGCACAAGGGGTCATTTTCTACTCGAGCAACGGCTTTGAGGGACAATTTCGCGTTCCATTAGACTCGGAGGAAACCCATCTCCTGTTTCCAGAGCAGGTTGTCATAATGGAGAGGAGAGGACGCCCAATTTAATGAAATCTCCCAATATAATTCGCTCTCAGGAGGTCGGCCCTAAATCAAAAGGCTCCTTTGTTCCTCTTGGAAATAACCAGCGATTAAAGCTCCGCCCCACCAAACGAGAATCAAATTCAACGTTTCTTCCCTTTTCATAACTCGTTTTTCTTTTTTTCACTTTCCTCGACCCATTCGGAAAAGTATTGCTCGTACATTCAATGATTCGCAACATACACGAGCGCTGTATCATTCTTCATCGCTTTGTACTAAAACTACTGGGAAAACACACACTGCTACTGCACAAATGGGACTATTGTGTGAGCGTGCATGTCTTCCCAGTTCCACCCTCTGTTCTTGTACTCTCTGATGCGGCGTCCCCAATGCGTCCATGGATGTCCATACCTGGAAACTCCTCGGGCCGCAGCTGGGGAAGCACTCTGAGGCGTGCTACAGTCAGACTCGCAAAATCTGCAACTCTGTACCTCAGACACCCCTATCTTGGCCAGGTGGTATTTTAGTGTGAACAGGCTACATAACATCTGTATACGTGGGGTTGCTGGCCACGGGGTTCCATGCAGAGGTGGCTGCAGTGACATTCTGTGTGCAGCAGCTGCTGCAGAGGGGACTGAAGCGGCAGAGAATCTACATCATGGTGGACAGTCAGGCCACTCTCAAGGCCTTAGCCTCATACTGTCTTACATCACGGCAGGTGTGGGAGTGTCTGACTGGACTGAAGGCCCTGGCCGAGGATTACAGTGTAACATTGTGTTGGGAGCCAGGGCATCAGGGTATAGAGGGAAACAGACGGGCTGATAGGTTGGCTAAGAAGGGATCTGTGCAGATCCCTATCGGTCCTGAGCCCTTTGTTGGGACTACCAGGAGCCACCTACATAGAGAGATTGGCAACTGGGAGGATAGGTGCAGGGCTGCTCATTGGCAGGGGCTGCCCGGCCTTGGACTGTCAAAACTCTTCATCCAGCTCTCCAGAGAGAGGTCCAAGGAGGTGCTTGCACTGGGGAGGAAGGATATGAGGATCATATGTGGCCTATTCACAGGTTACTGTCCGCTGAGGTACCACCTTGCAAATATTGGCAAGTGCGAGGTACAGGTATGCAGGTTCTGCGAGGTAGGGCTAGAGACGGGAGAGCATGTGCTGTGCGTATGCGATGGACTCGCGGCACCGCGCCGTTGTGTGTTTGGGAGGCGCTTTCTACAGCCCGAAGAGGTGGCAAATGCACAACTTGCAGGTATCCTCTGCTTTGTGCGGGGGTGTTGGGGGCATATAGGTGACGTCACACCAAGTGAGACCAGTGCCGTGGGGCCTGGAGGTGGTGCAAGGGGGCCATGATCTGAGGATCATGGACGCCCTTACAATAGGCCCGTTTGTGGCTGCAGTGAGGGTATTGCCTGCATCCACTGTTTCAAGGAAAAACAAAATTTTTTAAAAATTTGTATACTTTTTCTCTTCAGACTGAGGATCTCTCTTTTTCACTCCCTGGAGAGTTTGAATAGCCTTGACTCCCTTTAGCTGGGCACATCCTGTCAGTGCCCTGCTAAGTGGCTCGTCCTGGTTCCTACGAAGGGCCTAGGTTACACTGGGAGAAGCACTGATCTTCTATCCCCCTACGACCTGGCACCCAACACAGTGTTAATGTGTCTTCAGGTCAGTGAGACATTCACAAACCAGTCCCGACAAGATGGCCCAGGAAGCCAACGCCCTTAGAGCAACCTGACTGCCCAGCATGATGTTTATTCCTTTTCGTCTCAGACCTCTGTGCAGGAGGTGTTGCACACACAGCGTCACTGTGAAGAGCTCTGCCGGGAGAACTGTAGCCAGCACACCCAGTGGTATCACTGTCCAGATCCCTAGCCTATAAACTCCTGCCCCTGCTAGGCCCCCCCTCAGTGATCCGTCTGTATGGTATGCCATGGCCCCAGCCTCAAATGCGGGATCCCCCCCGTATAGAAAGTGTAGGAACACTGTCGACACACTTGATACATAGAGTCGAGTAGGACGGGTGTCAGTAGTGTAGAACTGCGACGATGAAATCAAACTAAATACAGTGACTACCTAGATGAACTTACGGGCCATGTAGAGAATGTTATCGTTTCCCCTGGCTTGTGCTAATTTCCCTCACTGCCACCCAGTCAATCCATGCCAAATGTAAATTTCACTGTCCTGTTGTAGTGGTCATGTTTGGTATCACTTACTGGTATTCTTTTACGCTGAATCGAATGAGACTGGTTTCAGGAAAAGTGTGACCTCACAGTAAACATGGTTAGGTAAATTGTTTTACTTGAAGGAACTGGCGGAACAATCAGCAAAAGTCATCGTTTCTCCCAGGCGTGGGCTCATTTTCCACACTACCGCCTGTCTCACTCTAACCACCCGTCAGTTTGACTCGTCAGGTGGTGCCATATGTCTAGCGCTGCCAAGAAAATGTCAATTGTTTAGTTGTTACCTAGTCAGGTCATGTTGCGTATCGTTTACTGGTATTTTTCGATGCTGAATCTAATTGGATGGGTCTCAGAGGTGATCTACAAACATTGTCGTTTGTATATGAGTCGTAATTTCCCGTATTGTTGATATACCCGTGTCTTATTCGTAATATTTCTTAGTATTGGATTGAATAGGGTCTCAATTGTGCTGTGCAAGTGAATGATAAACCTTTGTGTCGAAATTGGCAGTTATTATACTTTGTAGGTACGAGGAACGTAATAAGTCATCGAGACGATCGAAGTTCCCATTCTAGAACACACACAGGACGAGCTGTTACTATAACAGGTGCTGCCCTCGTTGTACTCTGGAGCTCGTACTCCATAATTGCCGCATGTTCCCAAGTGAACTTTGAGCTAAGTTCTTCCAAGTTCATAAAACTAAATGAAAAGCTGTCTTTATTACTTGTAATAGCTGGCAAAACCTAGTTATTGCTCGAGATGATGAGTAAAATTATGTGGCTTGTTGCACCAAATATTTTTATTTCACTCGCACTTAAGGCATACGTCTCCGCTAGCACTTTGCCACTCAAAATTCATTCGAAATTCGCTCCCACGTCGAACAGTCACCGTGTTTTATCAGTTGACAACCACCACCACCGCCGAACCGCTCTCGTTCCGATGCTTCAGTCAATAAATCACGATTTCCTTCCAGATAAAATCCGTAACAAATGTTTCTTTTACAATCTGTCAACATATTCCGCCGAACAATCGCTCGAGGGCCTGAGGCCGTAAAAAAGGCGTCGTTCGACCGCTCCCTTATCGTTCGACCGTTCCACCGGGGTGACATGGGGAGAGAGAGAGAGAGTGAGAGAACTTCCGAAGCAGAGCTTCCATTTACGCGAGGCAACGGCATGGAAATTGACCGTCCCCGATGTGTCGTTACAGTAACAATCCGCGCGGGAAGACAAACTCCAGAGGAGATAACGCCCGTTTATTAAATCTATGTTGAAGTTGTTGATTTATTTCATTCTATTTGTGAAACGTTGATGAAGAGAAGTGGCGGAAAGGGGAGGGCGATTTTACACCAGACGCCACAGTTAAAATCGATAAATTGTCATGAAGTCAATACATCTGCTGGCCACTTCCCTAGCCACAACTCTGTTTCCCTTAAACGTCAACACATATATATCGATGAATAGGTTTTCGGACGTTTGACTTTCCTTGGAGTCAAAGGCTCAATCTTCAATCGGCGAAATGGATTTCTACTTCACTCAGTTCCTAATGGGACAAGGAGCATTTAGGGCACCGAATTTGAAAGGCTGCAAGCCAAAACTGCCTGAACTGCAGGGTGATGGTGGATGATGCGTCTCATGCCATCTTCTCGTACCAAAAGTGGGCAGGCTGGCGGCGCCCAGTGGAAGACACAGTTGGTCAGCTCACGCCAGAGGCATTCGTCTGCTCCATGCTGCATTGAGAAGAAAACTGGAGATGCATAGCTCAATTGGCCAGGGCAGTGCTCAGCCAGAAAAGGCTAGAGCTTGCTGATCCAGGGCCGGTATCTTGCAGAGATCAAGAATGAAGACACTGAGGAATGACCCAAACTCCCGGGTAGTATCAGCAGGCCGGATCGACGAAGGCAGCACTCGTGTATAGGTCATCGTGCACATTTAGATCACTTAGGCATTGCTGGTGGAACGTTCAACTGTCATTGAAGGTATTCCATTGCTTAATTCCTATACCCCTCATCTTTCTGTGCCAAAGGTGGGAAGGCTGGCGGCGCTTAGTGGAAAACACAGATGATAAGCTCACGCGAGAGGCATTTGCCTGCGCCATTCTGAATTCAGAGGAAAACTGGAGATGCACTGCTCAATTTGCCAGGGCAGTACTCAGCAAAAAGAGGATGGAGCCTGCTGATCCAGGGTCGGTATCTCGCACAGATCAAGAATGAAGACACTGAGGAATGACCCAAACTGCTGGGTAGTATCAACAGGCAGGATCGACGAAGGCAGCACTCGAGTATAGTTCATCTATACATTTAGATCACTTAGGCATTGCTGGTGGATGGGAGAACAGCGAAAAGGGAAGATGGACGCCCGCGTGGCTGCCACAGGTACGGGAATGATTGGAGGCCCGCTGGCTGGTATTTGGCTTTTACACCTCCCAGCTCGTCACCCGCCATGGAGACTTCAGAGAGAAGCTCCATGGATTCAGGCTGGTGACTGACGGGCTGTGCGAGTGTGGTGAGCTCGACACAGTGTTGTCAGCTACCAGCAAGAAAAGAATAGGGCAAAGAGTGAGGTAATAGGAATAGGAAGCCAGTGGGATAGGAATACGGTCAGGAAGCAAGAAAGTTTTATATGGTGGAAATGGTTTGGTGAAAGAGTTTTAAAGGATAGGGAAGCGATTAGGATAGGATATGTGCGAAGGGCCTCAGGAGTAGGTGTTTAGGTTGTGAGTCTGTGTTTGTGTTATGTGTTAGTGTGTGGTTTTGAGTGGGCAGTGCCAGGGATGGTCGAATATCAAGTAGCCCATCCCTGGACCGCCGGTGTGACTGTATTTAAGGGGCGCGAGTATATATGAGTGAATGTGAGTGAATGTATGTGTTGTGTATATGTGTGTTAGTGTTCTGTAGATTAGGTAGTGTAGGGATGGATCCAGAGGGGATGAACATCGAGTAGTCCGCTCCTGGACCATCGGGAAATGTGTGAATGTATTTAAGGGTTGAATGGATGTGTGAGTGTTAGGTGTTAGGTTAGAGTGAGATGGGTGGGTCGCGGACGAGGGCGGCCGAATATAGAGTAGTCCGCCCTCGTCACGTCGGAAAGGGGATCGCAGCTCAGGCCGTAAAAGACGGCCTGACACCCTTCTCCATGGCTGGTGCAGGGGCAAGTCCAATCCCCGTACCCCCATGGAGCCATGGGATTGGCCTCGTGGCGACCATGGTTTCGCTGGAAATCCCCTGAGAGATGCCTTTAAAGCGTCGGCGCTGTCGGCTGGAGAGATTGGGTGGCGACCAAGGCTGTGAGGCTAGAGTACCCTCAGGAGAGGGTCCAATGCCACAGGCAATGCTCAAAGCACAATTACCATTGTCATTGAAGATATTCCATTGCTTAACTCCTATACCCCTTATCTTGTCGTGCCAAAGGTGGGCAGGCTGGCGGCGCCCAGTGGAAGACACAGATGATAAGCTCACGCCAGAGGCATTCACCTGCGCCATGCTAATTATTGAGGAAAACTGGAGACGCATTGCTCCATTTGCCGGGGCAGTGCTCAGCCAGAAGAGGATGGAGCTTGCTGATCCAAGACCAGGGATCAAGAACGAAGACGTGGAGGAATGACCGCTCCGAGAACTCTCCCAAACTGCTGCGCTGTATGGGAATGGCGGCACGCTGCAAGATTCTCGTGAGGATGAATAGAACAAGAAAGAAGAGCTGATATTAGAGAAAGGCGTGAGAGGCAACCAGATGCGATGCGCTAAACGGGTCCAGGTTGGTTCACAACCCTCCAGGAATGCTGACTGGATGCGTGTCTTGTCATCGAGTGTGTAACGACAAGTTTCCATTCGCCTACCTTGTGACAAAACTCACTGCCAGCATTCAATTCATCACATTACGACATGCACAGTTGTGCAGTTCTATTTTTGACGGCGTAGCGGTTGTTTTTTTGGACGTGAGTGATCCCGAAACAACCGTTATTCTCGTCAAGTATAAATCGTGGTTAGGAGCCACTCGAGAGTCAGGCAAATGTCAACAATGCCGTGCTCAGAGGTATTTGGGTTGGCTTTACCCAAGCCGCTATATATCAACGTAGAGCCGACCCGTATAACCGGAATTAATTGGCACTTTCTCGGGGCGAACACACGAATGTTAACCTCCAGCTCCGAGTGCTGCCGAGGTTTAAGGTTAGCGTGCGCGGCAAGTTCTTTAAAGTAGCGGGGAGCATTTACGGCATTATGACGCCCCCGCTCCGCCACTTCCAACGCCGTTCACTTCTCCATTGCTAGGGCGGCTAGGGGAAGCCGAGCACGTCCGTTACTGAGTCGATCTCGAGAAAAACGGCAGCGCCCCCGTGCTCTACTACCGTCCTCCGGGGCGGTGGTACTGCTTCTCACGGCACGCAGTCCTTCCCGCATTATCAAGCAGCCCTTTTCAAGAGACGATTTCCTCGGCCGATGCAGCGAATCATAAATCAACGCGAGGCTCGTCCCGAGGACGAGAAAAAAAGGGTAAAAAGTGGTGGAAAGGCCGAGAGCGGAGAAAGAGTCTTCGCTATCCACATAAAGGTTCTATTGTGGGAGGTGACAGTTGGAGTTATTAATGTCGCGATTCCCAACTCACGGCGTGAACCTAATTCACTTCTTATTCAACTATTTATAGCTACGAAAAACATGTTGATAAATATACTAAAAGCACGATCTGCCTGAATCACCAATAGTAGTGCGTGCACCCGTCGGTAAGTGGAAACAAGGTTTCTCTCTGCATTTACTTTCCTTTGCAAACGGAAGGATGAAAGAATGTTAAGTAATCGATTGAAACAAAAATCTATAGTTTCAAAGGCTTCTGAACACAAAAATCACCATTGGAGAGAACGGTGTGTGTGTGTGTGTGTGTGCCCATGGAATCACGATTGAGAGTAGGCGGCTAAACCAACCATATCAGTTAAAATTCGATTTTAGCAATTCAAGAGATGAAAATGCTACAAACTATCGCGTTACACAGCACGGCTATCCATCTTGATGCAGTTTACACGTCCGAGACCTATCTCATTCGATTAAGCATCGAACAACACCAGTAAACGATACCAAATATGACCCGACTACGATGGTTCGGTGAAAATTGATACTGTCCAGAAATCTTGGCGTGATGAGCACAACTGACGGGGTGGAGTGTCATGGGATGCAATGCGGGTATCTTCTGAAGGACTGTACGTGATCAATGGCCAGTTGTGTGTTGACTTGGCGGTTGAGTGCATGGTGGACGAGTGGAGAGTGTGAAGGAAGCTTCCCCCCTGTTCTACGCAAAACTTTGTGCACACCTTTTCACTATACGAAAACTTGTCCATCTAGAGAAATGGGGATTAGTTAAATGGCGAGCGAGATGGCAATCGCGACAGGGATGAGACATGTATGAGCTTTTTCCCAATATCAATCAATGCCCCGAGAGAAAGTGCGTTAGCCAGAGCACTGGACGAGCCAGTTCCTTACGCAACATGGTGACGTCAATGCGTGGCTTCACTTTGTTTCTCTGAAAGACTCCCCATCCAGTGCGTCAAACCAGCCAGCACATGCTACATCACCGTAGCTCCTACAATATCGAAAAGCTGCTAAGTTCAGTAGACAGAACAGTTTCTTTATCTATTTCATCATAAGTGGGCAGAGCTAACTGGTGAATGGATTAAACATTAAGATTTTCACTCTTCGTAAAAACATCCTTCACAACTTTGAGAATGACTAAGTGTGGGCAATCCTCACTGGCCCAATCTCAGTTCTTCTTGGTCAGTTACCAGTTGACTAAACTCCCCATAGACTTGAAGGAAAGCTTGCTGCATTAATTGAGTTGCCATTAGATAAGTGATGAGATGGGAATCTTCGTCAAAGGAACGTGACACGCATGTGTTTTTCCCAACATCCGTCAACGTCTTAGGAGAAAGTGGATTGAGCCAGACCAGTGGACGAGCCAGTTCCTCACAGGACGTGGTGGCTTCAATGCGCGGCTTCACTTGTTTTCTCTCCAATGCGTCAAACTAGAAACTATGTGCTGAACTACTGCAGTTTCTACAATATCGAAAAGTTAAAATGGTTAATACCTAAAATGTGGCTAAAGGCGGCTTCACACATCACCTCGCCGACGGATGAAGCCGACGGTGGGTATTTAATCTGCTCGCAGACGTGACATTTCCAACAGCAGCGGAAGCGTCGGCCGACGAAAAGTGGGGGGAGCAGTGATACCAGCCTACGTTTACTCCTTCAGTCTTCTTCTCGACAGAACGGAGGCAGTATTATGGTCTGATTCTGCGTTTGATAATTGCGTACCATGGTTACTAGAAGAGAAGAGTTCAAGTAGTGATGAAAAGCTCGTGTTAGACAACAGCCCGTAGACAACAAAAAACTTCAGATAAAAACTGCTACGGGTTGCAAGGTTGTCATCCCTGTGAAGCTCACTAACCACGCATGCGCCTCGATAAACGTCGGCCGACATTTTCCAAATGAACGCCCTTTGAGCGTTCGGCGACACGTAGGTTCGGCGACCTCGTCTGCGATGCCTGTTTGAATTGGCCCATAGAAGCAAAGGGAGCTGATCTTTTTGAAAGCTCGCCGACATCTGTCGCCGAAGTCGGCGAGGTGATGTGTGAAACCGCCTTTAGTTCAGTAGACAGAACAGTTTCTTCACCTTACTCACCATGAGTGGGCAGAGCTAACTGGGGAATGGATTAAAAGCGTCATTTACACTCTTCGAAAAAACTTCCTTCCCAACTTTGAGAGTGACTAAGTGTGCGTAATCCTCACTGACTCAATCTCAGAGAGCTGTCCTCCGGTGGATCACCAGAATTGACTGATGTGCTCCAAGTGATCATTGGTTAGTTACCATACTGACTTGGCCATTGAGCTATGGCTGGTCTGAACTTCCCATAGACTTGAAGGAAAGTTTGTTGCATTAGTTGAGTTGGCATAAGATAAGTGATGAGATGGGAATGAGTTCTTCTCAACATTCACCAACGTCTTAGGAGAAAGAGGATTGAGCCAGACTAGAGGACGAGCTAGTTCCACGCGTGACATGGCGACTCCAATGCGCAGCTCCACTTCTTGTCTCTCAATGACTCTCACATCTTGCTTATCCAGTGTGGAGAAAAAAAGAGTTCCAACAATGGTGAGTGAAGGTTGTTGGAAGACCAGCATTGACTGCTTCAAAGCAGGCCAGTAACTATTTCACTCAGTTTGCGACGAAACGTGGTCAGTTGATCTGTCCCTTTCAAACTTGCCATTCAAGTAAATAGATCAGGTAGGAAACCAGATTAAGAACTCCAACTCGTCCGGATCCCCCAGGGTCATACCTTAGCGTGGTGATGCATAGGCACAGGTCTGCGTTTGGTCGATGCTGAACGAGCGACCGGGCTCTTGCATGATAGCGAAACGGCAGCTGATATAACTCTCTCCGAGGGTTCAGGAACAGTCATATTGATAAGAAGACAGACCTGGGGCCAATCCTCCGAAGCGCGCTGATCCACGTCTGGAACGTGAGAGGCATGCTGAGCGTGGTCGTTATTTGTGGATGAGTGACTCCTTGTACGTATTGAAATGTCAGTGTACTCAAACGCTTATGAGAAGATGTATCCTACACTGGACATGGTGACTTCAACGCGCGGCTCCACTTCTTTTCTCTCAAAGACTCCCCATCCTCCACCTCTTGCGCCTGCTATGCAGAGGAAACCAGAAAGTGCATGCGGTTCTCCTGTAGTTCCTACAACAGTGAGTGACAGTTGTTGAATGAACGCCAAATGCACCAGCATTGACTGCTTCTAAGGAAGTCTATAGCCCAGTTTACTAAGGTGGACACAGAGGCGCCTCAGCATTGCCTTATTCCTACAGCGGTGACATGGATTCTCAGGTCAGTCTTACCGCATCATCAGGCAGCCCTTTTCAAGAGGCGATACCCTAGGCGACCGATGCAGCAAATCATAAATCAACGCGAGGCTCATCCGGAGGACCAAAGATAAAAAAAGTGAGAAGAGGCACAAAACGAAGAAAGAGTCTTTGCTAACCACGTGAAGGGGTCCTATTGTGGGAAGTGACAGTTGGAGTTATTAATGCCCCGATTTTCAACTCAGGACGTGAACCTAATTCACTTCTTATTCAACTATTTATAGCTCCGAAAAAAGGGGTTTCCACCTGCCAGCATTTGTTTTGCGGTGTTCGGAACAGAAGACTGCACTGGGAGTGAAGGGTTCAACAAAGTTTTCACTTTTCAGGACAGTTTGCCCGTCAATTATGGAACTCAAAAGATTTTGACTGGTTAAGAGATTATGGAATGAAGTGGAAATTGACAGCATTTGCCTTTGAAGAAACTTTCCCTTCATCTTATAGCCTTCCTCCGTTTAATGTTCATTTCTGCGGACGTCACTACTAATCTGAATAATTTTTTGCAACAAATGCTAGATATTCCAATAATTACTACGCAAAAGTAAACCTGAGTGAGGGGTTTGCATTGTTGAGATTGATGATTTAGCGGTTGTCTATGGTTTTGTTGTGGCTCCAGCGCTTGAAATCTGCGCCAATTCTGGTCCTCATCGTCTGGGAAACTCTGCCTGGGAGAAGAGTGGAGGTTGTTCGCAGTTGGCATGTTACAGGTGTTACGAGAGGGATTAATGCAGAAAGGGATATCGCACTAAGAGAGTTGGGGAGTTAGTACGATAACAAGCCAAATGCAATTGGAACGGTGTTTTATTCTCAGTTACATTCGGAGAAGTTTTACCACCACAAAACGGGAACTGGGTGGGAGCGAACGCGAGCGTGGACGACACAGCAACGAGGGAACCGGCTCGGTTACAACTAACGGCAGCGAAGTCTCGAGCGAATCAGGGCATTTGAGTTGCCCAGTCAGCATAAATGCCCCGGACGAGCTTCCGCTGAATGGAAGGGTTTGGTTCGCCCCGGTACACAGGGCATAAAAGGTTTTTTTGTGCGGGAGGGCAAGAAGCATTCGAGTGGGTCTAACACATGTCATCTCGAGCTCGCTCCTGAGGGACAATCCATTCCTCTGCCATTTGGCCTTCCTCCAGGGTAAGTACTCCGCCCTTGTGGTACGCATAAAGTTGTTGACTGGACCCACGTAGGGTGCTTCCGCCTACGCCTTTGCGAGTACTAGGAATCAGTATTCTTGCTCAGTATATGCTTGCACGACAGTGGGTCATGGATCGGTGACAGGTCGAGTATGATGCAAGGAGTATGGCTCGCCACCTGCATCCATAGGTGCTTTGACCTTACCCTTGTACCTTAGCACAGGCATGGGAAAATAGATGTTGCCCCACAGAAGCCTGGACACCGAGAGGCACTCCCTGAACTACCGGGGGAAGAACCAGAAGGCTGACTAAAACAGGAGAGAAGTGCACTGATATAATAAGCAGGACTGAGTCATTGGCCATCGACTGCATCAGGTTTGTTTCCAGGGCAGGACAGTCACATAGGATATGCTCAGTCGTTTCGCCCTCCTCACCACACAACCTGCACTCAACTACCTCTGAAATGTGTATAGGTATCAATGTGGACAGTGAAGAAGCTAGTTAGGATTCTTAGATCCTGTCTGGAGGGTGTCAGCACCTTGTTGCCAGTCTTAGTCATGGCTGGCGATTGTCCCATCGGGCATTCAGGTTATTTTTCGGCATTCCTATGGGAAGCTTAGGGTCCAGTGGGTAAGGATTCTATGCCTTTTCATTGTCCTCGTGCCCTCTATATCTGAAGGTGTGAGCCGAGATGGCCTTTTAAGGCAGCCTGACTGTCCGAGAATATGTGGATCTGCTTGCCCTTGAGTCGTTTTGACAAGATCTCTTCTGCACCGATCTTTATGGGTAGTATTTCCGCTTGATATCTCGAGGCGTTCTCTCCCAGTGGTTTGGCAAGGCAGAAGTTGGTCCCTAAAATACTCAGACCAGCTTTGCCCCCCATCACATAACCGCCAGTGTACCTCTCTTCCACTGTACCCGTGAGTGAACACGAACGCTGAACGGCAACTGAAAGTTCTTCTTCGTTGGCATAACATCAGTAGCAAGGACTGCCGCTTCTTCTAATTTGACCTGCCTAAGCGTCCCCTGGAGGATTGCCTTAACACTGGTGGACACATTACTGGTCTGCCACCACCTTACCGCTCACAGGTACTATGAATGTATACGTGGAGAGGTGAGATATACAAAAGGACTTCTGCAGTGAGCAGGCGTTCACAGTCCTTGGTATTGCTAGGCAAGCCTGTCGTTGCATTTTTCTGGAGCTTTCCTTGAACTGCCAGACGAGACTGTGGTGGTCTTGGCTGGATTGACGTTAAGTTCTTCCTTTTTGCATTCACTTCAAATGATATTCACAGCTCCGTGCAGGCCAATTTGCCTTTGACTACCACTGCAAGATCATCCGCATACGCTACTGTTCAACCTTCAAGCTGCAGTGGCTTCAGCAGCTCGTCCACCGCAGGAGGGGGGAAAAGGGCAGCCTCGAATGGGGACCACTGTAACGTTGTCTTCCCGTAGCCGAACAGTGATTTCTCTATTTCTAAGCGTGGACATAGTCCATTTCACGACCTGGGGTCCCCCTATGAGTTGCTCTTGCCTTCATGAAGCTGAAGGTGGTGTTATCAGATCAGGTATGTCGACTTGCCCTTCAGATAGGCAATGACCTCTAAAAGAGTTTGGGTCTC
The DNA here is from genome assembly GCA_020466155.1 of Pachypeltis micranthus. Classification (NCBI taxonomy): domain Eukaryota; kingdom Metazoa; phylum Arthropoda; class Insecta; order Hemiptera; family Miridae; genus Pachypeltis; species Pachypeltis micranthus. Next base: position 9,334,005 of record CM035780.1, read on the forward strand.
AAGCGTGTCTTTGAAGACCAGAGCTACGATCTTCTCGAGGAGAGACTTATCGAAAATTCTAGTGGCAGAAGTCTTTACATAATTTCCCTCTACAAGCTTTCCGAACGTTATTTATGGTATTTTTGTTGTTCGAAGTAACTTTGTGTTCGTTTATTTCAAATCGCACTGTTCGCAGGCTCTCCCTCAAACATCTCAAACCCCGAAATGTGCTAGCTTCTACTCGTATACTCAACGTTAAAATTCAGGATGTGTCAACGAGTGTCACGGGTTCGGACGGTAAAACGACTGAAACGGCTTCATTACCGACGGAAATTCCGAGAATCCCGAAGACAAAATCGAGAATTTCATCAGTCGACGTTAAGTTCTCATTTACGTCAACCGACTGAATCACATCCGAGCGGAAGACGCGACGATCCTATTAATCCCGAGAGAGGCGCTTCAATAAAGATGCATCGCCGCCATCCCTGTCATCATCATCTTAAAAGGGTCAAATGAGATGATGCTGCGGGCGCTGAGAGGGGGGAGGGTGAAGGATCTAAAGAGGCAGATGGAGCCGAGGACGAAGGGCCTGCCTTCCCGTATGAATGCATATACGTATTTGTATTCAGAGAGCAACGGCTTGCCAAGGGAAACCTCAGGGACAAGGGATGGAAAAGAAGGGAAGAAAAAGAGCAAAAGGTTGTGCGCTCGACAGTTGGACGGAAAACCGAGGGAATGGAGAGTCCTTATCACTTCGCATTCGCATTACTGGCAAGACTCCCATTTGAAACAGGTCCTGTCCATAGTCCTCCCCGCGCCCCTTATCCCAACCCTTATTCTGGATTTCTGCGAGAATTCCTTTCTGGAGGGGGGGGGGGGCAAAAAAAAGCAGTTTAGAGTCGGCGCTGGCGGCTTTTAATTTAAAGCCTCGCGAATACTTTTTTCCACTCCGAACTACTACCGACTTTCCGGGGAATATTTTCTAATTAATTCGAGGAACCTTGAGGATTAAATATGTTCATGCGAGAAATATGTGTCTGAGTTTAATTGTTAACCAGCACTTTCGTGCCGTCCAAATTAATTTTTTTTTAACGTGGAGTGCTGAGGAAAAACCGTGCCCATTAACGCAGAAAATAATTTATTCATTTACGAAGGAACAGGTAGCCTACAAGCCCAGTAAAATAATGGTAACAATACGCAGCTGGATACACGATAAAAATGCAAAACGACATTTAGAGGATAATCATAAAAACGTGTTAGAAGGGGAGGTTTGGAAATGTTTGGAGAGTCGCTGACTTGGGCAAAAATTACAGCGATCCCGAGCTCCGTTTCATTGCCCAACTTTCGTCAGATTATGAACCTTCGTCTTACCATTAGACTACAATCGCTAGGGTACCTACAATGGGAGTCAGGCAGTACATCTCCCCCCTCAATGCTAGTTGCTGCTTCTGCAGCGAACGACTTCAACGAACGGATTTTTGAGAGTTGAGGGAATCCTGGGGAAATCCAATCAAAGATTCGAAGAACGAGGAGGCTACAAGAAAAGGCTTTTCATTTTCATTGTAGTGGGCGCGTCACAATTTTTCTCTTTGCTGGAACTTTCACAGCATCAGCATCTCAGACTCGAGAGTTCGTCTCGTTATTCCTCTCTGGCCCTCATCTTTTCTTTTTTTTTTTCTTTCGAATGAAGGAACATGTTTCAGTTCGAAACTTCTGACGCCATTTGTCATGAGGGGGGGGGAGTGAGCTGCTGACAAAAATTACGGCGATTGGCGAGCTCCAATCCGTTGCCCAACTTTCGTCTTTACCACTAGACTACAACCGCTAGGGGCGGTACAAACGTAACACGCCTTCATTCGCTGCAGTAACGGGTGGAAGTCTTTATAGAACAAATTAACACATTCAACCACGACCTGAGTGAAATAAGTGAAAAATACCATTTCATCGCTATAATACCATAAAATGTATTTATTGTTGTTAAAATGATTTATTTGTTATAAGTTATTGTTAAAATTGATATTTTACATTGGACGCCGATTGGCAGTCTCCAGGCTATGGGCGTTCACATTCCGTTTGGCAAAACTTGCAATATCGAAATTTCTTGATGTTTTTTGTCTCATTTTGGTTTATTATTCATTCCGAATAATAACCCTATGTTTTCGACCACGAAACATTTTTTACAACCCCCCCCCCCCCTCAAAATTTGATACTTTACGTTTCAAGACATGGAGATTCCAAATCTGCAATGTCCGTCTGCCGTCCCCCATCCACCGTCCGCAGTCCAGGCCATTTTGTGCCTTTAACGTGGTCCAAATAATCCGATCTTTCGCATAAAAATCCCATTTGGGATCTAGTTGTGCATCTCGGCAATCCGATCGGACGAAGCCCATGGTTTTTATGGACAAAAAATGGTTAACAAAATTAACAAAACGCAGTATAATCGCAAATAAGCCGTGTTTCATATCGTTTTCCTGGGTTGAATGGAATGAGTATCAGACGTGTACAACTGCGTATAGGGAAATTACAGTAATTATTAGAGTCAACTAATTGAAAGAACTCGCGAGAACTACCGTGGAAGTCAACGTTTTGTCGTTAGTACACCCTCCCTCCCACCCGTCTCATCAAAACCACCCGCCCGCTCGACTCGCAATGTCGTGCCAATATCCCGACTCTTTTTGCCCGACTGGCGGAGGAAGGTGCTGGGGGAATATTTAGTTTTCGTAGTTCCATTGTAGTCAGGTCATGTTTCGTATGGTTTACTAGTGTTTTTCGATGCTGAATCGAATGGGATGGGTCTCGGAGCAGTAATACTAGGTCAAGCTGTTCATAAGAATAATAAACCGTTGTGTAATAATTAGCAGGGGTTTCAATAACTGTACCAGTGAAGAAGTTTTATTTCAGTCCTTTAGTCTATTTTTAATTATCTTGAAGAGACCTCTTTTCTTTGGTTGTTTTACTTCTTTCTTTTTCTTTTCATTCTCAAAATATAGTCTAGTTATTCGTCTTTCAAGAGTTTGAAGCCCACCTCTAGCAATTCTTCAAACATTAAGCGCAAATAGTTTTCACGCAAGACGTTGAGCTACGTCCTACCAGGTTTGTACGAATTGAGTAAACAACAGACGCTATTGGTTGCTATAATTAAAAAAAAAAAAAAAAAGCGGAGAAAAGTTGTGTGATGCGTCGTACCAGATATTTTCGGACCGCGCTCCCCAACTTAGTTCAACGCTAATCGTTTTTAAGCCCGTTGCGTCTGTTTTTAAACCAGATTTAAGGCAGGTTAACTACCAAAGTGGATAAGCGTTCACTGCAGTGCGGGGGGCAACCAAAAGATTCGAATGAAACGAACCGGCTGCGTCCCTCATAACTCCCTCCATTACACGAAACCCTGTCAGATCCCCCTGGGAACGAAAAGAGGGGACAAGGCGAGCGAAAAGGCAGAATTCGCAGGTGAGATGAGGATCTAACCTCATAAATAATTGGCGGAGGTCGGGGCGAACTGTGGAATACGATTAAGCGGGAGGTTGAGAGTGAGTGAGTGAGAGAGAGAACGAGAGAGAGAGGAATCAACGGCGGATGAAATGTATATTGCAAGAGTCTCCATCACATTCACAGCTTCCTGTGTCCCTCCCTCCCCTCCTCTTTCTGTTTGGAGAGCGAACAACCACTTGCCCTTCCAATCCTTCACGACCCGAGCTCTCCTCCCCCGTTGAAAGACGTCCCTCCGAACCCACCTGTCACGTCACTTCCGTATGAACTCAACACGCTCGGAATCCGGCTCTTCATCTGTCGGATGAACCCGCTGCAGGACTCCAGAAGACACAGCTTTGTCAGGTCAGAAATGCTCGCCGGCGGGGAGACTGACTGATGTCTGATACGGTTGACTGGTCTTGAAGCGAACGTTACTCCCTGCGTTGCTCCCATCGTCGAAACGATGAACAATTCCACGCTCCGACTCACGAGCGCCATTTAATCGCCACGTTGGGGTGGGATCCTGTGAAATGTTGATGATCACGAGAGAAACCCAAACCAGTTCCAAAGAACACCGCTGTGCTGGAAAACCGGAAGGAGGGCTCTGATTGAAGAAAAAAAACGTTAAAACGTAACAATAAATTGAGTAAAACAATTTGGAAAATTATGCTAAGATCAATGAAAACCTGGGAGAAAATAGTTGAGAGTCCTCGCCAACTCACTAGAACATGTACTATCTGACTCCCATTGTAGGCACCCCCGTGATCGTAGTCTAGTGGTTATAGACGAAGATTCATAATCCGCCGAAAGTTGGGCATTGGATCATAGCTCGTGATTACCGTAATTTTTGGCCGAGTCAGCGGCTCTCCAAACATTTCTAAGGCTCTCGTAACACAATGGTAGGGAATGGAGGATGAAGATTTTGTAACAGGTCTGTCTCCTCATCAAAATGACTGTTCCTGAACCCTCGGAGAGAGATATATCAGTCGACTGCATGGAGGTTGCTACTCAGCATGCACTGAACCCAGGCTGGTGGAGGTACGGCAGGTTTGGTCACTTGGCCAATCACCCATTAGCGCTGTTTCCCGAGTGCTAACTGCACGGAGCTATGGCCCCTGGGGGGTTCTGTTCTCAATCTGGTTTCCCACCTGATCTAACTATTTACCTGGGTGGCAAGTCTTAAAGGACAGATCAACTGTGACCACGCTTCTTTGCCATCACCTTTTTTGACGAACTGGGCGAAAGGGTTATAGGCTTGCTTAGTTGCATAGTCTGTTTTCATACCAAAATGACAGTTCTTGAGCCCTCATCAGGGAGTTGTATCAATCGGCTGTCATGGAGGTTGCCATTTGGCTCTCATGCAAGAGTCTGGAGCATCCGCTGAACCCAGACCTGTGGAGGTACGGCAGGTTTGGCCACTTTGCCAATCACCCATTATCGCTGTTGCCCGAGTGCTTACCGCATGGAGGTATGACCACTCGGGGGTCCTGTTCTTAATCTGGTTTTTCCATTAGATCTAACTATTTACCTGGGTGGCGAGTCTCAAAGGACAGATCAACTGTACCACGCTTCTTTGCCATCACCAAGTTATAGGCTTGCTTAGTTGCAGTAGACGCTGTTGTGGGGAGTACGGTTGAGCAGCATGAGGTTTCTTGGTTCTTCCGCATAGGACGAGCAAGACGTGGAGGATGGAGGGTCCCCTCCCAGTGGTCATAGGAGCCCAGTGGTCAGCCTCGACCCACCACGCTCAAGAATATTAGGGAAAGACTCGCACATGCCACGCCTCCTCTACAAGGACAGGTATGTTTTCATACCAAAATGACAGTTCTTGAGCCTTCGTGAGAGAGTTGTATCAATCGGCTGTCATGGAAGTTGCCATTTCGCACTCATGCAAGAGTCTGGAGCATCCGCTAAACCCAGACCTGTGGAGATACGGCAGGTTGTCCTTTTGCGAGTCTCTCAGCAGAGGGGCTGCACCAACGGGTGTTGAGTACGCCCATAGCATATTTGTGTTTCCTCTTCCTCTCCGTCATCAGAAGGGTACGTCTTATATCGTGAATTTGCCATGAGATAAGGCGTTTGGAGTGCCTCACTTTAGCAGCCTTCCGGACTGATGCATTCTCCTGGCACATTCTCTCACAGGCTTGACCTGCTTTCACCATATAATCGCGCAAGTTCCTTCAAGCAGTACAATTTTCCACACTACAATTGCTGCATCATCATTGTTTTTCATCTAGACGCTGTCCTGCACTTCTGAAACTCATCCTTTTCGGCTCAGCATCAAAAAGTTCCAAAGGAACGACACCGTTGAACATGATTTGCAAATTCTAAAATCGACGCGGCTCTGGATAAAATAATTCAACGCTGTGCAGCCGTAGAACCCGCTGCAAAGCCCAATTAGCCCGCCAGGACCCCGCAAGAAATAAATGGGGAAGGGCTGGAAGGCATTAAGCCACAAAGTTTAAGGAAACAACTGTTCCTCGGCTCGTGACCACGTGACTCGTTACAATTCGCCTTAGTCTGGAAAAGAGCCAGCAATTGTTGCTTTGGAGGAGGAAGTCTGGGAGAAGTTAACAATTGAGTTCACAAAAGAACGAGGAGTTGACAGGAGCACGCGTGGCGTATTTATAAGCAACTTGCCACTCAGGAATTGCCTTAGCCTCAACTGGCCCTTCTAACTCGGCTCCCTCAGCTACTTGGAACGACTGCTCCCTCAAAACCACATTGTCTCTTTTCCTTTATTTTCCTTCCGCCAGCGCATAAATAACTTCGTTACGCACGAAAACATTAACGTTACTGCGACCGAATTTAGTGCGTTTGTCTTATTTGCAACCAGGATTTGTCAGGTACGGGATTAATCTGGAGTTAGGGGAAACACGCTACGAAAATATCTAGTCCAACGCTTCACTCAACTTTCCTCAGCGTATCTTGATGCCTGGATAGGTATAGCCAGGGCCACGCAGACGAACTGCAGAACGACAGCAACGATGGCTGCCCTCAGCCATCCATCTTCACGTCCCGGTCTTCTACAGATATGGCACCAACGATCTATTAGCAGGCCTGTATCCATCATTTAGCGACACGAAAGAGAACAATGTGCCTGCCATTTCAACGTACAGGCGAATGGAGCACACGTTTGCTCTGCCCATTTCCAAGTTTACGACTTAATACCATTATTTTGATAACGTGTTGCGGATCGCGCTGGTTTATCCTCAGAGTTTAAGTGGACTGTATAAGAAATATGAGGGAATCTAGCTCTACATAGAGGAAAGGCAACACCAGGAGTACTCACGATACTTGGAGCTGAGGTTGCAGACCACCGGCCGGCGGGAGAGGCGAGGAGATGAGTCGGGCGATGTTGCAGGCGGAACGGTATAAATGAATTTATAGTAGAGTGACGGAGGGAATTTAAGACACACTTAGACAGCTGACAACTCCCTGAGTTAAATAAATATAACACGGAAACAACGAAGAAAAGCGTGATAGCACGAGAGGTACACCAGAGAAACGTAGAGCCAAGGAAAGTAAAAACGATAACGGCGAATGACTGACTTGAAGGAGCAGGGTAGAGCAGTATGGCTTGTATTGTGGCACACTAGGCGACGCCACCTCCTGGACCGCGCATTTGAGCGCCTCCTTTCAAAGGCGCGTACAACGTGCCTCACAATACACTATTCGAAACTCGGACATTCCATTGAGTTGTATTCATTGTGATAACATTACTTCTCATGGGAGTTTCACAGTCTGAGTAAAACTTCTCGACTGAGCCTGACTTTAGCCGAGCTAATCATTTTGCAAGGTTTGACATTTTTGGGAGTGACGACGGGGTCCCACCAGACAAGGACGTCAGCCTCCTTCCTATCCTATCGTCTATTTCCACAACGATAATCGACTGGCAGCGCCCGTACTGTGGCCAGACATTCAGGAATGAACCACATCTGGCAAGAGAATCCATAGGCTTATGAGAATACGCACTTCATCGTATGTGCATGAAGTGGAGGTTAAAAGGGAGATCGTACGCCATGTCAACAAACATTTACACGCGGCAGCAGCCATCAAAGCAGTGTGCCAGAGGCCAGAGCGTTCGAGGCAAAGCGCCGAATCTGCCCAGGTTTTTGACCTCTGAATTTCCGCTCCTGCCCAACGGGTCGCACCTGTGGCAAGGTCATTGTTTCCCAAAAGGTCTTCGCACCTACGGAAATCCCACATCGTCGGTCATTTCCAACGGTGGTTTTCCCTCTACTCCTTTTTCAGATTCCTCTCCACAGCTGATACCTTCTCCCAAAATCATTCTCCTACGAAGTATCGCCGAAGTCAGTTCTCTCCTGTCCCCCAACACTTGTCTTCTACTATCTTTCGCGGTACAGTCGATTCCAATTCAACGGACACTTGTTTCACCTCTCATCGGCATCTAATGCGGACATCTCCTTCCTTCCCAGTACAACCAGTTTCACGCCTTCAGAGCCCTACTTGTACGCGCTTATATACTCAACTCACATCCTGTGTAAGTCACCTCTTCTTTGTACATGCAAGTCTTCAAATCTTGTGATATACCAACTCGTCAATTACCTGTTCGTGCTAAATTAAAACCCGTCTTCGAGGTTCAGTCAAATCTATCCTGGTCCAAACACTGAGTATGGGCAGCTTGAAGTGGATTAATGCTTCTTAAATAGCGGCTGGGCTCTACCTGGCTCTCCGATTGCAGACCTGGGTCAACTAGGAGCCTCTGACTCTGTCCTTTTTGAGCAGTGAGATTCTAAGGCATGTGAGTGGAGTGTAAGGATAAGAGAATCCTCACCTGCAGAGTGAGACAAGGAGGTCTGTTTCTGACTGTGACTTTCTATGGCTAAAGCTTTGGACACGGTATGCCATCATCGGCCTTGGCTGATTGCCTTTGTCGTGTGGGGGCTATCGATCGACTTGTCGGCTATACGCACTCTCTGTGCTGCAGGGTGGGGTAGGGGGCGTAATGAATACAGGTTTGCAGCATTGATCGTGTTCTGGGGTGGTGCGTGGTGCAAGAAATTCCATCTGGGGCTACCTGGAAATGAGGGGATGGCACCGCTCCTTCCCCGCAGTCCAATTGCTGTCTGGGCACGGGGCTTTTAACCAGCGCCTCTTCTTTTTCAAACGCCGCACATTCGACCTCTGCCCCTGTGGAAGCGACACCATTGAGGACGAAGCGTAGGTTCTGTACGAATGTCCCCTCTATGACGATGTGCGGGCCAGGACATGCATCCCCCCCCCCCAGAGGGTGCAGCTGTGCTCTTCTCTTGCAGCTCAGTGAGGCGAAGGTTTCGCCACGTTCGCTCAAGCCTGGGCAGCTCGGCCGCAGCGTCTGGAGTCGTGGACTCCTACTGACGCACACGATACGCACCACACAGATTCCCTCGCCCCCTTGCACACAAACTAAGGCCACCTCGCTTCATCCCCCACTCCACGCGTTCAGCAAAGACTTGAGGATGTGCACGCCGAACTGAAGGCAGTCATAAAAGACTGTCGACCCCTAGCGACAATGAGCCAGTAGGCCACAACTGATCCAGCTCATTCCCCAGGTAGTGGTACGTTATAGTAAGTGGGTCGTGACCGATGGTAGCTGAATAAGGGACCGCAGTTCAGGTCCAGACTATAGACCGTGGCCTGACAACTTTCTCCATAGGGAGGATGGGGGCAAGACCAATTCCTGGAATACCCAAGGGTATCACCATCCGCGTGTTGCAAGGGGTCGTACCTTAACTGGTGGTCGATCTATCGTGGAACATCCTCTTATCCTTCCGCGTCCCAAGTCTTCTATTTTAGGGTAGTCTGGGCGCCATCCCCATTTCCTTAGTTTCTCCTTTTTTGGGTGCCACCGTTTGCGTTGGCATTTACGGTGAGCTTGGAAAAAAAAGTTTGCATGGTGCGAGCACGTCAAGCTGCAGGTGGCAGGGAAGAAAAATCCCAGAGCCGAACAGAGCTCTTTTAGGTTGTAATGCAGCAGGTTCACTTTAAAATATACGTCGATGCTCAAAGTTTGGAGTGTAACAGGTTTATGCAATTAATCCTCCACCCGAAAGCAAACGCCAAGAGGAAAATATTGAGAATGTATTCGAGTCGGAGTCGCCTGTAGAGAATTTCCCTCGTTTCTTTTTACTCGCCTGCCAAAATCCGTAAATCACAATTTTTAATTTTTTTCCCTCCCCCCTCCAATCGAAAGCTGTCACTCTGTTCCGAGCGACACATTTCCGAAGTTGATTAACCGCTCCGCGTAAGGGCTTTTGTTTCTCAGTCCGCGGCGCTGAACATTTTCGCTCGGATTAGCTTCAGTTCATTTCAATTCCGGTTTGTCGATACCGGAACCGGAAAATTGGGGGAATCGAAGCTCCAATTAAAGGACGTCTCGCGATTTAACGAACTTTTCCGACGTCCAGGGGAAGGTCCGAAGCTTCATCCGGGTAATTGGCCGGGCTTTCGGTCGTTAAGGGGGGTTTTGAAGATGTTTCGCGTTTGGATGGAAGTTTGCTGGAAGTCTTCGAGAGACAATTTTCGGGACGTGGCCGACGAGGGAATTGCGAGTCGATCGGAAGCTGTCGGTTGATTTCAAGCTGGGGTCTCTTCATTCGTTGAGATACCTTCACTGTCGAGGAGTTATTATTTTTAACGACATCCACGAAATTTTAAGTATCGTTTGAAAAAATAATCGAATGGTTGTCACCTTCAAACGTAGTTCTAGACGTCATTTGTGCACGCTGGCTTGCCTTAAGTTAGTCCTTTAGTACTTTCCCATCGGGCAGTTTGTCATTTTCAAACCTTCGAATCCCTCAAGCCTCAGAAAAGGAGCCCTTTTTCCGCCTTTCCCTTTTGGTCGCCATTCAGAAATGCCGAAGGCCTCAGGGCCCACGTATGGCAGACTGACGGCCTCACTTCTGGCACACAGAGAGCTCATACAGTCGACAAGTCGATCAGGAGCACCCACTCCACAAAGCCAATCAGCCAAAGCCGATGTTGGCACATTATGTCGAAAGATTTGGAGAAAATGCGGTACAAATACGCTACGACTTCGTCCATAGAAAGTCAGAGTGGAAAACAGACCTCAATGCCAGACTTTACAGGTGAGGATTCTAATATCCTTTCACTCTACTCACATGCCTCAGAATTTCAGACCTCAAAAGGGACAAAGAGTGTGAGGCTCCTAGTCCTGGTCAACTTCTGGTAGATGTTGACCCAGGTCTGCAATGGGAGAGATAGGTAGAGCCTAGCCACTATTTAGAAAGCATTGACCCACCGCAAGCTGCTCATACTCAGGCCTCTGGCACACTGCTTTGATGGCTGCTGCAGTGTGGAAATGTTTGTTGACATGGTGTATGATCTCCTTTGTAGCCCGCACCTCAGCTGTGATGAGGTACATCTTCTCATGAGCGTTCGAGTACACTGACATTTCAATACGTACAAGGAAAGCGATTCCCCGCACGAGCTCGAGAGGTGTCAATCATCCACAAATAACGACCACGACCAGCCTCTCACGCCTGGAGGATTGGCCACAGGTCTGTCTCCTTATCAATATGACTCTTCCTGAACCCTCGGAGAGAGTTATATCAGCTGCAGTTTCGCAAACTTGCAAGTGCCCAGCCTCTCGTTCAGCATCGACCAAACGCAGACCTGTGGAGGTACGGCAGGTCGTCATTTAGCCAGTTGCTCAGTAGAGAGCTGTTGCCCATGCGTCACCACGAGGACTCCCACCCTGGGAGTCTGGACGAGTTGGAGTTCTTAATCTGGTTTCCCATCTGATCTATTTACTTGAATGGCAAGTTTGAAAGGTACAGATCAACTGTGATCACGTTTCTTCGCATACTGAGTGAAATAAATATGGGCCTGCTTAGAAGCAGTCAATGCTGGTCTTCCAACAACCGTCACTCACGATTGTTGGAACTCGTTTTTCCTCCACGCTGGATACGCAAGATGAGTAGGTCTTTGAGAGACAAGACACCAGCTTCTGTGGTGAGGTACATCATCTCATAAGCGTTCGAGTACACTGACATTTCAATAAGTACAAGGAAAGCGATTCCCTGCACGAGCTCCAGAAGGGTCAATCATCCACAGATAACAACCATGCTCTGCATGGGTCTCACGTCTGGGGCCAGCACGCTTCGGAGGATTGGCCATAGGTCTGTCTCCTTATCGATATGACTCTTCCTGAACCCTCGGAGAGAGTTATGTCAGCTGCAGTTTCAGCATCGACCAAATGCAGACCTGTGGGGGTATGGCAGGTTGTCATTTAGCCAGTTACCTGGCTAGGCACACATGTTACCACGCGGAGGGACCCTGAGGGATTCGTACTAGTTGGAGTTCTCATCTGCTTTACCACCTCATTTAACTATTTACTTGAGTGGCATGTTTCAAAGGGAAAAATCAACTGGGTCCACGTTTCTTCGCAAACTGAGCGAAATAGTGATAGGCTTCCTTAGAAACAGTCAATGCTGGTGCATTTTTGGCTGTTCTTCCAACAACTGTCGCTCACCGTTGTAGGAACTACGATGGACAGCACACGGTTTCTTGTTTCCTCCACACTGCAGGTGCTAGACGTGGAGGATGGAGAATCTTTCAGAGAAAAGAAGTGGGGCCACACTTTGAAGTCGCCATGTTTCGTGTGGAACTGGATCGTCCAGTGGTCTGGCTCAATCCACTTTCTCCTAAGACGTCGACGGACGTTGGAAAAAAACTAATACGCGTCCCTTTGACGAAGATTCTCATCTCATCATTTATCTAATCAACATAGATTCCCATCTCAACTAATGCAGCGAGCATTCGTCCAAGTCCATGGGGTGTTCAGCCCAGCCGTGTGCTCAATGGACAAGTCAACTAGAAACTGACCAATGATCGTTTGGAGCGCTTCAGTGGATACTGCCTTGTACGCCTTGGTGATCCACTAGAGCTAGTGAGCTGGCTGAGATTGAGCCAATGAGAATGGGCCACACTTAGTTGTAAAGAACGTTGTTTCTAAGCGTGTAAATGACGCTTTTAATCCATTCACCAGTTAGTTCTGCCCAGTCGTGATGAAACAGGTGACGAAACTGCTGAACTTAGCAATATTTTTGTCTTTTAGCTGCAAACCACTTGCCCGTATAATGATCAGTGCCAGTCACATTGAATATCAGATGAAGTGAAGTCATTCCCCGTCAAACTTGAAAACGATAAACTACGGGTAGACGACACAGAGGGAAGGAGGGGCATAAATTCGCTCAACCCGCCAGCCTCGATCATTCTTGATACATTTGTCCCTACTAGTGCTGCACATCCTCCAAACCGCGCTAAGACCACAGCAAACTTGATCCCACAGGCTGCGTAGTAAATCCTTCCTCCACACCTCCGAGACAATCCCTCTTCTTTTCTACATAGTTTATCTTCTCTTTTATTCGACCCATTCGTCTTACCTCGCCACGATGGTCTCCCTCACATCGCACAAGTGAGAAATGCGTTTTTTCCACCAAAGTCGAAGCAATCACACGCTCAAACGTGAGTTCAGTAACACGACATCTCAAATTGCTGTATAAATAATTCAGAACTGTCAGGACAATATCGCAATCCAGAAATTTTATCCAGGATGGAAAGAAGGCTGATTAGCCTGTACGACAGCTGATCTTCACGTTTTGCTCCTTTCGGTATCTTTGCAAGGTCAATCGTTGTTGTTACTTTCCTTGCTCGACGAAGTAGAAAGGAAAGTTATGTAATCGGCTGAAAAAAAAATTTTGAGTTCTCTTCAGATCTTTACGTTTCAGACCCCCCTGAGTCCGAAAAACACTATTTGGGAAAATGGTGTGTGTGTATGTGTGTCTGTGAACAATTTTTAGAGAAAACCACCGTACCAAATCAGCTCAAACTTGATATCTCGCTCGCAGGTCACCATGAGACGCCAAATTAAGGGTTTGAACAAAATCCACCGAAAGTTAACTATAGTTATCATAGTGATCAAAACACCAAATATTTTTTTTCTCAAAAACGGCTCTAACGATTTTGATTAAATTGTTTATATTGATAGCTCTCAATAAGGCAATTATACCATGAAATTCCCATTTGTGGGAAAATGACGAGAGCAGCACAATAAATTACCAAAACTTTCGACGAAATCGATTTTAGCGCAGTTTTTTGAGAAAACCACCGTACCAAATCAGCTGAAACTTGATGTCTAGCCTACAGGTTACCATGAGACGCAGTAATGAGGGTATGGGCCAAATCCACCGAAAGTTAACTATAGTTATCATAGTGATCAAAACACCAATTTTTTTTTTCTCAAAAACGGCTCTAACGATTTTGATTACATTTTTTATATTGATAGCTCTCAATAAGGCAATGATATTATAAAATTCGTGGGAAAATGACGAGAGCAGCACAATAAATTATCAAAATTTTCGACCAAAAGCGTTTTTCGCGCAGTTTTTTCCTTATAAACTCCGCTGGAATTCTTGTAGAATGTTAAAAAAAATTGGTATTGTAGTCCAATCCAATACCTAAAGGGTGAGTGTTTAAAAACGCTCATGAGATACATGGGGCTCATTCCAGAAATTCCTGAATTTCAACTACCGCCGTTTCGCTTACTACCTATGAGTACGAGCAGCACAATAAATTCCAGAACATTATGCGCTACCGCTTCCTGCTGCTGTGAAGTGCTGTTTGACCAAGTTCAAAGGAGCTGAGTGATAAATGAATTGATTAAATAGAATTAGCCATTTACAAAGCGAATAAATTTCATTAAAATGTTACTAGGATCATCAGAAAAATTCAGGAAGTTGTCCATTTATGTACTCATACGAGGAATTTTTAATAACGCTTATAACATATATAGGGGATGCTGTAGAAATCCCGGAATTGCAACCACCTGAATAAATTCTCCTAAATTGAGTTAGTAGAATAAGCCATCAACTCGAGTGAATTGACGTAGAGCTAAGGAAAGTTGTGTGTTGCTACGCACCAGATATTTGTGTATTGGATTTGGCGAGAAGGTGATGGAAAAGCAGCTCAGGAAAGGAGAATCCATGTTATGAGGAGTGAATCGCGTAGCGTGTTAGCAAAAGCATTCGTCTTGTCAGTAGGAAGCGATATCCAGTCCGAGCGTTGCTACAGTAGTGGGATGGGTTTATAAGGTTTGGTAAGGATCTCGGTGGCCATCCTAGTTGACTATACTGTACGATAGTGCGATCTAAACGCACAAAACAATGATTATAAATAAAGGAATAATAATGATTATATCTAGGATTTGATAAAACAGTATCATACAACGTTGAAAGAACGTGAATTTTATTTGTAGGTATACGATTAAATTTACATAAATTAAAATACCTATAAAACTACAAATGGGTATCCCGTTGATAATACAAAAGGTCGCAATCTTAATTCTACAACCATAGTTTAACGGGCTACTGCACAAACATTCCAACATACACGCCATCAGATAAGTATTGCGTCACCTTGCGCTTGCATCAGTTGAACGGTAGTCTTTGCGACGAACTGGACACCCCTGTGGCGGTTGAGTTGAGGGAATCAGTGATGTCTTTGAACGAACTAGGTGATGTGGTGTCTTTTGCTGTTTCTATTGAAAGAGGTGATCAAGAGTCTACTTCTGCGCTTCATGCGGATATGTATCTGCACTTTGCACGTAAGTACGATTACAGTTACGTGCAAGAATTTGTTTCCGTCGTATTTGATTGTGGCTGCGACGCACAATTTTGTAAGTCGGTTAAGTCTTGGTTAATATATATTTCCAAGGAGGATATGTATCTTTATACGTCCAAATTTAGCAAAAAATGTCAGGCTTATTGGGGTGCTAAAGGTAGTTCATACTCGTATGTTAGGGAATTTGATAACCGTCAGTGTTACAAATTTATGATTGAATTTTACGAGGAGGTATTTTCACTCTGAATTGCTCATTTCTCTTTGTGGAAAGCGTTTCCAGAGTTTACTGAAGAACAATTTATTAATATTCCTCATGTCGAAGTGATGATTAGTTTTAAGGGGGGGAAAACGCGACTGGGGCCGTCGCTACAGGCCTCTCTGTCCCGCATGTCGCTCATTACTTCGTCGTACCCTCCATAATTACCTAGTTACGGGGGGGTCGTTTTCACCAATCAAGAGAAACTCATTTGTCCCTGGACTCGCATTTGCTTTCTCTCGCGTTTTCATCGTGATTGACCTTGTAGTTGCGATATTAACACGAGAGTTCGCGGGGGGGGGGGGGAGCGGGGCTTATAATTTTCATTTAGTCCTCCGGAAGTGCACAGTAATACGCGGCGCGTTGAGAATTACGAGGAGAGCAGTAGGAGCGGTGCTAATTTGAATCAATAAATCGTCATTTCGCTCCACGACTCGCCGGAAATACTGCTTCTACGATACCGGTTGTTATGCACGGGGTGTGTAAATAAAGTAACGAGACTGGCTGAGTCGCATTCGTGCCGGCAACCCTTGAGATGAGAGGCTTTGAGCAGCGTCAAATGCGCTTGTGATACGTTTGTTGTAACTCGGTACAGGCATTGGTTTGTCTCTAGCGTTAATTGTCGTGAAACAGTTTTTTCTAATGCGTTCTACGTGTGTCGGACGCAATGCCACAAGAACTTTTGAATACGTCAGGCCTAAAGTGTTTTGTCAAGGGCCCAAGTTTCTCGGTCATCAGAGTCCAGATGGACGGTTTAAAGAATGATCGCGGGACTGTTGAATTTGAATCACACCTCTGTTCGTCAGATTTCGACCAACGAATTGGATATGAACAAAATTTGGGCAAAAACGGTTCTCGAAAAACCTTTTCCAAGACCAAGGGGATCTTAGGAGGGTAGGTGGGACTTTTTTGGAATCGATTGAAACGATCCCAGTTTCCAGAACGTATCATTACTGGTGACGATTCTGGAGAGTTTGAACCAATCGCCACAGAATGGAATGGCACGCTGCAACCTCTTCAAGGCCCAAAAATGCACGAACGAGTCAAAGATTTAATTAATAGCCTAGGAATCGTCCGCTAAGAGCTTGCCCCTCAAGGGCAAACGGTTAATCAACACTTCTACCGACCAGGTCCTTGAAAAACTTCGAAAAAGAGTATTTCGCGTGCGACGAAACGTCCAAAACAACTGGGCGTTGTTGTGTCACACTGAAATCACCATGCACGAGTTTTTGGGCGATAAAAACATTCCCGTGGCTCCTCTTCCCGAGATTGAAAAACCCTGCAAATTATTACACAATGGTTTATTATTCTCATGAACAGCTTGACCTAGTATTACTGCTGCGAGACCCATTCAATTCGATTCAGCATCGAAAAATACTAGTAAACCATACGAAACATGACCTGGCTACAATGGAACTACGGAAACTAAATATTAACCCGGTGCCAGGCGCCCGTAAACGTCTGTAGGCATTTATGATCTGATGTAGGGGTGTGCGGAGGAAGTGGCCCTAATCTTCCTCCGCCCCGTCGGGCAAAAAGAGTCGGGGAAATTGGGATGGGGACTTCCAGCGAACCCTCGGCAATTGACACGACGTTGCAAGTCGAGAGGGCGTTGCGAGGTGAGCAAGCAGGTGGTTTTATTGAGACAGGAGGGAGGGAGTACTAACAACGAAACGTTGACTTCCGCTGTAGTTCCCGCAGGTTCTTGCAATTAGTTGACTGTAATAATTACTGTATTTCTCTATACGCAGTTGTACTCGTCTGATACTCATTCCATTCGACCCAGGATGTAAAAATACGTTGAAAATGATACGAAACACGGCATCTTTTGCGATTATGCTGCGTTTCGTTAATTTTTTGTCCCTAACAACCAAGGGCTTCATCCGATCGGATTGCCGAGATGGCGGGCACAACAAGATACCAAATGGGACCACGTTTTAGACCACGTTAGAGGCACAAAACGGCCCGGACGGCGGACGGGGGACGGTGGACGGACATTGCAGATTTGGAATCCCCATGTCTTGAAACGTAAAGTATCAAATTTTGATTGGGGGTTGTAAAAAATTTTTCGTGACCGAAAACATAGGGTTATTGTTCAGAATGAATAATACACCAAAATCGCCTCAAGGGCTGCCGTTCCTCGGAGGTCTATTGAGATTAGGGATCTTGACAGCGCAATGACTGCGCAGAATACCCTGGCAACGCTGCAACAGGACTTAGAAGGAGAGGGAGTGGGGGAAAATAGGGCCTTCCAAAGACTAATACGAGAAACTAACGAAGAGCCATTGGAAGCCACAGATGCTCTCCTCTTGGGGAAAGGGCACAGTAAAAATGGAACGGTCCCCCTGGGGTTGACATGCCTTCCAATAGCTGCACAAACCCGGTAAGGTGCATGCTCAGCTCTGAGTGGGGGTCATAGGGGCTTGGTGGGAGGAAGTGCAGGGTGTTAAACGAGGCCCTGGAGGTGGCAGGTCACTGTGGCCAGTGCTAGTTCGCGTACTCCAAAGCAACCTTCATCGGACACAACAGCGCAGGATCTTTTGCAACAGTCTTACCGGGTGAAGGAGGTCGATCTGCTGCTTTTCAGCGAGCAGTACGATAACCAGTCACTGGTTAAAGGACGACATTGGCACCGTTGCAGTCTGAGTGGCTCGTCCAAGTCCGGTCTGTCCGACTGAGCGTGAAAGCCATGTAGCACCAAGGTAGCTGGCGATTCATGCATGAAGTAACAGTATGAAGAATACTCTTGAACTGTACTGTATAGCCTATTATTGTTTCCGTTCACTTGGAGTTTGTTATCGTCTTTGACTGAAAGAACGAAATAGACAATCTGTTGTACACGCAGTAGAGGATGAAAAATGAAGTTTCTGGCAAAGCAGCTTGAAGCTGTCGTCATCCATCATCAATCATCAAACTCTCATTGAATCCTCAGAACCCACTCGCCCACTCTGCACGTCGCAAAAGACAAAAACACCGAAGTTTTTTTTCGAGAACGAGTTTACTTTTCGACGTCTTCTGCGTTTCCCCGCGAAGTTAATTGGGCCACGAAGCAACTCCGCCTGTTGCTAGGACAAAAACCGCTACGTCGTCAAGATGCCAACGAGTCAAGGGCTCCGCAGACGACTTTTTTTCTTTTTTTTTTTACTTTCCTCAGCCCTGCGTAGAAAGGAAAGTCAAGTAATTGGCTGAGAAACGAAAATGAGTTTTATACGTGTGTTTTTACGTTTCGATGGCGTCAACGACATTTAGAAAACGGGTTCGTGCGCCTGTGAACGCGGTTTTAATTGAACGACAGAGCCGAATCACCTGCAAATCAATGTGAGACGCCCAAAGAAAGTTATGAGCTCCTCAAATCCAACTATTGTTATCGTAGCGATCAAACGCTCATGTTTTACTTTCTGCTCAGCAGTTCCATTTATCTCGTAGACGCGAAAATAAGGTTATGCGCGACTTTAATTGATGGGAAAGAGGTGGAGTGGGGGACCAAACTGTACCAAAAAGTCTCTCGAAAACGAAACTTTCGTATTATCTAAAAAAATTGAATCGTATTAAAACCAAAACGTCGGGGAAATTGGAACTGGGGCGCTCGAAGCGAAAGGCGAAAGGGGAGGGAGGGAGTTCAAACGATGAAACGCTGTAGCTCCCGCGTTGTACTGCGTTTCGTTAATTTTTTTAACCGTTTTTTGCCCATTACAACCACGGGCTTCGTCCGATCGGATTGCCGAGATGGCGGGCACAACTAGATACCAAATCGGATTTTTGGGCGAAAGAACGAATTTTTTAGACGACGTTAGAGGCACAAAACGGCCCGGACGGCGGACGGTGACGGGGGACGGGGGACGGCAGACCGCGGACGGCGGACGGACATTGCAGATTTGGAATCCCCATGTCTTGAAACGTAAAGTATCAAATTTTGAGGGGGGGTTGTAAAAAGTTTTTCGTGACCGAAAACATAGGGTTAGTATTCAGAATGAATAATAAACCAAAAGTGTAAGGGAAACGAAAATGAGCTTGTTTGCCGAAGCTGAGGAGGAAAACGGCGTTAAAAGCTTACCACCGAGGTTTTGGAAGCGATTGAGGCTGCAGTGGAAGAAAATTCTGACAAGACTCTGAAGGAGATAAAACGTGTTCTTTTCGAGAAAAAAAAAATGAAATCGAAATTAGCTAACGAAGAGCTGGATCGGATGAATTCTGTAGAAACGAAAGAGAGAAGAAAAATTTACGCAGCGGAATTCAGAACAAGAGCGCCAGAAAACCGTGAAAATATGGTATTCATTGACGAATCTGGTTTTAATTTGCACCTTCGATGAAGTCATGCGAGATCCAGGAGGAATACACGTGCTGTTTCCACATATCCACGTTAAGAGGAAGAAATGTTTCCCTCGTCCTAGCCGTAAACACTCGAGGTGTTCATTATAAAATAATATTACGACGCAACTGCAATGGAGAGACGTTTAAGGAATTTATCGCAGAGCTGCACGAAAAAGTGGCGAACCCAACTATCACGTACTCTTGATAATGGATAACTC
Source organism: Pachypeltis micranthus (assembly GCA_020466155.1). Taxonomy (NCBI): domain Eukaryota; kingdom Metazoa; phylum Arthropoda; class Insecta; order Hemiptera; family Miridae; genus Pachypeltis; species Pachypeltis micranthus. Next base: position 9,353,883 of record CM035780.1, read on the forward strand.
AGCGATTCACCGAGCTGGACAGGTTACCAGTAAGACGATCGATTTGGGGTTTAACGTGAAATATCTGCCCCCCCCCCCCTACTCAGTGGACCGACCGCTGCTTTTCAAAAATCAAGTTGTCAGCAAGACAAATTCTCAGTGAGCCCTAAACAAACCACGACCTGTGTGACACGATAACCCGAAGCGTTGCAACTGTTACCACATCGGACTGCACAAATTATGTTATGAGAATGACGATAGACCTGACAGCCGCTGCTGCGAGGAGAGACTTACGTTGAAAAATTTGTTCATTCTTTTCCGTTCATTATGTTCATTCTTACTTGTTGAGTGTTACCTTTCACTCGTTAATTTGTTGTTATTGCTTTCCTAGAATTAAATTATGTATTTCTGTCATCCACCAAATTGATGTGTAAAACCTTCAATTTGACGTGAAAATGCTATATGTAGCAGGTCGTCGAGTTTACTGGTAAGTTGAAAAACATGAGAAAAAAAATTCAAGACCCATCGGTATTGCAGGTTTTGCTTAACTGTACGTGAGTGTCCTAGGGTCGAGAGGCCGCTGAGCGGCGTCTAATTTAAAATATCAATTATATGATAAAGGATTTTGTGATAAATAAATCATTTTAGCTACTTTCAATGCGGCATTTTATGGTATTAAAGCGATGAAATGATATTTTCCACGTCCATGGGGGGATCGCTCGTTAAACATGGTGACGTCTGAAACGCTAAACACTTAACGAATTACGAGACGTGCGTTGAAGGGTGGTGATAATTTGCGTCAATACACCGTCATCCTGTTTCGCAGCTCTCCGAAATGACTTCTTTTACGATACGAGAGGAATTACCCCCTTTTCGGAGCCGCGAATTTTATATACTGGAACGTTATTGTTTGTATTTTACGCCTCGCCCCCCCCCCTTTTTTCGCGTTAACAGGCGACAATATAACAATAATAAAATAGAATGAAAGAGTCGTTTGAGGGGCGAAGTCGCATCTAAAAACCATTTCGGCGCATCATAAAGAGGAACGGTGGCGGGAGATAGTGGTTTCCGGGAGCATTAGAAAAAGGGGGAAGAGTGAGAGAGAGAAGTGCGTTAAGATGAAGAGGGCTCGTTTGAATTGCCCGGTTAGGGAAGAGGCTCAGAGAGAGCCCGAGAGCCGAAGAGCTTTGAGAGGCCCGAGAGGATGTCGTGACTTCAATACAAAAACAAGGACGAGGGAGCTTTAACGCAAACCGTGTAGATGTTCGTACACAACGCCAAGAAGTTGGGCAAACTCGGAAAACTCTCTCGTTCCGACGGAGTGGCTTAACTTCTTCGAGAGGGAAACGCGTCTACGTGCACAGTCGTTCTGGGGGGAATTTCATTTGGAAAATTTTCACGGCCCTGGCTGTCAGGGTAAGATCATTGTAACGAGAGTGAGGAGGATCAAAAGGTTCGGTGACGCTCTTGAGATCTTAGTAACAGCTTTGGAAGGAGGAAGATATTTATTGGATCTCTGCTCTGTTAGTTTGAAGGAGCTGCGTATTGTGTTTAGCTCAGTTCAAGGCTTTCCAGACCTCTCTCGCTACCTCCGCTTGAATTTTCCAAAGCTCTCTGACGCGTTCGCTTTGAGGGCAAATTGAGACGCTTCATTCAAATGTCGCTTTTTGAACCTGGAAGTTCTCTTCGCATTTACCTCGGTACACGTAGTAGGCAATAAGATGAGTACCCTCTCATTTGAGTCACGAAGTGACTGCCTGTTATGTTGCCATCTTGAGCTTGAAACCTCAGATGCTTCTACTGGAAAGTCCTGGTTTTGGGCATTCCGCGCCCATTCGAGTTCAGCTCTTTCTGACCTGGAGCCTTAAATAGTAGCCCCGAGAAGTCCAAATCGTATGTTCGATCGACTTCTCTTGCCGAAGAGCGGCTTAATAACTTAAACTCTGAAGCCGACAATGGGGGTTTTCCATTTCTGCACTTTCTAAAATATCCACTTCCCACCACTCGGTTTACCTACTCACTTTAGATTTCAACTCTTAGCGCTGCCCAACAACGCACTCTCGTCTCTCAGCCACTGGCTGCTCACTCGCTCTCTGCTCTCAATCCCCGCAAACAGTTCACCTATTCGGAACCGCCTTGTGTCGCAAAAATACTTCTCAATCGTAATCAAATTCTTGTTTAATCATCATTTCACCCATAACAGTTCCTTCCTCAACCCATGCCCTTACTCATGCCCTCTCCTCACTGGACTCCCCCCTTATGCTGCGAGCATGCTTTCCCTATTTGCACTACCCCAATGTGCTCCCCCCCACTACCATTCCCCAGCGTGCCTGCTCTATTTGCAGTGCTCCAGCGTGCTTGCCTTTTTGCACCACCAATTTAATGCGGTCCTCGCTCACGCTCACCACGTACATTATTATTTTTCGAACTCCACCACAAGCTCCCCCCTCTCAAGCCCCCAATGCTGAATAATACACATACTTTCTCAGTCCAGAAGACGTTTTTACAGCCTCCCATCAAAATTGGACGCTTTATGGTACCAGTACACTCTGGCTGAGGTGCCTTGCTGGGATGTTCGGCGAGGCTTTATCTGACGAGAACCCACGAGATTGAACAGCGAGGTTACAAAGTACACTCTCGCAGTGGGACTGCGCCTAGGGGTTGCGGGGTCGCTCGGGCCCTTTGACTCGTGCCAAAAACCGCTCCCAGACCGAGAGCAGGCAAGGCATGACGAGCACACTGTGTACACTCTTGCCCTTGCCTGCTCTCATCTGATCTCGGCCAGAGTGTACTGGACGCTTTAGGTTTCAACCCATCGAGATTCCAAATCTGTAATGTCCTTCCTCCTTCCCAATGTTGCCTTTGATGCAGTCTAGAAAACCACGTACTTCTTACTGAACGAAACCCACGGTTGTTATGAAAAATTGCCAAAGAGAAAATGTTGGCAGGTTCATCCCAATCATATCATGTTTGGTGTCGTTTTCTAGGTATTTTTCGATCCTGGGTCGAACGGAACGAGTCTCAGCGGTGTACGATTGCGTCTAGAACGAAAACAGTGAAATAACAGTAAATATAGTGAGCCGAAGTGTATTTGAAATAACTCGAGCGAAAGTTATCGTTTCTTCCTAGCGCCTGCTCATTTCCCTTCCGTTTCACTCTAACCACCCGTGTCAATTGCCTGCAGGTACTTGGAATATGTAATTTTCATCACTCCATTATAGTCAGGTCATGTTACGTATCATTCACTAGTATTTTTCTATGCTAAATCGAATGAGGTGGGTCTAAATATAAAACGACAATACTACGAAATTCTCCTCAGTCAGAAAATGACGAGAGCAGCACAATAAATTGCCAAAAATTTCGATAAAACCGACTTTAGCGCAGTTTTTTCCTAATCAACTTTGTTCAGATGTTACCATAATCTTCAGAAAAATTACGGTAGTCCAATCAAGTACCTATACGACGAGTCTTCAATAACGCTTATAAGATTATATAGATTATTATACGAAATTTTTAAAAGTATTTACCCGATAACTCTGAAAAAGTGATTATTATCCTTTTCAAAAAATCTTGTTAACAGCCTCACAAATTCTTTACGTACCAATTGCTCACTTATGGTCGTGAGAGAAGTAGGAGCAGCATTAATACCGGAATCGTAGGCGCTGCCGCTACCTGGCACCATGAAGTGGTGTTTCCCAAGTACAAAGTTCAAATGAACCGAGTGAAAAATTAATAGAGCTATTTTTTTTTAAATCCACGATAACCAGGGAATTTAGGTAGAGCCGAGGAAAGTCGTGTGATTTGTATCTCTGACTGTTCTACACTTGGGATAATTACCACGGCCTATTGTGCCAGCCCACATGCCTCACAGGTCCCTGAGGATTGCCAGGTATTTCCTGCAAGAATCATGTTTAACGTTCATCCTTGGAGTTGTACGCAAGACCAAAAATGGCTCTCAAGTCTCCAGGACGCAGCAGGGAGTCTCTTTATCTGTGCCAAATCACTTACACTCGTTTGTTAATTTGGCTAGTGTCCCGTGATGAGGCCCACAATATGACTAAGTCCTTCCTCTCCATTATCAGAAGACTACGCCTTATCTCGTACGTTTGCCCTGAAATGAAGCGTTTAGAGGGCCACACTTTGCCAATTTCCAAACTGTCTGATGAGCGTATTCCTTACAGTCCTCTTGACTAGTGATCGATACGTCCCACAGTGGGGAAGCCCGATATTTACTTTTGCGCGGAAACGCCCCGAGAATGAAGTATTTGGCGACCCGAGGAGATAATTTTATTTTTTCCCAATCTATTAAAGTTTTTTATGTACTCGCCATTTGGTGTTCTTCCATGGAGTCACAGAAGGACGGACAGTGGCTTTTAAAAATCGAATGAATCGTTGAGGTAAGTTCACTACGTGGAAAGTATCCAGCTTTTCAGGGTCATCCATTTAATCCGCCCTACCCTTCAACTCCCTTGGGATGACAATACTAAATATGCAGTAGCTCCAGTACCTCATCACTTTTCCCGCCCCCGTGATCCAATCCCGTTATTTTTTTTTTATTCCGGTCAGCAGGAAGTTGCCTCGTGATGTATTACATTTTTCGTCCTACCGTTAATCCCCCTTTTCTCTCAGAATTCACGCGCCAGATGTTTAAAAATGTTGCGCTCTCCGCAAACGAGGAAAGTTGTGTGATTGTTTCAAACGAACGAGCAAAGTTTCGAGGCTTCAAGAATGAAAATGATTTTTCATAACTGTCAAAGAGATCGGCGCACCGGCCGTTAGCGGCGGGAGCAATTAAAAAGTTTTTCCTTTCGAAAGTTCTTCTTTTTTTCCTGCGCGTACTTTCTTCAAAATAACAACGTTTTGACATTCAATTTTCTTGGCGGCGTGCAATTCGGGACCAGGCTCTAATCGAATGCTAGGTATTCTACTTCGTTACTACCGTGGAAAGTTGGATCGGACTGCCATACTAATTGCAGCTACTGCCAGTGCAACTGCCTATGCACGGGAACCTCATACGGCTCAAAGCCTTGACAGTGAACCCAGTGAGAATCCGCAGTGCGTACTGCTTGTGTCTTGGGTCGATTTCTTCTACAATGAGCTGCTGTGTTCGTCATTTTGTTGCTGTTGGGTAGTACTGGCTTAACGGCCAGATCCATGATGTCTTGTGTTGTTATCTGTGCGCTCGCCCACAGTATTTCACCAGTCAGAGGAGACGGACTCACCTAACAGGTACGTTAACTTTAGTAACCTGCAGTGCCCCTCAGAAACAAAGGCAAAAGTACCCTTCGATTCAGCTGAGGCTCGTCCGGGGCATTTGTGCAGGCTGGGGACCTCCAATGCCCCGATTCGCTCGAGACTTCGCTGCCGGCAGTTGTAACCGAGCCAGTTCCCTCGTCGCCTGGGCTCGTGTTCGTTCCCACTCAGTTCCCTGGCTACGGTGGTAAAACTCCCCCGAAAGTAATTGAGAATAAAACTCTGTTCCAATTGCATTCGTACTAACTCCCCAACTCTCTTAGTGCGATATCGCGTACTATATTAATCCCCCCTGTAACATTGGCGCTCAACTTGTGGTCGAACTTCCCCTACATTAGTTCGAGATGCCAGCCACGCAGAAAAACTTGGAGGCTCTTCTAATGTGATGGGAATTTTTGACCCTCTGCCTTCAAATTTTCTGTCCTTCTGCGGCGACCTACTCTCGCCCGTCATTATGTTCGCAGCATCATCGCAGCAGCGGAAACCTACCGTCTCTACACCTCAATCCCCCATCCTGCATCAACATCGACATCTTCCCGCGTGTCTGTCCCCGAACGACCTCTCAAACAACGAGTCCGGGGAAACCACGCGCCTTCAAACAGGCCTGATGAAGACATAACTCCATCGTCAGAGCCCCACCAATGCCCTATCAGCGGCAAACATCGTGGGGTAAAAAAAAGTGTTCACGTTTCCTCAACTCCAGCCAGGAGGCTCGAAGAACCTACGTGGAAGTGCACAATCTGAGTACGAATTGTCTGGCAGCCTCACACACGCTCAAGAGCTGCCGCTCAACGTACACGTCTGAATGCTGTCAACACAGGCATCACACCCTGCCCCACCCCATGAGCCAGGACGCCGCACTTGTTCCCAAAAGTGCAACTAACCACTGCACGGTAGACGCAGCATCTTCGCTCTGCACTACCCCTTCTGGAACACCTGAGGGCAGGTGTCCTCTGAGGAGGAGGGAACTCCGACTCCCCTTACTCAGAGAATCGTCTTTCACCAAGAGATGGACCGATTCTCTGAACCATGGATGTCGCAGCTGTGTGGGACGAAGACGTACGATCCACACATCCCAAGATGTGTACGTCAGAGACATCGTGAGGTGACTGTTCATTTGTAGTACTAAATTGGGCACCCTTTTGGAACTTCAATCGAAATTCTCTCTCTTTGCTCAATATTAGGTTCCCCTTTGTTGGGTGGACAGCAACGCCCTGATTGCAGTACATGGCAGGAAACTGCAGTGCTCATGAGTACCTCAGGACAGGCACTTCATCAAGGACGGAGTGGTGTAACGGGACGAACCAAACCCTTCGATTCAGTGGAGGCTCGTCCAGGGCATTCATGCGGACTGGGCACCTCAAATGCCCCGATTCGAGACTTCACTGCCGTCAGTTGTAACCTCGCGTTCGCTCCAACTCAGTTCCCTGTCTGTGGTGGCAAAACTTTTCCGCATGTAAATGAGAATAAAACTATGTTCCAATTGCATTCAGCTTCTATCGTACTAACTCCCCAACTCACCTAGCGCGATACCGCTTTCAATATTAATCTCCCCCATAACAGAATAATAAACCATTGTGTAACAATTTGCAGCGTTTTTATTCTCATGAACGGCTCTAAAGATTGAATTTCTTGCCCAGATAGTCCAGACAATTCAACGATGATGTAAAGTGTGTATCATCTCAAAGTAGCAGCGACTTAATAAATTCTGAAACTCTGCGTTACGTTTCTACGTACGTTGTATTATCAAGTTCATATGAACTATGTCGATTGGATTATTAGTTAGTATGTGTACCACCTTACTCCCACAGTAGGTACCCCAGTGATCGTAGTCTAGTGATTAAAGACGAAGATTCATATTCTGAGGAAACTCTGGAATTGGAACTAGGCTCAGAACCATTGTAACTTTTGCCTTAGCCAGCGGCGCTCCAAGCATTTCCAAACCCCGTCCCATCATGTCAATCGCCTAGCGTCGCCTAAAACGTGCCAATTTTCACTATTTCGTTGTAGCCAGGTCATGTTTGGTATCGTTTACTGGTATTTTTCGACGCTGAATCGAATGGGGTGGGTTTCGGAGGTGTGAGACTAAGTCAAACTGTGCCAGCTAATAATTACCCGTTGTGTAATAACTGCCTGCGTTTTTTAATGCTACTAGAGAAGAACTATTTGGTTCTAGAATCAATAACTCGTCTTGCCAGGAGCACGACTTCATTCCGATCGCACCCCCACTCCATCCTTTTCCTTCACTTCTTCCTTTCCGATCCAATTACTGCGAAAAGCGGATTGAAGTAGTTGCTGACCAAACGCTTCGTCAAAAACCCATTGTAGTATAATTCCTAGTTTTGAAATTGGATTTTGTCACGAATGTCCGTTTTGTCTCGTTTAATGCACTCCTCTGAAATACCTGTCTAAATTCGATGAAGAGAAACGCAGAAAGTGAAACGAAATTTCGCAACTTCGGGATATCGAAAGAATTCAATTGTGTCAAATGTGAACGAAAAGGATGTCGTGATGGTCTTAGTATCCGTGGAGGGGAGGGACGGGGATGAAAAACTGTGGGAGAAACAGAACAGAAGCTCTCACATTCGTTTACACGATAAAACCGAGTCGAAAGGCGGATTTAAAACAAAAAAAAACGAACATGCCGTTCTCAGCCAATATGTAACGGTTTTTCAGTCCGACTCTTTTTACCGGATTTTCATGACCGGCCTCTCGATATTTCAACGGCATTCCCCGTTCCTTTATTTTTCACCCGCGAAAGCCTGGTCGATGCCAATCCACCGAGTCGCCTGCCAACAAATGACCTCACGCTATCGCCCGTTCCCCTCCGCTCAGCGAAAGCACGGTTTTCCTATTTTCTTTATCCGCGTCTGGCGTTTGTCCGATAAGGTTTAGGTGTGGTGGGTTGATGGAAGGGGACTGGCTACGGGGGGTAGGACAAAAAGGGAGTTCGTGACGGAAATCTGTCAACGCGAGGTGGAGTCGAGTTGGGCTTCTGGAAGATCGCTGGATAAAACGATAAGAGTTTCAGAGTGTATTTTGGCCACTGGCTCGTATCTCCAATTATAAAGATTGTCCTGGAATTAACGTTATTACGTACGTTAAAAATCAAAATATCAGGCGCGCCACAGCTCAACAAACACAACAATTGAACAAATTTTTTACACACGCTCTGAGTCTCCTCTCAATAAATGACAACTGAACTGTGTCACGTGCGACTCATCGATCTTGCGATCGATACTGGGCGAGGTAAGCTGCCTCAGGAAGTAGGGTAGTGCGGTAGGCACATTAGCCTTGGCCGATTGACTCCGTGGTGTGGGGGCTTCTGTTCGACTCGTCCATTATGTGAGCTCCCTGTACTGCGAGGGTGTGACAGCCTTAAAGGTTGGAGGAGAGCTGACACGGGACGTGGCGTTCGACCGGACTCTCCATCTTGTGATTGACACTACTCTGGGGAAGCTGCCTCAAGAATTAGGGTTCGATCTTGCCCCAGGTGTGTGGGTGGACGCATTAGCCTTCTAGTTGTGGATCACTCTAGACGGGTATATATGGCCACTTGGCACGTGCTTGAAAAATGTGGTTAGGTCTCCCTCGTGCCGCCCTATCGAGGTTATAGAGTGAAGGTGGCAGATGCGGCGTTTTTGTGGTAACTTGATGTCGCGTTTCTTGAAGTCAATCAATGAGTGTCATGGAAGGGGGGAGGAAGGAAGGAGGCCCAGTGCTCCTTTCTCTTAATGGGAAATGGGCCCATATGTGGCCACGTCTTAGGTCGCTGTTCCCTTGGCTTTGGCTGATGCCCTGCAGTCTCTCTCTCTCTCTCTCTCTCTCTCTCTCTCTCTCTCTCTCTCTCTCTCTCTCTCTCTCTCTCTCTCTCTCTCTCTCTCTCTCTCTCTCTCTCTCTCTCTCCTTTCTCTTCCCCTCTAGTGGGTTTCCCCAGAGGTGTAAGGCCTCCTTCCTCCCTCCCACCACCTTCCACGACGTTCCAGCATCCCATTTGCATTACTCTTCGTATATAAAAACCACGACCAACTGAATGACTCCAATACTGACTTAACCGCCAGACGCTGATGTCTTTACATTGAAAGCGCTCGCCCACACCATCTCACCAACCAGAGGAGACGGACTCACCTAACAGGTACGTTAACTTTGGCAAGGCTACATTTAAACCGCAGCAGAAGCTGAGTCTCCTTTGAACGTACATGCAGTCTAGGTAGACCTTCGGGCTCCCCCTTGGGTTTTAGTATCTCCCACATATCTCCTATGTGCGTAAATTCACTTCCCGGTTTGGTCTAGGGGCCTCAGGTTTCTGCCTCTCTTCACCATTTTGCGCTGTGGCTGGCCTGGGATTCGTTCAAGAGCCGCCACAGTGGCATAACACGGCGACTCTCTCTGCCACTACGCGCAGTAAACTTTCGGAGTTTGCGGCAGCACTGTACGGTTCAGTTGACAACATACGTACATAACTTAATTTAAAAAAGAGGTGTAACTGCGCGAGACTGGGGAAAATAGTACCAGACGTGAGCGGATATTTTGACATTTAACCCTTTGCCTTACAAGCTTTTCTGCATTCAGCAGCTTCTCTCCTCTCTTCCGCTCAACCCGAACCAGTGATTCTTCCGCAATGGCCCGGCGGGGGGGGGGCTGCTAATAATGAAACCAGGGCTGCAAATACCACGAAACCTTTGAGGTCAGTGAAAATACGCTGCGAGAAAATACATTCAAACCGTCGCGAATTCAAGGGGCAGGCGAAAGGAATTTAGCCGCCTCGTCCCCGCAGACCTTCATTTTCTTTGTCCCTTCGAATTCTCCTTTTTCTGGTTTCCTCAAGAGAGAGAGAGAGAGAGAGAGAGAGAGAGAGAGAGAGAGAGAAACTCCAAACCCTTCCGTGGAAAATCAGGAAATACGTTGCGAGCCGGTTTTCCTGTATTGCGTTCTTTACGGCAGCTAGACGCCTCGGCTGCCCCTGCTGAATCCCCCGTCCGACTAAATCCCTTCGTGAAAACAAAAAAAAGGGCGAATCCGGGAGGAGAACTTTATTCCGGGTTTTACTTTTGAGATAGAAAAGAAAAAAAAAAGAAGGAAGAGTTGCGATTCGACAATTGTTGAACTGCTATCAATTTATGGGCGGATATGAGTTTTCCGCCTTTTGTCACGGGCTTAATGGGCGTCCGAAAAGGTTTTCGAGGGCTCAATTTTATCCTCTTCTTTTGTACTTCCGTTTCTATGGAAGCTATTTATATTCCTTCCTCTCTCTCTCTCTCTCTCTCTCTCTCTCTCTCTCTCTCTCTCTCTCTCTCTCTCTCTGCGCTTATCCAGTTCGTGCTAGACCATCGCCATGTTAGGGATCTCCAATCAGCCTATAAGAGAAGCTACAGCACCGAAACGGCTTTGATTCGTGTACTAGACGACGTCAGGAAGGCAATGGATGAGCGACGAGTCACAGTTTTCGTGGGTACTGATTTCAGTCGGGCGTTCGACTTGTTGAGACACGATCTTCTTCTGGCTATCTTAAAATCGATTGGTCTGTCAAAAAAAAACGGTATGCTGGTTTGCATCCTAACTGTCGGGCAGGTCACATTGTACGAAAGCTCCTGATGGTTCATTGTCGTCGTGGAAAAGCGTTGACATACCGAGCCCACAAGGGTCTGTGCTGTCTGGGCTGATGTTTTCAATTTTTATCAATACGCTGCCAGATGTGTTGCAACACTGCTCTTACGGAATGTATGCGGATGACAATTGGGCCACTCAACTAAGGGGTGTTTTGTGTGGGCTGGGCTACGAGCGTCTCTGGGAAGCACAGGACGCAGATGAGATAAAAAAAATACCGGAGCAATGTCCTAAATAGCTTCAATACTAAGACAGCATACGAAGATTTTGAGAGGATGATATGCTCGTCATACAGTAGACGATACGGAGAGTTTGCTCCCAGTTACCCTTCGCTTGATGGGTACTTGACATGATCAATGCCGATTAATGTGAAGCGGGTGGTGGCCCAGCTCAGGTTGAAAAATGAGGACCAACTTATATTTTATAAAGGTGATTTGTATAAAATAAGTCATGACGAGATCTGTATCCTGTGCAATAGCAAGGAGAAAGAAACCCTCGAACACATATTTTGTAAGTGTCCCCAATTGATGGGCTTTAGAACAATTTATTTTGGAACCCCTATAGTAAGTAGCGAATTTGTAAATAAATCCTTATTTAGTTGCATTACGAAAGAATTAGTTTATAATTTTTTTAATTTTCTCATGAACTATTTAAAACTTCGCAAATTTCTTAAAGATTTAGTTTCAGAAGAGAATTGATTTATGTTTCTGTTGTTTTGAAGTTGTTTGTTTATAATTTAGGCGAACTCCTTGTTGTATAGGCCTCTGTAGCCATAAAACAACAAATAAAACGATTGATTGATTGATTGATTGTATGCGGATGACATACAACTATATCTGACGTGTGGGGTGGAAGAGGTAGGGAAAGCAATTGAAGTGATCAACGAGGACCTTATACGGCTACAAAGATGGTGTTCCGAGCATGGTATGTCCCCAAATGCAAAAAAAAAAAGTGAGGCCATGCTGTTGGGCAACTCCAGACTAAGATATCAGATCCTACATGCTTACACTCCATCAGTTCGGATTGGCAATGAAATAGTGGAAGTGGTCGATTCGTTCAAGGGCCTAGGTGTACTAATGACCAGCACACTTGACTGGAACATGCATGTTGCAGACGTTTGTGGAAAAGTGTACTGCGATCTTAGTGAGGGACGGATCACGACGCTGCAAAGAGCCCTCAATTCGATCGTGAGATTTGTTTTCCGCCTTCGGCCTGATACCCACACAACTCCGTACTTTGCGAAGCTTGGCTGGCTTAAAATCAAGTAGAGAAAGAAGCTCGCAGTGGCTACTATGCTATTTAAAATTCTCAAATTCAGGAAACCGAAGTATTTATTCGAGCAATACATATTTCAATGCAATATTCATGATGTTAATACTCGCCATGCCTCATCCACTTTACAAATTCCGTCCCACAGAACTAATTTATTCAGCAAACCCTTCCTAATGCAATCCATCAAGTTTTACAATGACAACGCCGACCGATATGATCTCACAATTTCTGCCAAAAGTTTCCGAAACCGTTATAAAAAAGATCTCCTCAAGACGTGCGAAGACCCAACTTGATTCACTTCCATTTTTTCATTTCCCATGTATTACAAGAAATCGTTTCATTTGACTGTTGATTTGTTTTTTTCTACAGTTCTGTAGAATACTTTTTTGTTTTAAAAGATAACCGCTTACAGTGGCGGCGTGGAATTTTATTTTATTAATAATTACAGGATAGATGTAAGAGAGGACCTCATGGTCCTAATCTCATTCTGCTTTTGTAAATAAACGCCATCATTCATTCTCTCTATCTCTCCCCCCCCCCTCTTAATTAGATGTTATTACTTACTTATTACTGTTGAGTGTTATTCAAGTTAGGTGGTCTATGAATGGTGTACGTAATGGTAATTAAAAGGTTTATGTCTGCTTTATGTGTGTGTAAAATTGATAGGAATGCGTGTAATTTATTTGGCATGAACGTCGATGAGTTACTATGTTATAATAATGTAATAATATATATAAATGTAAAGAGTGTCGCTTAGTTGACTGTTATTTTGTTTCATTTGACTGTACGTAAAACGAATGTTATGTAAAACTCAATTGTAGATGTGTTTTGTACATGACAAATCTTCAGGGGAAGTGGAGGAGAGTGCTGCGTAGCCCTAACTCTCTCTGTCTCCCCCGCCCCCTCTCTAACGTTCTTTTGCTGGCAATACTGGAGTCAACAGGAGTTTCATGTAAAATGCCGCAAAGGTTGGCTCACATCAGGGTTTAAGGACTCTGAACACAATGTCTCTAAATGGTTTCTTATCAACAAGCTGTGTCTTGGAGTGGGGGTTCCCCAGGGTTCTGCACTCTCAGCTGGGCCTCTTCGGCGTCTCACAAGGGCGTTCAATCCAACTATTTCGGACCTTCCTTCATGTTAGCCGTGGGAAAGCATGAACTCCCTGGTCAGTCGGCTTATCTGTCAAACAAAGGGATTAAGTTTGGTTCAAGTTCTGAAGTGACAACGGATTTCCCCTTTTTAGACTTTCCAAAGTATCCTTCCCCCCCCCCCTCAATTTACCTACTTCTCTAACCCAGACACGTCTCACAGTGTTCACTATAAAGATTCCTCTCTCAACTCTCAAGCCAGTACCAGGCTTTACTCACTCCTTCGACGATCTAGTTTCCCACGCAACCAGTTCACACACATTCAGAGCCCCCTTGTGTCCGGGCTTATATACTCAAACTCATATACCTATTCTGCTAAAGCGTGATTTAAAGGGAGTTACCTTTCGCTTATTAATTCTGTACTTAAACTCTCCTCTCGTGTTCCCAACAGTCTCTTTCAGGTGCTCAGAGGGCACTATGTAGTGCCCCCCCCCCCAAGGGTCAGTGCTGCCACCTGTATTTTTCGACTGGCGCAAGTTCACTGACTCCAGTGAACTGGACCATCCTCCTGGCCTCTTGTAATTGCGGTTTTAGGACTCTTAGTTGATAGCAATTTCTAGCAGTCAGATCAAGCATCACTTGTATATTATATGGGATTTAAAAGGGCTCACGATTTTCTTATAGGTATAAAAACGCAGATCGTTCAATTCATCGCCCACTTATGGATTATGCCAGTTTGGTGGACGTAGACACGTCAAGCGAAAAGATGCCGTGACTCCAGCGTGTTCAGAATGCCCGTAATCGCTTTTTATTTTTATTGGTTTATTATTCATTCTGACTGCTAACCCTATGTTTTCAGTCACGAAAAATGTTTTACAACCCCCCCTCAAAATTTGATACTTAACGTTTCAAGACTTGGAGATTCCAAATTTGCAATGTCCATCCCTCGTCCGCCGTCCGTGCCGTTTTGTGCTTTAACGTGGTCTGAAAAATTCGTTCTTTCGCACAAAAATCCCATTTGGTATCTAGTTGCGCCCGCCATCTCTGAAATCCAATCGAACGAAGCCCACGGTTGTTATGGGCAAAAAATTGTTTAAAAAATTCACGAAATGCAGTATAACGCGGGAACTACAGCGGAAGTCAACGTTTCGTCGTTAGTACTCCCCTCCCTCCCTCCCTCCCGTCATATCAAACTCAATCACCCGCCCACTCGACTTGCAACGCCCTTTTGACGCCCTCTCCGCACACCCTTCCATCTGATCAGCCTACAGACGTTTACGGGCGCCTGGCGCCGGGTAATATTTACTTTCCGTAGTTCCATTATAACCAGGTCATGTTTAGTATGGTTTACTAGTATTCGATGCTGAATTGAATGGGATGGGTCTCGGAGCAGTAATACTAGGTCAAGCATAATAGGCACTAGGTTCACGAGAATAATAAACCATTGTGTAATAATTTTCAGGGTTGTTAAAATCTATAAGTTTAATCACGTAACCCGTTATTATAAAATGGTAGGCTGGTTGAAAGGAGGTGGAGAAATTTGAATTTTGATCCCTCTCTTCTTTAGCTCCCGCTCTTTTTCTCTCCCTCTCTCTATTTTTCTTCCTTCTCCGTTTTCTGGTAGGTAGGCCGTCAACACATGACTCACTTTGAACTGAAAAAATATTCCACATCCTCGAGGCGCTTACTTTTGCTCTTCAACTTTTGGCAAACATTTTCCTTTGCTTCAGGACCATGTTGAACTAAAGGAAGAAGCCGCTTTCCCTTTTACCTTTTTACTCAACACGAAAATGTAGGGAGACGGAGGGAAGACCCCGCGTCAAACCCCCGAAGCAAGTGCCCAGAGTTTGAATTAGCTTTGCGTTACTAGTAATTAAACCTGTGGAGAGTTTGGAGAGCGGAACGAAGGGAAGTCGCTAAAATCGAGCTTAAAGTTTTGGAAGAAAGTCGTTGATGAACGAGAGGAAGGGAAACCCCCTGGCTTACTTTCGACTGAGCCGCAACAAGGGAAGAGGAAAAGGCGTGTGCCAGGAGGGGGAAGTTTCATCTCTGCAGGTGGTTCAGGAAGATGGTAGTTGAAGTAACATGCTAATGTGACTCTGGGCACCGAGTCAAAACTTTGCCACTACATTTCCACCTCCCGGGTCCCGGAAAATAGTTGGCGTTCCGGATGAAAAGGTAATAGCGTTACTACGGGCGTTAGCGCGTGTGAGAGCTCATACATATCAACGTCGGTGAGTTGTTCGTCTCACGTCTCATGTATAATCATCAGCCTTCTCTCGATTAGAAATTGATCGCCTTCCCCTCCGAGCGAATTGAAGAAAAGGATGCGAGAATGGAGGTCTCAACCTGAACATCTCTTACGACGAAACAGCACGAGGGCTGTTGGGCCTGAGCCAATATGAATAATTCTTACAAATGGCTACCGAACCCTTGAGGGGTTTAGACAGAGAATCCAATTATGCGCTACATGAATCACAATTCAACGGCCTTGTACTCCCTAAACCAGAACCCATTTGATTTCGACCTTCAAGATGCCTATAAACTTGGCATTGCCGCAACCTCGCGGTGCCTTTCGATTTGAAACTACTCAATTTCCCCCCTTTCCGCCCTTCGGAGGTTACTTTCCTATTGGCTCATTTCTCATTCAACAGGCAAATACGCGATAATTCATACCGCCCGAAGATGAAGCTGAAATAAGCGAGAGGATCTCGATAATTGTTGCAGAGCTTACAACTTTAAGGGACGAAAACGCCGACGTTCGTTGCTCAATTTGATGCAAACCAAAACACGAATCATTAAAATCGTCCGAAATACTTCACTCACAAGTTTTCAAACATTTGACGCAAAAATATGTTACTTACATCGAAATAATGTAAGTAGTTGTTAGGTAAACTAAAAATACTAAAAAACAGCATACCTAGTGAGAGCAACGCACAACATTCCAC
Organism: Pachypeltis micranthus; assembly: GCA_020466155.1. Classification (NCBI taxonomy): domain Eukaryota; kingdom Metazoa; phylum Arthropoda; class Insecta; order Hemiptera; family Miridae; genus Pachypeltis; species Pachypeltis micranthus. The sequence continues at coordinate 9,370,030 of CM035780.1, forward strand.
TAAATTCGACCTTCAGGCGCATACCCGCGAGAGGTATATTCGTTCGGAGCGTTTCTACGGAGCATTTATGAACAACAAAACGTAGATACTAGTTAAAAGACACATTTAAAGATGGAATCGCCACATGGAAGCGCTATTTTGGGAGCTTGGACGATATCTCGTTAGACGGAGTCAACCCTTTCTATCACATAATTGCAAGTAGTAATTGCCGGTAGTCCAAATTAATGTATGAAAGTAGCTGCCTAAATAGAGGAACCCATTTTGAAAACTGTTTCAGAAAATGGTCATTGACACTGTGAGGTGGTGGGAGGGGGGGGAGTCAAAAGCACTTTGGAAAAGTAATATTGGTTATTAAGGCTTCAACAGAATGGCGGTTTTTATAAAACTTCATGCTCTCTGGGGAGGGGTGTGAACACTCCCACTCGCTACACCTGGTTGTGATAAATATCGTCAATGCAGGCTACAAACAGACATTTCGTCAGTTCCCGTATGTTGGATTGAAGTTGAGTTGAATCTCATTTTCCGAGCTATCGTGAGTTATATCTCCGTTAAACGGATAGATACAGAAATAGTTGTGCGTTGCAGAATGTGGGTATTGATTATGAGAAGACACTGCGTCAGTTTGATCAAATTCCTTAATGCAGTTACTCTGGAAATTTAGTGAATTTAAAACACTCCACCCGGTTTCCGGAGGGGGAGAAGTACTGGTTCTACGGCATGCTCTCTTGTTTCTCGGCTCTTTTCAGTTTTTGAGAATGGCCAGCGCGCCTCTTAGTCTTTTGACCTCTCAAAGGCGTCCGACTTGGTACCACACAACCTGTTCCTCAGGAAATTGGAACATGGACTTCGGCCCTCGCATGGTTCTGTTTCTACAGAGCTATCTTGAGGGTTGGTCCCCGATTGTTTCTTTCAATGGGACTACCTCTAGTGTGGTTGCAATCCCCTGCGGTGTCAAACAGGGGAGCATCCTCGGCCCTTGCCTCTTTCTCTTGTATATCAATGACCTACCTAGCCAGTTCGAGGATTCAAACAACATTTTCCCGTTTTCTGAAGACTTCACTTGCCTAGCATCAGGCTGTTCCCGCGAAGAAATGCAGTACAATCTGCAATATAAGCCTGAGATAGTGGAAAGGCGGTGTCAGGCAAATGATTCGGTATTGAAAAAATCTAAAACCCACACCCTCGTAGTGGGGGTCTTAACAGAAGTTTAGACCAGTCAGTTAATTTCCTGGGTTTGACTGTGGATAACCGACTTTCCTGGAAGGCCCATGTTGAGGCGTTGTCCCCTAAATTATCATCTTCTATTTTCATGCTTAGAGGGTTTAAGAGCGTCGTTTCTGATGAAGTCCTGCGTTGTGTTTACCATGCTTGCTTTGCCAGCAGAGCAATTTATTGTATTGCAATTGACATATTTAAACAACAAAAACGTGCCATCAGAATCTTGACTAATCTCTCATGGAACGAGAGTTGTAGGGGTTCGTTTGCTCGCCTTGTCGTTCTTACATTGCCTAGTTCATATGTCTTGGCAGTTTTGAATCTGATTAAAGCAAACATATCGCTTCTTGCTGTGGCTTCCGATGTTCACCGGCATGACACCCGATCCGGTGGAAACCTAGTGTTTCCTTTTACTCGCCTAAGTATAGCTCAGAAAAATGACCCAATACAAGTAGGCTCGAGTCTGTATAATGCCCTACCCCAAAATATTGAACAGCTGTTGAAAGTCTTTCACTAAGGTTATAAAAGTTCATCTCATTAGGGCAGAGCTGTACTCGCTTGGTTTCATTATGTGATGTGTTTCTTTTTTGCTAATTGAGGTGCCGTGTCTTCACCATCTGTTCATATTACTTGCCTATGTGGTGTAATTATTGCCCGTTTCCTGACTTTCGTATTGTCGATTCTTAGGCCACTACAAATTAAAAAATTCTCGATTCTTGACAAAACACGATTAAAAATTTTAAATTATTTTGAAAAACATGATTTTTGACACACATTGGTTGTCATTTGTGTTCGACATACTATTAGCGAAACAGTTAAGGAGAACAATGTATAGGTATCGACTTTTTGTTGAGTGAAAAATGTTATAGCCGTTTGCCCAAAAACTGTGAAAAAAAAAATTTACTTTGTTATCGGAAAATTTGCAGGCAAAAAAAGTAAGGCACGAAGTGGGAAAGAACCGTTTTATGCATTTTGGTTCCCATCCCACTTCTACAACCTTCCCATCGATGAAAACCGCTCATAACCCTATTTTCGCTGCTTCCAAAAAACGAAGAACAAAACAAAAATGAGCCAGCACCGTTTCAGCGGTTTTCTCGCCCGTTAATTGTTTCTTATCCTCTTGCAGCGTGTTTGGAACATCGCTGAATGGCGTAAAAGACCTGATGTTCGGATCAGTATCTACGACAATGTCCTGACGACGAAGTGTCACAGCTTGAGAGACCTATCCCATTCGATTCGGCATCGAAAAATACTAGTAAACGATACATGACCTGACTACAACGGAATAACGATAATTGGTACAACATGACGAGTCGAGCTGACAGGTGGTTGGAATGTTACCTACGAAAGGGAGTGCAAAAGATGAGACGATTAATTTTGCTGGATTGTCCCGCTTGCTGCGTCAACTAGTAGACTTTGGCTCACTTTAATTTCTGTGATTTAACAGTTTTCGGTCTAGACGCAGTCGTACTAATCTGAGACTCGTTCCATTCGACTCAATATCTAAAAATACCTAGAAAACGATACCAAACACCATATAAGCATATTCGCGATAAAAAACTGCCAAAAATTCCGTTTTCATTCATTTTTTGCTCATAACAATGCCATAAGTTACCTGGTGTTCTAATAACACCTGGTGACGCAGTCTCACACCTTCGAGACCAATCCCATTCGATTCAGATTCGAAAAATACTAGTAAATGATACGAAACATGACCTGACTCCAACGGAACAACGAAAGTTGGCCAATTGCCTAGCGTCGCGTGCCAATTTTGATAACTGACTGTCCCACATTGAAGATAAGCACCACGGTTCTATTGTGTCAGTCCTAACGTCATCTAGCTCCACGACTGGCTTCCTAAGAAATGTCAGGTCTTTCCTGCAAGAATCCTCTTTGATGTCCACTACCCCTGTCTTTGATGTGCCCCGCCACCCCCACGAGCCACTGGGCCAGGACGTGAAAGGTAGTTTCCTTATGCGCGCCACAACACCTGCTCCGAGGGGTGTCGAGTATGCACCTTTGTGTCTGTTCATCTTGCAGTGTCTCGTGATAATGCCGTTATCCTCTCCGTCATCAGAAAGCGACGTCTCACGTTGTGTTTGCCCAGAGATTAAGCGTTTAAAGTGCCTCCCACTGTATCCCAGACAATCTGATGCATTCTTCTGGCATATTCTCTCGTAGTCCTCTTGACTATTGACGGAGATTTTCCACAGCGGGGAAGTGGCCCTATAGGCAATATAGACGAACCAAATCTGGTCCGCCCTTTTATTTTCAATGATCCCTTTATGCCTTGGAATCCACGCCTTTAATTAACTTCAAAAACCCCCAATGGGTGCAACGAGCCAGACCTTTTGTGACTTACCACTCATTGGGCTCGCCTTTGAGCTTGAACATGCGTTTACACCAATGTTTATTGTATTAAAAAGCAGAGTGGACTTACTGGACTTGGCTGCACAGCACCATCGCAGGTTTCTTCGGTAAAATTCACGATCAGCAGCTGCAACAAAGAGAACAGTTACTCCATCAGACACTGGAAACGTGACGGCTCTCGTAAGTGAATCATTTTCCAACCTTTAATTTCTACCATCAAAAGATATTCCTGAAACAGGGCTGTGAAGTTGAAAAGACCAACGGAATATTTCCAAGAATGTGCCGTGGAAAATGGAAGAATTGAATTGACACGAAAACAGCTTTAATGGAAGCGGTAAAGGCATTACGGCTTTGAAGAAAATAATTGGAAGTAAATCCTCCTTCAACGACAGCATCGTCTTTCTAAAGCCGAGCGGCGTCTTTGCAAAGTCGTGCTTTGCGAAGAGCCACTCTTTCGTCAAAAACAAAATATTGTCAATGTTGGAAAATAACAAGTTTCGAAAGGACTTAAGACTAAGGAAATACTTCAGGACCTCTCAAGTCAAGTAATCTCCAAGTAATTGGTCGTAGCTGTTACGGCAATTCACTATAATCTTTGAAAATTGGTAAAGTTTGTCAACGATGGCGTGGACTAGCAGCCACCGCTCACGAAGAATCATTCTTCATTCATTCGGGGGCACATTCAGGGTCCCTGGGTACCTTATGCGCGTGCTACGCAATTATCTCTCAGCGGAAGCTCCTGTATAGCTCCAAGGACGGGCAGCGTGTGAGGCGTTTGATGGCAGGGTCTGTGCAGGGGTCGATACTGTGCACTGGCCAGTGGAATCCCTCTTAGGATATGCTGCTGCAGGCAGAGATGCCCAAGTATGCGTTCTTCGTCTGTTACAACAATGATGTCGCTGTCAGGGCCCACACGATGGCGCAAATGGTACTGGGCCGTGTGATGCACCGAACTAATAATGAACGAAAACGGCCTAAGCAAAAGACCGAGATAGCCGGGGAGGAGAATTTCCATGGTAGTGCCTTACATAGTTGGGGGCGAGGAGGTGATTACAAAGCCAGCTGCTCGCTATCTCCGTCCCAAGATTGATAGCAAGCTGAGCCAAGGGGTGCTCCACGACCATGTCAGCAGTAATGGAGGCTCGGCTTAGTAGACTGATAGCAAACGTCTGTCACGGGAAGCCAAGCAGGAGGAGGTAGCTCATGTCCTTCTGTATGGCGCAGAGATATGAGCAGACGCCCTGCACTTCAAGAAGAGCAGAAAGAAGATGGTAGCAGGCACCTCAAGTTCTAAGAAGAGGGAGAATATTATCCTCAGTGTCCCAACGAAGACTATAACGCTCCTGAACCTTCCAAGCGGTGCTCGCAGGGAAAACGTCGAGCAGAAATGCTGGTAGGATCTCCAGCCCAGCCTGACGCAATGAGAAACAGTCCGAAGCCCGTGTTGATGCCAGTTTGGGCCTGGTGTAGGCTGGCTATCTTGCCAGCTCATACACCCCCCAAAATCCACGATCTCCAAAACCTTGGAGGTAGGTGATGCTGTCTTCACTTACGGCCTTTGAATCATTCTTATGAGCCTCATACTTTGCCACCGGCTTAGCTGTGTTCATCAATCGAGATCGCCCGGAAACAATCCTCAATCCTCTGTCTAACAATTGTTCGATAATCGTCAGGGCATAAGTGGGAGCAGCACAATGAATTCCCGCGTGCTGTTTTAGCAAGTTCAAATGGACACCAGCGAATTAAAGGTAGAATTGAGGGAAGTTGTGTGATGCGTCGCTCCTGAAATTTTCTTCATTAACACATTCTACGGGATCTTGCAATTCCACATTGCGGATTTTTGGTACGAACGACATCGCGAAGTTGCATTTTCAACATAAAACACGCGTTCCATGCTAGAAACTAGGCCTGAAACTAATCGACCAGCCTCACAACCATCCCCATCATCCCAATCTCACCTTCGAAAATCCACAGATTCTGATTCAACCGAGCCCACTTCCATTTCCGTCGGGGAGAAATGGATGTCTCTCCCCCCTTCCTCTGACATTTTGCCAGGACGCGTAAATCGCGGTCATCAGACGATCTGCGGGTAGCACGCGGCCAAGTGCAATCCTCGAGTGCGCGGCCCGGATCTCCGAGCAGGCTTTTACCCCCTCCAGCCATTAACCTGCTTTTGACAGTCGTCCACATTTCACATTCACTTCTTCCGTCGAGCCGCTTGTGACGCTTTCAACCCCCCTTAGAGCTCTCCGGACGCTCTCCATTATTTTGCAACCAGTAATGGGCTTCGCGCATGACCTCAGCTGCGGCTGACAGCTTATGAATTTGATTCTTCAACCAACGGCGGACATTTCAACTTGAAAAGGCGCTACTTCAACTCTTCCAGTTGATCCGGCCGTGATTAATTTATTCGTTAATTCTCGCCGCACTTGAACGCTCGTCATTGCCCTTTTGAGTTCGTCCGGAACCCAATTAAAATCTACCGTCTGAAAAGAGTTCACGCTCACGTTGTTTAATGATGAGGTCCTGACGGCGAGTGTCTCTTTGTAACTTATTTCAATGTTCCACGAATCCATCCGAATACGAACTTAATACATTTTTAGTCGCAAAACCCAGCATTTCACCCCCATTAACAAACCGTGCACGCCTATACAAATAAAATTCCTGTAATTTTCAGAAGGTTTTGAAGGCTCACGCTCAATCGGAGGACTCTGCACTTGGAACTGTTTACCGCTGCGAAGCACAAAGCAGAGTTGTGCAATCGACTGGAAATTGTTTGTCAAGATGTCTTGAGATCTCACGGCATCTGACAGACTGACACGGATCTGAGTAGAAAAAACGCATTTGAGAAAATAGTGTTTGCAGACAGTGGACTTTTACGGTATTTTTGCTGTGTGTTTACAACTTTAATTAAAATTGTTATAGCGGTTTTTTGAAATAACAAATTAACTCTTTGTATTTAGAAATACATGACAGTAGAGCATACGTTTTAGGAAATATAAAAATAATGGAAGTGAGCGTGAATGAGGTATCTATCTGGTGATCCTCAAATGCTTGTGTTTGTAGTGTGTGAAGGATATAGCCTCTGATTCTGCCCTCTCCTTCCACCATTTTGGCGAGAAAGCGCTGGGAGGGGCGAGCGGCTTCTTGCGAGATGTTGAGCAACATTTTTCATTCTAATTCTTCACGCACCCTACGACGTACTAATCGAGCCTCTCCCTCTCTCCCTACTCTCCAGAGTTCATTGTTTCCCTCAATCGCTTGAATATTGTAGGATAAAGACGCACAAATCCCTGTATATTAACCCTGTTTGGTTTTGATTCAAGTCTTGAGTGATTTTATTCATGGACTATATTTGCTGTATGACTTTAAAGGGGGGTCGAAATCAGAAGCAGTTTATTCCTAAATTGGCACATAGGAAGTAGGATTGACTCACCAAACTGGCGTCTGCACTGCCTCGTTCCCTGGGCCCAGGGTGAAATCGTATTTCCGTAAGCAACAATCGCTGCACGAATCCTACCGTCCACAATGACGTGTGTGGAGGCTATTGATGCGAGCACCAAAAAAAAAAAACTAAAATCTGGTTATGTCCTATTTATAAATGAGAGCAAAACGATCCGCAGGTACAGCAGGTACATTTGAAAAGAAGAAAAGGAAAATTCGCCAGAGCGCGCTAGCGGCAATCACTCTTCCATTGTCATTTGAATCAACGTGATTGTCGTTGCCGATACAATATTTACAATTATACAAACCCCTTGTTCCGATATTGTCTCTGATCACGATTTGCTACACACACGTTGCTTTGATTATTGAAAGGAGTCCGGTTCATTTATTTCATTTCTTGTTTTCACCTCAAGAAGAGTTATTTATTTATTTGATATCTGAAGTGAGTTTAGTGAGTTCTGGTTTGATTGAGTATACTCAACTGAGCCCAGACATGAACTACTATAGCAGAAAACCACTGAATACATCACAAGTGACGGTATTAACGGTTTTATCAAGTAAATCAGTGGGGCGTCTTCTCTTGAGTCGACGTATTGGTCTGGGCTGAGGTGGGTTTGCGGCTAATTGCTGTAGTGTGGGATCAATCTTTCGCGTAGAGCGAGAAATTGTTTCCGAATGTCGTCTTTCATTGGAAGAATATTCAGGCCAGAGTGTAAAATGGAATTTCGAACAAAGGAGCATCAGTGATCATGCGGAGGATTCTGTTTTGGGAGACTTGAATTCGATTTACTTGGAACTTAATGGCTGCTCCCCGGAATTCTCCCCCATACAGCCATATAGGCCCTAACCAATCCAACCCATCCCTGTGAAGCACACTGGCTCCAATAACGATGGGGTCCCCTATCCTAATGGGGTAACAAGCCAGGCTATTGCTGGCCTCCTGGCTCGTTGGTGCGAGGGGGGGGGGGGTCTTCAAGAACAGCCCTCACCTAGTCCTGGAAGAAGCGCTCATCAGGATTGGTGGAAGGGAGAAAGCAGGGGGTGTAGGCTGGGATGGGTGGGGGGGGAGTCCACGACTCCAGCTCAGCCCGCCTAACTACTGCCCATGCTTGGGCAAAACTGCCAAGCTGGCGCCTGGCGGACCCAGTGGAGAGGAGCTCGGAGGCACTTTCTAGAGGGCAAATGCACTTGCGGACCCGCATGTCGTTGTAGACTGGGCAGAGAAACAGGGTGTGCGATGCGTCCTCGCCGATCTCCCCCCCCCACCCCCCGCCCCCACACGGGCAGAGGTCGAATGTGCGCCGCTTGAAGAAATGGAGGCGCCGATTGAAAGCACCATGCCCAGAGAGCAGCTGAACCACCGGGTATGATGGGTGCCAACCTCCCATTGCCTGGCAGTCCCGGACCGAGGGGATGATGCCGCACAATTGGCATGCCGGAGCATTGCTCCGGTCGCAAGGTCGAGTTGGAGCTCAGTGGATCCATCCAGCTGAAGGAGAGGAACCAGCCGCTTCAGGGCGCCCCGGTAGCTACTCAGCGCGCACTGCTGGATGAAGGACTTCAGGACTGCATAGTCCAAAATTAGGTCCAGGGGGGTGGGGGCGCCTGCAAGGACCTGAAGAGACAGATGGGAGCCATATGCCGTAGAATGGTGAGATATACGAGTCTTTATAGGTGGATGGGTAATTAAGAGGACGACTGAAGGAGATGTTTGAGCTGCTTCAGTCGGAACCGCAGATTTTTCAGAAGATTCGAAATATGTCTGTCCCACATCAATTTCCTGTCTAAATTGAGTCCAAGATACTTGACTGAGTTAACTTCTGGGACAGGTACTCCGTGTGATGATACAATATGACGCGTAATTTTGAGCTTTTAGGTGAAGCTCGTCAAAGAAGATTTTGTAGGATGAACTTTCACCCTCCATTTACCGTAATTTTGCACTCGTCGTGGTTTCAGGGCCTTTCACAAGGGCTGCAAAGTCACATGGTTCTGATATTGTTCAGCCGTTTTCTCTCAAAATCGTTCACGGATACACATGCACACAGACCATTTACCCAAATAGCGTTTTTCGTACTCAGTAGGCCATAAAACGTTAAGATCTAAAGAGAAGAGATCTTTTTTTAACAGATAACACAAATTTCCTTTCTAATTCGTAAAGCCAAGAAGAGTAAACCTGAACACTTTTGTGCAACGCAACGAAGACCACTTCAACTCCTTCGTTGTAGAAGACTTTACACGGCTCGGTGATTAGTATGACGTCGACACATCATGGACACGATCACATAGTAGTCGCACGTACACACACAGCATATTGAAATCCACAGTATATCAAAATCAAAACCTTCGCACAAGGAGCATCCAGTCAGGCCGCGTTTATATTTGTAGCGTCGTCGTTCGCAATTTCTCAAGCCCCACAATTACCTAAAGAAATTTTCGAAACTGAAGTGACAAAATGATAAAGGAAGACGTGAAATGAAAGCTAACAAAAATACTTCAAAACGAATAGCGTAGCGAAAGCCGAAGGAAACGGGTCGGAATGAGATAAAGTGGAAGCCCCAGAATCGGAGAGCGGATTTGCCCGTTTGAATAAATATTAGCATTTCAGAGGATTTAATTTGTGGAGGCGATGAATAGATGGGATAATAACTGCGCCGGAATTCTGAAAAAAAAAAAAGCAAAAGGGAATTTGTTCTTCCCATTCGGCCTCTCGCGAGAAGAGTTAAGTGATGGAGATAACAAGCCTCTGCAAAAGCTGACGGCGTGCCTTTATTTTCGGCCAACTTGAGAGAGGATGGAAAATAAATTCGAGACGAAGTTGATCGATCAATCATTCAATTTTTCCCTGAAACTCCCTCCCGCCTCGTCGTTTCAAGACGGCTACCTGATCACGAGGACTATAGCTATACGTTAAGTTTTTTATTGCGCCCCTTGCTTTGAGAGCGCTAGCATAATTTCATTTCAAAAGTAGGATAAACGTTACAAGAAGATTGAATTGTTCAGAAGAAGCGCCTGACGTCGGCATAAAATATCTGGTACGTAGCAACACACAATTTTCCGCAATTACTGTAAATCCGACGCACATACACTGCCGCTATATCTTCCTTCGTCGCATTTCAACAGGAACATTTACAAGGTAATTACGTAAGTTTAATTGAAATCGTTAGAGTCGTTTTCGAAAAAATGAGCTGGTGAAAATCGTTGAGACTGTTTTGCCCAATATCGTGTGCGTTGCAACACACAACTTTCCTTAGCTCTACGTCAATTCACTTTTTACATGGCTTTTTCTACTTATTCAATTCATTTATCACTCAGTTCATTTGAACTTGGTCAGACAACACTTCACGGCAGTAGCACGCGGAAGCGCTTACAGTTCCGGAATTTATTGTGCTGCTCGTACTCATTCCCGGACCATTATTGAACTATTGATGCACAGAGAATTAATGAGGCAGGAAACCCTATTTTTTTGAAGATGATAGTAATCACTTTTGCAGAGTTATTGGGTAAAAACTTTTAGAACTCGTAGTAAGCGAAACGGCGGTAGTTGAAATTCCAGAATTTCTGGAGTGTCCCCCTTACCTGTTATGAGCGTTTTTAAACACTCACACTATAGGTATTGAATTGAACTACTAAACCAATTTTTTTAAACATTCTAGTATCATTTCAGCGGAGTTTATAAGAAAAAATTCGCGCTAAAATCGATTTTCGTCTCGTCGAAACTTTTGGTTTTATTGTGCTGCTCTCGTCCTTCCCACAAATGGGAATTTCACGGTACGATTGTCTTATTACGAGCTATCAATATAAAAAATGTCGTTAGAGCCGTTTTTTTAGAAAAAAAAATTTGGTATTTTGATCACTGTGATAACTATAGTTAATTTTCGGTGGATTGGGCTTATACCCTTATTTTGGCGTTTCATGGTAACCTGTGGGCTAGATACCAAGTTTGAGCTGATTTGGTACGATCGTTTTCTCTAAAAATCGTGCACACACACACACAACACAGACCATTTTCCCAAATAGTGTTTTTTGGACTGAAACGTTAAGATTTGAAGACAACTGACAATTTTTTTTTAGCCGATTACATAACCTTTCCTATCCACTTTGCAAGGAAAGTAAAAAGCGTCAAAAACCTTTTTAGATAAATCTTGTGTTTTTTAGGCCTATATTTCGCTCACAGTATTTACATGGAGGTAGCTATCAACAAGAAATGTTAAATAATAACTAGTGAAACGTGAACTGGAAGTTTAATCAAAATCGTTAGATCCTGTTAGTTTCGTTAAAAGTGCGAAAAACCTTAGTTATTGGATTGAGACGGACTCACCAAACAGGTACGTTAACTTTAGTTATTTACCTACTGGCGGAACTAACCTAATTAGTTAACATACTTAGCTTACCCTTTGGGAAAGTAATGAAAAAACCGAAACCAAATGACTGTGTCGTCCAATTCGTAATGAGAAAACTCCATAGGGGTGAGACTCACTCGTACTCATTTATATCCGCGATCTGAACTTCGTTCAATATTTTACAATAACCTTTTCGGTCGTTAACGTCAGGATTTCGTACATTTATCGTTAAATTGAGTACTACGAAGATTGGCTGAGTAACGGCTTTGAAAAATAACCTCAACGCTCGAGCTCAATTACCGAATAGTAAACAATGCCGAACTTACCAGCAAACGCTTGCGAAAGGGGATCCGACGAATCACAAATAACACGGCTAAACGCGTCGAATAATATTGATATTGATACTATCACTGTTATGATTTTAAATTCAAAAAAATAGCGAACTAATTGAGCACGAATCGCCCGATCGGATAGCGAACGGGAAACTAGCTACTGAGAAACAACGGAGGAAGGCAGTACACGCAGCAGGTTTACTTTGATAAGAAACGCATATTTTATTCAGCTTCGTAATTTATGCCGCAAAATGAGAAATTTGCTGTTGTATTCGTTGTATTTAATTTTATCGAGCTTATTTCTTATTGAATAAATACAAAAAAAAACAGACTTATAAGATTTGTGCGAAAAATATGTTCACATCGAAATCGAAACGATTGTGAAGACGTTGCCGGTCGGCCATCTTGCGATTCAGTCGCGCAGATCCAGTTGAACTCGAAGATCCCTCGATCCTTTGTCTCGTGAAATTTAACATTTTTTCGCCTCGAGCCGAAGTTAAACCGTCAGTTTAGTTTCGGGATGTGTTTTTATCGCGAAGCGGAGTTGAATTATGCAAAATATTGCGTCGCGGGTAGTATTTCCATTCGACGATATCTTCAAGTAAGTTAACTCCGTTTCTAGTTTGACTTCCGCGTTTGACGGCGGTTCAGATTTTAATCGATGGCGACGATTCACTTTTATCTTTTCCTTTTACAGATGGCGAGAGCCTTCGGCAAATATCAACGAATTTCAGCCACATCTTTTTGAGGTGAGCCGACTATTGGTTTAATCGCTTGACACCACCGAAATATTCCATTGTGATTGTCTATTTAAGGCTTGAAACTACTCGAAGGTTAAACAAACTTATTTTAACGAGGCAATCACACAAACACCAGCGCAGAGCTGTTTTCACGCCGTTAAAGGTTAGGGCAAGTTGAAACATCGCGAAACCTGAAACATTTTGAGAGAAACATCACACAACTTTCAGCGAAATCTCATTTATCGAGATTACAGAGAGTTACAGAAATAGTTGTGGTTATTGGTTGTGTTTTAAGTTTTCTTCTGAGTCGATTGGTTTTCAGCAAGATTAAAAAAAAATAACGTCGAAAAGGAGAAGAAAATGGTGTCTACGTGTGTTCCTCTGTCGAAGCCATTTAAAGAAAGCGGCTGTACAAAATCAGCTCAATATTCAGCATCATCAGCCCCAAGTCTACTCAAAACTAAGTACAGTTATCACGTTAACAAAAACACCAAGTTTTGCTTTCCTTAGCCCTACGGACTAGGAAGGAAAGTTGTGTAATCGACTGGAAAAAGTATTCTGAGTTTTTTTTTGTTCAAGGGTTGCTGAATCTGAAAAACGTCAATTTGAGAAAACGGTTGTTGACCGAAAAACAAAGCTCAAATTTCATGCTTAGCCGGCAGATCAATATTTTTTCTTCGCATAAACGGTTCCAAAGGATTTTATATGTGAGCAGTTCCGTGTAGTGGGGATTTTGATGTTCTCGTGGTGCTCTATGGTGTCTTCGATACGCATTGGAGCGATCACTTGGTTATTGACTGTGCCATCGCAGATGGCAACATCCTCTGCAAAGACACGCGTGAAAAGCGATTCCGCACTAAAAATGCTGACTGGGCACGATTCTCTAGGGTACTGGAAGGTGAACTGCGTGCTGCAGACACCGATCTAATAGTGCAAGCTGCCACACCTAAAGAGGTGGACAACAAAGTGGACATATTGACTACAGCACTGCACTCTGCTAGGATCTCTGTACTTGGGCAACAGAAGCACAGGGCGATCAAAGTTCCATGGTGGACTGAGGAAATTAATCCCCTCAAGCAAAGTGTAAATAGAGCCCCAAGGATGTACCAACACACTCGTGACCCTGATGCCAGAGCCACACTCCGTACTGCCTTCATCCAAGTGAGGCGTTCCACCGCGCGAGCCGAACGGCAAGGCTGGCGAAATTTTGTGGAAGCGGAGAGCTCTGAGGACCCCTGGGGTCCTAACGCCATTCCCCCCAAATCCTTCCAGGTCTGAATTAATCTCACTCGCAACCTTGTTGATATTCTCTACCACGCAGGATTGGTATATTTGCAAATCAACCGCATAAAACATGTACCGTATATCCATTTCATCCATTTCCATCGTATTTCATTGGGTAGAATTGGCGCACGAAATTGGCTGCATCATTATTCAAACCTGACCAGTAGTATTTTGACTTTATTGATTGGAGTGTCTTGCGTTGCCCACAATGACCACCTTAAGGTGAGGAATGGGAAAGGCTAAGGATCCTGGTTCTTGGAGATTTGGGAATCACCAATCTGAGCTCTACTCCATTGCTCTTCGCAAGTAGCCTTTCAGCAGTGTACACGAACCCAGGCTGTTGTGCCGCTTGAAAACAAAACTCGTCGGTGACTATGGTAAATTTCACTCCCCATAGGTATTGATGAAAGTAACGAACTGCATACACAATTGCTAGGAGTTCCAGCTCCGTTGCGGTGTAATTTTTCTCTGCCTTATTTAAGGCTCGACTCGCGAATGCCACAGGCCATGCTATCCATGGCCTTCATGGATCTGGCTGAGATCACCTTCGATACCAAAGATAGACGCATCTGTTGTCAAAATAAACTCTTTCCAAAAAACGGGGAAGGCGAGAATAAGTGGAGTAATCAGCTTTTGCTTTAAAGTGGTAAACGCAGTTTCTTGGTCTGGCCCCCAGATAAATGGTACATCCTTTTTTGTAAGGGAAATTAGTGGATTGGCAATGGCTGCAAATGAGTTAACGTATCGGCGATAAAATGAGCAGAGACCAATGAAAGCCTTCACCTGACGGACTGTCTTGGGGAAAGATAGATCTTTGACTGCGGTAGTAACTAAAGCTCAGGTAGTAACTAAACCAGGATAGCATCCGACTTGATCTCGCCACAGCAAATCAAACGCCTTGTTGCTATAATGCTGTACGGGGAAGCATGCTGCAGACCCTCCCACGTAGGTCCTGTTTTCATCAGTCACTCCAATTTGTCGTACATTCTGCCTGTCACTCGCATCTTTCGCACTTAATGTCTCTCAAACCGGTATCTCATGGTTTTCTTGTCTTCCTGATTTCTCGTGCTTCGTGACTGTAAGTATGATGTTCCATACTTATAGCAGTTTTCGTTCCAAATCCCACTCTTTCATTCCGGTATCGCATATCTCCTCCTCGACGAATAAAAGAATTGGTCGAAGAAGATGCACGGAGCCCCATAAAAAGGTTTCGATCCTCCTGTTAGCTTCACAATTTTTGTAGTAAGTCTACTGACATCTTGCTAACCACTAGAAATAACCTGATCATGACTCTTTTCAGAGAGAAACCCTTTTTTTTCTCACCACTTTCAAATTCCGAGCGTATAAACCCAGAGACGACCGGTTCAAACAAATTGAGCCTGGAACTTTGTTGTGTTTACACTCCGCAGTGATGACGTTTGCATACAAAACACTTTAAACTCGTAGGGAGCGGCCTCCTAAATTTAATTAAATGAAGAGGCTCAGAGACTTCCAAGGGCAGCAGGGTATTTCCCGCTCGCCGCGTTCCCGTTTTCCCTTCATTTTCCAATGTTCACAACCCCTTTATTTCTTCCTCTTCAACATCCTGCCCCTTTACCACTTCTGCTCGTCCGCCCCCACCCCCCTCTCCTCCTTAAAACCCCCCCAGAAAAGAGGCCTACAAGACGTTGTCAATTAGATTCTGGAAACAGTGGCGGGGGCCTGCGGCCCGGTCATTGAGATGGAATTCAATATTTGGACGGGCCTTTCCTCCGTCTCCTTTATTGCTTCCAGTAATTGAGTTTGCATTCTGTTAACAAATTAATTGGGACCGGCGGCTTCAAACACTCGACCGATCAACCGAGTCAGAGATGAGGAAATTTACTGTTGTTTCGGGGGTCGGTTCAATTAAATGTTAAACTAGATAAATAGCGCCAAAGTGGTTTTCAACGCGCCGCTGTTTTCTTTGCAGTCCCAGTTTTATTGCTGCCTGACGGGTGTTTAACCGCGAATTTCGGTTAATTATTTGTTAGGAGCAATTATCCAAGTTTATCCACGAGTTGTCTCTGGTTGAGCTGAGGTGTCAAGTAAAGTAGTACGGACAATGTAACATTTGAGGGAATATAAGGGCAAACGTTTGTCCCTCCACCCGTTTGACTGAAAGATACGAGGCAAGCAGCCTGTAGAGCGTGGCAGGGAGAGTCCTCTTTAGTTTAACCAGTAGGCCCGGGTGCGAAACCCTGTCAAAGGCCTTTTCGACGTCCAAGAAGAGCCCCAGGCAGACTCTCTTTATGTTCGTAGGCCTCGAGGATAACGTCCACTACTCGGTTGTTGGGGGCAGGAACGGAGATTTCGGAATCCGAACTGCTTTGGAGGGAGGAGAGTTTCTGTGTGAATTAAGATCTCTGGTAGGAGAAGTCTCTCGTAGACCTTTGACAGTAAGGGAAGAAGACTTATGGGCCTGTAGTTAGCAGGGTCTCGGGCGAGTTTTCCCTTCTTTCTTACTATGTGAGCAAATTTTCATTTGGTGGGGAAATATCCCGTTCTGTGAATGGAATTATAGATCTGAGTCAGTAAGGATAACGGCTTCCGGGTGAAATGAAAACATTCACCGGATTTACACGGGGATATTTATGGAGTACAGAAGTTAAGTATTGTGACGGGCGTGGTTGGATCCTGCGGTGCCGAGGAACGAGATTCAGATCTTTACGTTCCAGACCCTCCTGAGTCGGAAAAACACTATTGGGGAAAATGGTCTGTGTGTGTGTGTGTCTGTGAACGAGTTTTAGAGAGAACCACCGTACCAAATCCACTCAAACTTGACATCTAGCCCGCAGGTTACCATGGGACGCCAAAGTAAGGGTATGTGCAAAATCCGACGAAAGCTAACTATAGTTATCATAGTGATCAAAACATCAAACATTTTTTTTCTCAAAAATGTCTCTAACGATTTAGATTAAATTGTTTATATTGGTAGCTCTTACCATAAAATTCCCATTTGTGGGAAAATGACGAGAGCAGCACAATAAATTATCAACATTTTCGACGAAATCGATTTTAGCGTGGTTTTTAGAGAAAACAACCATACCAAATCAGCTGAAACTTGATATCTAGCCCACACGTCACCATGCAACGCCAAAATAAGGGTATGAGCAAAATCCGTCGAAAGCTAACCATAGTTATCATAGTGATCGAATCACCAAACATTTTTTTTTTCAAAAACGGCCCTAACGATTTTGATTAAATTTTTTATATTGGTTGCTCCCAATATAAAAACCATGAAATTCCTATTTGTGGGAAAATGACGAGAGCAGCACAATAAATAATCAAGATGTTTTATGAATAGCGTTTTTAGCGCGGTTTTTTCCTTATAAACTCCGCTGGAATGTTAGTAGAATGTTAAAAAAAATTGGTATTGTAGTCCAATCCAATACCTATAGAGTCAGTGTTTAAAAACGCTCATGAGATACGTTGGGCTTACTCCAGAAATTCCGGAATTTCAACTACCGCCGTTTTGAGTACTACCAGTTCCAACAGTTTTTACCCAATAACTCTGCAAAAGTAATTACTATCCTTCTTCAAAAAATTCGCGTTTACAGCCTCATTAGTTATCTGTGTACCAATTTCTCAATAATGGCCCTGGAATGAGTACGAGCAGCACAATAAATAGTTAGCGCGGCCGCTTCCTGCTGCTGTGAAGTGTTGTTTGTCCAATTTCAAATGAACTGAGTGACAAATGAATTGATTAAGTAGAAAAAGCCATGCACAAAGTGAATTGACATAGAGCTAAGGAAAGTTGTGTGTGGCAACGCTCCAGATATTTTTATTCCAATTGCAACTTGTAGACGACTTACTGAAGAGGAACGAGAAGCATGCGGGATATAGCTTTGTACTAAAGTAAGTGGCCTTATAATCGCCTAGGGCCTGTTCTTACCATTGCAGTATCGAATGCTTAAAGATATTCTGAGCCGTCTTTGAGAAAAGTGAATAAACCCCCAGTTTTTGGGAACATTTCCATTCTTCATCCACACGCTTTGACTATGCGATTCGAAAAGGAGAGATGGAGCAAATGATGAGGCACTGAAGGAAGATTAAGAGATGAAGCGATTCAACAGAGTCTCAGGGTGACAGTCGGGATCCAGTTCCAGCGAAGTCGATGAGCTACTTGCCAAGACTTCTAAAGTTTTCTTCGTTGAATAATTAACGGCTCAAGCCGAAGATAATCCGTCCTTCGCTAGCATCAACCAATCTGACGACTTGTTTAAGTCGGGCGGTCCAAAACCTGAGGCAGTTCGAGAGAGTAGCTCTGCGGCCTTTACTGTTCTCCGTCCATCTCGATATAAAACATTGAGACCGCAGCTACGTCGAAACTAACCCTTCGGTTTTTCTCGGCCGGTATCGCTGGCCTTAGGACACCGAGTCTATGGCCACGGGCAGAAGCCTCTGGTGGTAGCATTTGAGTTGGCTGCAGCTTGAGCAGCTTATGGACCTGAATGGGTGGCAAGGCCAGGAATTGCCAAGAGGAGTACTCCTTGCACCTACGCTTTATTCACACATGGACTCAAAGAATTGTACTTGCCCTCATTCACCACGTGAGAAAGGGTGTCAGGTTAAATTGGACTTGAACACCCCTCCCCTTTAGGAAGATAGTTATGTCCTTCACAAAGTGTAGCACCTACCGCCATTCCCTCGCAGAACTGCTGCTACCCGTACAAGTTCTTACACGTACAGTTTATCTGGCCAACAGGCCTGTGATGTTAAAAGCGAGATTTACGCGAAAGTTACCGTTTCTCCCCGGCCTGCGCTCATTTCCCGGAGGCACCTCCGTACAAAATCCTCGAGTGCACATTGCGCTGAAAAAAGTGGTTAGATGCGTCGCACGTTGATATTTTTCAAAAAGTTGCAAAACTTCTCTTCGTATTTCGTGGGGTTAAAAAGACTGCAAACTTGCGAAGTGCCGACCTGAATTTTCTTCCTCGAAGTTCATTTATGCGAAGAGGAAATTGGAGTTTATAAGACCTTGGAAGAGGCGAATAAAGTGGTACGAGGGAGACTGAGAAAAGAAGACGTCGCGCGGGCATGAATTAAAACCAAGGGAGGCCGGTGAGAGCGGATCATAATTACATTGTTGGAACAACGGCGGTCTCTAATAGCGTTAAAAATGAATGGGTTTTCACGATGGATAGAGTTCCGCTCCCGGTGCCTCCAAAAGGAGGAAAAATTGAAGAAAAAAAAAAAAGATAAAGGAAGCTTTCTGTTAGAGTTTGTGCGGTAGGGAGGGGGGGTCTTCGGCTGATATCGGAATAAAAGTGGATGGCGAAGGGGAGGCCTTGAGTGGTACGGGAAGATGGTGGAAAGGGACAACCAGTAAAATCCCTTCCTTTTTTTTCCCTTATATCCTGACGACCTTATAACGACTTCGATGGCGGAAGGTCGCAGAGATAGAATTCTCCCCCGACGTTTAATGCCTTTTTAAGACTACCCTCCCACCACCAACAGGGTCGTCTCATTGGGTACCAGCTAAGGCGCTAGGAACGAAGAGGCATCTTCTGGCTCCTTTCCACTGAGCTTGCTCCTAATTTGAAGCTTTGAAGAAAGATACTTTATCAAACATTCGCGGAAAAGTTTGGCCGACGGTTGGTAGAGAAAGGGAAAAGAAGAGATGGCGAAGAAAGTTCTTTTTTTTCACCCTTTCCCTTCGCTTTTATCGTGACCTGGGAAAACCTTTTCTTCCTCTAACGAAATATCAGATAAAGTCGCGTCTTTCCTACTGATCCCGCTCGCTACCCTGATTTTTCGGCAACGGAAAAATACCTTTGACCGCCTTCCTCGCTCTTACCTTCCCTCCCGCACCGTACTCTTTACCCGATCCTGATCGATACGTATATACTTTTCTTGTGTGAATTGTGTGAAGAGGTTGGAAAGGGGTAAGGGGACACGACGATGTATCAGTGGCGACCACTCAACTTTCTTTAACTCTTTTGTCAAATCGATGACACACATTTATAACTCACTATTACGTCAGTGTGGGCGAAACGACTATTATTCGGCGGCTCGATTAGGGGTAACTCCACTTCTTCCAAATCCGATGCCATGACATCGAAGTACAACACCGGATTTAGTCGCTTTCACTTCCAGAGGTGCTCCGACGTTCCACACGTCCTCTTCCCCAAGACTGCCAATCTAACTAGAGAGCCGTCCCTGATGCAAACAACATACAAAAGAAACTGACAGACCAGAAAGAGAATCCACGCCAGAGCCCTTATGAGAATGACTCTTCCTAAACCCTCGAGGAGGGTTGTATCAGTCATCAGTCATCAGTCGTGGAAGTTGCGGTTTACTAAGAACTAATGTGCAAAAGGCTGGGCCCTGCAGCATCCACTGAGCTCATACCTGCGGAGGTACAGCAGGTATTTGGTCGTTCGCCGTTCTACCGGTAGAGAGCTTTTGCCCATGTTATAGCGTCCTGAAGAACCCCGTACCATCTGGAAGTTCTTAATCTGGTTTCTTACCTGATCTTGGGTGGCTAGTGCAAAACATCATGCTTCTATCCAACCTATTCAACCTCCTTGCCAACTTCTTTGAGGACAGATACGCTTCAACGGGATATGGAAATCAGAAAGCTGAACTTAAAATAACAGCAGAGGCAGTGCTCTCCACCATTCTGTGGGCCGTTCTCATTGACCCTCTTCTTTACCTCATACAAACTCACAACTTCTCCCCAATAGCCTATGTCGATGATATAGCCATCATTATAGGGGCGGACTCCCCTGGGGCAACCCTTCTCCTGGTGCAAAGGGCGACAAGACTGATAGAGGAGTGGTGCCTTCAAAAACGCCTATAGCTCTCCAAACCCAAAACACAGCTGCTAGTAATGCGAAACACAATTCAGTCTGCCTTACAACTCTGCGGACCTAGGCCACGGAATTGGCATACCTCTCAAATCCAAAGCAAGATACCTTGGCATCACCTTAAGCTTCAAAGGGCGTCCCACAGCACACCTAGCAGAATTACGAAGCAAGTGTGCAGCACTCACCGCGCACATGTGCAGTCCCTCTAAGGATCTACATGGGGAGCATCAGCGCTCACTCGCTCCAGGTACTACCGAGCTGTGTTTGTGCCTATAATGCTGTACGGAGCAGTGGGATGGTGGGTAAATCCTTCTCAAACAGACAGGCATCACTCTCGTATGCTCCAAAGAGAAGTACTGCTAGCAGTATTACCGGCCTAAAGAACAACCTCCCACCAGGCATTGCAGTTACTGGCAGGTACCCCCCCCCCCCCCAATGGATCTTCTCCTAGACCTAGCCGTAATCAAGTCACACATCCGTAGAAGAAAACTCCCGCAATACACAGGAGCCGCCCAATTCCTGCTCCCAGAGCTACTCCATCTACAAACGACAGAACAGCAACTAAAGCCCAGGATTGGGTGATAGACCTGTGGCAAAGACAGTGGGACGAGGGTACCACAGCGAGACACCTCCACTCAACACTGCCGTCAGTTCGCCTAAGACTAGAGATGGGGTGGTGGCACCCAACTGCCCCAGTCACTCAGCTTCTATCGGGCCATGGGGCTTTTAATGTGCGCCTCCATTATTTTAAAAAACGCACATTTAGCGACTGCCCATGTGACACGGGGACAACGGAGGATGCCCACCACATCCTGTTTACCCGTCCACTGTACGAGGACGTGCACAGACGGGGTTAGTCTCCCCAATGCAGAAGCCACCCACACCCTCGCACTCACCAGACCAGCCATCCGACGCCTAACAGTTTTTGCGCAAGCATGGACAAACAGACGGCACAAACTCGAAACACCCCTGGGAACCCCCCACACTGATGCATACCAACAGCACCATCACCGAAAGCCTTAGAACGCTGTCATACGCACAATGAGCCTATAGGCCTCAACAAGGCCTGGCCCATTTTCGCCCACTAGGCTAGTGTTGAAGAAACAGATCAACTGTGACCGCATTTCTTTATCATGGCCTTATTCGCAAATTGGGTGGAATGGTTATAGGCTTTCTTAGTAGCAGTCAATCCTGGTAGGTTTGACTGCTCTTCCAACAACCGTCACTCACTGTTGTAGGACCTACAGTGGAGCAGCACGTGGTTGTTTCCTTCGTACTGGAGGCGCAAGACGTGCATGCTGGAAAGTCTTTGAGAGATAAGAAGTGGAGTCGCGAATTAAAGGAAGGAGGCTCAACCCATTTTCTTCCGAGGCGTTCCTGGATATTAGGGAAGAACTCATACTTGTCACATCCCTCTGACAGCGGCAAGTTTCCATTCTGTGTTGAGATCCGCGTGGCGTTCAGCCCAAAGCGGGGGAAGCTCCCGTTTCACTCTCCACTTTGTCAACCATGCACTCTACGGCCAAGTTAACTGGTGACTGACCAGTCATCACCTGGAGTGCTTCCGTTGATACAGTCTTATAGGCCTTGGTGATCCACAGGCGCAGCTCTCTGGGATTGGGCCAGTTCTGTCTTTTGATAGACTGTTAGTTTGCTACCCCAGACAACGACCCAGTACCCAATCACGCCTAGATAGATAACCTTGTACATGAAAATAGGCCTTATTAATTGCGCGCAGTGAAGCCGTCGGCCGAGATATTATCAAGTAACAACTACTAGTGCTCAGATATATCGAGCGTACGTCAATCCCATCAGACGCCCGGTAACTAACAACCGGCCGGGTCGCTTGATCTAATGAGCCAACTGACTATTGAATTTACTTATCGTTACTCCGGGAGAGGAGATGTAAATATATTCTGAGCAGATAATTGATGCCTCCTCGGGTTACAGGTGGATATCAGACAATCCGGCCGTTTAGACGTGTCCTAACGATGGTTTCTAAATAACTGCATCAGTCATTCATTGAAATCAGGTTCAGTGATTGTAATTATGAATCTGCCAAAAAGTCAGCAGAGGGTAGATCGAAGAATTATGAATAGCATGTTGAACGGCTCAGAACACAACGATAAAATGCTGCAAACAATTACACAACGGTTTAATATTCTCTCGCACGGCATGATTGTGACCTGTCCTATTCAATCTGACGTCGCAAATATTAGGAATGTTAAGTGGGTATATCAACGATCCGTTATTTTCCAAGTAGACGGAGTCCTACACCACTGAGACCAGTCCCATTCGATTCAGCATCGAAAAATGCTAGTAAACGATAGGAAACATGACCCGACTACAATGGAACAACGAAATTTGACTTTTTCAAGATGGCGCTAGGCAATTGACGTGATATGGCTATTCGAGCTGACGGGTGGTTGGAGTGAGGCAAGAGGTATGTGTAAGTGGCGTGGTCCAAGACTGAGGTGGTTGGAGAGAGAGTGCCCAGCCCCGCGGCGTTTACCTCTCTCCTGCCAACACGAAGTAAAACATGGAAACCAAAGCCACCATGAATTCAACGCCTTTGGCTTCGCCGCTGGTGGCACGGTTATAGTACATCCCAGAGACCTGCTACTACCCAGACAAGGATTTCTTTATGAGCACGATTTCCCTGGCAACAGGCCCTCGTCTGTGGAAGTTAGGTTGTCTTGACCAGTAGAGGCTAAGTGAAGAATTTTTTTTCCTGCCAACGCGAAGTAAAACATGGGAACCAAAGCCACCATTCATGGACTTCTTTATGAACACAATTTCCCTGGACAACAGGCCCTCGTCTGTGGAAATTAGGTTGTCTTGACCAGTAGAGGTTAAGTCGAGTAATTTTCCGTTATAAGCATTTAATAGAGAACTCAAGGTGTTGATAAGTTGGGAGGGAGCCTGTTGACGACACTGAGAGGCGTCACTTTGTCCATGAAGAGGCGATGTGAGCCTCCTTCTCTTCTTTCTTGCATTTTGTTTCGTGATCTGATGATCTCAGCCCTTATCGCTTGCAATCCTAACTCGACCTCTTACTCTTCTCCTCCGTTCTCAAGTCTTTCACCACCTCCAAGCTGCCTCCGCCACCTCTCTTCACTCGAACTTCTCCCAACGCCAGTTTCCGTCGGATTCGCAGCGAATATCGGACCCGAAGCCTTGAGATCAGGGTCATCAGCATCCCAAACCGCCGACCGAGAAAAAGTTCTGATATCAACGACTCCAAGTTCCAATCTGTTACACTTCGAGCTCTGTGCAGAGGCTCCCCAATTATTTCTGCGAGTAATGCGAGCTGTTCTTTTCAGTCGGTTGACTTATCAGCCCTTGTTCTCCGTATGTCGGACACCACCCAACCTCCTTCAGCCTTTTCACTGAACTTTGCCATGAGTAGTTTCTAGAGATGAAGCACCAGTCGGAAAATCGTCTATGTACATGTCGCGACCCACCATCTCTGCGGCCAAAGGGAAATCGGCTCCATGATCAACCTTGAGTTGTTGCGTGACCCGCAAGGCTAAAAATGGTGAGCAGGTTAAGCCATAAGTCAGAGTGTTGAGCAAGTAAGTCTCTATTTTGTCAGTGGATTTTGGTCGCCATACAATGTGCTGGTAAGGTCGATGGTTGACGTCAACCGGAATTTGGCGATACATTTTCACCGCCTCAGCTACAAAAACCATTGGGTGAATTTGAACGGCGCTGTGTTAATCCACCCTAGTACAACCGTGGATTCGGTGAAGAAGATTGGTGGAAAAATGGCCCCATTGGCTGTCTCAGCCGTGAATGGGAGATTGGTGGGAGGTGGGGCTAGGAGGGAATCCAAACCCCTTCAGGGGACGGAAAACTGGCATTTGTGGGGCCCGTTCTCCCCTTTCAGCTGCTGGGCACGGCTGGTGGGGGGTGGGCCCTTGCATATACCAGGGTCCTGGGGTCCTTCGGCAAGGAGGGGCAAGTCCAAACCCCCCCAAGGAAGAGGTCCCCGAAGCCGGAAGTCTGGATGCAAGTCTGGGAGGGCTAGCAACCATTAGCCTTAAGGGATATTTTTCCCAAAATGGTGCTGCTGGGGTGCACAGGCCGCGGCGCAAGCCGGTGCACCATGGGTAGGCCCAGGCAAGGCGGGGTGCCTCTGCCGGGGTCCAGCAATGGGCCCCTGCAGATATCGCAGTGGTCGAGGATTCGCTGGAAGTAGTCCCTGTCCCAATTTCCCCTACTCTTTTTGCCCGATGGGGCAGAGGAAGGTCAGGGCCAATGAGGCGAGTACTTCCTCTGCACACCCCTATATCGGAACGTAAATGTCTCAGCCGTTTAGGAGGTCTAGGAGACCTAAAACTGGAATTTGCGGGGCCCGTTCCCACCGTCCGGCAGCTGCTTGCATACCAGGGATCTGGCGTCCTCCGGCAAGTCCAAAACCCTCCGAGGCGTAGGTCCCCAAAGCTGTATGTCTGGATGCAAGTCCGGGCGGGCTAGTGACCATTCTAGCCTTAAGGGATATTTTTCCCAAAATGGTACTGCGGGGGTGTGTGGGGGTGCACAGCCTGCGGCGCAAGCTGGTGCACCATGGGAAGGTCCACATCAGGAGGATGCCTCTGCAGGCAACTAGGGTAAAGGCAGATAATCCGCCGATCCCTAGTACTCATTTATGGGATCTTGCAGGTATCGCAGTGGTCGGGAGGTAGCTGGAAGTAGTCCCTGTCCCTTTTCCCTCTTTGTTTGCCCGATAGGGCGGAGGTAGGTCAGGGCCGTGAGGCCTGTACTACCTCCGCACACCCCATACAGCAGAACGTACATGTCTCAGCCGTTTTCAATGTGGCCATTGTCTTCTACCAGTCACGTGCACGATGTTTCCGAATTAAAGGCGCAGTGTGATGCAAGCCACTCACTGCTAGCCACGAAATCATTGCACGAGTGACTGACACGATTTTCGGCAGTTATGTACGCAGCGTCGAATCATGGCAACGAGACGCACCAGTTGAGTAAGTGACGAAAGTCGTGCTTGACCTCTGGAACTTGGTTTAGGTTGAGAACAGGGGAATGTATTCGCATATCTGGACCTTAGTCCACCTGTGGCGGGGGGCAGGACGAGAAATCATAACTTACAGTGCGTATCCTACTCATTCCTTGACGTAGTAGAATTTGCCTTATTATGCTCACTGTGATTTCCATCTAGACGCAGCCCTACACCACTGAAACCTTTCCCATTCGAACAATACCAAAGGAACAACACCCACCGTGATGTAATTGCAATAGAACTGCCCAAATTTAGTGTTCGGATTTTTTTAACCGTTTTTCCTCCATGAAAACCATGGGTTTCGACCGTTAAAGACATAGTAAAGCCTGAACCAGGGACGGACCTTGCCTATTTGAAATCCCCATGCCTTGAAACGTAGTGTCAAATTTTTTTCAAGTACGAAAATATTTTATTTTTAATGCCTGTTGTCACATTCTGTATTTTCTGGGAAGTTCTCAGTCGTAACCTTCATGCTTGGTTCAGCTCAACTCTATGCGAAAGAGCTCACTGTTCTTAACCTGAACCCAGTTCCCTGACCGCAGAAAAAGGTCATTCTTTAACTTCTTTGATATTCCAAGTTCGGCAAACACAAGAATTAGTATGTCCAGAGCTGACGAAGTATTATGCACGTGCGTTCTGATCAGTGGGCGTTCCTTTAACTTCCCTCCTCTCGCGCCTCGCTTTGCCACCTTCCCAAAGTTTGAACACTCTCATTTCTCATCCATGCTGTAGACGAATACCGCTGAGCTTTCAGTTCCGACGACTCCTCACTTCAACCGTTCCCCTGCTATTCAGACGACAGCCAGACAGATGCAGATCATTGTTAAGCTGCGTCCACCCACACGTCTTTCTTTAACAAGAGTGTTCTCTTAACAAACGACGTTATTTCGGATTTTTTAGAAGTGAAGCCTAATTCTTCTCTGCAGCGGAGTTTGGAAAGTACGTAAAGTTAAAGCGGGTCTCCAGGGGGAATTGGGAGAATTGGTAGACGAGATTAGTTTCTTGAGATAGGAAAAGTACGGTGAAGGGGAGTCCTCTAGGGTCTCTCGGCTGGGAAAAGATATATATTTAAGGAAAGACAAGAATAAACGTGGAGGAAGGAGCCGATTGAGAGGGCGAGCGAAGAGGGTCGCCCGAGTAATCCCCCTTGTTGAACCAGGGATTGGTTCCATCTTGATTATTGCTGCCCAAGGGCGGTGAATTGGAGTGACCACACCGTAAAAATCTGTGGACCGACCCCAACTTCCGGATGAGTTGTTTCAGCTTGAGCGCAGCCGAAGCACAAACGGATTTTCCAGCTCGTCAGAAGTTGCACCCCTCGAAACGGTGTCCCGCATATGCTCCGCACTCGCATCTTCCGTTTCAACAGTTAGCAATATTTTCTCGGCTGAAACGACGGAATCAAAAAATTGTCAAAGACCCCCTACAGCGGCCATACTTCTAATCGGAATTGAAATATTTGAATCCAGTGATTTCTAACGTCAATTTTTATTACTTCCCTCAATTCTGAGGAATCCACAAGCCGCTCAAATCTGGAATTTACAGGGATGGGAGGACGTAGGAGGGAGAGTCTGCTCCAATTTACTTCTACCAATTTACTATTTAGAGCCAATCCTCGAGAGCTGACATCAATCATAATGGTAGTTATAACAAACTACCATTATATGTTGTTAAGATGATATAAAGGAGGAGCAGACTCGATAAAGTGGTTTTGACGTTATCTGGTAGGGGTCTCAGCGATAGGTGAGTAAGAGCATGAATCTTCGACAGCATTTATGCTCTAATACTGCTGATATTGGGACAATGAAGCTGGAACGCTTTATCCCACATCGTCATAGAAGCTCTAACTGCCCCTCCAGGGCCTGGAAATGATATTGACCTCCGGTTTCAAGGGCGACTCTACCCATTCGCAGGGGCCATCCGACGTAGCATTTCGATAGTAGTATGACGCAACTTAGGTAATCTATTATTGGTACGACATTATACGATGATTGGCATCTAATTCCACCACAATTCCGTACGTAAATGTTGCAAGGGCAGTCGCTCATAAAGTATAAACCGTTATTATTAGCTGGTTGTAGCGAGTAGAAACGGCGGCTGCGGGGAAGCGACTCGACTCCACATTAATGGTGTCTAATTACGACGATAGATCGTTATATTTCTCTTTAGCGCCAAATGAAGGGGTAGTCCGGTACATTTCCGAGACCTTTGAGATCAGTCTTGTCTCTTCACGTTCACATAGCGGGCTTTGCGGACGACCTGGCGCTTTATTCATCCAGTACGTCCGTAAATAAAGCGACAGGTCGACTGCAAAATGCCGCACATCAGGTCAGAAAGCGACTGGAGAGATGGAAGGTCAAGGTCAATACTGCCAAAACTGAAGCCGTACTTTTCACAGCCAAATACAAGACACCACAGCACATTACGATCCGAGGCAACAATGTTTCTTATTCCAAATCTGTCGAGTACCTAATAGTCCAGGAGCCGAAGGCTAAAAACGTTGACCGTTGCGCTAAAAGTTGGTTACAATTTTTTCTGATAGTTCCCTCAATGTTTGGTAAAACCCCGCTTCTCTGCTCTCTCACAAGTATGGACTAAGAAAATGGCGGCCCATCGAAAAAGTCAAATTTTGACTTATTAGTTGATAGTTACAATTAATTATTTTTCGTCTCTATCGATTGTCAAGGAAAGGTGAAACTGCTAATTCATCTGAGGCTACAAGTTCAGCGTCCATTATTAGTGATAAGGGCAACTTTCAATTAGGTCATTCGTGTTAGTAGAACAATTAAGAAGTATCATTAAATAGCAAACACGATCTAGAATCCTGCAATGTCTCGTTCTCAAGCCCCTGGTGAAACAAGCCCGGGGCTGAGGTACCAGCACGGAGTACGTAAAAGCGGCTATGAATTTGTAATTCATCTTGAAATGGACGTTGACAAGGAGTAACTGCTCTCTGAATAAATATCTGGTGAGTACCTGCATACCTTCTTTTCTAAACTCCCGGACAGAGCTCATCCTAGTGACGACGCGAAGAATGTAAACTCTACCCATCATTTGTGTATAGACCATATGAGCAGATAAGGTAGGCAGTTCAATATTTGGAGGTAGTGGTGGATACCAAGTTATCGATTGGTTTCCACATCTGCCTGATAAGACAAGGGCGTTGTACATTCTATCCTTTTATATGGAGCAGGGGTGTGGGGTGATACACAGTGAGCATTGCTAACCGCAGGAGCGATGATGTGCTCTCCGCATTGCTTGCTTGTTCCACGCTGTTTCTCAGGCAGTACTAGTGGTGGCGAGCGTTGTCCCAATCCACCCTCCGGCAGCCAAGTAGTAGGAGCTGCGCAATGGTTGATGATGCTTCCCAGTTGATCAGCGCGTGCCTGGGGTATTTGTCCGCGCCATGCATCGGAGGGGAACTGGAGGTGCATGGCGCAATTTGCCAGGAAAGTGCTTAGCCAGAAGAGGAAGGCAGTAGTGGTGCACCCTCCCCATTGCTTGCTCGTACCACGCTGTTTCTCAGGCAGTACTATTGGTGGCGAGCGTTGTCCCAATCCACCTTCTGGCAGCCAAGTGGTAGGAGCTGTGCAATGGTTGACGATGCTTCCCAGTTGATCAGCGCGTGCCAGAGGCATTCGTCCGCGCCATGCATCGGAGGGAAACTAGAGGTGCATTGCTCAATTAGCCAGGGAAGTGCTTAGCCAGAAGAGGAAGGCAGCAGTGGTGCACCCTCCCCATTGCTTGCTCGTACCACGCTGTTTCTCAGGCAGTACTATTGGTGGCTAGCATTATCCCAATCCACCTTCCGGCAGCCAAGTGGAAGGAGCTGTGCAATGGCTGATGATGCTTCCAATGCCAACTTCTCTTGCCAGAGGTGAGCAGGCTGGCCACAGTGGAAGACACAATGCAGTGCTATCAATGCCATCTTCTCTTGCCAGAGGTGAGCAGGCTGGCCACACTGGAAGACACAATGCAGTGCTTCCGGTGTCATCTTCTCTTGCCAGAGGTGAGGAGGCTGGCCACAGTGGAGAGATATTCGTCCACTCCATGCTGCATCAGGAGGAAACCTGGAGGTACTGCTCAATTAGCCAGGGAAGTGCTTAGCTAGAAGAGGATGGAGCCTGCTGATCCGAGCCCAGTATCTCACTGGGTTCAAGAATGAAGACATGGAGGAAAGATTGCTCCTGAACCTTGCAAACTGCTGGGCAGTATGGGAGGATACTTGAGAATGGCGATGTGTCTAACGGCTTCAGAATTGGCACTCAAAACGCAGGAGTAAATCCATGGTGGCACTATGAACAGACCTTCCCTCCTACGTCCACAAACGAAAATTGGAGTTTACAGTGGAATTAATGTCTAGTTAGCTGACATTCACTTTTTTCTTCTGAGCCCTCTCTCCAAGGTATTTGCACAAACATTAGCGGTAAACGGCTTGTCGACGAAGAACTCGTGAATTGGGATAGATCGAAAAATTAGCGCTTTTGGAAAGTCACTGTAATGCTTTTGGTTACATTACTTTTTTTACATCTCGCCTAAACAGCTCCCACGGCAATTTGTACTATTTAGAAACATACGTGAGCTCCCGAGGCGCACGGCAGAAGCCCATTGTCAAAGGGAAAGCTAATGCTAATGAAAGGAGGATCTGTTGAGGTACGGCTTTTGATTCCCCGGAGGCTGCAAGATAATAAGGCTCTTAACTAGAGCTCATATTACCACGTTATGCGTCTCTTATGTACACCGCATGTAAATGATGAGACTCAGTTAAGCATCAAGATGTCGGTAATATCAAAACGGGCGTATTCCAACGTCGTTTCAGTGGAGGCTTGGGTACCTTGAAAAAGAGCAGCTCCGGAATACACCTGAACTTTTTTTTGTTTCATCAGTTCCGCAGTATAATGAACCGGAACTTCAACTTACGGAACAGCTTTACAGCGGCTTCGGTGTGATATTCACACTGATTGAAACACTCTACTTAAGGTACAAGAAATGGAAGATGTAGGTTTCAATATACAGCTCACATTTCGCAAATGTTGAGATATGACCACTCCACTTAAAAAGGAAGGTTTGACTGCAAGCGCCTAAACCCGTTCTGAAAGTTGAAGGTAAAACTTGTCAAGTTATCAGGCAAAGTACGGTGAAACGTACGAAAAGGATTACTGCAAACGCCTCTCACATCCACCGTAAGTGCGCTTACCTCAAAAGTTTAAATTATGTATTTGAGGGGCTTGACAAATAGGAGAACGCGCAGAAGTAGTTGAACCGAAAATAAAGAATGATAAAGAAAGCACAAGAAGTGGATGTACGTAGAACAAGCGCATTAAGCAAGTGTCAATGTAGAGATAGAACAGCAGAAGAAATTAGCGTATTAACGGTACAATGAATAACAGCGGAGTGGAAGGTAACTGCAAATGAAGGGGGCTCGTAGTGTGTGTGTGTGTGGCAATACAAAATATTCGTGCGATTTCGAGCCTGTCTCAGACAAACATGAGTGGATCAGAGCAAGAAAAGGAGGGATGCAGGGGAGTTAAATGGCCATGTTAAATGGAAGTGTCTACGCCGTCAACGAAGTTAGGAAGGCGGAAAGGGCATCGTAATTGGAAAGAAATTCCAACGAAACTAGTCGAGTGTGAGTGCTGTGGTACGGAGATCGAACGACTGAGCTATACGCAGAAGAGATAACTCTCAATTTGCTTTACTCCTGAAAACCCCAGAAAGTTTAACGTGGACAACATGGCATTCGCAAGACAAGAACGCCAGATAGATAAAGACTCTGAACTCTTCAATCATGGAGGTTGCGGTTTTACTATCCACTCGCTCAGCATCCACCAAACCCAAACCTTTGGTGGTAAGGCAGGTTGAAATTCCAGAAGCCGAGCGCCACTGCAAGGAGTTATGACCCTGGGGAATCTCGTACCATGTGGGAGGAGTTCTTAATCTGGTTTCCCGCCTGATCTAACTAGTTACTTGAATGGGAAGTTTGAAACGGACAGATAACTGTAACCACGTTTCTTTGTCATGACTTTCTTTCTTTCTAAGCTTGCTTTGGCGGATGGAATGTGGGCAGCTCAGAAGATGGTGGGGAAGATGTGAGGGCTACAACCTGGGTTGATCCGATGGCCATACACTTAGTAGTCACCTATGGAGCTCTGGGCTGGTGGAGTAGAGAGAATAATAAAGCCTTGCAGGTGCAAATGAATAAACTGCAACGTAGGGCGTGTCTGTGTGGGGCGTGTGACAGGCTGTATGAGAGCATGCCCTGCAGCTGCACTGGAGGTTTTGCTAGATTTAGCTCCATTCCACATACATGTGAAAAGGATGGCGTACTTACAGGCCGTATGTTGGAATTGGGTTTGATCATGTGGGAGAGGAGAAGTTTCTGCCGCTTGATCCTTCATAGGGCGAAGATGGAGCGGCCTGCGTCTCATGTGGGGGGCTCAATGCCCGTGAAGTTTAACTTCGGGTTACCCTTTTGGATACTCATCCATGAGCGATCCAGAGGAGAGGGAGGAGAGCCCACCTTTGTAGCTGGGGCTCTGGTATATTACGCTGATGGCTCAATGTAGGGTGACCAGTCAGGGGCGATCATTTTTGGGTTAAGGATTAAAGCAGTGATCCTGTTGGGGTCGCTGACTACAGTGTTTCAGTCATGGGTGTCTGCAGTGACAGTCTGTGTGCAGTGGTTTGGAAGCGGCAGAAGGTTTATATCATGGTGGACTGTGAGGCAGTGTTCTGCAGTGAGGGTGCAGGATGCTTTTTGCGGGGATAGTGTGGACGTCACACTGAGGGAGCTAGTGCCTTGGTGTCTAGGGGTGGAGCAGGGGGGCCATAAGCTGAGGGTCATGGATGGCCTTACAATAGCCCCTCGTCAGTGGCTGCAGTGAGGGTATCTCCAGCATGCATGTCGTGGGTCCCTTTTTAAATGGTGTGGCCTTAAAAAGGGCCGACGAAATGTTGTAGGCTCTGTGTCTGCCAGTTGGCAAGGTGAGCAACGAAGGACTCTGTGAGGCGAGGGACTCGGTTGAGTCGCGTTCCTCAGGTGTTGAAGTGTGGTTCGAACGGCTCGGTTGAGCAGTAGCTCCTCATCGTGAGGGACTCGGTTGAGTCGGGGCTCCTTCTGCTGCGAGTGCTGGTTGTGGTGGGAACGCTCTCCAGACAGACGAGGACAGGCCGTTTTATACGTTTTGTCGGAAGAGGGAGTTCTGTCTCATTGGCCACGTGCTACCCCTCCAGGAGAACTGTGTGGTTAGCGCCCTCTGTCGGGATGAGACAGACTTCGCGACGAGGCGCCTTTTGAAGAAGGGTGGCCAGTCGTCACAATCCACCTCTAAAACAAAACATTGCTTTGTAGCAGTCAATGTTGCTACGTTTGTCTGCTCTTTCAACAACCGTCGCTCTCTGTTATAAGAGCTACAGTGGAGCAGCACGTCGTTTCTTGTTTTCTCCAAACTGGAAGAGCAAGACGTGCAGGATTCTTGGCATTGAAGTCGCCACGTCCTGTACGGAACTGGCTCGTCCAGCGGTCTGGCTCAACCCACTGCCTCCTAAGACGTTGATGGATGTGTCACGTTCCTTTGACGAGGATTCCCATCTCGCTTGCTAATTGTCCAATGTCCATTCATCTATCACGGCTCACTATATAGTGGGGAGCTCTCTCTTTTCTCTCTCAGCTAGTCCACAATGCACACTCGATCAAGGCAATCTTCTCTGGTGTAGTGGTCGTGTTTCGTATCGTGTACTAGTATTTTTACTAGTTAAATCGAACGGTATGGGTCTCAGAAGTGCTTCACAAACATAGAGGTTTGCATATAGGTTGTCGTTTTGCATATTGCTGATATAAACGTTAAATTCTCAATATTTCCCAATCATGCTATGCAAGAGAATAATAAACCGGCGTGTAATAATTTGAATCGTTTCGACGGTTTATGTTGATCCGTGTACGGGCACACCTTTTTTTGCACTCTGAAGAAAAGAAGAACGTTTCAGGGGATTACATTACATCCCTCGCTACTTCTTAGGGCTCGAAAAAGAAAAAAGGGGCCCATCACGCGCAATTTTACGCCTCGCTACCCCGCATCATGTTTTCGTAATTCTTCAAACCCTCGCACCCTGTAAGCGCGTTCGCAACATCCGCATTTGAGCCGAACATTAGGAATAACGGTGTGGGGAGGGCAAATCGTGCGGAGTTGTTGAGGAAACTCGCACACACGTAATCTCGAGAGTCTGTATGGCCATTAACCAGAACGTGATGAGAACCGCATATTATGTCTAGCTCCAGTCGGTCATTTCAAACGGTTTAAGCGAGTCGGCGAATGTGGAAACTGCGGCATTGACGAAGGGTGGAAGGGATAGGGGAAGAGAATTACACGACGATTAGGTCGCTCGTAAACGTCCGAAAAATGCTAATAGGAGTTAAGACGTGAAGTGGCTAATTAGCCCCGGTACTCGACCCCATTTTCCGGCGTGTGCGAATTCGACAGCTAATGGAATTGTTAGTTTTGTGGCTAATGCGGCGGCGTTGGAGGTTGTTTTATCCATAAACGCCGGGTTGCTTTCGTCGTTAAACTCTTGAAAATGTTTACTTTCATTGTTGAAGTTGAGAAGGTGAAAACGGTGACCCGAAGGGAGAGAAAATTATTCCAATCAGTCATCGCGAAGATGATGATTCATATTGACGAACCATTTGCATGGTACGTTCAATTTTAACTACCAACACAAGAAGATTCCATGAGATAACATCATGTGCGACGCATCACGCAACTTTTCTTAGTTCTACGTCAAGTCACCGGGTTTCGTGTCATTTGCTACTAATACAATTCACTTCTCACTTACTTCGTTTGAACTTGGTCAAAAATAACTTAACACTGCTAAAAGGTTAGGCTATGAAGGTGCCACAGGCAAGTAAAAAGTTGTATTCAGGAACTTGGAGACCTTCATCGAGCTCAGCATGGTCTAACATGATGGTGCTCAGGCACGAGTTTGAAAGGAAATACAACGCGCAACCAGAAGGAAGTCTATGGAAAAGAGAAAGTTGTCAAGTTTGGCACCCATATCAAAATTTATACTGGTGGATCAAAGGGATCAAAACCCCTGGAGGGTTTTCTGAGAAGAGTGGGGCATGTATTGCTCTGGAACCCATTCCAACAGATTGTAGGATACATGATAAGGGGTATAGCAACAAAACCATAACATAACGACTGAGAGTCAAGCGCGTTGCAAGATGCTGAAGAACTACTGCACAACGTCCAGATAGAGTTAACAGATAGAGTTAATGTTTGTTGGATTCCTGCGCATAAATGGGGAGGGTTTCAAAATGGAGTTGATAAATGAAAAGGGATCTCAGTGGGCGTACGTGAGAACTGTATTGAGCATTAACAGAATAGCGATATGATGTTGAGTATATAAGGGTGTACGCAGGGGGGCTTTGCATTGCGCGTGAACTGGTTGCCAGGGAAACCAGATTGGAAAGAAAATGTGTAGAGCTGTGACTGGCCCAAGATTTGATACAGGAAAGGTCTGTAAGACCTTTCTCAAATTCAACATAAACTCGTTTATTTATATCACTATTTATATGCAATACTCGAATGTGTGAAAGACGAGAAAAGAATTATTCTGTCGAGTGATGTGTTTGTGCGGAAGGAGCTGCTTGTGGTGATCCAGAGGCATTTGTTCTGTGTTACTTGTAGCTTGTGTATGTGAGTGGATGCTGCTGTGTGCCTGACAGGACATGCGATGTCATTGTGGGTCTGATAATCGTTTTGTAAATGAGGAGTTTCAGGGTGTGCTCTGCATTGCTATGAGTCTGATTTTAGAAGGTTAGATATCTGCCTAAGTTTCCCAAGGGTTTTTTTGTTGAGCTTCTTAATGTGGCCACCGAAGGATAACTGTTCATCCAAATAAACCCCTAGCACTGGGAGACGAGTGTCGATCGTGAGAACTATTAGATGATTCAATTTTGGTGGAGCTGTCTGCTGTGGCAAGGAATGTAAAAATGAGGGGTGGGAAAAGGCTATTTTGGAAAGTCCAGGAAAGGGGGAAATAACTAAGAAGCGGGACTTCCCAAAGGTGCAAATAAAAGGGATTAGTGCTGGGGGAAACAATGACTTCCCATTAGGGCCAAGGTTCGGAGGTCATTAAGAAACCTAGCCAATTTGTCTTGCGCCACCCCCCCCCCCCCGGGACAGGGATCATTGGAAATGAAAGAGTGGACCATCTCGCCAGACTCAGTTCGTCAACTGCACCCATTTGCCCTCTGCAGAACTTCTCTGTCATTAGTCAAGAGGACTTGTGGAAGAATATGCGAGAAGGATGCATCAGACAGTCTGGAATACTGCGGGAGTGAGGCGCTACAAACACTTCTCAGGACCAACTCATGAGATAAGACGTATCCGTGATGATGAAGCGAAAGGGCTTCAGGCAGGTTGTCGGAATCATCACGGGAAACTATTAAATGAAAGCATGCATGTTACGGGTATAATCTCCTCGGTGCAGGTGGTGTAGCACAGATGATGACCCAGTGGCAGAGCCGTGAAAGGGAATGATTTTTGGTCTCCGGTACTACTAATCCAAAGGTGGACATCAAAGAAGAAGGTTTCTTAGGAAGCTATGACTCATGTATGACTCGTGTATAAGCGAAACCTGTTGATGCTGGTGGTGTGCCCTCTGCATTGCTTGCTCGTACCACACTGTTTCTCAGGCAGTACTATTGGTAGCGAACGTTATCCCAATCCACCTTCCAGCAGCCAAATGGTAGGAGCTGCGCAACAGTTGATGATGCTTCCCAGTTGATCAGCGCGTGCCAGGGGTATTTGCCCGCGTCATGCATCGGTGGGAAACTGAAGGTTCCACAATTAGCCAGGGAAGTGCTTAGCCAGAAGAGGAAGTCAGTGGTGGTGTGCCCTCTGCATTGCTTGCTCGTACCACACTGTTTCTCAGGCAGTACTATTGGTAGCGAACGTTATCCCAATCCACCTTCCGGCAGTCAAGTGGTAGGAGCTGCGCAATGGTTGATGATGCTTCCCAGTTGATCAGCGTATAAGCGACACCCGTAGGTGCTGGTGGTGTGGTAGAGACTTTCAAACTCCCGACCATGTGCTGCCCAGCGCCCACAGCTTGAAAGGGAACGATTTTTGGCCATTGGTACAACTGCTCCAAGGGTGGACATCAAGGAGGACTCTTGCAGTAAATACCCGGCTATTTGGGTCCAACTTATGGGGAATACTTTAGTAGAAACGCGCCAAAAGAAGATAATGTTCTTATACGTAGCGGATCATCGAATCTACGCTGATTGTTGGCCCGCGCCAGATATTTATTTACTGGTTTCTATTTCCCTTTCTAGTTTTCGTATTGTTGTCAGGAGTTCTATGACTTTCTATTCTTGACAAGGACGCTTGTCTGCGTTTTGGATCCTTCCTTCGTGTACATTTAGTAGTTCTGACTTGAATGTTTCTTAAAAGTTGTAGCGCCATGTTCAGAGAAGTTTGATTCGGTTCTAGGTCGGTTTTAGTTGGACGAAAATGGCTCAAAGTCAACTACTGTTATGTTTCGATTCTCATAACTGACACTCTCGAGGAGGAGCAGGAGAGTAAATGAACCTGACTACGACCCAGTCGCGAGGAGTTTCCTGCGTGGAAGAGAGTGGCTTAGTTCCCTCATAGTAAAACTCAGTTTCATCGTCGGATTAGTCTTAATTGTTTCAAAACTGAGCTGAAGAGATGAGGAAACTTGCTTCGAAAACTCCGGAGTTTAATTTGTATTTGAACAACGCGCCCTTTTAAGTTGTACGACTACAGCATCCGAGGGACATTTCCCTCCTTCGGCCCCCTGGCTCCTTCCTATCAAGAAATTGATGAATTAAAGTTAGTCCGAGAACTCGTTTTATTCGGAATTAAAACTAAAGTTTAGTTTCGAAAACGACGGCCCGTTTCGGTTTTGCCATTTCCTGGAGTCGCTCGAAAAGACGTTGGAGCTCTCAGAAGAGCCCTGGACGCTCCGCGAAGGAAGTTTCGAGCCCCGCATTGTTCCTCTGATTAGTGCGCATTACTTAAGAGGGCCTCTGGAGGCTGCAAAACTCCCTTGTCGGTCCTCCAGTCGGCGAGGAATATTGAAGGCATTCAATTCGCAAGTTGAAGCTGATAACGAAGCAAGGTTCTGATAATCGAGGGTTGCGCTGAAATGGGAAAACGTTAATTTCAGCGGATAGCAGTGTAAACCCCCTCCAACGGCCCGCAGAACTTGGGGACAATGATGAATTGTTATCCTACTTGGGTCACTGTGTGCGCGTAATATCTCGGGTAGTAATTGGACTGGTTGTGAAGCACGTGGCGAAGGGGGGGGGGGTATAACACGGTCTCTGTATCGTCGGAATAGAACCCCGAGAATTCATTTATTTATCTGATACCCTTCGGTCTCGCCTCTGTTTCTCTCCGCGTCGACACAACCGTTCTCATCATTAGGAAAAACATCTAACGAAAGAGAGGAATCCAACGGGAAATCCCGTTTGCTAGTTTTCCCCTCGTGTGGGAACCCATGCAAATCACTAAACCGCGAAAGAAATTAAAACGACTCTATTTTTGTTGAGCAATCTCTTTGCTTGGTGTTTCACCAGGAGTGGACAGAATTGAACACGAAATTCAAATTTAAGCGTCCATAACATCAATGGCATCATGAACGACACAAAAATGACGGTAGTGCAGCTTTTTTCTATACCCACAAACCTAGGTTCGCTCCTATACCTAATGGGAAAACAAGCCAGGCTAATATTGGCCTGCAGGCTTGTGGGTGCATAGCTGGGCCACACAAGTGCTGCTCCCCTCCTGGCACGCATCTGCGTCAGTGGTGAAAAGGGGGAAGGCACACCGCGAGTCCATGTTGCCAGGCCGCCCAAGCTTGTGCGAAAATAACAAACCTGCGGATGGCCCCCCAGTTGAATCGTCGCCGCCTCTAATCTTGGGGGATATGCACCCTTACTCGCACATTCTTGTTGAGGGAGCAAGCAAAGGGGATGTGCGATGCGTCCTTGTGGAGTCCACTTTCACACTGGCAGTCGTCAAACGCCTGAAGAAGCCCGAAAAGCAGCTGGACCACGGAGGACGTAGGATGCCTCTCCTTCATTTGCATGCAGTGTCGGACAGAGAGGAGAATGGTGTGCAATTGCCACGCTGTGGTGCCTGCCTTCAATCGTGCTTGCCACAAGCTGAGAATCCCATCGAATGCAAGCGGAAGTTGGCACGTGATGGAGCCCTTCAGGTGGAGCTGAATGGTTGACCCCAGAGCACTCCAGTACTCATCCAGAGCAACCCGTCTGATGCTGGACCAGAGGAAAGACGTTCCAGTAAGACCGAGGAACATGCAGCGCCAGGTGAGAGGTGGTACAGTATGCCACTATAATGTCATGTCATTCCTATACTGATTACCCGCCATCTGATTTGTTTCAACCAGCATTGGTGCCCACTGCTTAATGGGTGACATGACCCACACCACCTTGGCCGCCTGGCTCATTGCGAACCAACAGAGGCTGTGTCAGTTCAGCCTTGTGCTTGTGAGTGCTTTTGTGGGTAGGCCTCTACGCTTCCACCGCTAAATCCCATGGCATAAGTGATGGAGGAGGCTTGACCCTACTGGCTACCTGATGACAAATTTGTCTCAACCACCTGTGACACCCTCAGCATATGTGCGAGTGCGTACCCACTGCTTAATGTGTGACACGAGCTAGGCCATCTATGGCCTACTCGCTCGTTGGTAACAGGCAGAAGCTGTGCCATTACGCCTCGCGCCATTGGGTGTCAGTGCACGTAGGCTTCGGTACTCTCACGCCACGCTGCCCAATCCCCTGGTACAAGAAATGCAGGGGACCTGACGCTACGAGGTATTTGACACCAGATTTCTTTCAACGAGCAGTGACGCCCTCTGTATAAAATCTACTACTACACCTACTACTAAATGGTTGAAATGAGCCACGCCATCTACAGTCTAGTGGCTCATTGGGAAAAGGTGGGAGCGTGTCAACCCAGCCTTGTGCGTTAGGCTTCCATGCTGCCTCCACCTTCCAATCCCCTGGTACAAGAGGTTAAGGGAGCGAGATTTGTCTCAATCAGTAGTGAAGCCCTTAGTATATGCACCAATACTGCTACTACTTCATCTACTACTTAACAGGTAAAACATACCAGACCAGTGTTCTCACCATACAGAAACCATACATCAGATCCATAACGCTTGGTCTGGGATCGCAGGCCTGAGTGGTGGCTGGAGCA
Source organism: Pachypeltis micranthus (assembly GCA_020466155.1). Taxonomy (NCBI): domain Eukaryota; kingdom Metazoa; phylum Arthropoda; class Insecta; order Hemiptera; family Miridae; genus Pachypeltis; species Pachypeltis micranthus. The sequence continues at coordinate 9,409,857 of CM035780.1, forward strand.
AGAATGGGAGACACGAGAGCAGTGGCCTGCATTGTCGACCCATCCATTGACATGCTCAACACACATTTAAGGCCAGATAGAATAGAACGCAATATGCTAAGTAAGGGTAAGCGGACAATCTCCAGCGGCCTCCTTAATTTATTTAATGACTGTACTCAGTGGAAGTCTGCACCTGCTGTCACTCTTCAATAAGGAGGCAACTGCAATGAGTCAGAACCGCGATCATGGAAACCGCTCGGCCTTCATTCCATATTAGGCAAAACATTAGTAATCTTGATTTTGCAGTCCCTGGAAGGAGTCTTACGCAACTCACAAGCAGGCAATACGGGTGTACCAATGGAAGGTCCACGCAGGATGTCATTGTCGAAATACGGCATGTTTCCCTTCTGGCACCGGCTAAGTACCTTTGGTGGCCAGCACTCTTTAATGAGCTTAAAGGTAGGGGAATCCCCTTCAATCTGTCCTTGCTCGTCAGAAGTTACCTGAGAGACAGAACTGCTACACTCACCCGAGAGGCTCCAATGACCAATCCCATTCTCCGACTTCCCCAACAACCCCATCCCTTGCTGTTGTCCTTTCTTCCTCGAACACCACGTGCCAGCGTACACTGCCCCACACTCACGTATCCCACCCTCAACGGACCCAAATCCCCAAAGATTCTCCTTAAATCCCCGTGAGCTGGGTGGAGTAATAGTTTAATTCCATGCACCCAGTCTCTATCCTACTGGCTCATCGGGAAGAGGCCCTCGACACACACTCCACTCCTATACTTACTGCGTGATGTCATATTTGTCATGACCACGAGTGACTCAAGCCTTCTGAGGCAGTCCTACACTGCTCGACATCAGGTTCGTATTGACTGAATGGTAGTATTACCCCCATTCTCATACCTCCCAAAAAATGCACCTTTGCAAGTAGTTAAACTACATCCACTTAAATTAAATAATGCTATATAAAGCGTTATGTTCTACCTGTTTTCACGTAAAAGTAGTTGCTAGCGTGACAGTATGAACGGCATTCTTAACGTCTTTATCTTAGCTCTTACCTGATTGTCAGCGCTGGCTCAACAAAATTTTCGATACGTTCCAGCCCTGTAACAGACAAATAACTGACTAGTTATTATAAAACGAGAAAAAAAAGACAGGTTTGAACAAACTACGTTCACCCTCAATACTGAGACACGGGAGTTCGAGGGTGGCTTTAGTATAGCAACGTGTAAGAAGAAATATATGGCAAAACCATTGTCTGCCCACTCCCTGTTCCGGCGTAGATAGAAACACTCCGGGCTTTTCAACTATCGCAGGCTCCGGGGGAAAAAAGCCACCGGCGTATTGGGAGAGATACTCGTCGTATCATCCACTTAGTTTGTTGTGAGTTCTGTGTAGAAGCGCCATAAGAAATCGATAATCCGACTCCCAGAGGGAACTGACCTCCTTCCGCCCAACGCCTCTCATCTCCGCTTTGCCCGCTGGGTTCGCCCTCTGACAGCCGAACGAAGGTGTTGGGTTATCGTCCTCCGTCGGAAGCCTATCGAATTAGATGAAAAAGACCCGACGGAGGAAATAGCAAAAAAAAAAGTCGGAGGTAACTGCGTTATACGTCGAGTTTTGGGACGAAGCTGCCTAATCCGCCCGTTGCCTCGGCCTTTTACCTCTTGAACCTGGATCGTTGATTGGTTTTCTCGTTGGGCGTTCTCCACCGAGTGATGTATTAAATACATGATTTCATTACGCTTTTCCGAGTCTAGTCACGAATCCGGCCACCCCCCGTCTTTGTGAAACTCTCTTGGGAGCTGCGGAAGGGTTTTCTGCCTCCGGAGCCCGTCGTTTGGAGGGAGAGTTGAAGGAAACTAATGGAACCAGTCACCTTTTGCAACCTCGACGGACATCTTGATACCAACGACGTCAGACGTGGCGGGGAATTCAACTATAATCTGACTTACGGAAGTCCACTTTATACTTGAAAATGACGCGTCATTTCGTAAATTAGCAAAATGGCTGAATACACGGAAAATGTTTAGTGCGATGTATCACTCAACTTTCTTTGGTCTCACGTGCATTTAGCCACCCTTTTGACTCTAGCAACTAAAGACCTATTCTTCATTCTCTTTACAACGTTCTAAATGGCAGCCGAAGCGCGTGAGATTCTGAAATTTGTCGTGCTGCTCCTACTTCTATCACGACCACCACTGAGCAATCAAATGCTTATGCGATTCAAGAGGCTGTTTCGTGCTGCTTGGAATAATTGGGTAAAAGCCGTGAGAAATGATGGGGAAATTCTGGAATTTATTGAGTAGCTCGTATGTATCTTATGAGCGTTATCAAACGCTCATCGTGCAGTTACTTAGTTGGACTACAGCATCAGTTTTTCTGAAGGTCCTCGTAACATTTGAGCGGAGTTCGTAAGGAATAAACAACGTTACAATCTATTTTCGTCGAAATTTTCGGTAATTTATTGTGCCGCTTTCGTCATTTTCTGACGGATGAGAATTTCATAGTATTGTCGGGTCATTTGGAGCTGTCTGTACAAGAAATTTGATGATAAAAGTTATAGCCGTTTTTAAGTAAACAAGTATTTGGTGTTTTGATCACTATGATAACTGTAGTAGGTTTTTAGCGGATTTGGCTCATACTCTCATTTTGGCATTCTGTGGTAACCTGCGGGTTAGGTATAAAGTTTGAGCTAATTTCGTGCTGCCGTTTTTGCTCAAGCGCGTTCACAGACACACATACACAGATCTGTTTCCGTATCATATGCTCTCCTGAAGTCGACGAGGACTGCTAAGACGTACTTAGCCGGTGCCTCCAGGGAAACTGCGGATTTCGACAATGACAGCGTGGATTATTCTTTGGCACGCCTGGACTCCTTGCTGCCAAAGACTCAGTTGAGGGACTGCAACGTCAAGATTTCTAACGTTTTGCCTAATGTGGGAAGGAGGCTAAGCAGTCTCCCATGATTGGGGGTCTGGATGATTGTGGTCGCCCCCCTTTTGAAGAGCGTCGAAACACACATACTTCCATTGGATGAGGAACTATCCAACAGCCATTAAATAAATTAAGGAGGCCGCTGGAGGATGTCCGCTCAGCCTTCCTTAGCGTACTGCTTTCTATCTACCTGGCCCAGGGGATTAGTTGACATTTAAGGTCGCAATGGCCTTCCATAGGTTGCCGCCTGTTGTCCACAATGGGATACCTGCACATTCGGAGGGTCTACGATCAGCCCTCTGGGCTACTGTGCCACTCGAGAACGTCTTAGTAAGGAGGGTTTCGAGCGGTGGCCAAGCGCGATGGGGCGCGAGGCCTTCCAAGCCAGGCGGGGATAGAGCCAGCAGACTCTGGTTCGATCTCCAACCAGGCACCCCCCTCCTCCAAACCCAGGTAGGTGAGGCAATGGCTACCGGCGGCGGTTGGGACACTAAGCCCCCCAAGGGGCTCGCTGGGGAGTTAGGGCATGGGCCCAATGTGTGCCATGGCGAAATGCCATTGGCAGCTCTGGCAGAGTCGTATGGCCCGCAGCCGCCTCCCTGGTATGAGTGAGTGAGGGTTTCCAGCGAACCTTCGATGCTACAGGCCCAGCATGAATGGTTCTCAAAGCTTTCCCGCTTCCACAAGCCGCTTGGCTCGTTTGAAGGCCTTTTTCTCTTGGACGATGGCAGTTCAGAGTGGGGCTATGGTACCAGGGTCACGAGTCTGCTAGCATAACTTTCTGGCTTTATGAACAATCTGCTTGAGGGGATTAAGTTCGTCATTTCACCATGGAATTTGATCGCCCCGCACTTCTGCTGTCCAAATACAGAAAGCTCCGCAGAATGCAGTGCTGTGATGATAATATCAACTTTGTTGTCCACCCTTTCAGGTGTGGCAGCATGCTCCACTAGGGCGATGTCTGTAGCATTTAAAACTGTACAAATAACTTCCTCAATTTTCATAATAATAATTTAATAAAAACTCCCCGTGCACATTTCAAGATACCTCGGAATAAATGATTTGCTAGATTAATCAATTTAGGTTCAGTCATTGTAGCTACCTAATGTTTATTAGTTGCAAGCCCTGAGATTGCTGTGACAGGAGATCCTGGGGGAACGTGGCTGGGTTTCGAAATGATCAACCTAACGACCGACCTGACTACGACAGACCACTTCCTCTAATGGAAAGATGTTATCTCCCAAATGTAACCGAGGCGTCCTAAAAATATTTTGCCACAGTTCGAACTGAACATTCGAAAGCGGGTCGTGCGCCGGCTGCTAATCTCGTCTCAATTAGTTCCTTCTCTCCTTGTTCCGCGAAGGCAATATGAGCCTCCGGAGTGATATTAGATATTAGAGAGATTATGAGAACAGAGGCAGCCATTCAGCCGATAGCCGGTCTCATTCGAGAAGCTTGTTTTGGGGAGAGTAGTCTTCGGAAAATCTTCCACGGCCGAGGAGGAATTTCCAATATTTGGGCGATGCCCTTCTCTTTGTCATTCGGGAGAGAGAATCGTGTGTAGGGGAGCTGCGCACAATGCAAACGCGCACTAATATCTCACCTACCGCCGGTCGTATCTCGGCCGATTCAATCGGTATTCCGTACCTTTTTTTTCTCCCGTTTGAAATGGCCGATTGCTTAAATCAAACGGGAATCACTCTAAATCTCGCTCTGAGCGCTTACGAGCCCGCCGGGGCCGATATAAACGACAAAAACGACGGGGGAACGAGTTAGTTACCCCGAAGGAACGAACTTATGGGTCTCTAAAGATCAAACTTGAGAGTAAAAATACCTTCTAAACAATTCTCATTCGTCTCGGCTGAGATTCCATTACCACTTTCTCTTAGACTGTTCAGTTATGCAGCGTAAACTTTCCTTGAGATTCCACGAATAGTGGTAGCAGTTTGTCACCATTAATAACTTTCTACCTTACGACCGATTTTTAAGTGTTGAAAGCAATTGTTTTATTGCAGCCCCAAATAGAGAGAGAGAGAGAGAGAGAGAGAGAGAGAGAGAGAGAGAGAGAGAGAGAGAGAGAGAGAGAGAGAGAGAGAGAGAGAGAGAGAGAGAGAGGGTCGTGAGAGAGAGGGGGGGGGGGAAGATTCATCCATCATCCCTGAACAATTTCACAAATATAAATTAATTTTCTTCTACATACAATTCTTCAATACTCCTTAATTAAAATTTCTTTAAATTTTTCTTCGAAACTGCCCACTTATTTACTCATGTCAAACATATCGATGTGATCGTTATGTAGTTTGGATGCCTGTACCACGAAAGATCTTGAGTATGTCGAGGAAGGGTCCGCCGGGATTTTTAATAGTTCGTTTTTTGATCGGGTGTCTCGTTGGTTGAAAACTGAAATTTGTTAAGTGCGCACAGTGGTTTTTTCCTTTTTAATAATTTGAATAGCTTGGAAATTACCTGAGCCAATTTCCTCTCCCTAATTTTCGTCAAACACGGCGTCGGTAATGTAGGTGGTACATGCTCGTCGGAACGCAGTCTCAAAGCGAGTCGGAGTGCCGCATTTTGCGCTTTCTGCTGACGACTGATTTCGCAGCTCTTGAGATCAGATAGCCTGGAGGTAATAGCGTAATCAAAGCGTGTCATTATTAGGGCTTGCGCTAGTTGCTTGAGCGCGTGTGTGGGAAAATCCATGGCGATTCACCGTAGTTGGTAAATGCTGCGGAAGGCCTTATTGCAGATCGACGTGGTTTGAAGATCCCAAGATAGATTATTGTCGATTGAGATTCCCAAGATATTTGCAGACTCGGTGTATTCAAGAGGAGGATCGTTGTGGAGAAAGAGAGAGAGGAGAGGTAGGAGCGAAGGGGAGAGAGATAGAGTGAGGGAGGAGCAAAGGAGAGAGAGAAGGAGAGAGGGAGGAGAGAGAGATGGAGAGAGGGAGGAGAGAAGAGAGAGAGGGGGGAGCGAGAGAGGAGAGAGAGGGAGGGGCGAGAGAGAGAGGCGGGAGCGAGAGAGGAGAGAGAGGGAGGGGCGAGAGAGAGAGAAAGATTTAACATGAACTACATATAAGAAAAGACATTACTAAAAGTATATATGTAAAGAATCTTACATATATACAGACTCTGATTGCAGGCACCCTTGCGATCGTAGTCTAGTGGTCCCCCCCCCCCCAACCCCCAGGGCATGCAGGACATGGTCCCTTTGTCACTGCGGCCACACATGGGCCTATTGTGACACAGGCCCTTCCTTATTAGAAGGCGTCGTACATACCTGCCCCCTTTATGAAGCCAAGTATATCCTTCATCGCAGATTCCGCTATGATATGGGGCTGAATAATCCCCTGGGTAACATATATTCAAAGCGTTTGACTGCTAAGGCAGGGCATTCGCATAGGATGTGTTCCGCCGTCTCGTCCTCCTCACCACAGAGTCTGCATTCCACCGCCTCTGAGATGCCCATCTTGTTGAGGTGATACCTGAGTGGGCAGTGTCCGGCGAGGAAGCCAATCAAGACCCCCAGATCTCTTCTGGAGAGTGTCAGCATCGCCTTTGCCCTTGGACTGAAAGGCGTAACAAGCCTTTTCGATTGTCTAAGTCGCGGCTGGCGATGCTAATGGGCGCTATTTTCCTGTATCTCCCATCAGGCCACCAAACGGTAGTCTAATGGTTAAAGACGATGGTTCACGATCCCGACAAAAGTCGGGCAATAATGGATTCGAGCTCCTCATGATCGCTGTAATTTTAGCCTGAGCCAACGGATCTTCAAAAATATCTTCAACCCCCAACCCCCCCACAGAACATATAAGCTTCCCTACATCTAAGAAACTCACACATAAGTACAACAAAACTTATGTTTTCAACCTAATCAAAAAAGACAGCTTTCCTCAGAAATTTACGTGTTTGAACGCAAAACTAACCACTAGAGAAAATTGTGTGGTATGCAAGTATCCCTGAGTACGCCATGGGGAGAGAAAGGAATCAGACGCAACGTTATATGCAGCCTTCATAAACAGCTTAAACGATTTTAATTAATTCTTTGGTATAAAGAGTTCAAAACGACTTGAGCATAAAATGTTCATCAGCCAGTAAATTCACAATAAATGCTGAAATAGCGTGATCGCTTTAGGCTGTTTTTGTTAATAAATCCAGAATGAGCGACACTGACGCTCGTACAAAAATCGCGTTGGTAGTTCAATAAGTAAATACATGATGGGAGCTCGATAATAGCTATAAAGTAATTAGGAACAACGAGCGGTTTCCCATAATTCAGTTCTACCGTTGTCTCATTGACCTATTTTTCTTTTCACAAAACGAAGGATGCATAATACAAAGAAATAGTTCAATAAAAATGCTGAAAATGATTACACAACGGTTGATCATTCTCTTGCACAGCACGGTTATTCAGCTTGACGCAGTCTTCCACCTCCGAGACCCATCCCATTCGATTCAGCGTCGAAAAATACCACTAAACGATACGAAACATGACCTGACTAGAACTGAACAACGAAAATTGACGTTTCCTAGGCGACCCTAGGCGATTTGGGTAGCGCGACGAGTCGAGCAGCATGGGAAATGATAGCTGACTAGGAAGAAACTAAAGGTTTCGTTACACTATCTCGTGAGTTTTTTTCGAGTAGTAGAATTTGCCTCACTATGTTTACTGTGATTTCGCTGTTTGAACGCAACCCTACATCTCTGAGTCCCGTCTTATTCGACTCAGCATCGAAAAATACCAGTAAACGATACGAAACATGACCTGACCACAATAGAACAACAAAAATTGGCACGACATGAGGAGTCAAACTGTTTTGTAGTGAGATGGGGAACAGTGCAGTAAATGAGAGCAAGCCGGGTAGAAACAAAACGTTTTGCTGCTTTCCCCTTGCATTACGTCAAAGTAATAATATTTGCCTCACTGTATTGACATTCCACAGTTATCCATTCAGACGCGGTCCTACATCACTCAGACTCGTCCTATTCGACTCAACATCGAAAAATACTAGTACTACGAGGTAGTAATTGAACCTGCATCCCCATTTTTGTGTTTAGTTTTCACATTTGTCCGTAACATATGCGTCCTGAGAGTGAGGGTTTTATCTACCCACATGCAGAGCAAATATACTCTCTTGAAAGCAATTTAATCGATTGTTCGCGTTCAGCCTCGGGTTATGTCGTTGGACAGCCTCTGTGGTGACACGGCAGTATTGTTGCTCGAAGTCGGGGTTCAATTCCCGGAGAGTAGCGAAATGGAAGCCAATCGAAGATCAATTAGCGTCTTAGACCTGTTAGCATCCATCGGGCGCGCTAAAAGCTCAGGCTTTGATCACAATAAGCCCTTTGAGGATGGTCGGATTGAAGCTAAGGGGCAAGACAATGCCAGCACCGCGAGCACTCTGTCCAACCGAAGACTCAGGTTTGGATAATAACTGGTACGAGACGAATGAGAGCTGATGGTAAGGAAAGAGGGGCTTCTGTAATCGTCTAACTCTCAACGTTTCATCCCGCTTTCCTTGACGAGACCTCATGCTTTCTTTGTACAGCGTGCCCGTATATTGTGAGAACCCAAAACACCAGATTGGCACGAAACCACTACATTTATCAGTCTACCGTGTGAAGTTAACACTTTCCCCTCGGGTTTACGCAACAATATGTTATGTTCTTCCAACATTGTTTTTAAATTTGAGATATTAAAGGACTTTTTTCTCCAATTAACGTCTAATAAAGAATGGGGACTGTATTAGGATGACACTGATGTCAGCAACAAAATCTTACTTTTCATCTACCAGTGACTGGGATATAATTTCTGCCTTGTGTCAGAGTTCGCTCTGTAACTTGTGTTATGGTTCTGAGAATCCACTGACAGACTATTCAAGATGTTCCTTCCACCTCTAGTGGGTTTCCCCAGAGGTGCATGACCTCCTTATCCCCCCCCTTCCCTCCATGACGCTCCACCATACCGTTTACCTTTCTCTTCGTGTATAAAGACCACAACCAACTAACTGACTTAACACCCAGACGATGATGTCTTTACATCGAATGCGCTTGCCCGCAGTATCCCACCAGGACACGGACTCACCTAACAGGTACGTTAACTTTAGTAATTTACCTACTGGAGGAACTAACCCAATTACTTTAATACCTCCTTAGGAAGCTAGAATGATGAGCCTCCCTACTGTGTCTGGGCATAGTGCAAGCGACTTGATAGAGCCTTTGGTACTTTCTCAAAGATAAACGTCAAAGAAGAGTCTTGAAGGACCCACTCATGGTGTGTTGTGGGTATAAGCGACACCCATTGGTGCACGCGGTGAGGTATAGATTACCAAACTCTGTGATGTTCTGCCCAGTGCCAGCGACTTGAAAGGCCACGATTTTTGGTCTTTGGTCCAACTGCTCGAAGGGTGGACTTCGGAGTAGGTTCTTGATGAAAATGCCGGGCATTGCTAAGAAAGCTTGGAGGCTGTGAATTCAATAATAAATAAAATCCATAGATAAACAAAAATATCTGGTGCGTAGCAACACACAACTTTCCGCCACCCCTTTAAGTTCGAACACCAGCTACATACGCGGATGGTATATCTTCGTTCAACGAATTTCTACCGAAACATTTATGGAGAACAAAATGTAGCGACTGGTTAGCTGAGAGTACTCCGTAAGTTTGAGCGAAATCGTTAGAACTGATTTTGAGAAAATTGGAATACCGATAAATTAATATTCGATAAATCTCCTTTTCTGAGTTAACTTGGCTTATATCTCCGTTCAACATATATATATATACAGAAATAATTATACGGAACGAAATGTTGGTATGGGTGACTAAAAGACACTCCATTAGAATTTATCACCTCTGGTGAAGAAGTTACCCTGGAATTTACGGAAATGTTAGAAAAAACGTTATTTTTGACACATTTTGATTTTTATCTCTGTTCAATGGACTGTCAGAGGAACATTTATTCAGAACAATATGTAGGTATTAACTATTTGAAAACATCCTGTGCGTTTGGTGAAAATCGCTGAAGCCGTTTTGCCAAAAAGCGTAAAAAACCGATTTTTACTTCATATGCCTATATCTCCGTTCACCGTATTTTCATGGAGATATGTATAAAGAAGGAAAGTTTTGTACTAACTAGTAAAAGATGAGTTGAAAGTTTAATCAAAATCGGTACGGTCGATTTCGATAAAAATGCGAAAAACCCTAGTTTTTGGTACATTTTCGTCCCCCACCCCCCTTCCCATCGGCCGAAATCGTCCATAACCTTATTTTGGTGTCTACAAAAAATAACGAACAAAACAAAAAAGAACCAGCTCAATCGGATCAGCCGTTCTCCCGCAAATCGAACTACAGACACACACGCGCCGAAATTAGGTTTTTTAGACTCAGTAGGCCTCAAACGTAAAGATCTGAAGAAAACCCAAATTTTTTTTTTTTTTACCCGATTACTATACTTTCCTTCCCTTCGGGTAGCGGAAAGTAATAACAATGGAAGTGTCAGGATTTCATCACATCTGGACTGAACGAACCAACTGTTACGAGGAAGGTTTGGAGACGATTGGGTATCCGCTGACTCTGGCAAAAATTAACAGCAATCGCAACTTTCGTAGAGAATTATGAACTGCTGTCTTGACCACTAGACCACGAACGCTAGGTGCTTTTAAAGGGAGTCAGGCGGTACACAACCAACTGGCAATGGTACAGTCGTGAGCCAGAGGTTGGCGACACCCAGTTAGTGTGATGTATCAACAGTCGATTTCTGCCTCTGTGGCAGAATTTCTTCAACTAAGCAACCAGTAGTATAGGTAGCCACTTACCTAATCGAGTGAAGTAACGTCAGCACCCCCCCCCCCTCGCACACCATAAAGTGACGTCATAATCCCCTCCACCATTGTCACTTCTGAGTGGATCCCCGATGGGCCAGTGGAGCGTTCAAAATTGGACACCGACAGTTTCATTTTCTCAAAAAGTTGTAAAATCCACGAGGGTTACGGGGTGTGGCTTGGGGTGTCCCTGATATGACTCATTGGGGCTGTTCTTGCACGTTGGTGCCTGTGATGGATGGAGCTTCATCACTAACTAGCGTTAGAGAACGAACAGTCGCAAAGATTTGTATTCCAGTGAGCATCAGTAGTCGTATTAAATCCTCACTTAGGGTTGCAGGAGGCTCCCCTTCACGCTGATACAGATGTATGCGTTCCTAACACTCAACACAGCCGACTAGCGCTGTCTCTACTATTTACCTTATTCAAGTTCGATGCGTCTTATCAGGTGATTTAGGTCCTTTAGTCGAGCGCCTTTCGCGAGCCCCAGATTAAAACGGATATTTACTGGAGAGGAAGTTTTTTAATCAGCTACTCATAAGGCGCGTTAACGACCCTCTTCTCCACGACCTGAAAGCTTCAATCCACCCCACCCCCTTCGAGTTCGAGGGCGCGTCTTCAAATCCAGGAGCCGCCGTATTTGCAAAAGGTGGTGTAAATTGCTGGGAAATTTAATCACCCAGAGCCAGAGCTTCGTTCGGCGGAAATTGCCTTAGTTAAAGTTCCACGGCTCACGTAGCGCCTTCTGCCGTTTTCAAAGGAATTACCGGCTCGATCCCCGCCAACATGGTTTTATGAGGCGAAAAGAGCGTCGAACGAGGCATCCAATCCCAATTTGGGAACCTGAGATGGAAGTTGAGCTCTAATTCGTCAAATCAAGTAGGTAAATATAAAGGGATCCGAAGGAGGAGGACCCTTTGCAGCGTGGCAATGCAATCCACAATGTTTTTACAGCTAAACGAGGGCTACAAAAGAAGAAAATCGATCCCTCCTGCTTCACTCTCTCGCTACCCCCACCCCTTCACATCTCACCAGTCTCTTTTTTTTCCTTTCTTGAAGCACCTCAAGTTTTTCCCGCAGAGCCGAGAGTCTTACAATATTAACTCGGCTCGTTTGACAACAAACACGAACGCTATACGAGACTCGATGAATGAAGGTTCTTTGACAACGTCGCTGCCCCGTTTGATATTTTCCGACGGTTTTAATACATTTTCGGAGGCCCGATACATCAATTTATTATCAATCTGTATGTGGAGGTCATTGCGCAGGATCGCCACTTCTTCAGCAGGTTACAGGCAAAATAAATCCAAAGTTAACTACACTGCGTTGAACATCAGAGAGATTCTGACCTCGCTAGGAAACCACTCGCAAGGGGCGAAGACTATGAGGGGCCCAATGTCTGCTCTTATTGAGCCTGATGATGGACTCTCTTCTTGGGAGATTGAATGAGGCGGGGTTCTACGACCAAGGACATGACATAATCATTCGGAGCATTTCTGATCTGATTTATGGGTGCATGGAGGCAGTGCCGGGATTTTAGCCCCTACCTGCCTCTGCTCCATCAGGCAAAAAGAAATTGAAGGGACTGCGACGAAACCCTGCTTCCAGCAGACCCTCGACACTGAGATACTTGCAAGATCCCATCTGGGTTGCTCAGGGATCGATGGATTTCTCCACCTGTGACCTAGCATCCTACAGAGGCATCTATCTACCTTACGTGGACCTACTCGTGGTGCATCGGCTCAACTCTTTAGCAAACTCTAATAAAGTTTGTAGGATTTCTGGGCTTAAAGGGATCACCGGAAATGAGAGGGAGGGCAGACTCGGTTCGTCTACTGTACCTATAGGGCCACTTCCCCCCACAGGTGGGACTTCTCTGTCTCTAGTCAAAAGGACTAAGAGAGAAGATGCCGGGGGAATGCATCAGACTGCTTGGCACGCAGCGGGCGTGAGGCAATCCAAATGCTTTATCTCAGGATCTTTGTCTCTCCTGAGGACTTGATGCAATTGCGGAAACCACCACAGGACACTGCAACATGAACAAAAACACGTATGCTACAGCATAGACGCCCCTCTGTGCAGGTGACCTAGAGTGGGAAACTTGGGAGGGAGCCATTTTTGGTCTGTGGTACAACTTTTCTAAGGGTGGACATCAAAGAAGGCTTTGGCAAACTACCTGGCATTTCTTAGGAAACTAGACATGGATAGTTCGACAGAAACTGACCTTAGTGCAGAGTTTCCTCTCATACAAACCTAACGTTCTCGTTGGTACTCCAATGAGCTACCTATTTGAGATAAATATTCATGACATACTTAGAAGGGACCATATACGTGCTGACAGTTTTATATATAACTTACACACTGGTTACTCAATGAAGGGCGTGTCGTAAGTGGCAGTGGTGTAATATATTCTGCAGCACTGTGAGTTTTTTATACAGAACTTCAAGTCAAGCTCTACCGAGATCATTTGAGAAACGGGTAAGATTAGTCGTTAAAGCAGTTAGGCACGGGCTAAGGCTAAAGGTAAACTAGCGATTTACTCGCTAGGGTACAAGATGCATAGAAAGAAAGGATTGTAACAGATGTTGTTGGAGAATTCGAAGCGGTTTGTGGCAAAGTCCACGACTGAGATGAATGCACATCTTCCTAGAAGAGACATTTCTCCCCCTCCCCTCCCATTGGACTCCTCAACGTCGGGCTAAGGCTGGGCGGAAAAGGCAGGACTCGACCCTCACTGAATGGCGTCTGTACGCTCATTGGTCCGCGGTTTAGGTCTGAATAGACTGGTAGGGGATTCTGAGCCTCCTAGGCGGGTCCCTGGCCCGATTCCTGGAAGCATCCATGCCTCCAGGTTCTAGCTCCTATTGGGTGAACCAGCTGGCTGACTACCCTCATCGTGCCCCCTTGGGTCGTGCAACACACAAAAAAACGTTTCCCAGTCCGACATTTGAAAGCAAGCTGCTCGAATCGAAGTTGGAAACGCTGACCATTTTGATTTATCTACCAGAATAGGTAGCTAGCTGAGGAAAGTTGCGTGAAACGTTGGACCACATGTAGAATATTTGGGGTACCTCGATGGCATGTGATGAGGGCATCGTGTTTTTTGCTAATCTGACGAGGAGAAGGCGTGCGATTGTCCACGAGTGTAGTGGGGCCAACCGTGTTTTCGCCTTCAACAGCTTGATTTGGCAGTCCTTGACAGTCTCAACCCGTACGTACACCGCAGCCGCCATACCTAAAGAGCTGGCATCGCAAAACCCTACCAAGTTCACACTACGTTATTCATCCACCAAGACCCAGCGTGGAATCGCAATTTCCTCTAACGAGGGAAGTTTCCGCAGGGTTTGCGACCAATGGGAATGGATGTCCGGAGGAAGAGGGTCATTCCAGTCCACGCTTACTGTCCATAAACGTTGAAATTAAGCTTTCATCGATAATATCGCCGGAGCCAAGAAACCATTGTAGTCATAAGTTCGAGCCACCCTCGACAGAATGCCTCGTTTTGACGTTAATGTGACGTTAATTTGGTATCGGAACACCTTGAAACGTGAAGATCTAAAGAAATTCGCGTTCAGCCGATTACATAACTTGCCTTTGTTTCGAATGGAGCTAAGGAAAGTGATGGGTAGACACCATGTAACCGAACGGCTTCCTCAGGCGCTCGACATGCAACAAGGCATCCCGGTGCAACAGCAATAGCGTTATTCTCCCTTCGGCATATTGCTAAATGCAATATCAATTACAAGGTTAAATAAGGGCGGTGATACGTTCTCCCGTGCAGAGCCTAATTGCCGCGTCCCCTCAAATCTCCCCTCTAATCTTCCTGTGTGTGTGTGGGGGGGGGGGGACGACACACCATCATCGCGGTAGAGACGAGCCACAATCGATTTCGAGAATCAGTCGATTACCCCCTTCCCCCTCTCCGCCATGAGCATCAGACCCTCGCAGATGACTCGATGCACGAAAATCCTCTTAGGGAATTTAGATGAGGTTTGACAGATTTCATCGAGCTATGGGAAAGTAGCATCAACGACGCAAACCCATCAGCGCAGAACTTCGCTTCAATTTTTCCTGAAATTTAATTGCGCTCACTTCGAATTTTAAAACGAAGACGGACGTTATTGATTTAATTTAACTACGAAGTTCTAGTTCAGGATATACCTTTGAGTTGAGCTGCAGATTCTGCCTCGAACACGCAGATGACTATCATTCTTTTCTATACAGTTCCTTTGATTCACCATACCACCAATATTCAGCTAGTTGTGGTCTAGAACCATATTAGCGAACGAACTAAGAACTAAGAACACACTAGAGGGTCATTTGTTCAGTCTAAAGAACGTGCGGTGCGTTGGTGGTGTGGCGAGAGCGGTTACTTTTTTGTTAAGCTGAGGGTGCATGAGGAAATCCCTTGCTACTAGGAAGACTAGAATGGGTGAACTATTAAATATTAAACAGAAAAAAATAATGACGAGAAATTCGTCTCAGAGGTTGAAGAGAAGCCCACTTCACACGACATGACTATGTCTGAAGGGGTAAGAGCCCCCTGCTTTTGCAGGAGCTGGGTCTCCCATAAATTAAGGAAGTCTCTTTGGAGAAAGGAAATTCTCCGCCCTTCCAGAAGATGGAATTAGTCGGGGGTGGAGTACAGGCATCCTGAGCAGCCGTGCAGACGAAGATTATCAGAAATAACAAGCCCTCAACAACACCAACAATAACAGGGAACCGTTAAGCAGCGGTTGGAGAGGGAGTTGAAAGCAAGACCCTGAAGAATGGGACGTGAGATGGGAATCCCCGTCAAACGGACGTGACACGTATGAGTTCTTCGCCAACATCCGTGAACGTCTCGGGAAAAAAGGGGGGGGGGGGGTTGAGCCAGTTCCTAACAAGTTATGGTGCCTTCAATGTACGACTCCACTTCTATTCTCCCAAATACTCTCAATACATGTTGCACTTCCAGAGGGGAGAAATCAAGGAACCCCATGCTGCCCCACTGTAGTTCCTTAGAAGAACAGCCTAGCCTTCCAGGTTTGACCGTTACTACAGTTTGCGAAGGATGTTAAAGTAATGAAACGTGGCCAAAGTTGATCTGTCAGTAGGGGGAAAAGGCCGCTTCTGGCACAAGGGGCTAGTGGGAATAACCTGAACAAAACCTTCCCTTTTTTAGGAGAGAACCTCTCCCTTGAAAGGTTACGTAATTTTCTTGACTAGATCTTCGCCACCGCCCTATTGTTGTTAAAAGGGAGTATATTTGCCGCGTCACGTCTTTGCCATTCTCAGACGTTTTTCTTTGCTGTGTCTCATCTTCCATAACGACGACGTTGTAGTTGTTGCAGTGTTCGCTGCTGTCGTCATGATTTTCATTACCCTCGTCATCGTCCTCAACGTTCTTCTTGCCCTCGATGTTGTTGTTGTAGTCGTAGGGAAAAATGAGGAGAAAAGCGATACAATATTGCGGGGGTTGTGCAGTTATGTCATACTTCTTGATGAACCGAAGGATGGCGTAGAGGGTAGCGTGTGTGGACTGCACCCAGGTGATCAGAGTGGCAGCGACCTTGCCAAGAAAATTGCCCTACCAACTTCAAGCGAGAGGTTCTCCCCTAAAAAAGGGGAGGCTCAATTCAGGTTATCCCCACTAGCCCCTTGTGCCAGCACGGCCTTTTCCCCCTACTTCTGTTCCCTTGAAACTTGCTACCCAAGTAAATAGTTGGATCAGGTGGGGCACCGGATTAAGAACCTCTCCCAAGTGGTACGGGATTCGCCAGTGTCATATCTCATGGGCAATAGCTTTCCACCGAGAGAATGGCCAAATGACATCCTGTACCTCCACAACTCCCATGACAGTAGACTGATATAACCCTGTCGGAGGGTTCAGGAGCGTTCATTTGATAAGGTAACAGACCTCTTGCAGTCGTGGCAAATGTTACTATCAACAGATAAGTCCGTTTTGTAAAAATAAAGCCAGTTTTTGTTGGGGTGTTACTGAGGTTGTCCACACTGGGCGGGAAGAGTGCCTGCAGACTCTGGAGCAGGGAGATGCCCAACGAGTCCGTTCCAGGGGAGCTGGGAAATGGGTCTGCCGTCGTCTACTGTTCTCATTATACATTATGTGCCTATAATATACGGGGAAGCGAAAACAAATAGCGAATTTAAGTTGCCGTAGAGGCTGCGCATCTCGCCTGACGTTTTCACATCAGTCAATACGCCACGTCTCGACTAGACGACCCTCAGACCCTCGATCGGATGCTAGGAGGCTGAATTGTTCTGGAAATTACAGGGGCCTTCGGCGATTCGATTACGGCAACAAGTGAAGTGCGTCATCCGGGTCATTGTTGGTTGGCCGGCCTCCAGGTTTGCCCCGGCACGGCATCGATCTATTTCTCAGTGCTTCCAAGTTGAAGTAACAACTCCCGGTTCAAGCTTCCATAAATCACGCCGAAGTGCAGCCCTTAGACTTTTGCCGCCGCTTAAGTTATACCTTCCGCTTTTAGGGGGGTTTCACAGATTCCCCAATTATCTTCGAAAAACGGGAGACGATTAACGCCATTTAAAGTATACAGTGTAACGCCTCGCACATTTTTACATAATTTTGAATGAAAACTTATGAAGTCGAAGGTTCTAGAATTTATGTAATTGCTCCTTCTTACTACCTTTATTTAGTCAGCATTGTGTGGATGACTTATTGTAACGTGAAATTAAAGGATCAGGGCGAATGCGCGGTTCGGTGGGCAGCAAATCGCTAGCGTCAGAGAGCGTCTTGGAGCTATCAGTCGTCCATGGTAGCCCTTCAAACCCACCAAGCTATTTGCCACAAAACCGGGCGATACGATATCATCTTTTTCTTTTCTCCCGATTATTGTGCTCTCGTCTGTCGTCCAGCAACAAATCCTCCAGTTCCCCGCATCCCGAATTTATAAAATTTCGTTTGGTACCGAACACTACGACTCCGGAGAGGTGTTTATTTTATTGGCATGCCAAATAAGTAGGCACAAAAGACATTTACTTTCTAAGCCGTTTGTTCTCTTTCTTTTATATTTTTATTATTAGTGCCATCCCTTTTACTTGTCGAACAGAGTTATATTCTTTTTTTGTTTAATTAGATTAGCTTCATTTATTTTACTAACCCGTATAATTTTGATTTGTTGCACTTTACCAAGGCTCATGGGTTCCTCCCAGCGAGGGTAACGATCATTTATGAAATTGTGGGTTAGGGTACTGCTCATAAAAATAAAATTCAACAGATTATAATCATTCAAAAATCCTCCTTAAATGGCTATTGGAACGTTTCAGAGGTTACGTGGGAGCGATACTAACAAAATGTCTGAGCAAACATGTGGCCGCAGGCATAATGTCTCTCTAAGTCAGTCATGTCAAAGATACGGCCCGCGGGCCGCATCAGGCCCCCGGGCCGTATTAATACGGCCCGCGATCGTAATGTGCCGCAGAAAGAAGAAGCTTTCAGACTTCACTGGATTCCTCTACGGAAGTTTTAAAATGCGTACACTACAACATTTTAAGTAATTTCAAGGGCAGCGCGTGCCCTGACAAGCGAGAGAGATAGACAGTAACGCGCGTCTCTTAGCAACAATGGAATCTTCCACGCGCTTCGAGTCTAGGCTAGAACCTTCCTTATCGATATTACATTTTATACACAATATTTCAAGAGTTTGGATAACTACCCAGAATTAAAAAAGCATGCAGCACGCATTCTGTGCATGTTTGGTAGCACCTATTTATGCGAGCAGATGTTTTCCGTCATGAAAATAAATAAGAACAATTATCGCACAAGACTTACGAATGAACATCTCCAATCAGTTCTTAAAATAACTACAACGAATATGATACCTGACATCAATGAGCTTGTCAAAAACAAGAGAAGTCAGGTATCTGGATCCTCGAGCTCAAAATAATTACCCTCTTTTATAACTTTGATGATTTTTAACCGACGTATATTTATATTATATACTATGTAATTAAATAAATAAAATGTTATCGTAATTCAGCACATTTTTTAATTTGAATCTGGTCCGCCTACACATTCTAAATTTAATATATGGCCCTCTGCAAAATTGAGTTTGACACCTCTGCTCTAAGTAGAGCTGCTGAAGGTAAATGAATAATAGGTAATTGACGAAACGTAAACCTACCAAATCATTGTAATCGTATTTGGGCAACACTCGGTCAAAATCTGGTGCGACAACTCTCCTCGCTCTAATCTCTCCACCTTTTTGATCAATTTATACTAGTCTTAACTTGAAGTTATATACAAAAGTGCCAACTACTGAAAACACTTTAGTTCTAGCTTGTTTCATCCCAATCGGTCCATCAGCTACTTTTCCGAATAAGAGTTCTTTGTTAGAGAATCCTTATGACAGCCTGCACGTACTGTCATGACATATGGGATTGTCGATTCAAAGACACTTGTCCATGGTTACTGAATGACGATCCTGACATAAATGTCGTAGCGTTTCACGTTGAGGGAGGCTGGCGGGCGCGAAAGAAACCTTTACACAAACGGTGAGTACAGCTTTCGTACAAGTACGCAACCACTAGGAACATTTTATGCGTTTTATTTTTGTTTTTTTAATGCAATGATAACTACGTTTGATTGTGCTCGTTGATGGTTTCGATATAATGGCCGCGTCAATTGCAATTGACATCATCACTTAGTCACTGAGGTTATTAAAAAGTGTGATGTTACCAAGCGTAAGATTTTGTAACAGACGTTACCATGCACTTAACCCAACACAAATTGACATTTTATGTCTTTACTTTGCTACATAAACTCGAAAATGTAACGCGGGAGATGTGACGCTGGAGATGTAACGTGAGAGATGTTACGCGGGACATGTAACGGAGATTTAACCTGTGGCCTAGTGGACAAGGCATCGGTCTCTTAAACCGAAGATAGTGGGTTTGAGTCCCACCGGGCTTAACAGATTCTTGACATTTTATGTCTTTACTTTGCTACATAAACTCGAAAATGTAACGCGGGAGATGTGACGCTGGAGATGTAACGAGAGAGATGTTACGCGGGATATGTAACGGAGATTTAACCTGTGGCCTAGTGGACAAGGCATCGGTCTCTTAAACCGGAGATTGTGGGTTTGAGTCCCACCAGGTTAACAGATTTTTTAAAAAAGACATAAAATGTCGCTCGTGGTTGCGTACTTGTATCCGCCGTTTGTGTTAGTTTAAAGTTTTAAAGAAAAATTAGTCATTTTGAAGAAAAGAATAAAATGTTTATGAAGATGAGTTTATCGGCTGCCACCTGCAACGAGTCGTGCTCCACTGACATTTCGTGACGTTATTCCGTTACATATCCCGCGTTACATTTTCGAGTTTATGTAGCAAAGTAAAGACATAAAATGTCAAAAACCTAGGAGATTCCCTTACGACGAATTATTTAAAATATTTGAAGTAATGAAAGTGGAAAATTTAATTGAAAAGACCACGATAATTTACACGCACAAAATGTTTATCCAGGGGAAGATAAAAAGAGTTCTCTCTCAAACGAGAAGTGGTGAAAAAATTTCATTGATAGCGCCGCGTCTAAATACTGCTGCGGCTCAGAGGTTTTATTTATCCAATTGGGTCTGCTTGTATAATAAACTACCTAAAGAATTTATATCAACAAAGGTGACACTAGATAAGTTCAAAAATAAACTAAAGGACTATTACTTTCAGTGTTGATAATTCATGCCATGTGCTATTTATACTATAAATTACCATGAAGTTATAAGCTACTTACACTATAATTTGTATTTAATTTTTTTTTAATACAAGGATATTGACCCGATGGTACTCCGCAGCCCAGCGCGGGTATTACCCAAAGGGCTGCGTAGCATATTGATCATTTAATGTTATAAATGTGTAAATAAGCATTATTCAATAAATGCATTTTCGGCACATTATATATATAACTCTGACTGTCCAATATTTGGTAAGCACCGTGGCTTAACGTCCTATTGTCTCACAGGTCCATGCTTAGCTTCCTAAGGAATTGAATTGAATTGGTGGATTGAAGTCCACCCTTGGAGAAGCGGCACCAAAGACTGAAAGTCGCCGGGAAGTTTCCTTATCTGTGCCACACCGCCAGACATGCCTTGCCCTATTTGGTACCTACGAAGAGGACGATTCACGCAGACCACTTTCCCAAATAGCGTTTTTCAAACTCAGTAGGCTTTCACGTTTTTTTCAGCCGATTACGGTTTTCCAGTTAGGGGTGTGGTAATAGTAGCAGCTGCTCAATGAATTCTTGAACTTTAAGCGATTTAGGTGACGTTTGACTATTTCCCTCGAAATTAGTGATAAATATATTTGTTGAGTTGGCGGAGAACGAAGAATGCCGAAATGAGGAAAGTTGCGTGATGCGTCATTTCGTACCTTTTTTTTCGACCCCTTCGGGGCGTGTGAAGTAAAAATGTCCAGAACGTTTTGAATCAGCCCGAAGGCTCATCGTAACAAGAAAGTTGGGGTATCGCGTAATTGGATCCTACTCCAAAACCCCGGGATGAAATTAGGACGTCATCCCCAATTCTCCCATGTCCGGGTTTTAGGTCTTCAACGCTCCACCTCCCTCCGCCCTCTCACACTCATGATATTCATATAGCAAGCCTTTCGGGCTGGTTCGTATAATCGGCTTAGCAAAACATAATATACTCCTATCGTCCTTCGTTATTCTCTCTCATTCCACCGCATCCCCCGTCTCTTGTTTCTGCCGCGCTTTCGATTGGTATGAAATATCAATATCGCAATCGTCTCGTTCTCATTCGTAAGCTATGCAGCGATGATATCGTCGTCGTTACGTACCGGTTCGCACTACCAGCGACGATATCGTCGTCCCGTACCGAGTCACTTAACCGGCGATGAGCTCGGGACACCGATACACACAATACCAACACTGCTTCGTCCCGCAAGCTGATGAGTTCGGGAATCCTCATCCCAAGAAATTGTAACTGTCCCAAAAAAATGGTAAGGTAAGACGAGCTATACGTCAAATATTCGGCTAAATCGGGTCGTACACGTATCCGTAGGGTTATGCAAGGGTACGTATATCAAAAACAAAAACAATTTGTTCGGCACAGGCCGAATTAGTTGAAATCTTGAGGTTGGGTCTTTCCCAGGTACCTTCGGTAAAACTATTTCTGACCTGGCGCCTTTATCACATTAGCCGCGGGAACCTCCAAACTGCTCAATTCAGCCAGCTTCTCCTCTAGATACAGGGCTTAATTTTCGTAGTGACAACAGATTTCCCCTTTTTGGACTATCTAAAATATCATCTTCCTCTCCAACACACACTCTTGCCTCTCAGTTCTTGGATCTACTCACTCTCTCTCCCCACTAGTTCTCTGTGAGACCAGTTCACGTATTCTTCCCACTAAGTTGGCCATACTCAAACTCATATTGTTATTCTGTCAAAGTAATGCAGTCCTCACTCATGCTTACCACATTCATTTATTTCTCAATTCGAGTGCCCGTGCACGCAAGATTTTGTCCTCTGGCCTGATCTCAAGTTATTTCAAGATCGGAAATTAAAGCTAAGATGACTTCTTCCAGATTAACTCTCAAGTTGCAATTTTATATTCATCACGCTGATACGTAACCTGCTTTCGATTTGTTGCAGGACCTCGTTGAACGGTTGGACCCATAACACCCCAGTTCAGCGCTCATTCTCCTGATCAATAGTAAAATCGAAAGCAAATTTTATTATGAAAAAGAGGTTACGATTCAGCTTTTGGGTATGGCTGGGGGACTACTGACTGGTAGCCCCCCCCCCTCCCTCAGGCCTTACTTTGAATTTAATCGAAAAGATAGATATAAAATTAATGAATCGAACTATTTTTTTAATATTCAATCAAAGTAACTTAATTGCTTGGATCGTGAATAAAGAAAAATAACGGAACAAGGGGTTAATAAATAGGGATTTGCACACCATCATCCAAAAGCGTTCAAGCGAAGGGAAAAGAAACGCTGAATTCAAAACCTGGCTGATAAGGGAGAGGCTGAATCAGTACGTCCCAGGGCGCGAGAATAATCAGAATGAGTCCGTGGCAAATCGCCTCTTGGAAAGCCGAACTCGCTCCATTCCTCAAAGCCAGCCTGCCAAACGGCGGACAACACGAAGGAAGGAGAGTCAGGCTATACCCTTCACAGCGTTTAACTGCGTAAGTGCGAGATCTAGTATAGAATTGCAGAAATCCTGAAAGCGTCAGGTAAGTGATGTTCGACTTGTTCGCAACCAAACGTCTATCGAAAGCCTGGTAGGTGTCCAGCAAAAAGTCCTAAGGAGGTAATGTTTTTGCGGGCAAGAGTGTGACTCCCAGAACTCGAACTGTGTGTCAGGGATTGGGTTGTCGAGATGTGAGCAGAGATGAGCGAGGAGCTGTGGTAGACTCAATGCCTGCAAGGTTCAACTTTGTGTTACCCTTTTGGATTCATGAGCGATCCAGGTGGGAAGGGGGAGTTCCCACTTTTGAAGCTGGGGCCCTAGCATACTACACTGATGGCTTGGTGCAGGGTGGCCTTGCAGGGGCACGCATCTTTGAGCCGAGAATTGGAGCGGTGATCCCATTGGGGTCGCTGGCCACAGTGTACCAGGCAGGGGTGGCTGCAGTGGGGACTGAAGCAGCAGAGGATCTACATCATGGTGGACAGTCAGGCCACTCTCAAGGCCTTAGCCTCATGCTGTCTTATATCGTGGCAGGTGTGGAAGTGTCTGAAGGCCCTGGCCGAGGACAACAGTGAAACACTGTGTTGGGTGCCAGGGCATCAGGGTATAGAGGGAAACGAGCGGGCTGATGGGTTGGCAAAGAAGGGATCGGCGCAGATCCCTATTGGCCCTGAGCCCATTGTTGGGACTACCAGGAGCCACCTACATAGAGAGGTTGGCAAATGGGAGGATAGGTGCAGGTCTGCCCGGCCTAAGACAGTCAAAACCCTTCATCCGACTCTCCAAAGGCAGGTCCAAGGAGGTGCTTGCTCTGGGGAGGAAGAATATGAGAATCATATGTCCACTGAGATACCACCTTGCAAATATTGGCAAGAGCGAGGTACAGGTGTGCATGTTCTGCGAGGAAGTGCTAGAGGCGGCGGAGCATGTGTTGTGAGTATGCGATGGACTCGCAGCATCGAGCAGTCGTGTGTTTGGGAGGCCCTTTCTTCAGCCAGAAGAGGTGGCGAATGCAGAACTTGCGGATGTCCTCCTCTGTGTGCGGGGGTGGTGGGGGTGGTAGGCGACGTCACACCATGTGAGACCAGTGCCGTGGGGCCTGGGGGTCATGGTCGCCCTTACAAGCCCGTTTGTCGCTGCAGTGAAGGTATCTCCTGCATCCACCATTTTTAAAAAAAGAAGGAGCGAGCTTCTCAAGCAAGATCTTCGAAAATATTGACAATAAACTGATTGGTCTATAGCTCTCTGGGTTTGTTTGGATTGTGGATCATACGTGGGCATGCTTCTAAGCTTTGGGAAGGTACGAATCGGTACGCAGGCGTATTGATTTTGTGCGAAGCAGCAGAACGAAACAACCGCCTCGCAGATGCGCGCGCAGACGTGCAAATATCACCGAACTCAGGTGGTTCAGAGGGCCTGAAATTAAAATCGGTTGAATTTCCGAGAGGGCCCTCGGGGGAAAACGAGTTGATCCGTTGCTCATGGAATAAACCCTTTTCTAATCTCCTCTTATTTTTTCTTGTTGTTTAATTCCCCTTCTCTTCCACCACGGTACAGAGGCCGCGCTCCTTTTTTTTCTTTATTTTTTTACCTCTCTCCAATACATCCTTTTGATTAACTCTTCGTCGATTTCACCACGGTTAGAGGCACGCACGGTTATCAAGTCTTCAACGGCCGGAATCTTAACAAAATTCGAAAGCTCCGCAAATGCGGGGAAACGGACGGGTTCGTTTATTTTGCGAGAATATTCATTTTCGTAAATATTTGCGGAGTTACGAAACTTCCAAGGGAGTATTGCTTGAATCAGGGTTGTTAGAAGAGAGAAAACTCGTTCGCGATCGATTCGGGGGTGCTATTTCAGCGTTTATGACCATCAGTTTAAATCGAACAGCGAGAAAGAGTTGATTTGATTTCTGACAGAGTTCCGATCAAATGCCCAGTTTTTCGTTCAATCTTGTCACGGAATATAGTCGTTTGAGTGAAGTGCACGAGTGTGCATGAACGTGTTGAATATTATACGGGCGGATCAGTCACACTCTGGCAGGTGTGGATGGGCCAGAGATCCGAACAGAGATACCCCCGGGTGCGCTGGTAACAATTTTCGAAACACAACTGCGACGGCAAAGAATGCACATTATGACCGACAGTCAGGCTGCACTAAAGCTGGCCATTGACGCTCGTTCCAAGTGGAGTGGCTCGGCGCGAAGTCAGGCGATATTGGAATGACGGAAAGAAGAGTCGAAAGTGGGGTTCATTCACGATCGCTCCACTCCACTCCAATCCACCAGTGCCGTTCTGTCTTTTGAAGAGGAAGTGGTGTATCAAAATTGCCTATTGCCTGTATTATCATTTGATTTATTAATGATAGTTTGAAAAGCGTCTTGCCGCAAGATGGAAGAAGAAGAATCTCTTCTTTTGGCCACAGTTGTATGCTTGTACGCCAAACATAGAAGACCCAAACGGAAGTGGGTGAAACAATGGTTTCTCAACAGAAGACAGCACACACACGTAAATTTACTTCAAGAGCTGCGGTTAGAACCATCTGACTGGAGAAATTACTTGCGAATGAATAAAGAGGCCTATTTTCAATTACTCCATTTGGTTACACCAATGATTAAAAAAGACGACACCGTCATGAGACAGTGCATTACTCCCCATGAGAGGCTCGCTGCTACATTACGATTTCTGGCAACTGGGATGAATTTTGAAGAGCTGAAATCTGGGTCACTCGTTATCCACAAGCAGCTATGTTCCTTGTATAAATCAATTACGGAAATTACGAAATCCTTGCTGGAAACACTCATTTCGTGGCGAAAAAACGTATATAGGGGAAAGAACTGACAGATTAACCACAGGGCGAAAGGCGATAAGTAAGTTGTTCGATTTTGAATCATAGGAAAGTGCACGGTTTCCCCACTCACGTTCGTTCCATCGCGCCATCTGTCCGTATTGCCGTGTCGCGTTTCCCCATTCACGAGCATTTGGAGTGATGATGTTTTGGCGCGGCGTGATGGCTTTCGGACTGGTTGGAATTCCATCACGTCCCGTCACTCCACTCCAAACCCGACGAGTTTCGCCATTCACGTCGTTCCATTGGCGCGCTACCTCGCCATTTGGCAAAAGGAAGCACGCTAACACTGTGTCAGGTGCCAGGTCATACGGGGATAGAAGGTAATGAGGTGGCCGACAAACTACACTACTCTTCGTACTCGTCACACTACTCCTTTTACTTTCCTTGGTTCTACAGAGTAGAAAGTAAAGTTATTTAATCGGCCGAAAAAAAAATTTTGAGTTTTCTTCAGATCTTCACGTTTCAGACCCTCCTGAGTCCGAAAAACACTATTTGTGAAAATGGTCCGTGTGTCTTGAACGATTTTTAGTAAAAACGACTGCATCAAATCAGCTCAAACTTGATAACTAGCCAGCAGGTTACCATGGGACGCCAAAATAAGGGTATGAACAAAATCCACCGAAAGTTAATCATAGTTATCGTAGTGATCAAAACACCAATTTTTTTTCTCAAAAACGGCTCTAACGATTTTGATTAAATTTTTTATATTGATAGCTACCAATATGGCAACTATACGATAAAATTCTCAATCGTGGGAAAATGACGAGAGCAGCACAATAAATTACCAAAACTTTCGACGAAATCTATTTTAGCGCGGTTTTTTGAGAAAACAACCGTACCAAATCAGCTGAAACTTGATATCTAGCCTACAGGTTACCATGGGACGCAAAAATAATGGTATGGGCAACATCCACCAAAAGTTAACTATAGTTATCATAGTGATCAAAACACCAAATTTTTTTTTCTCAAAAACGGCTTCAACGATTTCAATTAAATTTTTTATATTGATAGCTCTCAATAAGGCAATTATACCAGTGAATTCCCATTTGTGAGCAAATGACGAGAGCAGCACAATAAATTATCAAAGTTTTCTACGAAAATCCGTTTTAGCGCGGTTTTTTCCTTTTAAACTCCGAAGACTTGTTCGGGAATGAGTACGAGCAGCCCTAAAATTCTGGAACTGTAAGCGCTACCGCTTCCTGCTGCCGTAAAGCGTTGTTTGACCAAGTTCAAATGAACTGAGTGATAAATGAATTGAGTAAGTAGAAAAAAATACCTGTACACGAGTGAATTGACGTAGAGCTAAGGAAAGGTGTGTCTTGCAACGCACAAGATATTTTTCGTTCACATTTAGTCAATGTCTGATGTAGTAGGCCCTGTGGCAAAATGAACTGTTTCTATACGAAACATTTGACCGAAGGGGTCCACAAAAATCGCTATAAGGTACCTCAGTTCAATCCAGCGATAAGATTTCGTGTATATACCAGGTACAGAACCCAGCCCGAAATCCGAACTGCCAAATATTCCTTAGTCGCCTGCGGATCAACTGCCTGTCATGAACCGCTAACGCTACCTCCGCCCTGCACGATTAAATTGAAAGTTCAGCTGTCAGTGGGTTCGACGGAAAAGAAGGCATTTTTCACGTGCGATCCAGAGAAATACGAAGGGCCTCAATAAAACGAGCCGTAAATGCTCAATCCACCGAGCGGAGTGCTCGTATAAAGTTCAAACACGAGATCGTCGACGGAGTGACGATGGCGATCTCTGCCGCGGGTCAATAAAGCGAATCTCTCCTAACTGGATATGGGAGTTCAGGGCCGTGCAACCGCCCATCTGCCGGCTACCAATCCGAGAGCTAGGAGCGAGCTCGGCTTAATGAATTACCTGTCCATTCGACGATCTTCCCGTCAGTCGAGCGTTTTCCCTCAACCGGAGGGAGGAACATGAATTTTTGATGATCGTCGAGCTCCCAAAATGCGTCTTGCCGAGGGTTTCCGTAATAAATTATCGAAGCTCGTCCTTACATAATGCGTATAAAGTATGTCGCATAGCTCGCAGGGTGCTACTGACGAGGCATTCACGATGCGAATAATGAACATCGGTCTACTGTTATGGTTTCGCTATTCGCTCAGCATTCACCGGACCTGTGGAGGTACGGCAGGTTTGATAATTTTGCCAGTCTCCCGAGGGACAGCTGTTATCTGTGTGTTATCGCGCTGAGGTATTGCCCCGTTGTCCGAGCTAGCAAACGCTATCAATCAAAAGAGAGTATTGGCCCGATACTCCTGTAGATCACCAAGGGCTACAAGACAGAAGCCCTCCAGGTGATCAGTGGCCAGCTACCAGTTGCACCAGCTCACAGGCATTTTCTCAAATAGTTTCAGCCAACTATTCTCCTAAGGAAAGGAAAATTATGGTGTTTCGATCACTAATAACCCCACTCTTTCCTTCGCCTAATTATTTCAGCATAATCAGAGTTTAGTTCACAACTCGACTGAAATCCTAATCGAACGAAAGAAGTAGCCTGTTAAGGAATCGCCTACAAGATGTTTTTGCACAGAAGCGTCTGTATCGATGGCCTCAGTTTCAGAATGATCTGAGATTTTGTTTAGTTTTGTGTCTCAACCTTGGGCTGTCCCCTGGATCGATACCCACACCAATAAGGCTTCGCTTCTGAAGGACGTCCTATAAACCGACTGTGCCCCCCCCCCCCAACTGGCCATGGGTGAGGGAATTGAATTTAACTAGACCGTTCTCTGGAGGCAATGTTGAGAATCCTCGGCCGCAGTAAGCTCAACTAGAGATCAAGGTGATGCGAGGAGATAGAAAGGCAGACACACACACCCAGAATCCTGGTGACCGCAATCTATTTGGCACCACTTCCCAACCACAAACGACCTCCGCCGAAATTCCGAAAGCCATCCGGAGCCCTCTCACGGATAAGCCTCGTAAAAGGAGGGGCAATTTATTTCGGGGCATCGGTTTTCATTAAGGGCGCTCGGAGGAACTAGTGATTAGCGCTTATGGAGAGATAAGAGGGAAGAAGGTAAGGGCCATGGGCAGGGTCTTATTTACGGTCGAGTCCGCTCTTCTAAAGAGAGGCCTCCACTTCAGGCTGCTGCGGAATGACTTCGCCTATCTCCATCAAAACTGGCTTGACTTCTACTTCCATACTCTCGTAAGTGGGCTCAACGATTTGACAGTCGGTTTAGTCCTTTGGACACCTTTTGGAAGAAGCAGACATCCTGATAACAAACGAATTGGTCAGATAGACCGACCAAGTACGAGAATTTATCTAACCGAACAAAGAAATACACATATCTGACAAGAGAGTACTGTAAAAGTGGGTACATGGCGTATCACTAACTGACTTTAACAGCTCTGATAAGGAATCAGAAGGGACGTCCCCTTTGATCCCTTCCCGCCAATGACGTCAACGCTCCCCTCAGAACTGACTGTTCCGATTCGTCTTAGCAGTTTTGCCAACAAAACAAATGATCATCGTCTCAGAGAGGAGGTTTGAAGCTATTACTTAACCGTGTTTAGGTGATGTGAGAGGTGTCTACTACCTCACAGACCGTACTGATTCCAATATAATTAGCGTTTTCGTCTTACGGAAGGAATAAAAATATATTGCTTGACTATGCTAAGCTCTGAATCAGCAGATTGTGTCGTCTTGACGTTTGTTGTCAAAATCAGGTGATTTCCAGATTGTTTGGACGTCTCTTCATCGACGGTCATCTTCGAATGGCCGTGATGGTATTCACCATTTCACTATCAGTTCTCTCCTTTAATCAGCTGTTTAACAGGTGGTTATGACGTTTCTTATCAACTGCTATGGTGAATGTTTCGTATCTTATCACTATCTTAACCTGCATCGTGATGCCAGTTTGACGTTTGTTATCTAAATCAGAAGATTGTTTGCTTTGATGTCTATGTATTGAAGCTTCCTGATCACAGAGTTCAATTGTTATTTGGGGAGGTTCTTAAGCCCCCACCCCACCCTCTCAAGCCAATCCATATCACTGTTTATCCCTCAGCCACAACCACCCACACAACTTTCTGGTCAGTTTAAACGTTTGTTATCTAAATCAGCCGATTGTCAGATTATTTATGCGTACTCTTTATGACGGGTACTCTTGAAGAGGCATTGGATTGTCATATCGGGAGGTTCCAAAGCCCAACCCCACCCTTATCACCACTGGTTATCCCTCATCCACTGCCTCGGCACCCACCACGTCTAAATCAACTGATTGTATGATTATTCATATGTACACCTTATGGGGGCTTCTTGATAAGACATTAGATTGTAATTTGGAGAGTGTCGTAAGCCCCCGTGCTACCCTCCCATGCCAACCCTACCCCTTATCGCTTATCCCTGAGCCATCTTTACCATCACCAGCTCCAATATGGCCTCCTTGTCGGTTTAAATTTGTTAACCAAATCCGCTGATTGTCACATTGTTTGTGCGTACTCTTTATCAAGGCTTCTTGATACGACATTAGATTGTCATTTGGGGAGGTTCTTGAGCCACCATCCCAACTTTCCAAGCCAACCCACACCACTGTTTATCCTTCAGCCACAACTTCCTTGTCAGTTAACGTTTGTTACCCGAATCAGCTGATTGTCAGAGTACGTTTTTTATCAAATCTTCTTGATAAGGCATTAGATTGTCATTTGGAGGGTTTCCTAAGCCCCCATCCTACACCACCACACCCTCCCAATGCCCCTACCCCTTGTCCCCACCGCTTATCCCTCTGCCACCTCCTACACTCCTTCCGCTGTCACCACCTCCTTGTTTTGACGTTTGTTATCTAAATCAGCTGATTGTTAGATTGTTTATTCGTACCCTTCATCAAGGCTTCTTGATAAGTCATTCGATCGTCATTCGGGGAGATTTCTAAGGCCCTCCCCCCTCCATCACTTCCACTCATCGATTGTGCAGCCCTTTGCCTTTTATCTCACAGCCAACAACTTCAGGAAACTTCTCTCCCACCAGAACTCAACGGTTATTCAATAAAGGCCGCGACGTAAATAGGAGCACCCCTATAAATTTGGGAACTTCATATTCGTTAAGAATGGTCCAGAGTGAGGTTGAGGAAAGTTGAATTATGCGTCTCAACAGATATTTTAGACCGGGAATCACACAAAGACGTAAAGATCAGTCGAAACGTCACCAGGCGTGTACTAAATTTCACGCGGCGTTCAAAGTTTTTCGAGTAGGAAACAGGTGATCGCCAGCATCAACTCCCTTTTCCACCCTAAACCGCTCTCATAAGATTATCCGGCTAAACGAAGTTGCGCTATTAAGTTCGGTGATCTCATTGATTCTTCTGGTACTTTCTCGAGACTTCTTTCGGTTCTCAATTGGCATTAAACTTCGTTAAGAAAGTTTCCCCAGCTGTGATAGGCTAATTAACTTTCACAAATTTACTCGAGTCGAGACTTAAAGGACGGAGGTCGTTAATTTCATTTCTGCTCCGAGAGCCACCCTGACAATGCTGCAGAAGAAAGGTATTGAGATGTAGTAAAAAGCGTTTTCTCAATCTTTAAGCACCACGTTGGGAATAATCAATGAGATTACTCTGTTGTGAAGAAGAAAAACGATAGTTCTGAAACCGGGATCAAAACAAGACTGGATCCCCCTCGTCGAGAATGAATATTCATAGATGGAATGTTCCCAGTGAGAAGCATCTAACAAACCAGAAAGCTCGTTCGGGCGGTTGGAAATATCTTTCGTGGGGCGTCGACGGTGAACGATGCAAATCAACACGAAAAATTCGATACGTATAAAAACGAGGAACGGGAAATTGTCTCCCTTTAAGCAGAACGCGAATCTTTAACGCTCCCCTTCGACAAAACACAGTTCCAACGCAACTGGATCGTTCCCTCCGCGCACGATAAATCAAGCACGGTCCCCACTCTCACAAAGTTCGATTCTGAAAATAACAACACGAACTACGTTCAACCTTCAAAACGCACACTGGAATCAATCCTGACTCAATCCTGACTTCCCACAGAGTGGCCCCTGGAAACGCTCATTTACAATTGAGTAGGCTAACAGGGAGAGGAACGCACGAGTCGAGGTGGAGAGTGGCCGTGCCAAGGCTGGATGGTACACCCCATAGAGAGGACGCTGCCAGTGGTCACTGTTCATCGCACTCGTGAGACCAAAATACGGGTACCAATTACAAAAAAAGAAAATAATGTTGAGGAAAACTCTAAAGCAGAGCCACCGTATGATATACAAGCAGTCATCGACTCAATGGCTGCCCTGGAAATGGAAGAGAGTCAGACGATTGGGGTTGAACTCACATTCAAACCCTGCCTGGCCTCTAATTAGAGTGGCTTCCGCACGAGGTGTGGAGTGACATGACCTGCGATCAGGGATGGAAGCATTTCAAGAGCAGCAGAGTGCCACTACTACTCCCAGTAGCTCTTGTTCGAGCCAGTCTGATGCGGGAAAAGAGGCAATACATGAAACGCTGAATCGATCCTAGCGAGTCCCGTCGCTATCTGGCCTGCAGAAGGCACATGTAGGATATACGTGCGTTCCTATAGTTTGTTAAGTAAGAGGTCCGTGTCTTTCATATATTCTAGAAAACTGAATCGTGGCTATCAGATCTTCGCTTTTTGCGTCTGAGCCCAGTGTGGAAGAAATAGTTGTATTGTTTTCTTCGCGAGCCAGCCGTTCTTGAGTGTTAAAGATCAGGCTTCTTTCTCGAGGTTCTAACTGGTTAATAGTCCTCTGTGATGGTGGGCTGTTGAAGTCGAGTAATTCTGACGTTCGTTGTTTGCAAGACCATTTACGCTGGAGGGATCCCCAGAACATCACACCCCATTGCATGATGACCTCGAAAGAAGCCACCAAGGTTCTAATCTTTGTTACTTTGATCGTGGTTTTAGCAATAAAGACCCTTCCTAACAGGCTGATCAGGGTTAACCCAGCTAACCTTTGTTAATTTGATCGCGGTATTAGTGATAACGACTTCTACTAACAGCATGATGACCTCGAAACAGGGCTCACCAGGGTTCATTTGTCTAACCGTTAATATGATCGCGGTTTTAGTGATAACGACCCTTACTAACAGCATGATGCCCTCAAAAGGAAGCTGGCCAGGGTTTAAATAGCTAACCTTGATTAATTTGATCGCGGTTTTAGTGATAACGACCCTTACCAACAGCATGATGTTGTCAAAAGGAGACTGACCAGGGTTACATCAGCTAACCTTGGTTAATTCGATCGTGGTTTTAGTGATAACGACCCTTACTAACAGCAACATGACCTGGAAACGTTGCCGACCAGGGATCAATTAGCTAACATTGATTAATTTGATCGCGGTTTTAGTAACAACATGGTTTTAACAAACAACCTTCGTTAATTTGATCATGGTTTTAGTGATAACGACCCTTACCAATAGCATGATGTCCTCAAAAGGAAGCTGACCAGGGGAAAATCAGCTAACCTTCGTTAATTTGCTCGCTGTTTTAGTGATAATGACCTTTACTAACAGCATGATGACCTCGAACTGGGGCTCACCAGGGTTCATTTGTCTAACCTTCGTTAATTTGATCGCGGTTTTAGTGATAACGACCTTTACTAACAGCATGATGTCCTCAAAAGGAAGCTGGCCAGGGTTCATTTAGCTAACCTTGATTATTTTGATCGTGGTTTTAGTGATAACGACCCTTACCAACCGGATGATGTCCTCAAAAGGAAGCTGGCCAGGGTTCATTTAGCTAGCCTTGATTATTTTGATCGTGGTTTTAGTGATAACGACCCTTACCAACAGCATGATGTCCTCAAAAGGAAGCTGACCAGGGGAAATTAGCTAACCTTCGTTAATTTGATCGTGGTTTTAGCAATAAAGTAGTGATAACGACCTTTACTAACTGCATGATGACCTCGAAACGGGGCTCACCAGGGTTCATTTGTCTAACCTTCGTTAATTTGATCGTGGTTTTAGTGATAACGACCCTTACTAA
Source organism: Pachypeltis micranthus (assembly GCA_020466155.1). NCBI lineage: Eukaryota > Metazoa > Arthropoda > Insecta > Hemiptera > Miridae > Pachypeltis > Pachypeltis micranthus. Next base: position 9,443,607 of record CM035780.1, read on the forward strand.
CAGCATGATGACCTCGAAACGGGGCTCACCAGGGTTCATTTGTCTAACCTTCGTTAATTTTATCGTGGTTTTGGTGAAAACTGCCCTTACTAACTGCACAGTAACCTCGTAACGTGGCTTCTGCATTTTACTCTGAAACGGAACTCGCTTCTGTAGGAAACTTAATCGAGATATTTGCACGAAACCGGTTCAGACTCATCCCTATTGCCAATGTCAAAGCCCAAAGAAGGGTATCACTCTCATTCTTTCTGGTCTGTTACGAACGATTGACCAGATGAATTCATTGCCTCCAGGTGCGATTGCGCAGTTACCTTTTGGCAAAAATAGGATGAAAGTTTAAAATTTAAATCATTTTTGACTTTTGGTTACTAATTTAACATCGCGTTTTAAGTTTGCAAATGAACTCTAATCACATCGTAATGTTAACTAATTATTACACCCCTGAACTTCTTAATGATATTAGAGCAAGCGAGCAAACCTTTTTGTCCCCCCCCCCCCTCAGCAACACCACAAATTCGGTTGACGAAAAAAGGGGCCCTCGGGAGCATCCTTCTACAGTAGTGTACAAAACGTTTTCGAGGCTCTTAAGCCCCCCCCCGCCTCTCTCCTCATCCACTACCACCGTCACTTCGCCAATTCCCTGGAAAAGCTCTGTCAACATCCATCTAGGTTTTATTTTTTTTATTTTTCTCGTGGGATTCTTTCTTGCGAGAAAGAAAAAAAAAGAGGGCGCACTGAATCCTCTTCCTTGTCTACCCATGGGATGTAAGGGTGTTCTACAGGCTTCGTTCGGCAAGCAGCGATCAATCCTGCCAAGCGACAGAAGCCGCCTGTCTCCCTCGTACACGATCCTTCCTCCTACATCCAGCTGTGTAAATTTCATCAAGGAGGGATTATTGAAATGTAAACATTTACTGCTCCGATTCTCTCGCGAAATGAAGTTGGAGACGTCAAAAAAGGGATGGGGAGAGGAAAAAAATGGCGTTTAAATTGAAGTGGCGGTAGATGGAGGTAACTACTCGGTTGGAAGTGGGAGGATTCCCTCGATGATAATTTCGGTTGTTATTTTTTCGCCCGACGCGGAAATTCTCGTCAGTTTATAAGGTGACTGCCAGTCATGTTGCCCTCTGAAACCAGACCATTTTCTCGACCACACGATCACGTTTCACCCTTTAAAACCGTGCGGTACCTTCATAGCAGACGGCAGTTGCCGTTTCTAAGCGCTGAAGCGAATCTTATGTATAAGCTGACCATCCAAAAATCGGGACACGACCACCGCGGTCTAAAGATCTATTGCGCCAGTCTCACAGATTCATGCCAGGCTTCCTGCAAGTCTTCTTTGCTCTCCAATCTTGGACAAGTAGGCCAGAAATCGCTCCTTCTCAAGTCTCCGGCACTGCGCTAGGACGGGTTAGGGTCTCCCTTCATCTCTGTCACATCATCTACACCGAGGGGTGTTTGTTCATTTTGCACTGCCTCGCGATGATCCTCACAAGCTGGCTTAGGTCCTTCCTCCCCGTCATCAGAAGGCTCTGTCTTATCTCGCGTGTTTATCCCGAGATAGAGCGTTTGGAGTGCCTCACACCCCCCCCCACCCCCCGGGCAGATGAATCTGCCCTCTCATTTCCAGTGATACGCCCGCATAGCCAAGGAATCCAATTAACGTTGATTCTGTTTGTGTGTGCTAAGGGGTTGAGCCACATCTTGCACTCCCTCACCAGTTTTGACGTTGTGCAGTAGTTCTTCAGCACCTCACAAGACGCTCGACTATCACTCATTGTTGGCGTGATGAGGGCAGGCTTATTGGAACAAACGCAACAGCTATTGCCTTCCACTGTGTTCTAGTTCTGCTGTGTGCGAAGTTCGCTCCTACTTGAACTATCGGCCGCCAGTGCCAACTAAAGTCAAGACTGTTGTTGGGAGTGGCCGGCGCGGGCAATTATATTCGACACAGCGACCCTTGGCGTCTGTGAAGTCGACAATGCAGCGGCAGCACCTGGAGAGAGAATCACTGTATCACTGTATTATTTTTGAGAGAAATGCGACGTTCGTAAATAATTAATGTAACGTCCGCTAGAAGTAACAAAAAACCAAGGCAAAAAGGGAACCTCCTCTCAATCTCATTGAGGAGGGATGTCTTGACGGAAGAGGCTGGTTAGGTTGGCAGAAGTGAGAGTCGCCCGGCTGTAACCACTGCTATCAATTCATTCTGATAGTCTGATAACGTAAATGTTGGGAGCATGGTTGGCTTGAAGTCAAGCGAGGTGGGACTCGGGAGACACCGCACGCCACCTGCACGACCTCATGCCCTCTGTGCAAGATCGGCTGGCAATGGGGTGGTGGCGCCTCTCATTCGCGGTCACACAACTGCTGTCAGAACATGGGGCATTCAACGGGCGACTCCAAATCTTTAGACGGTGCGCGTTCAATGAATGCCCCTGTGGCGTGGAGGTGGCGGAGGATGCCGCCCACGTCCTCTTCGACTGCGGTCTGTACGCGGATGCGAGGGCCTGTGCCGAGATACCTCTGCGAAACTCGGCCCGAGGCTTCCTCTCCAGTCGGACCGCGGCCCGCCGGTTTGCCCAATTTGCTCAGGCTTGGGCAAACCGGAGGAAGAACCTGGAGGCATGGGAGCCCAGCCTAAGCCACCCACCCCCCTGACAACCAAAAGCACAAACCCCGGACTGAACGGGCCGCCATGTGGCCTATGCCATTTCACCCATTAGGTTGGCTTGAAGTGGTTGAAGTATGGGAAATGAATGGAGTTGGTTGGTGGGTGTGAAGGCGCCATGATGCGAATTTCAACTCCGTATTGAGTAAGTTGGTAATAGAAAGAAAACACTCATTATGTTGATAGTTTTATTGCAATGGCATTCCCATTCCTCCCTGAGCCACTTATCCACGCCTCGGAGCCAGTTCCCTCCGGGGTTTTAGATCCATCTGCGTAGATGTTGATACCATCAAGAGGCTTAAATCTACGTCTTTCGCTGTTCCATAGGCTTCCTTCTGATGAAGGAAGGGAAGGAGGTCAAGAATCTCTGCGAAAACTAGGGGAGACTAGGTGAGCGTGTTATTGCAATTTACGTACGGTCAACAGCTGCACAAATTACAACTCGCCTTCCAGCTCCTGACTCGTTAACCCGAACCCGCGCACGTCTCCTCGTTCGATTCCCCAGTTGGGTCCTGTGTCGTATGTTTCGCGACCTCCTTCCATTTCGACTAGTTCCCTCTCGTTTCCCTCAATTAGCCGTCGAATCCTAAATGGACTTGTTGTGTTGGGCTGCGTTGAAACTTGGCGACCCCAATATTCGCCACGGTCGGAAAAAATGCGTACCAAGGGGAAAAAAGGGGGGAGGGGGAGGATTATTGAATATTATGGCGTGTGAATCTGTGTTTTGTGAACGCGATTGAGAGAAAACCACTGTACTAAATCAATATGGAATGTCAAAACAAGATTATGAGCAGGGTCGGTCCAAAGCTAGGTCTGAAGGTCGTACATTTGTAGAAAAGCTGAGCATGTGCCCGCGGCCTTGGAGAGGAGAGGGTACGTAGCTTGGTGGCCTTAACCCCTCTCTTGCCAACACCCGATTAGCGGGGGGATTTCTACCGCCCCCACGAAACTTCTCAGCCAACGTCACGCCCTAGGGGCTTGTGCCACCTGCCACAGGCAGAAGCTCCCAAGGAACTACCTGAATGGGTAGCAGGTCCCAGTGCTGGAATAGCCAAGAGCCAGGTCGGACAGTTTTCCACTCAGTGGAAGTCTGTGCCTGTCGTTTCCCATCAAAAGGGAGGCGACTACAATCAGTCTGACCTGCGATCATGAACTCCAAACTGCTTTCATCCAAGAGAAGAAGGCCTTCCACCGCGCCATCAAACGGCAAGGCTGGCGAAATTTTGTGGAAGCCGAGAGCTCTGAGAACCCCTGGGGCAGATATTTCAAGTCCTCCATAGGATAAGCAAACATAGAGCAGGTCTTAGCTGCGATGCAAAATGAGTCAGGCTGGGCCTTTAGCATCGAAAGCTCGCTGGAAACCCTCCTTGAGAAGGCGTTCCCTGACGACCAAGTAGCTCGAGACACTGAAGCCCAAAGGGCAGCAAGGGAGCTGACCATGGACCCTCCAAACGAGCCCGACATCCCATTGTGGACAACAGGCGACCTCGGCGGGGCCCTTGCGACCTTAAAGCCCAACAAATCGTCTGGGCCAGATAGAATAGAAAGCAATATGCTAAGGAAGGCTGAGCGGACAATCTCCAGTGGCCTCCTGAATTTATTTAATGACTGTCTGCTGGTCAGACAGTTCCCCCCTCATTGGAAGTCTGCGCATGTTGTCACTCTTCAAAAGGGTGGCAACCGCAATCAGTCAGACCCGTGATCATGGAGACCACTCAGCCTTCTTTCCACATCAAGCCAAACTTGAAGAGATCTTGGTTTTGCAATCCCTCGAAGGAGTCCTTATAAGGCTAGGCAGTATCGATAGGAGCACTCCAGGTGATCACTGGTCAGTTACCAGTTGGCTTGGCCATTGAGTGCATGGTTGATAAGTGGAGATTAAAACACACGGACATGGCCCCACATCTTTTCCCTCGAAGACTCTCCATCCTGCACACCTTGCGCCTCCAGTGTGGAGGAACGAGAAACCACTTTCTGCTCCACTGTAGTCCCCACAACAGTGGACGATGGTTGTTGGAAAAGCAGCTAAACATATCAGCATTGACTGCTACTAAGGAAGCCTCTAACCATTTCACACAATTGCCGTGGCAAAGAAACATGGTCCCAGTTGATCTGTCTGTTGGAACTTGCTACCCAAGTAAACTGTTAAATCAGGTGGGAAACCAGATTAAGAACTCCACCCAGATGTTATGGGATTGCCCAGGGGCATACCTCCATACGGTGCAACAGATATTCACTGGTCTGGGTTCGGTGGTTGCTGAGCGAGTGGCCAGGCTTTTGCGTGATACCTAAACCGCCACCTACATGATAACCGACTCTCATGAGGGTCCAGGAACAGTCCGGTAGTACAATACAGTAAACAGGAATCTTCAAAATCATACAAATAGCTTCCGTCCAGCCCGCGTTATATTCGACGAGGTCAAAGAAGTTCGATCGAGCCATTTGATTTTCTAAGACGGTAGAACGAATTTTAACGTCTTGCCAAATTGCCAATAATTGACTTCGAACCACTCACTTTGGGAGAATGGTTGGGAAGTGGGTGGGTGGGAGGGGGGGAGTAAACAATGAGAAGCGAAAGAGCGTCTTTTCACGCCGTGAAAAGGGAATTAATTGTATTTTCGGTGTAGCGCGAAATGTCGAAAAGGTCAAAGAAAAGTCCTTCCAATTTGAAGGCTCAAATAAGGTTCATTTGCGAAACATTATTTCCGGCAACCGTTTAACAGCTCTGAACTGAAATTCGTCCACTGATTATTAGCCCCGTCCGTCCTAACTTCGACCCGTCTAACAATAAAAGACGAAAATTACTCGGTGAAGCTTAGGTCTTTAAAGGTAAGGCTACTTCAGACCAAGTGTGCGGGCTTGACAGCCCAGGTTCAGTCCTTATCGGGTCCCACATGGTGGAAGGGAGAGGGGCTGCTCACATGTTAGGGGTCTCTACGACAGAGCAGTATTTCTGCTAATAATGCGGGACTCAGCAGCGAAATGGTGGATCGCACTGGCTCAATGGGACCAACAGAGGGCGTGGACAATCCAATGGGACGTTCTCTCGCCATGCACTGCTGTGAGAAGCACTACAAGTGCTTGCAGGTACCCCCGAGGTGGATTCTATTCTTGACATTGCAGGCCTGCAGTCATACATGCAGTGGGGATCTGCGGCATATCAGGTAGCGTTGGAGTCCCTGATTCCCACACTTCGGCAGGAATATTCCACTTACCGCCAACTTGTAATAGGACTGTTTGAGCCATAGGGCCATGGAACTGTGGCAGGTGCGGTGGGATGCGGGCTCCACAGCGCTCCACCCATTCAGAACTGCATGCGCATGGACTGGTAGAGCTCCTCCTTTGCCAGCAATACAGGTCCTCACCGGGGATGGCGCTTTTCACTTGCCCCTGCGGTTTCTTCTAACACAGAATGTTTAGCGTTTGCTCATGTGAGACGTGAGCCAAAGAGTATGCTAATCTCGTCCAGTTCGGTTCCTGCTACAGAGGTCGCTTCCTAGAAGAAGAAGAAGATAACAGGGAGGCAGCTGTGGGCCAAAGGGCCTCGCCAGAGCTGCAGTACCAATGGCATTTCACCGTGGCCACATTGGGCCCATGTCCTCCGACGAGCCCCAGTGCCCCTGCCGCCGCTGGTACCCATTGCTTCACCTCCCTGGGTTTGGAGGAGGGGGGTGCCTGGTCAGGGATCGAACCAGAGTCCCCCTGGCTTGTAAGGCTTCACGCCCCTACTTATTCGCTCTTTTGCCTTTGCCTCAACCCAAACAGGAAAGTGTCGAAATCTGCCTGATAAGCGTCCACACGACTCACATTTGACCTAACTATTAGTTACCAAAAAACTATCCCTAAAATTATAGTTGCCATGAATTATATTGAAACAAAATTTCAAACTGAGCACAGAAATGAACCCACACGCCCCTAGACCATCGTACTAGTCGAAAATACGTAGATTTTGAGTATCCGTGAGCGTGCCTGACGCCAGCAGCATTCCAGACTGTCTAATGCATTCTCCAGCCATATTCTCCGACAGTCCTCTTGGCTAGGGACAGAGAAGTTCCAAAGTGTAGAGGTGGCCTTATAGGTACAGTAGATGAGCCAGATGGTCCGCCGTCGCGTTTCCAATGATCCCTTCATGCCCAAGAATTCAACCAACGTTAACTTTATTTGTGCTTGAGAAGGAGTTGAGTCACGGATCTTCGTATGGCAGTATAAGGAACTGATAACATCAGGGTGGCAGCTTTGACTGTGTCCTGGCACGGCGAGTGGTTCAAGGAATGTGCTGAGGAGGTTCGTTGGCTGGGTGTGTCAACAGGGATTCTTGGAGGTTTCACCACCCGCGTGTTGCTCTAGCCGAATCTGAACTGGTGGTCGTTCCATCGTCAAAATCCGTCTATCCCTAGAGCTGATGGTATGGGAAGCGTCATCCACCATTGCCCTGCAGCGCAAACAGTTTGGGCTTGTCTCATTATTCAGTGCAGATAAAATTCATGTCTTGTTAGGAACTGGGTTATGTAGAAATCCACCTTACTGTGGCGGCGAAGTCAGCTGCTGCATCCACTGGCTCTGTCATTACGCGCAAATATCGAACTGCTTCCATTGTTTGCAGCTCTGTGGTCTCCACACGAATGATGAGGAGAGAGTCGTCACCAGGACTACCTGTGTCTTCTGCCGGACGAAGGACAGCACACGTGCTCCCAACCACTCCCTCCCCGGTCGACTTACTCTCTTGACCATTGAGGTCAAGGAGCAAGAATTACCAGCGGCATAAAGTCACGAAGGGGCGAACGAACTCCCGTTTTCGACTCAGCGTGTCAAACACGCCGTAAAGTTAAAAGTATGGGACTGTGGGGCGAAGCAGTAAAGCGGATAACGACATCAGAAGCTTTTATTGATCCAAACAATCAATACTGACTGCATCACGCACCCACTTACGGTTCTTTTTGCGCGTTTTCGGAGAAAACGAGGCCATTTCAATCCTACGTGAAAACATAGAGTGGACATTTTCGTACAAAGACTTTCTAGTATATATATGTAAATATTGAGGAGGCGAGAATAAAAAAGAAGAAAGTGCAAAGAGGAACGCGCCACAACCAACTAGTATGTAATAAAAACCCAAGTACATATAAGCAATGCGTAATAATTGACAAGAAAGTGACCAAAGTTCCTGATAACTGCGTTAACATTTTGCAACCAAAGTAGAACCTATTTAAAATTGAGCGACAACTGCCTAGATATGAAATGAAAATCCAGCAAAGACTGTTAAAATTTGAATGGAGCGAGGACTGACAGGGTGTGCCCTCAGGGAGAGGCCCCATCTCCGCTCCTGTGGAACCAGTCAATCCCAAGGAAATCAGGCCCCTTCCATGCCCAAGGATACGCCGAGGCAAAGGACAAAGTTTACTATCTGACCTAATGAGGGCAGCTCTACAAATGGTGCGATCGTGGTGCGGGGACTGCATCAACACAGCTAAAACGGTCAAAGTGCCATTTGTGACAGTTCTCAACTTAGCGTGGACAACATCGAAAATTTCAGCGATTTCAGACTAACTGAGACTAATGGGCAGAGCGGTTCATTATAATCAGAATAAAATCAGGAACATTTGAAAACGGTGTATCCGTACACTTTTGGAAGTTGGGCGATGCGCCCCTCGATGGAGACAACCAACCCCTTGTCACATGATTGTAAGTTGCTGGTAGTCCAAATTGACGCAGCTGAATGATTGCAACAGTCTTAATAGTGGGCAGTGCGTGGGTGATCAACATTTAAAGGTGGGATCGCCACACGCGAGGGTTGCTTTGGAAGGTCGTACAAAAAACACCATTTAGAAAATGAGTCTGTGTCTTGCTCCTCCAGTGTGGAGGAAATATGAGCAGCTCCACTCAAGTTCCCACAACAGTGAGCGATGGTTGTTGGAAGAGAAGCCAAACCTACCAGAATCGACTGCTACTTAGCAAGCATACAACCATTTCACCGAGTTTACGAAGAAGGCAAAGGCAGTTGATCTGTCCCTTTGAAACCTAGCACCCAAGTAAATAGTTAGACCAGCTGGGAAACCAGGTTAAGAACTCCTCCCAGATGGTACTGGATTCCCCAGGGTCATACCTCCCACTGGAAGGCTGGCAAATGATAACCCGCCATACCTCCACAGGTCTGGGTTCGATGGATACTGAGCGAGTGGTCAGCCTCTTGCATAATTGCTAAACTGCACCCTCCACGATAGTCGACTGATAAAACTCTCTCGTGGGGGTCCTGGAACAGTCATATTGATAAGGAACCAGGCCTGCATTCATGCTCTCTCAATCCCTAGAGCAGGCAGTTCATAGTCCAAGCTCTCTCCAAACTTAATTTTTACTTAAAGCCATTGGGTTATGTCCGCCAGTAGGCAAATTGCTAAAGTTAACGTACCTGTTAGGTGAATCCGCCTCCTCTGACTGGTGAGTTACTGGCGGCTAGCGCTTTTGATGTAAAGACATTATCGTCTGGCCATTAAGTCAGTACTCGAGTCATTCAGTTGGTAGTGGTCTTTATATACGAAGAGAATGGTAAACAGGATGGTGGAGCGTACAGAAGGGGTAGGGGGGAGGAAGGAGGTCATGCATCTCTGGAGAAACCCCCAGTGTTTCTTTCTCTTCACCTCTAGTGAGTTTCCCCAGAGGTGCATGACCAGAAGAGGTCCCCCCCCTTCCACGATGCTCCACCATCCCGTTTACCTTTCTTTTCGTATATAAAGACCACGACCAACTGAATGACTCTAGTACTGACAACGGCCAGACGATATGTCTTTACATTGAAAGCGCTCGCCCACAGTAACTCACAAGCCAGAGGAGACGGACTCACCTAACAGGTACGTTAACTTTAGTACGTTAACTTTATTAATTTTTACTTATTTAGTTCTTTATTGAGTCCTCTTCACTGGATAGTAACAGAACACTGGATGTTGATCAGAAACATCTAAAAACAGCATATCCTTAAACTTAGAAAGTAGGGTAGGGGGTCAAAATCCCGCCAGATGGAGACAACCAACCCCCTGTCACATGGTTATAAGTCCAAATTGACTCTACTGAATAGAAGAAAATCCCAAAACTATTTAGGTAAAACCCAAACTGTAACTGGCCAGTTTAAGTCGACATATTCGCTATATAGCGCCAACATACATCATCAACGCTGCAGGACGTATTCCGCGAATCTTCTTCGTTGTTCGGCTGTTTCATGTCTAATTAAATTATCGAGCGCCGTCGTAAAAAAAAAAAGAAAGGCTAACTTAATTTCTAAAATGCCTAGCAGTTAACTTAATTGTTCTTCACGGAGTGAAGTCAGTTTCGTGCGAGTGTATTTGAAACGTGAGGGAACTACTTGAGGCAGTTGGCGACGCTGTTTTCATTCTGGGCGTTCCTTTCACTCGAGGGCATTACGTCATTCCGAGGGTTGATCACAGCAAAAGTTTTCTCTCGTCGTTCTTTATACGCTGAATGGAATATGTTGTGTGCGTTATTCTACGAAGTGATACAGTTTATAAGTGCACTGTGCACTGTGCTTCCGAATTTTGGAAATGGGAGAGTGCACCACTTAGTACGGCTAACAAGTTTAACCAGTTAACTGCCATGACTCCTGTTATTGAAACTTAGCTCTACGTCAATTCACTCGGGTACATAGCTTTTTCTACTTACTAAATTCATTTATCACTCAGTTCATTTGAACTTGGACAAACAACACTTCACAGCAGCAGGAAGCGGTAGCGCTTACACTTCCGGAATTTATTACGCTGCTCGTACTAATCCCAGGACCATTATTGAGTAATTGATACTCAGAGAATTAATGGGGCTGTAAAAAATTATTTTTTGAAGAGGATAGTAATTACATTTGCAGAGTTATTGGGTAAAAAACTGGTGGTAAGCGAAACGGCGGTAGTTGAAACTCAGGAATTTCTGGAGTTAGCCATATGTATCTCATGAGCGTTTTTAAACACTCACACTATAGGTTTTGGGTTGGACTACAATACCAATTTGTGTTAACATTCTACGAGTAACATTCTCGTAGTAAAATTCCAGCTGAGTTTGTAAGGAAAAAAACGCGTTAAAAAGATTATCGTTGACAACTTTGATAATTTATTGCGCTGCTCTCGTCACTTTCCCACAAATGGGAATTTTATGGTATACTTGCCTTATTGAGAGCTATCAACATAAAAAATTTAATCAAAATCGCTAGAACTGTTTTTGAGAAAAAAAGAGAGAAGGAAGGAAAAGCACGCGTACTAATTGGTCATTAAAACATTTTTATATTTGATTGTATGAGTTGCCCTAGTTTACTAACGTGCTATGTAGCAGCCTCATGTCCTCTCAGTTCCACTCCCAGCTCCCATGGAGCTAGGTTTCCCTGATGCTGTGTCCCCACCATTCTCGCCTTGAGGTTCATTCCTCATGCAACCTTCTCCAACTGCAGCTGAGAAAGACTCCAGCTTCGCCTCCCAGAATATGCAACTCCGCAATCTTGGCCTTTGTGGACAGTGACCTGTCAACAGGTCACATATTGTACCGACTGACTCCCATTAAAAGGCACCATCGCGATCGTAGTCTTGTGGTGGGATGATGGGTCTTAACCCCGAGGAATGCTGGGCAATAATGGATCAGAGCTCCTCCCAATCGTTGTACTGAGTGGGGTTTGGTGATGTTTGGAGATCTGCTGACTTCGACAAAAATTACAGCAATCGCGAGGAGCTCCGATATATTTCCCAACTTTCGTCAGGGTTATGAATCATCATCGTCTCTAACCATTACACTACAATCGCGAAGGTGCCTTTCAATGGGAGTCGATCGGTACAATACAACCCTTAGACTTTCCCTTTACAGACTGAGGACCTAGACAGCCTTTGGCGTGACACATCCCACCAATAGGCAGCCCTGCGCTTCTCCTCCCACTTACGAACCCCCTTGGTCTAGTGGCTCTTGGTGGTGCTATGAAAGTCTCAGGCTTCACTGGAAGAAGCGCAGATCCTTCTCTCGCCAGTTCCTCAGCCTCCTCATTCCCTTCTATCTCTGTGTGGTGACCTGACTCCCAACGTAATGTCAATACTTTTTCCTTCTTCAGGTCAGTCAGGTATTCCCAAACCAGCCCCGGTGAGATGTTGTAGGAAGCCAGGGCCTTAAGCGCAGCCCGATTGCCTGACATATTCTGACACCTTTGCTCAACTGCAAGCTACCTTCGACGCTTCCAAGAATGTTGGATCTGGGTCAATTTCTCAATTTTTGGCGCGTTGCGATGAACTTGAAGATGCCCGTGATCGCTTTTGAGGGCACTGCGATGCACTCACCGAACTCCACGAATTGCTGCCAGTTGGATCCTACAAAAAATTACCTCAGTTTTTCCATTTTGGGTGCCCTTAACAGTGAGCTTCGGGAGAAAACAAAATGTACGCGATTGAGAGAAAACGGCAGGTTTAAACTAAATATCTTACGACAGGACGACAAACTAAGGGTGTGAGCCAAATCCGGCCTAAACTAACTATAGTCATCATAGTGATCAAAACACCAAATATTTTTCTCGCAAAAACGGCAATAACTATTTTCATAAAAATTGTTTTATAGACAGCTCCAAATGACAGGGCAATACCATAAAATTCCCATTCGTGGAAAAATGACGGGAGCAGCACAATAAATTACTGAACATTTCGACGAAAATCGATTTTACTGCATTTTTTTCCTTGTAAACTCCGCTCAAATGTTACTAGAATCTTCAAAAAAAATTGAAGCGTTAATGCAATTAAACACCTATACGATGAGCGTTTAATAATCTTCATAAGATATATACTGGCCACTCCAGAAATTCCGGAATTGCCATCCCAGCCGTTTCACTTACTACTATTTCTAAACGGTTTTACCGGTTTCTAAATTGATTGTTATCCTTCTTTAAAAATTGGTGTCTACGGCCTAATCAATCCTCTGTGTAGCTATTGCTCAATAATGGTGGGAAAATGAGTAAGTGCAGCCCAATAAATTCCGAAACTGTGAGCGGCACTGGATTCTGCCCCGCCGTGAAGAGGTTTTGTTACTTAGTTCACGTGAACTGAGTGAATAATAAATTGATTTAGTAGAAAAAAACCACGAAAAGCTGCGAAAGTTATAAATACAAGCATCCTCAAAAAAAATCAGGGCGGTTGTTAAATAAGTAACTTACGCGATGGCAGTTAAACTATTGTCGTGTACTAATCATGTCCAGCCGCATAAACCGACGTCATTTTGGTGATTTTTTTATCGCGGTATTTCCGGTATAATCCAGAACAGTAAATACGAACCCCGGAAAAATCACGTTGAGAGGCCTATAAATCGCTTGTACGTCACGTAGGCATAAGTAGCAGTAGCTCAATCGCGGAAATGCAACAACTACCAGTGTTCAAGGTGGAGCCTTACATTCTAATTGATTGAGCGGGAAAATAGATCGAATAGACGATCGCTGAACTTGAGTGGGGCTGAGGAAAGTTGTGTGATGCGTCTCACCTTATATTTTTTCGATTTTCGTTTAATTTCTGGTTAATTTTAGAAACTTAAAAATATTTCCAAAAAAATATTGACAGGACAGGACATTCAATAAAGGTCGCGGATAAGTAGAAGTAGCCCGATAAATTTCGGCGCGGTGAACACTTCCTGTTTCCGCGTTGAGCGTTCAGGTTCGCGTAAATTGAATGAAAAAAAAAAGACAGGTTGGATTTCGAAAGGGCGAATCGCTCAATGAGGAAAGTTGTGTGATGCACCGCACTAGATGCGTTAAAAGTATTCAACGATTGACAACACTCGATTTGGAAACAAATTGTTCGACTTCGACCGCTCAGTGTCAAGAGGTCACTTAGTAGATGCCCATTTATTTATAACCGCCTAAGCCATCGGCTAAGTTAGGCTATATGTCAAATCCGAAGGGTGTCGTGACTTGACTCTGGAGTTGATCACTAATCAAGAAGGAATATCGTATTACTTTAGGTCTAAGTGCGTAGTTGTGATTTAAAAGTAAATTTTGCGTTGGTCGAGTGACTTACCGTATTGGCGTTGAAGCTGAGATATTGAGTGGTCAGAGGATTGATACTGCGATTAAAAAAAAAAAGTTAATAATTACAAACTAACGCTGTGGGAGAGGCAGAGCGGAACTCAAACCACTTAACTAGGAATATTCGACCCCGGAGTTGACTGGTATTGTAGCGAAAAAGGGAGGGCGTCCTGGAATACACTGATCCGCCTGTCAAGAGAGTTGCGTGCACCCTCCGATAGGAACGCCAAAGGTCGGTCGGTAAAGGGCGCAAGCGCAAACGGTGGTATTGCTTCTCTTGCAGGGTTGATACCCCTCTTCCGAGCCGTTTAAAAAACTACTCTCCCCCCAATGCGAAAACCAAGGTCGTGACTCAGACCGCCCATCCGCGCGCCTCTTCTTCGTCAGAGCGAGTTTTGGGAGTAGGGGGGAACTCAACTTCCAACGGTGAATCACTTCCGGCGTATAATTGCCCTTTTTCAACTTGAAGGAAAGAGCCCTGGCTCGTGGAAACGAAAACAATATTGTCAGCTTAACAATGAAAAGGAATTTCGACGGTAGTTGATTGAGGTTGGTAAAATGCTTGAAAGTTGCAGGAATCGCTCTGGATGGAAATCCCGGCGAGAGTCGACGAGTCGATGACGAATTGAGTCTGTGCGGCGGCTGTTTTGCATTCTAATCCTCCTTGCCACAGCGTCGAGAGCGCCCTTTTAATTGGAAAATTTTCGCCTATTCTTCTGATTCAACGAACGTTTGTTCAAGTGGCCCATCACAATGAAAAACTGAGCGAATTGAAACGAGCAGATGCAGTCGAGGCCTAACGGCGCAGACAATAGCTAATTCCTCTTTCAGAGAAGGAAAATGGAGGTATACCACCTGACTCCCATTGAAGGTACCCCAGTGGTCGTAGTCTAGTGGTCAATGGCGAAGATTCATATTCCTAGAAGACTACAGGGTATTGGATCTGAGCTTGGGATCGCTGAAATTTTACCTGAGTCAGCGACTCCCCAACATTTCGAAACCCCTCGTAACAAGTGGTGTTAGCAGTGGGGTGTAACAGCGAATACGTCCACCATTGTTATGTGAGAGCCTGTACCCAGTCAGCACAGTCCCTGCTTGGACTCCGCACGTCCTTACAAAACAAAGCGGGAAACCAGTGCGACAGTAAAAGTGGGAGTACAGGACTCCGCATGGGTAGATGGCGACAACAGTAACGGAGCAATCACTTTGGGACTGGTCTGAGTCATGTGCCAGTACATCGAGAGAAAATAAGTGGAGTAGCGCTTATTGGGAACTGCCCCCCACTGCCCAACAGGCTGGGACGTTTGCACTTGCGGAATTGCGTCAGTCCTTTCTGGGGGTATAGTTCAAAATCCAGGACCCCCCCATGTAGAAGTCACACTCATATGTCCTGTGGTCGTTGATCCGACGCCGAGTCCAGGAATGGGCTTAAAAAACCGACTCTGATTGCGAGGTGGTGTAGATGTCTTAATAGAGGGGCTTGGTTGCTAGCTAGACAAGGGCTTAGTAAGATAACTGTGCTTTCTCTTGTCTTTTGAAGAGCCAGGAGGAGGAGGTTTAGGTCTCTCTTTACTCTAGACTGTTGCTGTGAGTGAGAGTGAGACCCCCAGGGTTCGGGGCATCCAGTTTTGGCCGTCAGGTCCTCACACGTACTCAGTGCTGCTTGACCTTTGAGCGTGTGACATCCAAAATGGATCTCGGATTCACAGTCACCCTGCCCAGTCCTATATCCTCAGGCGAATCCTCTGATAAATGCCTCTACGTACCACATTCTCATCAGCATGTTTTCCAGAATCCGCTCTATTGGCTAATCCTTTCACCATACTGGGAGATACTTTCCTCAGACTTTAGATTAGCACGCTCTACTTCCTTCGCGTAGGATAGCTCCGTTCTAATTCCCTCAAATGTGCGACGGAGACCAGCTTCCAGGTCATCAAGGTGCTGTAATTTGGCCAGATTACTCTGCAGAAACTGTATTGGTTCATTTCGCGTGCGTGAAATTCCAGCCTGACCGCTCTGGGAGACAGATACCACTTTTAAAGTTTTGAGGATCCCAATCTGTGCAACCATGCTTCAGCTGAACCTGTATTTGATGTGCCACTGCCTTGGTATTGTGTGTCAGTTCCTTAGTGTAGTGGGTTTGATGGAGAGAACAGACGAGCGGGCTTGCAGCATAGGGTTGGTTGGCACTTGCAAGGGAACCAAGTGCTCATGGCACAAACTTCTACTTGAAAACCCGTTGCAGCAGGTCCCAGGGCAAAGTACGCCCCACTCCTCCCAGTGCCACTTATCCACACCCCACAGCCAGTGTCCTCCAGGGTTTCAGATCTATCTATGTGCACGGGACGGGGAAAGAAAGAGGAATAAGATGATGCTCCACGATATAACGGCCACCAGTTAAGGTACGACCCGAGCAACACACAGGTGGTGATACCTCGGAGAACGCCTGCTGACGCACCCAGCCCATCTCCTCAGCGCTTGCACCACATGCCAGGACACAGTGAATTCTGCTACCCTGATGTTACCAATCTTCACTCCCCGAGCTTACTACACCACCATACGGAGATCCATCCTGCCATAGTTGCTTCTCCTGGCTTGCCAAGTTAGAGAAATATCCCAGCTGCTAGATACTACCTGGACATCCAGGATCACTGCAGGCTGGTCCGGACTGACGAGGAAGATGTCAAGCCTGCATGCTTCTCCAAAGACAGCCCATTAGTCCGGCATCATTCATATACACACGAAGTCCGATTCACAACCAGGTTTTTTGAATTCAGTAGGCCTCAAAACGTAAATATCAGCCTATGACAGGATTACAATACAACAATGGGTAGGGAAAGTAATAAATTGAGGAGCATAAAAAGCCATCAACACAGGTGAATTGATGTAGAGCTTAGGGAAGTTGTGTGATGCGGTGCACCTTATATTTATGACTTGAAGCTGTGGCTAAAACAAGGAGGAAACGACGACGGGTTTTACGTAATAATACGTAATATTTTTCAAACGACGACTCCGCGAAATTAGTGTGTACTGCTTCGCTTATCCAAAAGAGTTGACAAACGCTATACAAATCAGGAAATAAAACGCAGTTTGACTGCGAGGTGCATCACCCTACCGAGCAGTGCTCGAACCGAGGATTAGTTTCTACTATTGATTTCTCATAAATTTCCTGAGGGAAAGGTTATAAGGGGATTGGCGAGAAGGAAGAACGACGAAAAATTTCCGCCGGGAAAATGCTGCCTTCAAACGCTTCGCCAGCGAACCTCCCCGCAAACGCTGGACATGACGCTAATGAAGATAGGAAGGTTTAACCCATCCCCGACGCACGTTTCGTGCCAATGGAGAGCGAGAGAGAGGGAGAGAGAGCTTCCCAATTAGGCGGACCCATCGAGAGAAAGTAGAAACATCGTTTGACAGGAACGACTGTGTTCCTGAGAAAAATGCGAAACGATGAGAGCGCAATTTTTGAAACATGTTTAGCGTGTTGTGGGGAGTAAGGGACAACCCAAGAGTGAAACAGGTATTTCGTACGACATGGCGTATCCTGCAATTTGTGTCTCTCTTAAAACTAATTTATTTAACACAATTTATACGAAGCTGGTGGAACGTTCTGCATAGCAAGTCCAAAATACAATCCAAGCTCCGAGTCCAAAAATATTTAAAAATTGGGTGTTATGAGCTGTGCAACTTCTAGCTTCATCTTGATATCATATAGCTAGAGCATTTGTTGGCGGGTGTATGACTCGGCAAGATACGAACCAGCATCAAAGTGACCCCTCCCAGCACAGCACCGGCGTCAAAGTGACCCCTCCCAGCTCAGCACTGGTCTGGGACTGTTTCTCACATTTCGTCAGGCCAGGTGTTATCTCCTCACCACTCTGTGAGACGCACTCCCACCGCAGCACTGGCGTCAAAGTGACCCCTCCCAGCACAGCACCGGCGCCAAAGTGACCCCTCGCAGCACAGCACCGGCGTCAAAGTGACCCCTCCCAGCACAGCTCCAGCATCAAAGTGACCCCTCCCAGCACAGCACCGGCGTCAAAGTGACCCCTCCCAGCACAGCTCCAGCATCAAAGTGACCCCTCCCAGCACAGCACCGGCGTCAAAGTGACCCCTCCCAGCTCAGCACTGGCATGGGATTGTTTCTCACATTTCGTCAGGCCAGGTGTTATCTCCTCAACACAGTCTGTGAGACGCACTGTCTCTCTTCCTTCCAGCAGCAGCACTGGAAGAAGGTGTGCTTCGCATCGTCGCATTCTGCCCCATAGTAGACGCACCTCACTTCTTGTCGCATCTAGACGCACCTGACTTTCCCTATGCAGTAAAGATACGCATGGAACAGGCCATTGCCCGTTAGTATCTGTGTGAGGTAATAGCCTACCTCACTGTGTCAACGCTCCAGCTGTAGCCATATCTCCCTGATGAGTTGTCTCATCCACCTTCCCCAGCTCACCACACAAAAATTCTTCTGCCTCGCTCTCAGGGTCCTCAGATGTTCCTCTCTGTTCACTGCTCTGCGTCCAGTACCTTTGCCTTTTCTTAACTATATTCTTCGACGCTCCCTTGCCAGGTTTTGCGCTGGAACGACTCCCACAACAACGAAAAACTCCTGGCTCAGAGATAGTCCTGTACAGGAAGGCCACCCTCAAGGCCCCACGCTTCTACACTGCTGCCATCTTCTTTCTGTACTTCTCAACATGGATCAGCCCGTGTCTCTGCGTCATACAGGAGGGTGGAACATGGCGACACCAAAAACCATTGTACTTGGCAACCATTGGTAACTCTTATCGCATAATTGCGACCTGCTTGTTTTACAGTTTCGAGATTTTGATAGCGCATCCCACCCCCACAACCTCACTTCAGTCGAAAATGTTTGAACCTTTGAGAAAATGTCACCCGATACATGATTGGCATCAGAAGTTTCATTAATCATAACTTTAGTTGGAGCAATGTAACTCTGGGGTCAAGACAACACCCATTTTGTTTTTGTTAACAATCTAGCGTATTTTTTCGGGATTTTACGGGCCAGGGTATCGGGCAGCAATACAATTAGGTGTACTGGCAACAGTTTTCTGGGTAGAGCTCTGTGCAGGGGCAGTGGGCATGGAGCACCTCTTGAGCAGGGATATACGTCTGACAGTCAGACTGCACTTACCCTCCTGCACTGGCTTACTTTACTAATCTCGTTGGGGCTGATGTGGAAATGCTTGACTGATCAGAAACATAGGCAATGGAGAACACGCGAAGACTGTGTTGGGTACCTGGTCATACAAGAACAGAAGGGAATAACGAGACCAATCTGCGCTTCTCTCAGTCGGACCTGAGCCCTTGTTAGGGACCACCAAGAGCCACTTTAAGGAGTCTGGCAGGTGGCAGAATTGCAGGGCTGTCCATTGGCGGGATGTGCCAAGCCAAAGGCAGTTAAGGTTAGTAGGAGGGACCCAGGGCAGTCAGGACAACGGGTTTCGTTATCGGGGAGCAATATTAAAAAGGTTGGCGAATTGATCTTTGAAGAATGCTCGTGGTGTTTTACAGGGGGTCGAGGCAATTGCGTAGCTTATCTCGTGCCAATGCGTAGCTTATGGTTGGTAAGTCAGAGGTACAGAGTGTAGATTCAGCGAAGCAGAGCAGGAGTCAGCGAAGCATGTACTGTGTACTTGTGAGAGGCTGGCTGGGGTGCGCCTCAGAGTCCTTGGGCTTTCTTCTCCACGTATCATGGCCCCCATCTCTACGCACTTACAGAGCTTACCTCACGCTCGTTTTTTCCGCCCCCTTCTCCGCGTGTCGTCAGAGCTCAAGTGCTTAGAGACGAGGAAATCCTGGAGCTTACCTCACGCTCGTTTCTTCCGCTTCCTTTTCCGGGTGTCGTAGTAGTCTAAGTGCTTAGAGAGAAGGCAATTGCAGAGCTTACCTCACGCCCGGTATTTCCGCCCCTTCACCACGTGTCGTTTATTTAACTCTCCAGGGAGCGAACAAGAGAGGCCCTTATTTGGAGAGAGAAAGTATACGGATGGTACCACCTGAATAAGATTGGTAAGTCAGAGGTACAGAGTTGTAGGTTCTGCAAAACGGAGTAGGAGTCAGCGGAGCATGTACCGTGTACATGACAGAGTCCTTGGGCTTCCTCAGGTGCAGTTGCAGGGATAGACCTCAAGATCTTCGGACGTCGTATCAAAGAACACTAGCTCCACTGGAAATGTGGATGGTACTGCGAGGACATGAGGTGGCTTATGTATTCCCCCACAATAGGCCCATTCGAGGCTGCCATGGGGGGGTCTATCCACAGTTGCATCAAATTTAAAATAAAATAAAAACGTACTCGAATAACTTCAATCCTACAACGTGTGTGCTCCTATTGCCCCAACCCGCGTCGTCCGAGCGACAGCTTTGTTGACAGCCTTTGATTATACGATCGTTCCCGCTAACGTAGACTTTTTTCGTTAGAAGAGTAGCCGGTCGAAATACTTCGAAAAAGTTTATAGATGCAAGTAGATTGAACTTGGAAAAGAAGGCTCATCGCAGGAATTGAGGTAAATACTTCTTGTTACTTTCCTCGGCCCTAAGTACTGCCCTCAGTTGAGAAATCAGTGAATAATACACCGGTTATCGGCCTGGAATTTTGGACATTTTGTTGCAATTGCGCCGTGTTTGGTATGGTTTCCTTGGTGTTTTTCGATGAGAGAGAGAGAGAGAGAGAGAGAGAGAGAGAGAGAGAGAGAGAGAGAGAGAGAGAGATTCGTAAATACAGCAAATTAATTACATTTAAGTAGAAAAAAATACAGTGAGTAATATTACTCAACTTTAGGCTAGGGCTGTTATGTTGGGTAAGAGTTGGAGATAATAAAAAACAAGTCCTTGAAGTATCTACGTAAATTGGAGAAAGACAAGTGTGCAATTTTAAAAAATAGGGAGGTGTGACGTACTTGGGGGATTCCTTTACAGAATTACCCGCGTACAGGACACGAGTGAAAGTCGTGTCAGGGGCCAAAAGACGAACAAGTTAAATATACTCAATTATACTCACTTGATGTAAATAAACAAAATAATGCCTCTCAAGTACTGGGAAATGAAGTTATAAACCAAATAGGACCCACATGAATTTAATCAGGAAAAAATAGAAATGAAATGAACTCCTTTTAGAATTAAACAAATAACCTATGCTCGGAATGTAGTAAATGACAATGAAGGGACAATGGGGAAAATGAAACACCAAGCTCTGATCGCTTACCTTCCTTCACACAATATAAAGAGTCTTTAAATACTTGATCACTGGCTTAAAAAATGGGGGTGATTCGTAAGCAATGTCGGTAGCTGTTATGAAGAGAAATGTGGCTCCTCCGCTAATATACACAGCGGCGAACTGCATGGGTGGCGGCAACAGTGTTGCCACCATCGGCAGTCCGCCGCAAACCATTACAGAGGGAAGGGAGGATTTTACAATAGATGCTTCTTAAGTACAAATGAAAGGAGATACATCCCTTCAAAATCATCCACGACTTATAGGAAATAGGTCTCAATTTGTGATTGAAGTACTTTATGGAGCGGGCTCCTCTTAGTCATTGCCAAACAAGGCCTTGGAAGGAGGACTGTTTCTAGTCTCGGGGGTCTACGTGGACGAGATTGTAGGTTAGCTGCGCTGCATTTTTCCAAGAGTTCAGAATCCGACTGGCGTGAAAGCGCAGAACCGAGATATCGCCGGGTAGCTAAAAGGATGAGGCGGGAGGAGTACCAATGGGTCCAGAAGTTGTGGAGGAGGTATCCGTATAGAGTGGCGACAGAGGTGCTGGAGGGTTCAGGGTCTGAGAAAGTTCCACTCAGGTATTAAAGTAATTGGGTTAGTTCCGCCAGTAGGTAAATTACTGAAGTTAACGTACTTGTTAGGTGAGTCTGTTCCCTCTGGCTGGTGAGATACGGTGGGCGAGCGCTTTCGATGTAAAGACATCATCGTCAGAACTGACTTAACGGCCAGACGATGATGTCTTTACACCGAAAGCGCTCGCCCACAGTATCTGACTAGCCAGAGGAGATGGACTCATGGACTCACCTGACAGGAACGTTAACTTTAGTAAAGTCAACCCATTCTTCGGGAGTTCGCAGCGTTTTGAGTGCCCCAAGCCACATCCACGAAGAGTGCGTGGCATCCGCTGCTCCCACTAGGGAATCCCTGGCCAGCGTTGTGTTATCCAGTTCTCCAAGACGAGGCACATAAGTGCCGTGTCGGCAACTCCATTTCCGCTGGACCTGATGGTTTCTCACACCCCAGATGTAATAAGGCCCTCAAAGGCTGTTAAGCTGCTGGTTCTCAACTTACTTCAGGGAAAAACCTTCTGTTGGATTGTTCTGTATTGTCGTCGTTCCCAAGTGAAAGCGTGTAATGGGCTGGGGTGTCGGCGGGTGGGAGAGTGCACACCGACTTCAGTGTCGTCTGTGGTCTTTCGGCGCTTCCAAAAAGTGCTGGCATCTCGTCTCTAGGTGGCTGGCGTCATTGTCATCTCGCGTACAGCCTCAGTAATTCTCTGTGTACGAATTGCTCAATAATGGTCAGGATACGAGCGCGAGCAGCACAATAAATGTCGATACTATAAGTTCTACCGCTTTCTGCCACTGTAAAGTGGCGTTTAACTTAGTTCAAACGAACTGAATGAAAAATACATCGAATTAGTGGCAGAAGCCTTGAAAACCACCGAATTCACGTATAGCTGAGGATCGTTGTGCGATGCGTCGCCCCTGATATTATCGATTCGCGTAGATCACAAACTCGCGAGAAATTGGGAGCTCGGCTCAACTCGCCCAAAATTTAATTATTTTACGCGAACGGCTTTGTTATCTGTGGCGTGGGGAGGTTTTAACGAGAGTTATGGCGCCGTTCTCGTTCTCTGCAGCCTCCTAGAGCGCAATAAACTGTAACTCTGGCGCAGTTTTTATCTCGCCTGCCGTTCCAACAAAGTGGTTTCTTAAGGGTTCCGGTAATTCGTTTGCGGCCGCCAGATAACGGCAACGTCACTTCTTGGCACGACGGTTTTTCTTCTTTTTTTTTTGAAACGGAGATTTTCTTACTTTACGAGCTTCAGAACTGTTTCTGAATGCACCGCGAAAAAAAAAGAATAAAAAATGGCGATGTTCGAGAGTCGAAGGAAATTGTGGGAAGAACATTTTCGCTTTTTAGGGGTGAAAATAGTTTCCTGATGAATAAGTCGCTTCCGCGCTTGAAACTTGTGGATTTTATGATCAACTTCAACAAATGATCGGCCGATAAGGTTCCCGTCGGGAGTTG
Source organism: Pachypeltis micranthus (assembly GCA_020466155.1). Lineage (NCBI taxonomy): Eukaryota > Metazoa > Arthropoda > Insecta > Hemiptera > Miridae > Pachypeltis > Pachypeltis micranthus. Next base: position 9,466,581 of record CM035780.1, read on the forward strand.
TCCTAAGGATCGCAGAAGAAATAAGTAACGACGACTGGCAAATCTAGTAAAAATGGTTGTTAAAAGTCGTAATTCTGGGATGTCTAGATTCTTGGGGAACGTCAGGTATTTCCAGCAAGAGTCCTCTTCGACTTCCACCCTTCAAGAAGTTCCTCGTCCGCGCCGTTGGAGCACCTGCTCGACGAACATGGAAATCCCACTCCGAGGAGTGCGGACTGCGGATCATAATGGCCACCACTGTGTCAGGGCTGTTGTCCCCGACGACGCAGCGTGTGAGACGCAGGCTCTTGTTCCTTCAGTGGCAACACTGAAAGGACAGCGTTCCGCGCCACTGTGGACGCACATCGCTCCTTGTGCCTTCGCTATGCAGTAAAGATACGCATAGAATAGGCCATGGCTCGTTAGCATCTGGGTGAGGTTATATCTCCCCTCGCCGTGTCGGCGCTCCAGCCATGGCTGTATCTCCCTAATGAGTCCATCTACACCACAGCGACAACAAAAACTGCTGGCTCACAGATGGTCTTGCATGTGGAGGGCACCCTCAGGGCCCCTCGCCTCTTCACCGCTGGCATCACATTCCTGTATTTCTCAAGGCGCAGAGCATCCTAGGCAAAATGGCATCAAATTGACCCTTCCCAACGCATTTAGCGTGGGACTGTTTCTCACCCAGCGTCAGGCTGGGCCGGAGATCCTGTTGGCACTTCTTCTCAATCTGTACGCCTTTTCCCTACGTCCCCCGCTTGGGAGGTTGAGGAAGGTTATTATCATCCAAACGCTCTGGAATTTTAATATGAGTAGGGGGGGGGGGGTACTCCTACTAAAGTTCACTCACCAGGAGGCTAGCGGGAGAAGGCTGGATGGGGGGGGAAAAAATGGCGTGTTATAACCTAATTGGTACAAAAGTGATGTTCAATTCAAACAATAGGATTTTTCTGTTGGGAGGGGGGGGGAGTACTCCTACTATAGTAAATTCGTTAGTGGGACGAGACTGTAAGGATGGGGGGGGGGAAAGGTCGTACTCTAACGTGACTGGTTAGTGGGAGGGGCAAACTGAAGGAGAGGTGGTCAACTTCCGGAAATTCGGGAAGGAGAAGGGGGTTAAAAAGGTCGTACTACAGTACGATTGATTAATAATTATGGCGGAGGGTGTAATGGGGCGGGGTGGAGGGGATAAAAAATTACGTGTTACAAGGTGATTGGTCGGGGGGCGTGGCTAAAAACCTCGTACTATAGTACGAGTCGTGGTTTTATTCCCCCACTCCAATGGGGCCAGAATCGGCCGGTTTCGCTCCCCCATTTCTTCCCTAATCATATTCCCCATTTACAGCCTTCCCCTTGATCGTCTGCACCACCATCTCGTCTTTTCATTTGGAACACCAGCTTGACAAAGACAGAAATCCTGCTCCAGCAGTCTACACTACTGTGTCAGGACCTATCTCGCACACACAGTGTGTGAGACGCAACCTCTCGTCCCTTCAGTGGCAGCACTGGAAGGAGGTGTGCTCTGCGTCGTCGCATTCTGCGCCTCGCAAGGTACACACGGAGTAGGCCATGGCACGTTAGCATCTGGTAGAGGTAATAGCTCTTCTCATCCTGTCAGGCAGAGGTGGTATGATGTTTCACACCAAATACACGAACTTGTGCTTCGTTATTATCTCAGCCTTGTGTCATTCCCCCTCCCCACCCACAATTTCCACCCAGGGTTGTCCATTCAAGGCTTATGTCGAAGTGCCATACCCATAGAGGGCGTAGGCGACCTCTCACATATACATGTGCTGTGTATCATTAACTGTTATACACAGGGATATGGGATCTACAGTTTACCGCCGGTTCCGAACGGCACTATTTTGAGAGGCTTACTAGGGAAGTATACTCGAGGTGGTTTGCCATTGCCTTCCACGAGGTGATGGCCGCAAATTGTTAGGTGTTACGCTCGGGAATCGAACCCGAGTATTTGGCATGGTAGGCTGATACACTAACCTCCACGCCACGGCCGCCACTGTTCAAGGCTTATAAGAAGCCAAAATAGCTACCCTGCACAAGGACGTTGTAAACTGCACACTCACGATAGATATTTCTTACCAACGACGTTTAGAGTTGATCGAACTCTACCAATCTCCGACAATCCCACATAGTGTGCCTGGCATTCCAATCCGCAGCTAGGATAGTGGGTGTGGTGGGACAGAGGAGGGACAGGATTGAGTTTTTGTCTAGTTTATTATTGGTGTGGTTATAAATTCCTAATATTCGGACGTGACGGTTATGAACGGAGCGAGGGATTCGCCGCGCAGATCTATAAAGCCCTTACTTATCCCTGATCTCTGACTCCCCTTACTCCCAATCCCTCCACTCCTTCCTAGCCCCAGGTATTAATTATCTCGTTTGATGCCGCTTCTGAGCCCCTTAAATGTTGGTAACTAGTACCCGATTTCGAAGACAGGAGTTTGAATCCCGTTTCCCATTTGCAGCAGCTTTGAGGAGTATTGTGGAATAGACAGGGCGTTCTGGGGGGATTTGCTTCATCATCATCAACGGTGATGCTAACTGGAACGGTTTAACTTGGAGAATTTTACGTAAATAGCATTCACCTGAAAGTCAAATATCGTTACTACTTTGCTCAGCTCAGAAAATCAGGTGTGAGGGAAGAAAAGCACTCAACTGTGATCAGGATCCTTGACTCAGAAAACCTGAATTTCAGTGTGCTTATTGAACGACACGGTCTGGTCACAAAACTCATGGCCTTTAATGATGTAACGATAATTACTCTGGCAAGTTCCTCACACTGCTTCCTTTTAGTCTCTGTTTTCTTGATTATTTTGAAGCTTAATTGTCAACGTTGGCTCCAAATTCCACAATTGGTTCGTTATTGTCTCATTGAAACAGTGTAAACTTTAACAAGGGTTTGGACAAACTGTTGACGTCTGTAGATAATGCTGAAATAGAGTAGGTACTGTCAGCCAGCTTCCCTCTACTAATCGCTCACTTGGTGCTGCCGCCAGATATACGAATATATCGAAAGCTACCAACTCCCCTTCGTTGCACTACTGCACCAAGAAGAAAAGTGCTGAAAATTATTCCGCAACAGTCTCTTGTACAGCTTGACGCAGTCTCACACCTTCGAGACCCATCCCATTCGATTCAGCATCGAAAAATACCAGTAAACCATACGAAACATGACCTGACTACAACTGAACGGCGAAAATGACTTATTGCGCTCTAGGCAATTGGCACAATGTTACGAGTCGAGCTAGCAGGTAGTTTTATTGAGACGAGAGGGAGTACAAATGATGAAACGATTACTTTTGCTGTATTGTCTCGCGAGTCCTTTCAATTGGTTGACTTCGGCTCACTATAATTAATGTTATTTCACTGCTTTCAGTCTAGACACAGTCATCCACCTCTTAGACTCGTTCGATTCGGCTCAACATCGAAAAATACCTAAAAAACGATACCAAACACGACGTGATTATGATCAAAATGCCATAATTGCGTTTTTGTTGATTTTAAAAGGGATATTTGTCAAAAGAACAGTTTTTCTTTAGATCACGTTAAGATCCGGAGGGGGAACGATTTGGAATCCCAATGCCCTGAAACGTTAAGTAACAAATTTTGTGAGGGGGTTGTAAAAAGGGCGCCCTCTCTACCTGTCCTTCACTGCTCTCCTCCACGAAGTACCTGCTGGAGAAAATGTTATCTACTCGTCGCTATTCTTGTCACTTGCGGGGTCCTGCCAACCCGGGAAAGTGTGTCCATAAGGCAGTCTCAGAGTCTGGGTAGTGATGTGACTTCGACGGAATGGCTGGAGTTGCTACCTGGCCTGAACGCTTTCACATCAAACAGATCTACCCGGCTGAAATGGATCGCATTTCAGGTCCCATGCGACCTGACTCCTTTTCCACCTTGGCAGACGGGGTAAGGCACTAATTCTCAGGGTGAAAGAAGCGTAGGGGCAGGGAGAAGGCCTTTGGAAATTCCTACACTGGGTCCTGCCACCTGCAATTTCTCACGCTGCTCAAGCCGCAGCAAATTTAAATGGTACCGTGAGAGGCTTCTGCCTGCGCTGCCACAGGCACAACGTCTTCTACTGGTGTAGGAATTGTGGGGTCGTGGAGTAGATGGAAAGCCCCCAGATTTGTTAGTAGTTTTGGCAGGGGAAGGGGATAAGGTCTTCGACCTGCATTGCTCACTTCAGCTGGAGGTAGATTTGCCTCATTATCCTTTGACATAGCCAGCCCAGCGTTTGAACGAGAAAGACTCTATTGTTCGCAGTCCTTCACAATTCAAACTATTCACGCAGTGGTGTAAAACGAGTTTTCCCTCTATTATAAACTGTGCTACAACGGGTGAGTTGTGGTCGGAGTTGGTCGATTGTTCAATGTCTGCCCCTACTCTTCCTGCGTTCGAGCTTAGGTTATTCTTTAAACCTTTTCCAGGAGTCATTTAATTTTTTGATTCTTAATTTTCGAAATTAACTAAACATTGATTTATAATCATACTTACATAATATACTTGCTATTCTACAGAACGAGGTTAGTATTTCGTTGTGCTGTGGATACGATGTGCTCAAAATTTAGTGTTTCGACCATAAACAATGTACAAGTGAATATTGTCTATATAAGTATATTTTTACCATCGTGGCTGACAAATCCTGTTATATGTATTTTACTGTTTAGGAAACAATGAGTCAGGCTCCTGAGCGTGTTCAGAGCGAGAGAAGGAGCTCCAAAAATTCGAATCAAAAAGAACGGCATTCTTCAAAAGATATTGACGTTGCTCCACAGGAAACTCCCAGCACGCGATTACCAGCGAAAACAGGTGAGCGAACAGTTCCTTTCGTGATCTGCGTGCCCTGTAAATTGTTTCTTTATGCGTTTAATGTTATAAATCTCACGAGAGTTGAGAGTTTTGAAGACTCTTTGGCATGAATCGCGAACCTTCTAGAAGTTCTCTCAGTTTTGTGTGTCTAAGTTATTCACGAATTCTAATATTAGGCCTTTTGTACATCGGGTACAAGTTTGCTCAACTAATAAGAGCCTCCGCTGTAGCGTTGCTGTCACTGCTCCGCCCGTTATGTCAGTACCACCTTTGGACACCTGGCAGTCAATGGAAAACCTTCGAACACCCCCCCCCCCTCTGACTGTCCCATATTTGGGATAAGCGCCAATGTCCTAATGCCCACAGGGCCTTCGAAGGAACGCCAGTTATTTCCTGCAAGAACCCTCTTTGATGTCCATCCTTGGAATAGTCGTACCAAAGACCGAAAATGATACCGTGATAGGGAGTTTCCTCGCCTGTGTGGCGTCACCTGCTGCGAGGGGTGTCTACTATGCCCACAACATAACGTGTGTTCGTTCAAGTTGCAGTGTCATGTGATGATCAGAGGGCTGCCCTCCTGTGGATCACCACGGCCTACAAGACTGTATCAACAGAAGCACTCCAGGTGATCACTGGTCAGTTACCAGTTGATTTGGCTGTTGAGTGCATGATTGACAAGTAGAGAGTGAAACGGGAGCTTCATCCGCTTTGCTGAACTCCGTGCGAATCTCACCGCAGAACAGAACTTGCCGCCATCGACGAACGGGCGTTAGAGAAAGGGCAAGCGAGATGGGAGTCCTCGTCAAAGGGACGTGACACGTATGAGTTCTTCCCCAACATCCGTGAACGTTTTTCAAGAAAATGGGTGTAGCCAGACCCCTGGACGAGCCAGTTCCTCACATGGGGACATGGGACGGCTCCATTTCTTTTCTCTCAAAGACTCTCCGTCATGCACGTCTTGCGCCTTCAGTGCAGGAAAGAAGAAACCACATGCTGCTTCACTGCAGTTTCTACAACAGTGAGCGACGGTTGTTGGGTGGGCAAACGAACTTAGCAGCATTGACTGCTGCAAAGCAAGCCTATAACCATTTTGCAGAGTTCACGAAGAAGGTGATGGCCAAGAAACGTGGTCATAGTTGATCTGTCCTTTGAGACTTGCCACCCAAGTAAGTATTTAGATCAGGTGGGAAACCAGATTAAGAACTCCTCCCAGATGGTACGGGATTCCTCAGGTGCTCACACACGGGCAGCAGCTCTCTACCAGGAGACTGGCTAACGACCAAATACTTGCCGTACCTCCGCTGGTCTGAGTTCGGAGGATGCTGGAGGCTGGCCTCTTGCATATTAGCGAAACTGCAACTTCCATGACTGCAGTTTACAATAATCGTTAAAGTTTTGAGAGAAAAAAGAGTTATCGGTGTTTTGATCACTATGTTCGTACCCTTTAGCTCTAATTTATAAACATCCCATCGCTAAGATCCAACTGCCGCAACATCGCAACTTCCACCACTGATATAACTCTCGTCGAGGGTTTAGGAACAGTCATCAAGGAAGGAAACAGACCTGTTATGTGATGATCCCAACTATGTACCTTGAGTCCTTCCTCTACATCGTCGGGACGTCACATATCGTGTGTTTGGAGTGCGTCACTCCCGCTGCCACTGTTTGATGCATTCTCCTGGCATAGTCTCTCAAAGTTCTCTTGACAAGCGATCGAGATGGCCCTATAGGTCCATCTACCTTGAGGCCGAGCACGCGATGAGGAACAGAATCGAGAGACCCTCGCAGTCCAAAGCTGAACCTTCGTCTAACGAAAGCGCGTCTTTTTTTCGCTGGAAGCACATTCAATTCCGAGAGATTCAACCAAATCAGTCACGCACAAAAGTCCCGGGGAAAATTATGACTTGAGGCGACGGGAAAATTTCCTTTCCAAAGCCTGGCGTTAAACTGATGTTCCGGCTGAGCAAAGGTGTTATTGCGGAGGGTGGGATGGTCGGCGGTCTTATCGCCGGTAAACATACGTGCGTGGGGAATCGACCTTACCGATTAGCGGCCAAGACGGCACGGCCCCCGGAGAACTTGGGCGCTCGCCAATTCGTCGCATAAAGCCCCCCCGAGAAATCCCAGCCAGTCAGCGACTATAACTTCGTAATTCCTGAAGTATGAGATGGATAAAAAACGTTCAGTTTCGTGTGGCACTTTTCAACATTCAGTACATAACTACTGAACTGGAAAGGAAAGTACTGAACTCGACAAACCGTTAAAAAGTTGAGTTCAATTTGAGAGGAATTGGAGTGATTGTCCTAAATTGGCGTTTTTCTGCCTCAGTAGCCTTTGAAACGATGGAAAGCTCACCTGTTTTTTGTTTTCAACCGATTACGTACCTCTTCTTGCTATTTCTCACTGCTTAGGACATTAAGAACGAGCGATTGTGCGGGTGTGTTCGTGGAGGTCGTGGACGCGGCTCCTAGCTATCTGCGCGATGTGGCGGTACCTTGGAATCGAATTTCTCGATAATAACTCGTTTGCCAGAACGTGCATGAATCTTGGTGACTATCTTTGGAAAGTTGCCAAGGCACCGCTTAAGGCCATAGCTGAAGCTGCGTCTCCTTGGTCGTACTTCGTCCCAAATCTGACATACGAGCTGGTTTTTGGGAGGTTGAGCCTCCGAAGGTCGTGATAGAATGGTGCATTCCCCCATTCCTCTGGTTCTATTTAGAGGAGTCAGGAAGCCTTTGGAGTTTGCAGTTCCTCTGCATGGTTCAGCCGACAAACGAAAATTCAGAGCCTTCACAGGGCATACATGGAAGAGATTACTAGTCTTTTCACGCCATGGCGTCACAGCCTTCAGAGATGAGGTCTATGAGAGGACTGTAACGTTTTGGTTGCTCGCTGTCGTGCCTGTGTTAACCAGTTCGAGTCGCTGAACCATGTAATGGAGGGGTGTCCGTCTAGTCAAATATAAAATATCTGGTGCGTTGCAACACACAACTTTCCTTAGCTCTACGTCAATTCATATGTACATGACCTTTGAACTTGGTCAAACAACACGTCACAGCTGCGAGAAACGGTAGCGCCTACAGTTCTGGAATTTATTGTGCTGCTCGTACTCATTCCAGGACCTTTATTGAGCAATTGGTACACAGATAATTAATGAGGCTGTAAACACGAATTTTTTGAAGTGGACAGTAATCACTTTTGTGGAGTTATTGGGTAAAAATGTTTAGAACTGGTAGTACGAAACGGGCGTAGTTGAAATTCAGGAATTTCTGGAGTGAGCCCCATGTATCTCATGAGCGTTTTTAAACACCCACCCTTTAGGTATTGGATTGGACTACAATACCAATTTTTTTTAGCATTCTACTAACATTCCAGCGGACTTTATAAGGAAAAAACTGCGCTAAAAACGCTTTTGGTCGAAAATGTTGATAATTTATTGTGCTGCTCTCGTCATTTTCCCATAAATGGGAATTTTATGGTATCATTGCCTTATTGAGAGCTATCAATATAAAAAATTTAATCAAAATCGTTAGAGCCATTTTTGAGAAACAAAATTTGGTGTTTTGATCACTATGATAACTATAGTTAACTTTCGGTGGATTTTGCCCATACCCTTAATTTGGCGTCCCATGGTAACCTGTAGGCTAGACATCAAGTTTCAGCTGATTTGGTACGGTTGCTTTATCTATAAGCCGCGCTAAAATCGATTTCGTCGAAAATTTTGATAATTTATTGTGCTGCTCTCGTCATTTTCCCACGAATGGGAATTTTATGGTATAATTCCCTTGTTGAGAGCTATCAATATAAAAAATTTAATCAAAACCGTTAGAGCCGTTTTTGAGAAAAAAAATATTAAGTGTTTTGATCACTATGATAACTATAGTTAAATTTCGGTGGATTTGGTTCATACCCTTATTTTGGCGTTCCATGGTGACCTGCGGGCGAGATATGAAGTTTGAGGTGATTTGGTACGGTGGTTTTCTCTAAAAATCGTTCACAGACACACATACACACAGACCATTTTCCCAAATAGTGTTTTTCGGACTCAGGAGGGTCTGAAACGTAAAGATCTGAAGAAAACTCAAAATTTTTTTTTCAGCCGATTACATAACTTTCCTTTCTACTTCGTAGAGCAAGGAAAGTAAAAACGTGTACGCATACTCAAAAATGAAAATAAGAGGGCTCCTCCCCTTTCAAAATCTCCTCCCTAAAAACCCACGAAAAAATGTGGTAGTAGTGAAGGAGGGGCTGGTGCCTCCAACCCTAACACAATGGATGCGCTAAAGACATCCGCCTTGCTAAGGATCACGAAGCGCTAAGCGTCCTTGACATCCAGACTGCAGTAAGGGGTGGCGCCGTCATCGTGACGGAAACTCCAGAAATTGCCAAGGCGCTTACGAGCCACATTGCCATTAAGAAGGAGTTGAAACTACACGCATCCCCCTCCAGCTGTTGTACGACGTGCGGACCGACTCACTGAAAGAAGACCTGGCCCAACAGGTTGTTGAGCACAATCTTCCCGCTCGACGACAGGTCCCTCTTCACAAAAAAGCGGGGCAGACAGAAGGATTGGGTAATCGAGGTGTCGCCCAGCACATATAAATAAACCCAGAGGGGGCAAGACCCTCCAAATAACCTGGCAGCAGTACGCCATCTGCAAATACCAAGCCCCCACGCAGTCCTACAAATACAAGCGCTATGGCACCTGGCACTAGTACCCTGTACGAGACCTGTGGTTTGCGCCTGGTGTGTTACGCCACGTCTTAGCGAGGAGTGCAAGCTTTAGGCTCCCCTCTAGTGTTACAATTGCGTAGAACGAAAATGGCAACAGGTCTCGCGCTCTACCATTCGTCAGCGAGCAATTGCCCTCCAGAAGCCACCAGTAGACTATGAATAGGCTAAAAACAGTTCGAGCCCTTCAGTACAACACAAATAAGAGTTCCTTGGTTATGGCTGAGTTGCTGCGAAGACTGCAGTAAGCGGTGGAACCGTACATAGGTTCCAAAACCCTTGGCCTGGGGTCGCAGGCATGAATGATCGCTGGTCCATAGTCATGCTCGCACTCACCCATCTGAACAGTCCTTGGCCGCTGTGCTCATTCGAACTGGAGACTTTGAGCTGGTTGTAACATCATTTTGCAGGCCATTCGGCGCACCAGTAGTCCTATATACTGATCAAGCAGTCTCCATAATGATGCGCCAGGGGAAAACCAGGGCGGGCAGGTATGGGGGAACATGCTCCTCAATTTGGGATGGTAGGTGCATCAAATCTTTCTCTTCGTCCCGTGTTAAGAGTGGGAACGCCTCATCCTCTAACCCGTCCCTTAAGACCGTCACTAATTTGAGCGTCTTAATTACTCCTCCCATCAAATTCTTTCGTACTTCGCGTTGATTTCGCGTAAAACCCGAAAAAAAGAAGTCTGGAGCGAAAGCCATTAACCTTAAGTCACGGTTGACGGACTAAAATCAGAGTCTCTTTGATAAGCTAATTACAACTTGAACTCTTCCGACGAAATTATTAAAACCTGGTTTGTTGCTCCTTCAGAGAGTAACTAACTCTTCAATAATTCGTTGCGGGCGGCATTCATCATGCATTAATTTTCGAATCTTGACGAATACCTCTTTTTTACGAATTGAGAACTTTGCCGGAGGAGTCACTCCAATCTAGAATAACATAAATAAAACGTTAAACCTTTCGGTTTCTGCCAGTTTCATCAGATTATAATTAAACGCGGAATTCGTTCATTTATTTTCATCTGAGCGACGTCGTAGCTCTCATTAACGTGCTCATTAACTTTCAATTTTAGGTCGATTCCTTCCGAAAATGCATAACGTAGAACTTCACTAGGAATTAGCGCGGAATGGAATTTAATGCTGAGATTTACACAAAATGCCCACTTCAACTTTCTTGACGCAATTGCGACGTCCTACAAAATTATCGGTGGTGTTCTGTTCTTTCTTTTTTTTGGGCTAACTTGAGAAGCTTGAACCGCTGGCCGACACAGAAAAGGTACACTGCGTATTTTAGAAAACGACAAAAAAAAATTAAAGCCACTCCCTACGCATTGCAAGGCAGTCGGGGAGAAATGAGCGAGGGGAACGGGTTTTGACAGGTCTGGCTCAATTGGAGTGGGGGAAGAAAACCACACCTCACGAGGTTTTTGGCCACGCCCCTCAACCAACCACGTTGTAGTACGTACTTTAATCCCCCACCCACCCAGCCCCCTCTCCGCCATAATTACTAACCAATCGTGCTGTAGTACAGGTTTGTTTATCACGATCCCTCCACCAAATAACAGAAGTTGTCCACCTTTCCTTCTATCCTTCCCACCCGCCAACCAATGACGTTATAGTACGTTACTTTACTCTTCGCGCCTCCACGCACAAACCTGCTCATTAGTAGGAGTACCTCACCCCCCAAACTGAGATTCCCGAGCGTTCAGATGTCGCCACTTTTGTTTAAAAATTTCCTTCCCTGGGATCGAACACAGTAGCTGACGTACTACAGTTGGACGCTCTATCCACTAGGCTACGAATGAATCGTTAAATAATAGTGTAAACTTGTGGTATTACAACGCCAAGAGGGGCAGACATGACATTATTGTTGTGGGGCGCTACATATATGTGGTGTTCACATGATTGTTCAAGGACAGCTGCCTCAAGCTACTGCAAAGTATTTTCGTAGTTGTTTAATAACTGAGAGGTTTCAAAGTATGATGCAATAGCACTACGTGATTGCATAGCCCCAGAAGTTCTATTCTCAGAATTTAATAATAGGCATTGTCCCACAAATTATCTCTAAACTTGTTTCGACATATTAGTTGGATAGGAATTCACTGCCTCAGGCTACCACAACGTGATCACAGCCCCAACTCTATATAAACTGAGAGGATTCTTCCGCCACTGAAGTTCTCGTTTGAACCTTGCATGAGATTAACTTTTAACATGAGTGAATTCAGTGCTATTAACGGTAATTTAATGACAGTGTCGCTCGATAAAATTGCTCTCTTGCGTGCGTCGTTGTAAAGGTGGCAGGCGAAGAGGATGTGCGACGCACTCTCCACGGCCTCTCCACAGAGAAGTCGCTGAAGGGGCAGTGGCCGAAGAAGTGCAGCCGCTCGTTGAAGGCTCCGTGGCCCAAGAACAGCTGCACTTCCGCGAATGTTGGCAGCCACCAGCCCATCTGTCCCCGCTTTAGGACCCCCGTCCCATCGCGCCTGCCACTCATCAATGAGAGCCTCCTGTGCGAGATTGAGTCTTCGCTCCATGGAACTCTCCTGCTCTAGCGAGGGGATGAGGGTCTGTAATGGCCCGCGGTACTCAGCAGTGCAGTCCCGTTTGATGCAGGACCAGAGCACCGCGTGGTCAAGGACTAAACCGTGGTGGTGGGGGGAGGGCACGCCAGCAAGTATTTGTAGGGCCAGGTGGGACGTGGTGCGGCATGGCGGCAGGACTGCTAGCAGGATGCCCTGCTGGGCTGTTAGGGCCAGCTGCCGGTTGCAGTGTTTTGGCGCCACCCACTACGAGACCTCTTACCGCCTTTTTACTCTAATCACTATCTCTTTATTAGGATTATTATTATTCGCCGGTTAAGCTGCTATCATCAACCGCCTGTTCTTTTTCTACCACTATTGCATCAACACGTTTACTGCGTGTTTTTTTTTTTTTTGTACACGAGCCCTTCCTCCGTGCAAACCCAAACACTTTCATTACAAATAAATAGATAACACTCAAAGTTTCTACACAGTCAAACACCATTCATACCGTGTGGTTGAGCTGGGTGAAAAACACCATCCAGCCTCGAACTCACCCTCCTCTGTACTCGACATGCAGAGCGTTCTTACATTGGTGGTCCTGAGAATCCAAGGAGGGAATGGGACGGGGAACACTAGGCCTGAGTTACTCACATACTCATCTCTTGTCATGATTTCGTTCCCTCCCGGCAGTAAGGCGAAGGCTAAAGGCTCGTTACACGCTCTAAGGACGATTTGAACGAAATTAAACAATAGTTTTACATCCAACAGGTCGTTAGATTTATGGATGTTGCTTCGTGTTTATCAAGTTCGTTGACGAAACTCTCCATTTCTCGAACCCACTCCCAGTGTCGTCATTGACTCAAGAACGACCCTCTCCGGCACTCGGCAAATTTTATTCGCCGCTCCCTTTACGTTCCGACCAGAGTGAGTCTTAATTATGTAGATCCCGTCGGGATACACATCGTCGACTTCCGGAGGAATTTCATAATCGTAAATTCATGGCTCCGGAGGAGGCTGACACGTCCGAGAGCTTCAATGAGCAACTTACGGTTCGAACGGAATTTCTTTCATCTAAATCCGCGTGCCGGAATTCTTTCTTTTTTTTCATATGAATTCTCTCGCGGAGTCGACGACTTTTGCCACCCTTCGACGATCCTAGTTGACGTTGGCGGTATTTCGAAGCTGAAGTTGGTGTTGCACGGGTTCCTGTTACCACTACAGTAGAGACTATTTTATGCACGCCACGGATATAACGGATTGTACTTGTCCTCTCCGCTAAGCGCTAAGGCAAGGCGAAGTATGTCAAGAGTATGTAGTTTCAATTAGCTACAAACCCACCGCAGCCCAGACCAAGACTGCGAAACGTCCCTCTGATTTACCTGAAAAAACCGTTAATGCCGTCACTTGTGATGTGTTTAGTGGTTTACTTCTATAGTAGTTCGTGTCCGGGCTCAGTATACTTAGTCAGACAAGAACTCACTAAACTTACCTCGGATATCTAATAAATAACTCTTCTTGAGGAGAAAATAAGGAAACGAAATTAAGAACATAAGACCACTTTGAATTTAATTGAATAAATAGAAATGAAATTAATGAATCGAACTCCTTTCAATATATAATCAAAGCAACCTGCTCAGATCGTGATTAAAGACAATATCGGGACAAGGGGTTAATAAGCGGGGATTTGTGCGCCATTATCCTACTATATTCAAGCGAGTGAGGAAAACAACGTATTTGGAATCTCTGGCTGATATCTCGATTAGTGCATCGTACGGCGTGTGAAGTATCAGAATGAAAAATGGAGTTCAACACATTGAGGATAAGCCGCTTGCCCATCTCAGCGCTTCCCTGCCAAAACGGTGGAAGGAGAGCCGGCAGAATCAGAGGCTATCCTTGTCACAGACAAGACAGCCCGTAACATGTTCGCAATCTAGCGCGCCCGAGTGGCGGGTGGTAGGCCAGACTGGCTACAAGAGGAGTCAGTCGATTTGTCAAAGCCGCTCCCGAGGTTCACCGCATTTTGACCGTCTCGATATCCGATGCTTTCCTCGCCCGGAAAAATTGTTTCTTTTGAAGGCAAGTACGCACCAAACCATTCAATTCCTTTCGCCATTTTGATTTATTTTTCAGTAGCAAGATTTTCAGTTTCCTTTTCTACTTCGACTAATTTTATCACATCATACTATTTTATTATGTTTTCCTAAACTTTCTACCTCTTGTTATCCTGTTCTCTTCCCCTTTTGGTTTATTATTCATTCTGAATAATAACCCTATGTTTTCGTTCAGGAAAAATTTTTTACAACCCCCCCTCAAAATTTGATACTTTACGTTTCAAGACATGGGGATTCCAAATCTGCGCCATCCCCCTTCCGCCGTCCGGGCCGTTTTGTGCCATTAACGTGGTCTAAAAAATCTGTTCTTTCGCACAAAAATCCCATTTGGTATCTAGTTGTGCCCGCCATCTCGGCAATACGATCGGACGAAGCCCATGGTTGTTATGGACAAAAAATGGTTTAAAAATTAATAAAACGCAGTAAAATTCGCAAATACGCCGTGTTTCGTAACTTTTTCACGGTATTTTTACATCCTGGGTCGGATGGAATGAGTATCAGACGTGTACAACTGCGTATAGTGAAATTACAGTAATTATAGTGAGCCAAAGTCAATTAATTGAAAGAACTCGCGGGAACTACAGCGGAAATCAACGTTTCGTCGTCAGTAGTCCCTCCCTCCCTCCTGTCTCATCAGAACCACCCGCCCGTTCGACTCGCAACGTCGTGCCAATTGCCTACAGACACCTACGGGCACCTGGCGTCGGGGGAATATTTAGTTTCTGTAGTTCCATTGTAGTCAGGTCATGTTTCGTATGGTTTACTAGTATTTTTCGATGCTGAATCGGTCTCGGAGCAGTAATACTAGGTCAAGCTGTTGATGAGAATAATAAACCGTTGTATAATAATTTGCAGGGTTTTTAAATATCACCGCGACAAGGCGATAAAATATTAATTTGTGACGTCGTTGGGGGTACGCCGATAGCGACAGTCACATCCTTCACACAGTACAAACGGAAGTATTTGAGGATCACTGAATAGATGCCTCATACCCGTTCCACGTCCATCATTTTTATATTTCCAAAACGTACAATCTACTTTAATGTATTACAAAGTATTAATTTGCTGCAAAAAATCCCTCATGGCATTTGTTGAAAATTAATTTTACGTATTACATAGCGCGTGTTCAATATTTAGCCCTTTCTGAAGTCCAAATTAACCGAGAAGTTGTTGGTACTACGTGACAAATGACGCGCTTCAACTTTTTACAGGAGCCAGCTCTGCCCACAAATGGGCTCATCCGTCCCAAAGGAACCTCAGCATTCTCGACGAGCCTTCGACGCGATCGAAAATTCAAAGAGATTTGAAAAAAGGGGAATCGTCGACCCGTTTGGACGAGTCAAATCGCGTCGACTCGACCAAAATCGCGGCTTCGGCTCCGAGTCAGTCTCTTCAACAGAAGACTCTCGACGTCGCTCCGGAAAAAGACGCGGGTTTGACTGGAACGAGCGCGACAGGGCATCATCTTCCTTTGAGAAGTCAGAGCGTGAGCATAGCCCAGCCGAAGGAAGAGCGAGGGAGGGTTAAAAAGGATAGATCCGTTTCTCCTTCGAGCAAAGGGGTAAGTTGAAGACGTTTCATTCCTCGGCGGTCGCATTAATCTGTTTTGGCGGGACAATAAATGCCGAACGAGGAACAAGGGAGTGTGGCGAGGGTTTCAGGGAATTCCAACGTTTGGGTTGTTCCGGGGGCGCTTTTAATTGCTAAAGTAAGAAGGACGGCGCTTGACTTATTTCACCCCCGGTATTACTCTCTGCGATCCCAAGGGAAAAGGAAAACGATGTAATCTATCAACGAAAAATGTGGTACAAAGCATCACACAACTTTTCCCACCACTCAGTAAATTGTGCTCTATACGGGCAAGCATTGAACCTTCGTTCCACTCAATCTACGAACTAATGGCCAGAAAGATTAATTAATACGGAAATTAGGGACAAACTCATACGTGCCCTGTCCCTTTTGACAGGGTTCATATCTCAAACTTCCCTTTACTCTGGTTGAGAGTAGAGGTCTATGTGGACTTTGGTCATGAGCGAGAGACCCTTTTTACTCTCCACTTGTCCACCCTGCACTCAACAGTCAAGTCAACTGGTAACTGACCAGCGATCACTTGTGGTACCAGTACACTATCGCTGAGGCGCCTCGCTGGGATGTTTGGCGAGGCTTTATCCGACGACGAGGACCCATGAGATTGTACAGCGTGGTTACAAAGTACACTCTCGTCTAGGAGGCTCGTGCCTATTTCGCTGCCGGTGCATGTTGCTCCTCCATATACTGAAAAGCGAACCATACTGGTTTGTACATGTCATCCACGCCAGATCCAGATCGTATTGATGCCTTCTTTTTCCTAAGGTGTCCTCGAAATGTTGCCATTAAAGAGTCCTTTTTATTCTTCAACTCCGCAACTGGTCGGTTTAAATCGGTACTCAAAACGGCATCAGGCATCATGTAGTTTTCGTTTGTCCTTATGATGTTCACGTGTAGGATCCCATAGAATAACCACTGCATGATAAGCTTGAGACAGAGTGCAGACGAGAGTGTACAGGGGTGTCTCCAGCTCGGCTCTCGGGTGATCTCGGGGTCGCTCAACCCCTTTGACTCGTGCCAAAAACTGCTCCCAGACTGAGCGCAGACTAGGCTGAGACATGGCCTCCCGAGGCAGAGCGAGACATGACGAGCAAACGGTGTACACTCTTGCCCTCGCCTGCTCTCGTCTTGTCTCGGCGAGAGTGTACTGGTAACATTGGAGTGTCAACAGATACTCTCTTACAGGCCTTGGTGATACAGAGGAGCGCAGCTCTCTCTCCCGGATTGTTCCAGCTCTTTTGTCTGACCGAGTTCGCTACCTTAGACAATGGGTCAGTACCCAATCAGGCCAAAGTAAATGTCTTCGTACATAAGGATTGTGTCACTGTAACACATAGGCCATTAGGCCTTGCTATTGCTTGTAATGAGACATACCTTGCGAGGTACTGCAAGTGATGGTGCCTGAAACGCCACCTCGTTAATTTGGTGGGGTTAATTCGGTTAAACAGCCTAGATTGGTATCGTGAACTCTTATCTCATTTAACCATCTGATGCCTTAATTACATGTGGGCATAAGTGGACCTAAATGGGCATAGGTTTTCATACTTTTGCCTTTGCTTTTGCTTTAGCTTTGCTTGGCTTTAGCTTCGCTTTCCTTGGCTGTAGCTTTCCTTTAGATTTGGATTGCTTTGTATTAGCTTTGCTAGACATGCTTTTGCTTTAGCATTGGATTTGGCATTAGCTTGCTTGCTCTAGCTTGACATTGCTAGCTTTGTTAGCTTTAGCTTAATCTTTACTTATACCTTTGCCATTGTCTTTGCCTCTCCCTTGCCACATGCCTTTGCTTCCACATTAGCTAATAGCTGTAGCTTTCACTTCTGCATTTGCTCTTGCTTTAGATTTAGCATTACCTTGCTTTAGCTTCGCATTGCTAACTTTTTTAGCTTTAGCTGTAAACTTACCTTTACCTATACCTTTTCCATTGTCCTTGCCTCGTGGCTTTGCTTTATCTTTACATGTAGCTGTAGCTTTCACTTTAGCTTTAGATTAAGCTTTGCTTTGCTAGCTTTGCCTTGAATCAACTATGTTAGCTTAGCTTTAGCTTTAGCTCTTCATTTAGCTATGATTAAGCAAGCTGACGCTTGCTCTAGTTTGGCATTGCTAGCTTTGATAGCTTTAGCAGTAGACTTAGCTTTAGCTTTATCTTTACCTATACCTTTGCCATTATCTTTGCCTCTCCCTTGCCCCATGACTATACTTTCCCATTAGCTGTAGGTGTAGCTTTTGCTTTTGCTTTAGATTTAGCTTCGCTTTGCTAGCTTTGCTTTGAATTAACTTTGTTGGCTTAGCTTTAGCTTCAGCACTTCATTTAACAATATATTAAGCATTAGCTTGCTCTAGCTTTAGCACTTCATTTAACTATATATTAATCATTAGCTTGCTATAGCTTTAGCACTTCATTTAACTATATATTAAGCATTAGCTTGCTCTAGCTTTAGCACTTCATTTAACTATATATTAAGCATTAGCTTGCTCTAGCTTTAGCACTTCATTTAACTATATATTAAGCATTAGCTTGCTCTAGCTTTAGCACTTCATTTAACTATATATTAAGCATAAGCTTGCTCTAGCTTTAGCACTTCATTTAACTATATATTAAGCATTAGTTTGCTCTAGCTTGGCATTGCTACCTTTGTTAGCTTAAGCTCTAGCTTCGTCTTCAACTTTTGCTTCAGATTTAGCTTTACTTAGATTAACTTTGTTAGCTTGCTCTAGCTGTAGCACTTCATTTAACTATATATTAAGCATTTAGCTTTGCTTTGCTGGCTTTGCTTTAGATTAACTTTGTTAGCTTATTTTAGCTTTAGCTGTAGCCCTTTCTTTAGCTTTAGGTTAAGCAGTAGCTTGCTTTCTTAAGCCTCACTTTGCTAGCCTAGTTAGTTTTAACATGAGCATGTTGCTCTGTTAACATTAGCTTTATCTTTACCTATACCTTTGCCATTGTCCTTGCCTGATGCCTTTGGTTTAGGTGTAGCTTTCATTTTTGTGTTTGTTTAGCTTTAGATTTAGCATCGTTCTGCTAGCTTTGCTTTGAATTAACTTTGTTAGCTTAGCTTTAGCTTTAGCACTTAATTCAGCTATATATTAAGCATTAGCTTGCTCTAGCTTAGCTTTAGCACTTCATTTAACTATATATTAAGCATTAGCTTGCTTTACCTTGGCATTGCTACCTTTGTTAGTGTCAGCTGCAGTTACAACTTCAACTTTTGCTTTAGATTTAGATTTGCTTTGCTGGCTTTGCTTTAGATTAACTTTGTTAGCTTATTTTAGCTTTAGCTGTAGCCCTTCCTTTAGGTTAAGCACTTCAGAAGAGAAGAACTTCACTTTAACAGCCTAGGTAGCTTAGTTAGCTTTAGCATGAGCATGTTTTAGCGTTGCTATGCTAGCTTTAGCTATTGTTGTTTATTTACTGTTGCTTTTGCTTTGATTTGCTAGCTTTGTGTTAACTTTGCTTTAGGTTTTGCATTAGCTTGCTTGCTCCACCTTTGCAATGCTAGCTTTGCTTTATGTATAGTTTTGTTAGGTGTAGCTTTAGCTTTTACTTTTACTTTAACTTCTAGAGGAAAGATTTTTAATGGTTAACAGCGTAATTTAGTGCTAAGAGTAGTTAGAAATTAGCACTAAAAAAGGTATGGTGAACGTTAGTAGTCCAAGTCAGTCACACAAATCAACGCGTAACGAAACTCGAAATCACCGGGATACTAACATGCCTCGTTCCAAACCACCTGAAAACTAGGCCGAAGCCTATTTAGCGGCAGCCTTTTGAAAGAAGCCCTATCTCGCCTCCAACTAGACCCCTTTGCCATCGCCCTGCCATCGGTTCGAAGTGACCCCGTTGCTGTTACACACAGACGTGACGCCCGATCAAACGTGCCCAGGGAGGAAAAAAAAAAGAAACAATTGAAACTCCGTAGGTCGGTCGGTCAATATTAGTCTCCTACGCGTGAGAAGATTGAAGCGCCGGTCCCCTTTTATTTTCTCGTGAAAATCGCCAGTTGGATACCATGTGGTGGATGATGAGGAGGGTGTAGAGGGGGGAAGGTAAGACAACTGGAATGAAATTAAATATCTCCGGTGAAACAGCATCATTCAACACGTAAATAATTACTAC
This sequence comes from Pachypeltis micranthus, assembly GCA_020466155.1. Taxonomy (NCBI): domain Eukaryota; kingdom Metazoa; phylum Arthropoda; class Insecta; order Hemiptera; family Miridae; genus Pachypeltis; species Pachypeltis micranthus. The sequence goes on from CM035780.1 coordinate 9,486,460, forward strand.
ACACTCCGGACAAATTCAACTATACTCGGTATACCAACCTCATTCTTCCTACGACCCAAAGGGTATTGTAATTGGTCGCACATAATAGCGAATTTCCTCATCCCCTGTTAATTAAACGCCGCATCGACAGGTTTGTTCCCTTGCCACATAACAAAATACAGTTACTAGTAAGGTGAACGATGTCAACTCAAATCACTATACAGGTTGGGAAGAATGGGAAAATCGTTTGTTCAGTCCCGGAGCTCTGATCGACGAAGAGTTACGTAAATGAGTGAGAGGAAAAAATCGATTCGTAGAAGACACTCTACGAACATGATACAATTCCGATTGGTATCAAATCTAAAAAGATAACGATTCAAAAAACGTGCTTTTAGAATATTTCAATAGTTATTTCAGAGGAACATTTATGGAAAATATTCTATTTACGTTGACGGTCTGACGTTGAGCCCTTTTATCGAACATTTGGTACACAGACAATTAATGAGGCTGTAAACCTTAATTTTTTTAAGAAGGATAGTAATCACTTTTGCAGAGTTATTGGGTAAACACTTTTAGAACTGGTAGTAAGCGAAACTGCGGTAGTTGAAATTCGGGAATTTCTGTAGCAAGCCCCATGCATCTTATGAGCGTTTTTAAACACTCAATCTTTAGGTATTGGGTTGGACTACAATACTAATTTATTTTAACATTCTACAAAAATTCCAACGGAGTTTATATGGAAAAAACTGCGCTAAAAACGCTTTTGGTCGGAAATTTTGATAATTTATTGTGCTGCTCACGTCATTTTCCCACAAATGGGAATTTTATGGTATAATTATCTTATTAAGAGCTATCTATATAAAAAATTTAATCAAAATCGTTAGAGCGGTTTTTGAGAAAAAAAATTTGGTGTTTTGATCACTATGATAACTATAGTTAACTTTCGGTGGATGTTGCCCATACTCTTATTTTTGCGTCCCATGGTAACCTGTAGGCTAGATATCAAGTTTCAACTGATTTGGTACGGTTGTTTTCTCTGGAAACCGCGCTAAAATCGATTTCGTCGAAAGTTTTGGTAATTTATTGTGCTGCTCTCGTCATTTTCCCACGAATGAGAATTTCATGGTATAGTTGCCATATTTGGAGCTACCAATGTGAAAAAGTTAATCAAAATCGTTAGAGCTGTTTTTGAGAAAAAAAATATTTGGTGTTTTGATCACCATGATAACTATGATTAGCTTTCGGTGGATTTTGTTCATACCCTTATTTTGGCGTCCCATGGTAACTTGCGGGCGAGATATGAAGTTTGAGCTGATTTGGTACGGTGGTTCTCTCTAAAAATCGTTCACAGACCATTTTCCCAAATAGTGTTTTTCGGACTCAGGAGGGTCTGAAACGTAAAGATCTGAAGAAAACTCAAAATTGTTTTTCAGCCGATTACATAACTTTCCTTTCTACTTTGTAGAGCCAAGGAAAGAAAAAAACAAATTTTTCATCTCTTACTATGGTTTCATAGTAGATTTACACGACTCGTTCAGGAAGAATAGCGTTTTCTTGTGTTTTGAACTTACATATTATCGCCCCAACGTTGCCTGAATTTCATATAATATATCTGAGTAACGAGAGACGTTGGTTGTTACAGATGGCGTATCGCAACAAAACGCACAGAAAAACGAGGGTAAGAAGACGTTCGTTTGGTTTCCGCTATCTCATTTCGATTCAGTTCCAGCACTTATTCTCTTGTCGTTCTCTTCTTTCCTTTTGACAGACGTCCATGAGCGACAAAGGAGGAGATAATCAGTCGAAGTAAGTAATAATGTTCTTCTGTAAAAGGTGAATGCGTATTTTCGTCTAATTTAGGATATTTTTTAACTCGCTAATAGAACACCTTTTTAATTGCCGTTTTTCGGAAAAATCTGTGGTCTGCGCGTTTGTGACTAGCGAGTGAACCGAAATAGTGTAAACTACCTAACCCTCGTTCATTATCTTCTCAGCTTTGTAGCTACGTTTATTTTATTAAAGCCTTATGTTCAGGAGGTATTATTTATGACAGCTTCAAACGAACATGTTCACTTAATTTGCGTTCTCAATTGCGGCCCAATCAATGTTCTGGTTGTACATCAGAAACTCGGATTTCGCCCTTTCTGGGGATATGGCTGGAGTTCACCCGGACTTTCTCGATGAATCCTACCTCCAGCCTACGGAAGGCGAGCCGCGGAACGACTCTCGCTCCGACAAATCGAATTTCAAAGGTCGACGTTTTACTGAGCACAAGAAAATGAAAATAGCGGACATCAAGAGACACTATTACGAAAGAAATCGCAGGGGATTCAGGGTAATATAATTGCGAATTCTCGCGAATAAGAATTGGCTAATTAGTAGCAAGACTGGTTAGAGTGGTAAGACGTAGGCTGCTATAGGAAAGTACATCCAGCACTTCACGCTTGAGACTGACACAAATAGCGCCCGAAAATGAGAGAAAGACTGAACCCCTTTGACGGTATACTAACGGGAGTACCATCGCCCAAGTCGCTGATGCGTTGGTGTAATTCAAGGCGATACAACGTTGGGTTGTAGCGGTGAAAGGCCTCCGGCCGCTCTTCTCCACGACATTTCTCGTTCTGTTGACCAAAATTGAGGTCTAAAAACACAAGGGGATATCATGAACCCTTCAAACGAGCCCTACTTCCCGCTGTGGACATTGAAGGACGGCGCAAGGGCTCTTGCCATCCAGTGCCCCGGGGCAAGTATATTTCAATCCAATTAAGATGGAAGGGCTCCCCGCTGCTTCGGGCGCTTCCCTATCAACTGGAAAAGAGGGTCACTCTTGAAAAGGGAAGCTCTCGGCAACGCTCCTAACTCCGGATCATTCGTCCACTGTCTATAATTCGTGTCGCACGCTGGACGTTTTAACGACTAATTCACTGGACATTTTTAATCACAATCGTAAAAGTCTTCATTGAAACGCTAAAGCGTGTTGTAAAAAGCATACGAATAGGCATTTTCTACGCTAAATGCTAAATGCGCTCGAAATGAATAAATAATTAATGAAATGAATTAATAAATCAAATGAAAACGGTTGACGGGATCTTACCTTCAATTCAACCAAATAACCTCGTTCCTTGAAAATTGAAGACAACACACAACAACACGCTACCACAACAACAACGTCAACATTCAGCCCACTTTGATATTGAAATGAAGGCACGAAATTGAATGACTCTTGAATCAATAAACCCCCGTGACATACCAACAGTTCAATGGATTAAATTAACGATCAGGCGACCAGTTGTTTTTACTTTCCTTGCTCTACGAAGTAGAAAGGAAAGTTATGTAATCGGCTGAAAAAAAATTTTTTCTTCAGATCTTTACGTTTCAGACCCCCCTGAGTCCGAAAACACTATTTGGGAAAATGGTCTGTGAACGATTTTTAGAGAGAACCACCGTACCAAATCAGCTCAAACTTCATATCTCGCCCGCAAGTTACTATGGGACGCCAAAATAAGGGTATGAACAAAATCCACCGAAAGTTAACTATAGTTATCATAGTGATCAAAACACCAAATTTTGTTTCTCAAAAATGGCTCTAACGATTTTGATTAAATTTTTTATATTGATAGCTCTCAATAAGGCAATGATACCATAAAATTCCCATTTGTGGGAAAATGATGAGAGCAGCACAATAAATTATCAAAATTTCCGACCAAAAGCGTTTTTAGCGCAGTTTTTTCCATATAAACTCCGTTGGAATTTTTGTAGAATGTTAAAATAAATTAGTATTGTAGTCCAACCCAATACCTAAAGATTGAGTGTTTAAAAACGCTCATAAGATGCATGGGGCTTGCTACAGAAATTCCCGAATTTCAACTACCACAGTTTCGCTTACTACCAGTTCTAAAAGTGTTTACCCAATAACTCTGCAAAAGTTATTACTATCCTCCTTAAAAAAATTAATGTTTACAGCCTCATTAATTATCTGTGTACCAATTGCTCAGTAATGGTTCTGGAATGAGTACGAGCAGCACAATAAAATCTGGAACTGTAAGTGCTACCGCTTCCTGCTGCCGTAAAGCGTTGTTTGACCAAGTTCAAATTAACTGAGTGATAAATGAATTGATTAAATCGAATTGGCCATGTACAAAGTGAATTGATGTAGAGCTATGGAAAGTTGTGTGTTGCAACGCACCAGATATTTATGTATATGTGGTGAAATGAGGAATCCTTTTACATATCAACTGACCTATCGATCTTATACCATCGCCAATCATTATGTTTGAATCAAGTTATCGGTTATCACTCGAATAACACATTGTGTCATCACTAGCTGCTCATTCCTCCCCTCGCGGCACAAATCCGAACTAAGACCAAGTAGAACTACCTACCTCAGTCTGACGAGTCAGTCAACCATTGTAATTGTTACCTGAAGGGTCTCTCGTGAACTTACCGATTTGTTTTGTTTAAAATTGATTGTGACCGTCGAGGGGGAGTACGCTTTTTCGAGTGTGTCCAGTTTCTTTTTTGATAGACAAGTATTGTTATTAGGCTTCATTTATTTGTTTGTGAATCGTTTATCCTATGGAGTCTGATAGAGAAGGAGGACAGTTATGTGATGATGTGGGGGTCATCACATATAAATATTATGAAATTTAATGAAGAATAAGTGTCTCAAAGTACTATTTTTAGACCTGTTTGCTGTTAAAAAGTCCTTTTTGCCTTTAGGATCGTCTCTCAATCAACAATTCTTTCCACTAATAAATAGTATCCGTTACACCAAGTAATTACAAAGCCCAAGTAGATGGATCGACGGAGGAGCGAAGTGATGTGGTAGGCGTCGGTAGGAGAAATAGGACGGTTTTCCTAACCTCCTGATCGCGGCAATGCGGTTCCCCCCTCTCACTGTCCTTCGGTCGAGTTCGACTTCTCCAGTTGTAATCGAGGCAGTCTGCTTTAAGGAGCGGTTCTGCCCTGCAGGAGCGGCTCCGTGTTCCAGGTCATGGCTTAATCTTAATGGCTTCAGCGACTGCCCATGTGGAGAAGCCACGGAGAGTGCAGCACATGCCACCTGTACAGTGACGCCAGGGAGCGTGCTCGGCTTCCTGCGGCTGGAGGAGTCTCGTAGCTCCCCTCCAGCAAGGCAGAGGGGCCTGGAGTCGTGGTGCCCCTGGGTTGAGTTCGAGGAGGAGTAGGGAGACGACTCCCTCATGATCCCCACGCCCTGGCCGCGATGCGCCTCCACCACAGGGACTATTTAGTGCCCCAACGTAGAGGCGCTCGCTTGCAGCGGAACAACGAGCCAGGCCTGGCTCGTTACCCCATTAGGCTTAATCTGACCATGCTCGTGACAATGGTTTTAATAATAAAAACACTCCGTCAAGTATAAAAAGCTTCAATAAGACAGTATGCGAAAGTCATTGGAATAACTTAAGTAACATATCCATATATTTTGAACAGACATTTCAGCCATCTAATAGTCCTAATCAAGGGCATCATCATCCTCCTGCTTGACAGCGTTCTAACATGCATGGACGAACAGGCGATGCTTGTGAAGCATGGGTACATGATGAGGGACAAATGTTCATAAAGATGGACCAGCCAGCACACCAGACGCAGTTGTCTGGTAGGCCTATCATATTCGAGGCACATGTTCCTACAGGTTGTTGATTCAGCCTGTCTCATAAAACTCGTTAGGCACTGGGCCAGGGCGTAGTAAGGAATCTCATCTGGGCTACACCACGTAATCTAAGGAGTGTCTACTATGCCCACGACGTACGTGGGTTTGTTCATTTTGGGATGTCCCGTGATGATCCCAACTATCTGCCTCAAGTCCATTCGATGGCTACGTCTTATCTCGGGTGTTGGTAATGAAATAAGCGGTCGGAGTGCCTCGTTCCCGCAGCATTTCCAACTGTCTGATGCATTCCCGTGGCATATCCCCTCACAGCCCTCATGACTAGTGACGGAGAGCTAGCACAGTGGGAAAGTGGCCCTATAGATACAGTAAAGGAACCGAGTCTGGCACATTCTCTCGCTTTTAGTGATCCCTTCTTGGCCAGGAACCCAATAAACGATTAGAGTCATCTTCTGTGCCTTGCAAGACCATCGACTATCATGCATTATGACGACAGTGATGATATATGATGATGAGATTTTAGGCAAAGAACAATTTATTTTGTTAGCGAGCGTAATATTTTGGACATTTATTGCACATGCTCTTCTATTTTCTCCAATATGGCGATGACAATTTCTTTCAACAGCCGAGAAATCAGTATCGTCCAAAATACGTCATCAGACCTTTTCCGTATCCATCTGGAGCACTTTGTGCGCTGGCTAAGCTTCTACAGTTCTCTCGGAGGACAGCTCTGTGCCACCAATAACCCATGTGAGATGATTGTTCGATTGTCCGAGTCATTCGACCCAGCAATGGGACTTCCGGTCCCTTAACGACAAAGCCATTGTCTCCTCTTACCCCCTCGTACCTGCATAAATTCCACCTCCGCGGTTATTTCTAAAGGAAGCGGATTTCCCTGAAGTTTATGTGTTTATGCGTTTCTTGAAGCCCAGACTACCACGTTGATCACATCACAATTTAACAAACCTATATCGTAAGGGAGATCATCTAAAGAAGACAACACTGCATTGAACGTGAAACATTTTGAATGAATAAACAAAGAAGGGATGTCAACAAATAGTGGGGAAATAATAGTGTACTTAAAGGGGCACTTGGGTCGATTGACGTCAGCCTACTCCTCTCACTCCCCCCCCCCCAGCTGTTATGACATCTTAACCCCTCAGTTCCAAGTCTTTTCACCTCAGATTTCCCCGCACCTACCTTAATGGGACTACCTGTACCTTTATGACAAAGTCGTTGTCTCCTATTACCTCCTCGTACCTACGAAAATTCAACCTCCACAGTTGTTTCTAACAGCAGCGGATTTCCCTGAAGTGGGTTTTTCCTTTATTTATTTTCCCTCCCCTCAATTCAGATTCCTCTCCACAAGAGACAGCTCCTCATAAAATTCATTCAGCTACGAATGAATTCGTCACATTCATTCACGAAAGTCACACTCATCTCCCTGTGCCCACTCAGACGCTTTATCTATTCTCCGCCCATATCTCCTTCTGAAACAGTTTCCCCCCAGTTCACGCATATTTCCGAGTCGTACTACTGTGTCGCCTACTTTTAATACAGTCCTCACGCTCAACGAGTATCTTTTATTTTCCATCTTCAACTCTCACCCTCTCGTGTGCCCAACAATGATTGATCTCATAAAACCAGCACGTTGTTCCAGGCTTTCAGCTCCATGCCCTCCTGCACAATCTTTAACACGCCCACAGGGCCGTTGTCGCCTTCTCGGTCGTTTATTTGATGTGCTCATTCGAGGTTAGTTTACGAGCCAGAAATATACGAGACAATAAGAATTTAAAGAAAGACTTAAATCACTTTCCGACTCTTGACAACTCATTCAATTCTAATCCAGACTCATGAGAACACTACAACGGGCTGCCGTCCCAGGAATTGCAATTGGCAAACGCGAAAGCATCCGAAAGGGAATCGAGATTGTAATTCCATTTCGTCTTGACTCGCGGTTCTCCCATTGAAACCCCCTCATTTTGACCGAACGCGGGTAATTATTTGCGAGCGGAGCCGCCGTAAAACGTCCAATTGATGGACGGAACTGGGTGGCAAAATGGTCTAATCCATTTCCATTCATTTTCCCTTCGAGTTTGTACAACGACGAAGGCGCCGTGACAAATGCTTCGCCTCTTCGCTTCCCCTTTGTTTTTGAAATCTTGAAAGCTGCCACTTAATTGATCTTGCTAGACACCAACTGTTGACTTACTGAAGCTTGTTTACCTTTGAAAGGTGGGGGCGCCCGACTGGGAACTCACCAAGCGGTTGCCAGATGACGCCGTTCCTTTCCATTACGCGGTCTACCTTGAACCTCACATTGAATCGGATTTGTTCTACGGCAAAGTCACTATCGCGTGAGTATAAGTCGATTATGTAACGCGATATAAATACAAATCTACACCCCAGTAATAATGTTGTAGTTCATTTCATGAGTCAAATCTTACTAATTTTGGGATGAGAAAAATGAAAATGACAACGAAAAAATTTTATTGGCCCTTGTTTCTGTAATAAAATATATAATGTTGAGAGCTGGTTATCAATTAAGACAAATCTGTTGATTAACAGCCATCGAAGGCAGCTTCCTTGAGGATTGCACCGCTGTCACAGGGTGTGGAAGGCAGTGGCAGGCTCTCTACAAGGGGCAGAACTGTCAACATCATAGTGGACGGCCCTCCTTGAGCCCCTGCTCCATCTTCTCTCAGACATTGGCTACATTTCGATAGCCTATGGACGAGCTGGCAGTGGTCGTTGGTGCTGATAACCCCGAAGCCACAAGACTCATTACGGGGTGGTATTGGGACATGTGGCTGGGGCTCGCCACCGACAAAACGCAAGCGATCCGTGGCCCTCCCATAGCAATCAATTGAGGCGGCTCTTGGCACCGCAGTGGGGCTGGGCAAGTACCTGGGGATGGTCTTCTGCCCGAGGGGGAAGGCCCACAGAGCACCTGGTCCTCCTTCGCTCTAAAATATCGGCCATAACCGCCCACATCTGAGCTCACCCATGATCCTCATTGAGGGGCGTCATTGCGCGCAAAAAACCTTTACTGTCAGGTGGTGTTCCTACCCATTGTTCGATACGTTGCAGCATCTGGGTGGATTGTGCCACTGAGCTGGACAGGCAGCGTGCCAGGGCGCTTCAGAGGGACACGCTACTTGTGGTCCTTCCAGCGTATTAAACCACCTTACACCTCTCAGCTCTTTGCAAGCACTCCACCGTTAGACCCATGTGCCACCTCATTAGGACCGATGGTCTAACGTCGTACCAAGGTCAGCAGGCTGGCTTGTTCCCAGAGATGCTCCATGAGGATCGCATCTCCGCTCAATTGATAGAAGGATCGCACTGGCTAAAGAATGGCTTTTGAGCTAGTGGCAGGCGGGGTTGTATGGGATAATCCCCTCTGTACAGGACCATCAGGACATGGTGACTTCAATGCACACTTCTTTTTTCTCAAAGACTTTCTGTCACGCACGTCTTGCGCCTCCAGTGCGGAGGAAGCGAGAAACCATGGGCTGCTCCACTGTAGTTTCTACAACAGTGAGCGACAGTTGTTGGGAGGGCAAACGAACTTAACAGCAGTGACTTTGTAGGTGACTGCTACATAGCAAGCGTATAACCATTTTGCAGAGTTTGCGAAGAAGATGCCGGCTAAGAAATGGGGTTATAGTTGATCTGTCCTTTTGAAACTTGCCACCCAAGTAAATAGTTAGATCAGGTGGGAAACCAGATTAAGAACTCCTGGCAGTACAGGATTCCTCAGGTGGTCACCTCTGCTTGGTAACACACAGGCAACAGCTCTCTGCCGACCAAATACCTGCTGTACCTCCGCAAGTCTGAGTTCGGTGGAGGCTGCAGAGGCCGGCCTCTTGCATATTAGCGAAACTGCAACTTCCATGACTGATATAACCCTCGTCGAGTGTTTAGGAACAGTCATCAAATAAGGAAATAGACCTGTACAGGACCAGCAGCGAATGATGTGGTGGTGCCCTGCATTTGCCACCACGCAGCTGCTGTCAGGGCACAGGGCATTCACTGCGCACCTCTAATGGAGTACCTCTGTGGCACGAGGGTGGCCAATGCGGTCTGTACGCCGATGCGAGGCGGCACGTGGCTTCCTCTCCAATCAGGCTGCAGCCCATCCTTTCGCTTGCTTTGTTGCGCAAGCCTGGGCAAAGTGAAGGATGAACCTAGAGACGTGGGAGCCCCTAGCAGTGGGCCAGGGGCTTGCTCCTGCCCCCCCCCCCTGGACAGCAGTATGGGCGTTGCTCAAGACGCCCTGTGTAAACTCCGACCATAATAAATCTTTCCCCACCAATGCATAAACGGGAGGCCATGCGACCTATGCCATTTCACACATTCGGTTGAATGATTGATTAAATAAATCAGTTGCGTGAATTTACGACATAACACTAGCCTTCAGCCTCTAATTTGCATTTATAGTGAAGTAGGACGCCGGGCGTGTATCATAAACGAAATGCTGCCTTAATTCCTTAAATTACTGGAATTATTGTAAAGGGAATCGTTACATTGGTAAATAGAACACATTTTCTTATTCGTTATTTTCCAGAATCGACCTGGTTCTCCCAAAATCTCAAATTTGGCTGCACGCCCGTAACCTTCAAATTACGAGCACTCAACTATTCGACTCGTCCGACGAGCAAATTCCGATACTCGGAGCTCACAAATTTAGGAAACACGAGTTTCTAGTCATTTTCCTCGAAGGGAATTTGCGTCCCGGTCTCTACGCCCTGAGCATCGACTTCAACGGGGCTTTATCTCCGCTCACTTCGGTGGGAATGTTTTCCAGAAGTTATAAACTCCGGGACGGTACGACCAGGTAACTTTGATTATTGCCGTAATTACTATTTTCCCCAACGACGTTTGAAGGGTGTGGGCGAATAAAAAGTTTTAGCGCTAATTCCCGCCGAACTGTCGGTAGTGAGGGCCTTATTTATCGGGTTGATTACCCCATAAACCTAGTTGTATAAACACGAGCATGTCTCGAGTCCTGTGTGCTGACACTCTCCCATCAAGACCTCGAAAGATACAGAGCGCTATACTCCACACAATTTTAACGGCAACAGGTTTCTCTTCCAAAAATGCAACGCTTCCTTGGGGCAATTCCATCTTTTGATGTTGCCCACCCACCGCGCCCACTATTTAGTCAATTTGGACTATCGGCAAGCTGCAATAGTGTGAGCCGCTCTCCAAGGCATTACCTGACTACAACCTGCTGTTCCTCGCAGGGGGATTTGCTCCCACAGCATAATTCTCTTTCTGGAGACTTAAGTATAGCTCGTGAGCAGGCCTCAGTAACTGACAGCCTCACGCAAAGATAGAGCCAGCAGGCTCCGGCTCGATCCACGAGCCTTCGAACCCTCTTCAGGCCAAGGTCACGTGGAAGAGTTTGGCTCTGCCAGAGGAAGCGGTAGGGGAGTTGGCATCCTGAGAGGCTCTCCCCTCAGTAATAACCAGCTCCCGAGGCACACCAGAAGTACTTAGGGACTGGTAGCACTGGCTGCTAGAATTTCTGCTGATCCCTCTTGGCAGAATGAAGAAGGGCTCACGCTGGTCTGGTTCACTAAGTGCTGGAGGATGGGCTGCTGAAGCCGTTGCCTTCCCTTGTCTACGACTTGGAAACGAGTTTAGAGCCCTCCGATTGGATTCTTCCTTCCTTGGAGTCATAGAATCGAGAAAATTGAGTCTCAAACGACTGTTTCTCTTTGCTCGCGGTAATGGATAGTCTGAATGTTACTTCGCCGCATTGCGCATCCCTGAACACGTACAATCATACGATAACCAGCGGTTTGGGAGTGTGTCCTCGATCTGCACATTCTGCAGGGTAGTGTGCTCACAGTCCTAAATGTGCCCAATCAACGTATCCGTAGCACTCCTCAAATGGGCGTGAGCTCCCGACAGACCTGACCCGTTATGTGGTTGCACCTGGCTGAGGCAGGTGACTGTGGCCCCTCCAGTATTGCACGAGCCTTCGAACCCTCTTCAGGGTTCAGAACAGGCTAGGAAGCGGTAGGATAGTTGGTACCGTGTGATGCTCCCCCCTCAGCCAATGCTAGCTCCCAGAGGCATACCTGAAGGTAACCTAAGAACTACCTAGCAACTGGTAGCACGGGCTGCTAGACTCCTGGTTGAGGCTCCAGTAGCCCCCTCTGGCAGAATGAGGAAGGGCTCACGCTGGTCTGGTTCATTAAGTGCTGGAGAGTGGGCTGCTGAAGCCGCTAAGCCAAGGAGTTGCTTTCCCTTGTCTACGACTTGGAGACGAGTTTAGAGTCCTCAGATTGGCATAACTCGGATCGATAGATTGGCAGTAGAATTTCTCACCTCTCCTCCAAACCCAGGAGAGTGAGGCAATGGACACCAGCGATACAACTGAGGGCGCTTTGCAAGCTTCCCAATGAGTTGGTGTAACGGAGTAAGGGAATAGGCCCATCATATGGCCACAGCAAATCTCTCTCTCTCTCTCTCTCTCTCTCTCTCTCTCTCTCTCTCTCTCTCTCTCTCTCTCTCTCTCTCTCTCTCTTTTCCCTCAAATATAATGGTTTTGAAATGAAAAGTTTAACATTACTCAAATAAACAATGTTAACGTAACCTATTTAACGTTTTGGAAACGTCTTGGAAATATCAACAGGCATATAGTGTGCACACAAATGGAGCCTTTGTACGCCAGGAGAGTCTTTCCGTGCTTTGACGAGCCGAGCTTTAAAGCTTCCTACGACATAAGCATCGTTAGGCCAACGACCGATTTTGTGGTGATCAGCAACGCTATACCCGAAGTAAGTCTTGCAATAACGGCGTAACCTAATCGTCTCAAATTAAATGAGGCGTTCACGTCAACATGAGACGTCAAAACAAGATTAAGAAAGAAACTGGCACACACACACAACAGTTGACTTTTTTTGAGAAAGAATAGCTGGTGCGACGTACCACACAAATAAAGGCTTTCAACTAGGCAAGTTGTTTACTCAGTGAAGGAAAGTATTCAATCGTGACGGTAGGCAACCTGCTACGAACGCCTGAAATTTATTTGGTTATGCATAACTGCGACGCATAGCAGCAGTTGTAATACGTTGAAGGTAGGCAAACTGGCACCTGGTAGGCTCCTGTTTATTTTTGATCTCCTGTTGATTCAAACTTAGTACTAGCATTTTCGAAATAGACCGTTACGAAGCCGAACAGGAGATTGAAAGTGAACAGGAGAGGCTGCACGAGCGTGGTGGGTTGCCGGCGTTCACAAGCGAAAAAGGCGAAGTAACAGGAGTTTGAAAATAAAGAGGAGGTCGATTGAGCGTGGCGGGTTGTCTGCCTTCCACGTCAGGCGCACTAACAAAATTCAGGAGAGGCTTCCCAGAGAACTGGTGGAGTTGATAGCAGATTTGGTGCGGTGTGTCAACTACTTCAACTGCTCTGCGTTATAATAATACAGAAATAATGCGTCAAAATGTGTCTGTAGTTTAATTTCGTCGTTCAGAAAGAAGAGGAAGAAACGCCGCAAAAAGGTCTCACCACCGTTTACTTTGAAAACATACCATCAATGTCGCCCTTCAACTTCGTTCTCGTCATCTGCCCTCTGTTTCGAACTCCGGTGACAGTCCCTGGGTTCGCTTCAGTGGTCAATGTGTTCACAAAAGAGGAGAAGATGGAAGACTGCTCAAAAGCAATAGACGTTCTGGTGGAGGCTCTCAATTGGTTCAGTTGCTACTTTGAAGTGGAGTACCCGTTTCCTAAATTCGGTGAGTATCCGAATTCTTTAGCTATGTGGATATGTCCAGCCTCTGGCTCCTCAAGGTATCTGACAAACATAACCAGGCTGGCCATTAAAGACAGGGTCAACCAGTTTAAGAAGGCCACGGCGCCTTAGCCGAGCAGCCTATTGAGGGAAACTCTAGCGACAGCGATAAGAGTGGAGGTTTGACTTACTGGCCTTAAAAAAGAAGGCATGGCCCTGCGCTGGGTGTGTGGGAAAACGATATTAGGCCCTTGCTTAGCCAAAAGCGTGGATGGTTGAAGTCTCACCCAAAGATAGAAGGCGCAGAGGACTTACATATCACCTGGGAGCGATGTCAGATTGGAAAATATCAGGCGCTCGTGCAATGCTACAAGTTCCAGCGTTGTGGTCACTTGGCAGTCACCGTACCTCCACGCAAGCTCTCTACCAGGAGACTGGCAAACGACCAAATACCTGCCATACCTCCGCAGGTCACAGTTCGGTGGATGCTGCAGGGGCCAGTCTCTTGTATATTAGCGAAACCGCAACTTCGACGACTGATATAACCCTTGCTGAGGGTTTAGGAACAGTAATCTAATAAGGAAACAAAAGTGAGGATTGCAGGCGTGAGCACTCCGTTAAACGCGTCTATTGCGCTCACGGCAAACTGGAGAAGGCCTCACATTCCACGCTGGACCCGCTATCCGGGAGCAATTGCCTTCCAGGAGATGCGAATGGACTGCGAATCGGTTAAAAACGCCCCAAAACCGTTTGGCACAATGCGAATAGGTGTTCCCCGGTTATGGCTGAGTTGCTGCGAAAAGCGCTAAAAAAAAGCTACAGTGCTCCCGCCATCGTTGCTTTATTGACTGCTTTCACAGTATTACTAAATGGTAACTAAATAATTTTAAAAAATGGTGTAAGTAGCAGCCTATCAATAAATTCCAGAACTTTGAGCTCTGTCGAAAATCGGTTATGGTACAAATTCTGCTTTCATATCACCTGCATTCTCCCAAAAGTTGTCATGGTATCTAATATACCAACTACAGGATGCAATTTAAAAAAAATTCGTGAAGTAATTCACGAAAGTAATTAGGAACGGCCTCGGAAATTTTGGAATGCTGACTACTGTTAACCCTTTGACCAACTTTTGTTGCTGTATAATTCAAAAACAGATAACGAGAACCTTTCCCAGTAGATGACGTTGATAGTCCATACAGCACTCCGGTCGTACAATAAACGTAGTAGACCATGTAGGGGTTCGAGAAATTCTCGTAGACGAGGGAAAGCTACTCCTTGGCCTAATGGCTTCAGGAGCCCACCCACCAGCACTTAGTAAAGCCACGACCAACTCGAGTCCTTCCTCAATCTGCCAGTGGGCCCCCCTCATCGGGGGATCTAGCAGCCCGTGCTACCAGTTGTTAAGCGGTCTCCCGCTAGCAGCCTTCTGGTATGCCTCGAAGATCTGACATTGCCTGAGGGGAGAGCCTGTCAGGGTCTCAGGTCTCCTACCGCTTCCCCCAGTGGCGCCGACTGGCCTCTGCTTACGCCTTTTTGCGAGTGCAATGAAGCTAAGAGTTGTCGAAGTCAGGTGCAATACTGGGGAGGATACAGTCCCTTTTCGGATATATGGCTAAGCGTGGACGCTCCTTGCAAAGTTTTCCAGCGCCGGGAAGCCAGTCGCTGACACATAACGGGTCAGGTCAATCGGGATGTCATCCCCGAACACCATCTCCCTCAGAGCACATATAGGGGTAACAGTAGAGCGTCAAGTCCAGGTTCAAATGAGATGCATTATGTATAGCTCTCTGAACGTCCCTAAATTGGAATGAGTACAGCGGCCTATTGTGCCAGTGTTAATGCCTCACAAGTCCATGCACAGCCTCCTAAGGAATGCCATGTATTTCGTGCAAGAGTCTTCTTTTTTGTAGTACCAAAGACCAGAAATATCTCCCTGTCAAGTCCCCAGTGTTCGGCTAGGAAGTGATTGGGAGTCTCCTCATCTGTGCCACAACACCTGCACCGAGAAGTATCGACTGTGCCCTTAACATACATGTGTTAGTTCATTTTCCCGTGTCCTGTGGTGATCCCCAGTATCTGCCACACTCTCCCAGCATTCTCCTGGCATATTCTTCCTCAGAGACAACGTGACCGAGGAGTCTGTGAGGTGGCCCTATAGCTACAGTAGACGAACTGAGTTTGGCCAGATGGTCTTATGCCCAGGAATCCAATAAACTTTAACTCTATTCGTGCCGCATATTGCACTCCCTTACCCGTTTTGACATTGTGCAGTAGTTCTTCAGCGCCAGTTCAGTCATTATGTTGCTAGTTTTATTGCTGTTGCTGTTGCTGTTGCTGTTGATGGCCCTGGCAATGGTTGCACACAATCCTGCTTGAAAAACCGTTGAAGTGGAACCCAAAGCAATGTACGTCCCACTCCTCCAGGAGCCTGTGCTCTCTAGAGTCTTCGAACCATCCGTGTATATGTTAATACCATTAGGAGCCAATGACTTTCGCTGTTCTACAGGCTTCTTTCTAGTTGCACGTTGTTTTTCCAATCCAACTCACTCTTCAGAACCATCATGTCAGTGACCATGTCTGTGATGGTTTCCAAGTTCCTGAATATCGCCAGGTGCCCATTAATCGCCTGTGGCACCTTAGCTATTCCAAGCCTGGTGAGTCTGTTCACCACCTCCACAGCATCTGCTTTGACAGTTACGATCTTGCTTTGGGATGTCTGTCCAACTGGGTGGCCCCAGCTCCCTCAGACCCCGTGACTGCCACGATGTGAGCAAGGCAAGCGCATTTCCCAGCTTTTTCAGGCCTTGTCCTGGTTTGGAATTGGATTGCTCAAGTTTACCTACCTTGCCTTGCGGCCTAACCCATAATGCACGAGAGCAAGGCCACGGGCTGTGCATTCCCGTGGTACCACGTTTGGGTCAGATAACCCAGAAGGGCAGAATGGTCACTGACCCACCCTATTTTTCAACCGCACTTACGGCTGTCCCTCTTCCCAGTTCAAGACAGCTTGGTTTCTCTGAGGTTTGGAATGACCCGAACAAGCCTTGGCAGAGTTCTTCCGACCTTCCAGCTACTTTTCAGGAACTCATCTGCCGTGCACTGCCTCGACAAATATATCAAGGGAAAGAGGGTCCAACATGGTACTGGTAGGCGTGGATTTCATCACCCCCACTATTAGTGAGCTCCCCGACCCAAGCCTTCGTACTTTGGCCAGGCTCCCGCAGTTCTTTCGGATGACAGCTCTGTGCCGCCATACGATCGATCCTTACGATATTATTCGGCTCACAACGACCTCGTAAAACCAGCAGGCCATTCTGGGCGTTATGCTCCACGTCCTCCCGTGCATCCTTTGACCATCCGTGTGTTTACATAGTTCTGCGACGTTCAATCTTGAAGATCCGGTACGAGCCAAAAGCATTGCGTCGGATTTGGCCAACCTTGGTGTTATTGTATGACTCGCGGGGGTTATTACCGTTATTATTTGCAAAGAAGAAAGGTTTTTCTAGGTCTTGACCATTAAAACAAATATCTTGTTGTTGAAGCGTTCTTCAACTTAATTCTACTTCCTCGAGAAAGTTTTTATTTAGGGAAGACGCGAGAGTCCAAACGACCGTAAAATTCTTAGCTAATTTCCCTACAGTTATTGTTCCCGAAGGACCTTTCAAACTTAACGAGAAAGAAAAAGTTAACGTTTTCGCCTGATACAAGCTCCTGATGAAAGCTCGTTTAGCTGACAAAAACCACTGCTGTGTTGTAGTTTTTTTTCTCACTCCCGCCCCACAAAAAGCTGAACTGAGGCACAATTTAATGAGTAATTAGCGAAGCTTCTCCCGTTTTCTTTGGACCTTTTTGCGATGGAAAGATTAACCTTTTGTTTTGTTTTCAATAGATCTCGTTATAGCTCCGGAGCTCTCGGCGTTGGCGGTAGAAGGTTCGTCGATCGCGGTAATTCAAGAAGAGCTGCTCCAAGTGCAAGAAGAATATGAATACGAAACGTTGCATTACACAGTGGCACGAGTCGTTGCCTCGCAGTGGATCGGTTGTTCGGGTAACTCCCAAATCTAAAAGTATTTCCGTTGTCTGGCTTAAAATTTTGGTCTAACTTTTAAAAAAATCGATTTTTTTTCGGGGGCTGCAGACGGGAGAACGGTAGTAGCAGCTGAGTGCATTAGATCGTGAGGCTGTACGAGTGGGGATTCGACCAGTGGCCTCTGCCGACCTGGCAGCCTCCACCGGAGCTGAAAAGGAGGAAAGGGGATATAATCAAACGGCTCAATGAATATCGGTAAAGTTTGTGGAATTCATTCGAGGTCGTTGATTGAGCACGGGTTCTCTACATACTGATAATTGAGCCGATAGAACTCCAAGCGATGAGTTAACGGCGGAATCGAATGTATAATACGGATCAGTGAGAGGTAGCATGGCAGATGATGGAGTTTATGGGCGAGGGATCCGAACAGCAGACCACTGACTGGCAGATGAGGGGCAGAACGTCGTGTTCTCTTCTTCGTGTGTTCCCTGACGATCTTTAGTTTTACCAGTAGGGCAGAGGACCCCAGGCTTCCCATAAAATCACGTCGGGGCTGGTTAGGGAATGTCCAAGGACTCTAAACTCCTCGCCAAGTCGTAGATAAGGGAAAGCAACTCCTCGGCCTAGCGTCTTCAGGAGCCCACCTTTCAGCACTTAGTGAACCAGGCCAGCGTAAGTCCTTCCTCATTCTACCCATGCTGCCTGTGGCTGAACAGTTCCTGGGTTACCTTCTGGTATGCCTCAGAGTGAGGAGGGAGCGCCACTGCCTGAGGAGGGAGCGTCACACAGCGCCAACTTCCCTACCCCTTCCTAGCTCGTTCTGACCCCTGAAGAGGGCTCGAAGGCGCTTGCAATTCTGGAAGGGCCACAGTCCCCGATTTGGATATTTTATGAGGATGCCAGGACACTCCTGCAAAAGTCCTCCAGCGCTGGGAAGCCAGGTGCGGCCACATAACAGGTCAGGCCAATCGGGAGCTTACGCCCACTTGAAGTGTTCGAGAAATTCTACTGCCGACCTTTCGATGCAAGCCCAGGGGCTTTCAAACCATCCCCAAGTCGTAGAGAAGCAACTCCTTGGCCTAACGGCTTCTGCCAGTGGGCCTCCCTCATCGGGTGATCAGCAAGGCGTCTAGCAACCCGTGCTACCAGTTGCTAAGCAGTCGCCCGCTAGCGGCCTTCTGATGTGCCTCGGAGATCTGACACTGCCTGAGGGGAGAGCCTCTCAGGGTGTCAGGCCTCCTACCGCTTCGCTACGCCTTTTTTGCGAGTGCAATGAAGCTAAGAGGTGCCGAAGGCAGGTGCAATACTGGGGAGGTCCCTTTTCGGATATATTAACTAAGCGAGGACGCTCTTCCAACGCTGGGAAGCCAGTCGCTGACATATAACGGGTCACGTCAATCGGGAGCTCATCCCCAAACACCGTCTCCCTCAGATGTGCGCGCTGACTTGTCCATCTGGAACATTGACAGAGCACATGTTGCACTGTTTCAGGTGCGCTTCCACATCTACACGTCTCTTCCTCACAGAGACCGAGTCGGTGTCGATTCGCCCTGAAATCCCTGTGCCCCAACAAGAGCTGAGGCTAACCCATCTCATTTTCAATCTGCCCTCCACAGGCGGGAATAGAGCAAACGTCCATCGGCCAGTTTCAACCTCTGTTCACCTTTCTTGCCACGCACTTATTAGGCAAACCTTTATCGCCCTTCGTCTGAACGAATTCGTGTCCTCTTCATTCAGAAAAACGTTATTTCCGAGCAGGAAACGCCAAGCTTTTTCCTTACCTTCCAATTTGCGTACCGTCTGGCGGCCTCCAGAACTCCACACGCGATCACAATGCTTGAGGCGGCCACAGCTCGGTAAGCCTTTGCAACTTTAATAAGTGCAGCCCGCTGTCCGAGAACAACCTTCTCTTACCATTGGCATTGGCGAGGCCCCACTTGAAGACTGCTGCAGATACGTTGATTGGGCACATTTAGGACTGTCAGCAAACTACCCTGCAGAATTTGCAGATCAAGGACACACTTCCAAACCGCTGGTTATCGTATGATCGTATGTGTTCAGGGATGCGCAATGGGGCGAAGTAACACTCAGACTATCCATTACCACAAGCAAAGAGAAACAGTCGTTTGAGACTCAATTTTCTCGATCCTATGACTCCAAGGAAGGAAGAATTCCTTCGACCTCGTCGATTTGTCTTAATCAACCCCCATAATTAGAAGATTTGACGTCTTAAGGCCGAACAGTCTGCCGTTTTTCCCAAACTTTTCCCGACCACTTCAGTAATTGGTCCATTAACGGCTCCTTGATGACCTTCACCTTTTCTCTCACTTCCAATTCCAATCAGACTTTTCCATTCCCTCGACATCCACAGAAATTATCGGAAACAGTTCGTAAGGGTTACTTTTACTAGCTTAGGGAGGAAATCTATAACATTAATTCATCGTAGGGTGCAACCACATTCACCGTTGAAATCTCTATAAGAAGAGGATTATTGAAGAAGAGTTCTGGAGACGTTGGAGGGCTGCATGTACACAGATGGGGCAGGGGTGATAGTAGAGCGTATGCACATGAAGTGATAACAGCGGTGGTAGAGCGTTGTTCCACTTGAAGGGCCCCTCTCTCAATTGCTCTCCAGAAACTGTTTCGCTGTCTCTCAACCGTCCCCGCTCAGGCCAAGGTTCAGAGGGTGAAAAGACAACAGTGATAGCAGAGCGTTGTTCCACTTGAAATTACAACAGTGGAGGCAGAGCGTAGTTTCACTTGTGGGGACAACAGTGTTTCCTTATGAAATCCCTGTTCCTCAACCCTTGACGAGGGTTATGTAATAGTTATGAATTCGGGCATCACTCAATAATACCACTTCCTTCCAATAAACGTATATTCAGGTCCATTCCCAATAGACAGATAAGAGCCAAGTAGTAGATAGATGGAAAAGTGAAGTCGTGCAGATGGCATCTGTAGGAGAAATAGACTGACTCACTCGTCACACAATGTGATTGTGGATCCGTTAACTGTCCGATCGCGACACACTTCGTCGTCTTGTAGCTCCTTGGTGGAACGGCTCTGCCCTGAAGGAACAGCTCCTTACTCCTGGTCTCCATTTAATCCAATCGTGCCCGTAACATGACTCTCCCTTGCAGAAGGATCATTTCCTCATGATTACATGGCACCAGGGGTCGTTAGGTTTCTTCCCGTGGGAGGTCCTCGTCATCTCTTCTGTGAGTGGATGGCGAGGAGGCTCGCCTGGTGGCAGTGCAGGCAGGTGGGAAGATGCACTGGTGGTTGCAGGGCACGGAGCGATTGGGTTGTGAGTGACTCCAGTGTTAAGGAGCAAGAGGTGTGTGGCTTGAGTGACAGCGTTTGGCGTTGGGCCTAGTCAGGCGGCAGTAATCTGGCATCTGTGGAGGATGTGGCCCCAGAGTGATAGGCCTGAGACAGTTGAGCGAAAGTTGGCGCCCTTGGAGAAGTGTAGGCCACTGTGCTCCACTGTGCTGTACTTCAGTGGAGCACTGTGCCTGGTTTGTGGTTTGGTTGGCAAGAGGCTGTCGTCCATAGAAAGCGTCAGCCACGAATTTCCTGGTAGAGAGCTCTTGCCTATGGTATGCTGCCTAAAGGTCTGGCCACCTGAAGAATCCTGTGATAGCAGAGCCTTGTTCCACATGGAGTGACAACAGTGGTGGCAGGCCTATACTTTCGATTGCCCAGGTTTTGTAAAGTCACCTGTCACCCTCTCCACCACACCACGTATCAAAGCGCTGTTGCACATGAGGAGACAACAGTGATAGCAGGTCTGTTTCCATGTCAACGAGGGTTATATCATCCGTAACAGTAGATGACAGCACCCACCAAACCCCAATCGGCAGATATTTGATCGTCCGCTAATCTCCTGCTAGAGGGCTGTTGTCTATGGTATACTGCGCAGAGTTCTGGCCATCTGAGGAATCCCTTGATAGCAATGTTACACATGAAGTGACAACAGTGGAGGCAGGGGGTGTTCCACTTCAGTTCACAACAGTGATAGCAGAGCATTGTTCCATTTGTGGGGACAACGATGTTTCCTTATCAAAAGACTGTCCCTAAACCCTCGACGAGGGTAAAATCAGCCTACTGGCATGGAAGTCGGTAAAGTCTCCCGGTAGAGAGCTGTTCAGCTATATATGCTGTACTGCGCAGAGGTCTGACCACTTCTGGAATCTCATGATAGCAGTGCGGTGTTCCACATGAAGTGAGAACAGTGGAGGCAGAGCTTTGTTCCACTTGTGGGAACAACAGTGTTTCCTTATCAAATCACTGTCCCTAAACTCTTGACGAGGGTAAAACCAGCCTACTCTCATGGAAGTTGCAGTTTCGCTATCATGCAAGAGGCCAGCCCCTGGTTCTGGGTTATCTTCCCAGGAGCATGCCCATGCTACCAGTCGCGACCACGGGTTGTGGATAGTGGTACAGCCACGGCATTGTCCCCAGAGGCATGTCTGCGGGCAAAATGGGCAATGGGCAAAACCCAAGAGATCGCAGAAGAGATCCTGAACAAAGGACTCAAGGGCCAGCGGATCTACATTTTCTCAGACAGCCAGGCCGCCTTAAAGGCCAATGCAGCCTATTGTTTTAGGTCTAAGCTGGCATGGGAATGCCTCCATGCACTCAAGCAGCTCGGCGACCGTAACAGGCTATCCCTCATTTGGGTGCCGGCTCACAGGGGGCATGAGGGCAATGAAAAGTCTGACCGCCTCGCGAAAAGGGGTCAGAATCCCTACCCATCGGGCCTGAACCACACGTGGGTCTGACGAAAAGTCACCTGAACCGTCTGGTTGCTCGATGGGAGATACAGGAAAATGGCGCCCATTGGCATCGCCAGCCACGACTAAGACAGGCGAAAAGGCTTGTCACGCCTTCCTGTCAAAGGGGGAAGGCGATGCTGACACTCTCTAGACAAGATCTGAGAGTACTCAGTAAGCTTCCTCACCGGGGACTGCCCACTTAGATACCACCTCAGCAAAATGGGCATCTCAGAGGCAGTGGAGTGCAGACTGTGTGGCGAGGAGGATGAGACAGCAGAGCATATCCTATGTGAATGCCCTGCCTTGGCAGCAAACCGCTTTGAATACTTCGGTCAGGGGACCACTGAACCCCAAACTGTAGCGGTGAAGAACATACTCGGCTTCCTAAGGGGGGCGGGTATGTACGACGCCTTCTACTAAGAAAGGGACAGCGTCACAATAGGCCCATATGCGGCCGCAGTGACATAGGGAATTGTCCCACACGCCCTCGGGTCAGAAAAAAAAAAGAAAAAAAAAGAGGCCAGCCCCTTGTGCAACATCCACCAAACCCAACCGGTGGTCATTTGGGTGGCTCATTTGGTCGCTCCCCAGTCTCCAGGTAGAGAGCTGTTCAGCTATATATGCTATAGTGCACTGAGGTCTAACCACTTCTGGAATCCCATGATAGAAGTGATAGCAGAGCAATGTTCCACATGAAGTGACAACAGTGATAGCAAAGCAGTGTGCCACATGAAGAGCTAACTGTGAAGGCAGGGGGTGTTCCACTTGAGTTGACAACAGTGATAACAGAGCATTGTTCCATTTGTGGGGACAACAGTGTTTCCTTAGCAAATCACTGTTCCTCAACCCCTGACGAGGGTAAAACCAGCCTACTCTCATGGAAGTTGCGGTTTCGCTATCATGCAAGAGGCCAGCCCCTTGTGCAACATCCACCAGACCCCAACTGGCAGATATTTGGCCATTCGCCAGTCTCCAGGTAGAGAGCTGTTCAGCTATATATGCTATACTGCGCGGAGGTCTGGCCACCTGAGGAATCCCATGATAGCAGTGATAGCAGAGCAGTGTTCCACACGAGTTAACAACCAAACCACGATTTTGCTTCCATTCATTACATTAAAGCCAGCCTTTAAATTGTCCATGTTTTGTAAAGATATTATTTATTCTGTTTTATTTCGAGCTAAGTCGTTCATTCATTTCATACCTAGTTTCGACACATGTTTCTGTCGCATTTTGTTGGTTAAAGCATTAGTAATTCCGACTCTCTGAGATAGATCAAGGTTTTGGTGGGTAGGGAGAAGGGGGAATGAGGGTTTGGGATAGGTAGGGGGAGACTGGCAGGTAAAAGGAAAGCGATGGTCTGAATTAATTCTTCATTGATAACGAGGCCGAATGGAAACTGTTTCAAGAGCGATGTTGTGGCACAGAGCGTGGTGAGTGGAATGATGGGTTCGCCCGGTGGAGAGGGGTGGGGTGGGGGAAGGGTTTGCTCCTATTTGCGCAGGAAAGAGGCCAATATTGACTCTCGACCCTGAAATGCTCATTTCTAATTATTTCTCCTTGTGGCCTCGAGGGACCGGTCTCTAACCTCGAAGGGTGGATGAATTCCGAGCGTTTAACACCTAACTCACGCCTTCGACTAGTTCGTACACTTCTTCTTCGACGACGAAGCATTTTATTTGCATTCGTTCCCACGACTTTGAGGAAACACCGTTCAAACGAATTAATAATAGTGAGGACACAGAGAAGAACAAGGGACAAGCGCGCACACAACCTTGAGGTACTTCAGGCTGGGAGGTTTTCAACCCAAATAAGCAGGACCACAAATGAAACAGGTCTAATTGAAATGTGTGTTCTTTATCGCTCGTAAGAGTGTCATACCACATGGAGGATGGCCCTGGGGATCGATAGCATCAGGAAGGAGTTCTGTCTGGTTACCCGCCTGATTTACTTGGGTGGCAAGTCTCATAAGGAGTGGTCAACTGTTATAACCTTGCGTAGAAGCAGTCAAAGCTGGAAGGTTTGGTTACTCTTCTAACAAGCGGTATCATGTTTCCTCCATACTGGTGTTATGGCAATTACGTGAGCTTGTTAAGGTGCATTGTGTTTCGGCAAATGAACCCTGATCTTCTCCAACTCATCAAACGCATGATTCACGCCTTATCGTTCAGAACTTCAAGGCTCCTGCTCTTCAGGCTGCTCTCCAACTGACCAAACCTTGCTTTTTTTTCTCCAGTTCCGTTTGAAACATTGCATTGTACAGCTGCTGACTTTTTTCTCGTCCAAGAGGTTCTTTTTCCTCCACGAGGAAGTCGCTATTGTCCCAAGGAGTTCTACACACATTCCCGAATGTCTGCACTATGTAATACCAGCTTCTCTATTGATGTAAGACTTTGGATTGTTCTACGAACTCCACGCTTTCCCCATCACTGGAGGGGCAAGATGTGCAGGATGGAAGGGGCTTTGGGAGAAAATAAGTTGAGCCGCCCATTAAAGTCGCTGTGTCCAAGTGAGGAACTGGCTTGTCCCACTTTCACTTTAGACGTTCAAGCGCGTTGAGAAAAATCCTGCCTTGTCATGTCCTTTTGACGAGGTTTCTCATTTCGATTGCCATTTATCTAACGCCAATGCATCGGGCCCAGTCATTCAGTGAAGAGGCCCATACGGGGATTTTTTCCCAGAGTGTAACAAGCTCCCTATTTCACTCTCTGTGTTGACACAATGGCCAAGCCAACATGAAACTGGACTGATGGATCACTAGGAGTGCCTTGGAGATCTGCAGGAGAACGATAGTTCCTCAGGCCTTCACTTTGGAACAACAACTCAAACGATGTATCAGAACTGCACAGCCACCAGGTGTTCCTTTCCAAAACCAATTTCGTCCTGGATTGTATTCCCTTCTCAATACAGTTCCCAAAAGTTTAAACTCGGTGGGTGGTAAAGACTCACTTATGCTCATTACTCACTAAACCAAATGACCTACCGCATCATATTTTATAACTAATGCACGATCATTGACTTTTCGCCAGTAACTATTTCTTGGTGGAGTGACTTGTGGTGCAAAGAAGGCTTGACAATGATGCTCGCCAATCTATTCTTGGACTTGAAGTTTCCTGAACAGCAGGCGGTAAGTACGTTGTGCGTCAGTCTTAATGAATATTTCCCCCGTTCCTCTATAAGACGTTACATACGACTGGTGTATTATCGTTTCCGTGCTATTTAAAATCGATTATTTATAATGATGAAGTATTGTCCTGTACTTTCTGTATTTAAGCACTTTTTGCCAGGCCGAATTAGCTGGTGCTTCGACCTCCCAAACACTGGAACTCTGGAAAGTCATTGTTTCCCCCACACACCTTTCTATCTCACTCTTTTTGTTTGTACCCGTGGAAGTCCCACTCCTCAGTTATTTCCAATTGACAACGGATTTCCCCTGTCATGGACTTTCCCAACTATCTTTCCCCACCCCTCAGTTTTATATTCCTGTTCTCAACAGACAGCTCCTTACAAGTCAGTGATCGAATAGCTCTTGTGATGCAGTCGTCTCTCAGTTCTACCAACTCATTCGTCGCTACTCACAATTCAACTCTCTTCTCTCTCTCTCTCTCTCTCTCTCTCTCTCTCTCTCTCTCTCTCTCTCTCTCTCTCGCTCTCTCTCTCTCTCTCTCTCGCTCTCTCGCTCTCGCTCTCTCTCTCTCTCTCTCTCTCTCTCTCTCTCTCTCTCTCTCTATCTCTCTCTACCCCTCCAGTCCTCACTCACACTCACCACGTCCATTTATTTCTCAGCTCCAAGATCCCCCATTCATGAGCCCCCAACACCCTGTATGGTACTGGCTTCAACTTTCCTTAGCCCTATGTAATAAGAAGGAAAGTAGTGCTATTCCCTGATTTTGTTTTGTTTTGATTGTTTGAGAAGTTGATGTGTGTGTACGTAGCATCATTGGCAAATCCCAGGTCCCGACTAGAGGCGTTCTCGAGATATGACAGTACCTTGGGATCGAGTTTCTCTGTGAAACCTCTTCAGATCATTATCGTAGATGGCAGAGGTAAAATACCCAGCAAATCGTGGGGCATCGCTCCAAAAATGATGGAGCGGCTTTATAAGGAGGTAAGCCCTACATGTGCCTCCACTCCACGGTGGAAGGCGACAAGCCGTCAGGCAGTTCAGGGGAAGCTTCAGAAACTGCAGAAAATGCCATCGAGGCTAACGTTTTAGTTATCACGCACTCTTAAGCATGTGATATCAGCACAGGGCTTCATTCGGGGTTTTGATGTTAATTTGTATAAAAACTTGATTCGATTTTCACGAGACGATTTGTGGTTCTGTTTTATGGTGGTATACGTTGTATAATACCTACGAGTTCATGCTTCACCAAATACGTAAACTAAACAGTATTATGGATGCAAAGAGTTGTGGACATCATGCAAAGTTAGTGTGACAAGGAAGAACTCTGTATCAATCCAGCCAAGATCATCACGGTTTCGTTTATGAAACGAAGGAACCTAGACGTATCCGTCATGCAAGAAGCGATCCTCCAGTTGACGACAGAGGTAAAATATCTCGGAGTGATACTAGACGAACAACTCACATGGAACTCGCACGTGAGATATGCGCTGCACAAGGCAGCTGGAGTGGCTCTACAATAACGATAATAAGACCCCGTATACAGTATGCCTGCACTGTATAGTGGAAGGCGACTAGCCGTCTGGCAGTTCGGGAGAAACTTCTGAAACTGCCGCTCCAGGCTTGCCTCGCTATCACAGGGGCAGTGAATACTTGCTCCACTGTTGCAATGAAAGTCCTTTCGAACATCTCATCTCTCCACATACACATTCTGAGGATTGCATACCTGGGAGCAGTAAGGCTTTTGCAGACAGGACTAAAACAAAGATTAGGCAGTTCAAACTAGAAAAGACAGCAGTCCTCGCTACTGACATTATGCCCGAGCGGAATGGTGGGAGAGAGGGTCGTTCCAGACTGAGGCGTGCGCCCTGCAGTGGTCACTGACGGTTCTGTGATGGGGCGTAGAGCTGGACTGGTCATTGTAGAGCCCAATTACTCTCGCTAAACCACTGGGAGAGTACGCCACAATATATCAAATGGACATTGTAGCTATAATGATCTACGCAGAAGAGATCCTGACTGAAGGACTCAAGGGCGAGTATATCTACCTATTCTCGGACAGCCAGGCTGCTCTGAATGCCATCACAGCCTACACCTTCAGATCCTGGTTGACACGGGAACGTCATCATGCTCTCAAACGACTTGGTGCACATAGTAGGCTTTCCCTTTTCTGGATGCCAGCTCATCGAGGGCACGCGGGCAATGAAACGACAGACAGGGAATGGGGTACAGAATCCCTACCCATCGGGCCTGAGCCCGTCGTTGGATTGACGATAAATCACCTGAATTAGATAGTGGTCTGATGTGAGACACAGGAAAATTGGCATCGCCAGGCAGGACTAAGACAGGCAAAAAGACTCATTATGACTTCTTGTTCAAGGGTGAAGGCAATTTTGACACTCTCCAGGCAGGAAATAAGGGTCCTAACCAGCTTCCTCACTGGACACTGCCTATTTCAGAGGTAGTTGAGCGCAGATTGTGTGGTGAGGAGGACGAAACGACAGAGCACATCATATGCGACTGCCCTGCCAGGCCCTTGTCATCGCCCGTGTGTGGCCGCAGTGACAAAGAGGCTTTGGCAGGTCCCTTTCGCTCTCAAAACAAAATTATCGTAGACGATTTTCACGCTTCGTTTTTTTACTGATATTGCCCGATTACCAACCGCATTTTCAGATCCCGAACTTCTTGTGCTACTTGATGCAGCCCTGTCTGTTCGGCGACACCCTCGACAACACCAAGCGGATCGATCGCATTATTCACGACCCGAACGACGTCGCCGAGTACATGGACCCCATCGCATTTACCAAAGTGAGCGAGCCTCTCGTAATTGAAATTATCCGATTTATTAATTTACGTGGACACGCGACAAGCCCAATTACAAAAGAAACCGATAAAACACGCACGAAAAGCAAATATTAGCCACAAGAGCAGTTCAGTCCAGAGCTGTTGGAAAGAATAAGAGTTGAGATGCAGGAAGAGTTGGTGCTTGACTGAGAAGAGCTGTGAAAGGAGAATGATGAATTGAGGAGACGAGGGGAGAAGGTTATCTTTACGAGGAATACTGCAGAAGGGCTGGTGGTGCAAATAATTGGTTGAGGAAAAGGGGACGGCAAAAGGGGATACACAGCAGGAAGAGAGGCGATCAGGAGAATCAATCCGCTCCGATAGCAGACCATAATAAGTGTTTCGACCAGGATAGGCTTGAATGAATCTCGAAGACGGGTTTAGTTGAGCACAAACTTGTAATTTGAAGAGTTGGTATATCCCAAGATTTGGAGACTTGGATGTAGAAGAATAGGCGACTTGAACAGGATATGAGTAAGTATATAAGCACGTACAATGAGGGCTCTGAAGGCGTGAAACTGGTTGTACGGGGAAGGAAGGAGAAATCCGAATTAGGTGTCAGCGAGAGGTGAAACAAGAGTGTCAGTTGGGGGAAGTGGAGACGTCAGTATCGCGAAAGCCTTTAGATGACTATATTGGGAGAACGGCCAACGTAGGGGAATGAGTTTGGGAGGAGCTGTCTGTCGTGGAGAGGAATGCAAAATTGAGGAGAAGGAAAATAAAAATGAGAAAACCAGGGGGAAATCCGTTGCCGTTGGAAATAACGGAAGAGTTGGAATTTCCATAGGTAACAAAAAGGACAAAGGTTTTTGGGGAAACAATGACTTTGCCATTAAGGGCCAAGGAGTCCCGTTTGGGCAGGTGCTGGAATTTCAAGGTCAACAAACTGATACTGATTCGGCGTTTCGCGCAAAAATAGGGGTTTTCCCAGTGCCGCCAAGGAACTATTTTTTTTAAAAATAGAAAGAAACATTGGCACACAAGCGGTCTTGGGTAGAAATGGCAACCTGCCGTACCTCTACAGGTCTGGTTTTGATAGATTCTGAATGCGCCCTGCAACCTCCATGACTTTTGGCTGATAAAAAACTCTTATGAGAGTTAAGGAAGTCATTTTATTAAAGAAACATACCGATGAGTCAAATACTTGAGAGTAGCGTTGGACCGATGCTTGACTTGGCAGGATTATGTCTTGATCTTGTGTCGACGATTAAGAAGAATCACAGGAATCTGTTGCGAAGTTCGAGGCTTTCTGACTCATGAAAATTTGACAAAATTGCATTAGGCTCTAATTCATTCGGTTATGACCTATGGCGTAGCCGCTTGAGGAGGTCCGAGCGGGACCACTCTGCGACCTCAAAAACGCGTGATAAAAATCCTGCTAAAAAAAGCATAGACGATTCCCCTCTTTTGAGCTGTTCAGGCTGTTAAGGGTCCTTGGGCTTGTGGAGGGTCCTTGTGCACCAGGGACCTGGGGTCCTCTGGCAAGGAACGGCAAGTCCAAACCCCTCCAGGACGGAGGTCCCTGAAGCCACCATTCTACTTACGG
The DNA here is from genome assembly GCA_020466155.1 of Pachypeltis micranthus. Classification (NCBI taxonomy): domain Eukaryota; kingdom Metazoa; phylum Arthropoda; class Insecta; order Hemiptera; family Miridae; genus Pachypeltis; species Pachypeltis micranthus. The sequence goes on from CM035780.1 coordinate 9,516,134, forward strand.
GATATTTTCCTAAATGGTACCCCAGGGTTGCACAGCCCTCTGCCAAACCCAGTGCATCGAGGGTAAGGTCCACGCTTCGTGGTTGCCTGTGTAGGACACTAGGGCAAAGGCGGAGTGATCTGCGTGGCCCCTCGAGGTAATTTGCTCCAACCTTTCTGGTGTTTTGCACACTTCTCCCTTGAAAAACCTTTTCTATGTTAATCCAGAACTACTTCGCACCTGCTGTTCGCTGATCACTTTCAAAATTGGACAATTTCCAATTGAAAATCATTTTTTGTACACTTCGCATCACATTGACTTTCCAGGCAGCCGCAGTGTTTCGAATGTTGGAACAAACAGACCCTTCCTCGTTCAAAGACGGTTTGACGATATTCTTGAATAAATTTCAAATGCAAAGCGCTTCGTGGAAAAGTCTCAGCCGATGTTTGCAAGACGCCAACGAAAAAAGTGAGGGAACGTGCAGAAGTTATAATAATAGTCTTTATAACGAACTACCATTCAATCGGAGAAGATGAAGTTGAAGAAAGCTGTGGTTCGTTGAACTATATTTCAACGTCTTCACTCGGACATATTGAAGGCTGTTGGGGAAGAAGGTGGAGAAGGAAGCCTCAGCCCATGCTCGCCACCTCTATTACAGAGCCGTTTTCTTGCCTATTGTGCGGTACGCTGCAGGGACATGGTGGGTGACCCCCACAGCCCGGGACAGGCAGCAAGCGCTCACCATTCAGCAGGACATGTTGATTGTGGTCCTGCCAGCGCACCGCACCACCTCATTAAGCCCTCCAAGTGCTAGCCGATACCTTCCCCCTGGATCTGGTCCTCAATCTCACGGTATTTCAGGCTTACATCAAGAGAGATGGCTTAGCAAAGTACTGTGGCACGCTTCGAAACCTTCTCCCTGCGCTCCTCCGTAAAGACTCTATCGAACGACAGCTATCGATGGCATTGGACGGGCTCACGGAGCTGTGGCAGGCTGGATGGGATCCAGGCACCGCTGCAAGGCACCTTCAAAGCATCATCCCCCTGGTGCATGATCGTCTGGACAAGGGGTGGCAGCGGCTGTCATTTCCAGAGGTACAACTCCTCTCTGGACATGAAGCGTTCAACGAACAGCTCCATTTATTCCAGCGGCGGTCATTTCAGGACTGTACGTGCGGGACGGGGGTCAATGAGAACGCGGCCCATGTCCTCTTCTCGTGTCCCATCTACGGAGACATGCGGGAGAGAGTGCAGCTTCCCCTCCCTCAGAGCCCTCCTCATCACTATCAAAGCGGCGGCTCGCCGGTTTCATGCATTTGGGTAGGCGTGGGCCAATCATAGGCGGGGCCTTGAGACATGGAGTCCATCTCCCTCACCTGGTGTTGAGGTGTGAAGGTACCTGGCGCAAGGAGCTAAGAACCATTACAACGAGCCTATAGGTCCTCTCGGGCTTGGCTTGTTTCCCCATTTGGTTACAGGACCGTGATATGTGGGACCAGCTCCCTGCGCTTCTCTGTGAGGAGTTCCCTGCACAACGGCTCTCAGCTGCAATGGAGTGTGTTACTGCAACTGTGTGTAGCGGGGGTGAGTGCATTACTGCGTGGGATGCGGGCCCTACCTCAAGGCCCCTCCATGGCATCCTCCTGGCGGTGAAGGATCGCATGGATAGGGGATGGTGGCAATCGACGTTTCCAGAGGTGCAATTGCTTTCCAGACATGGCGCATTCAACGAGTGGCTTCTTTCGGGACAGCCCGTGCAGGACAGGAGAGATTGAGAACGCGGCCCACACTGTTCTTGTGTCCCATCTACAGAGACGTGCGACAGAGGGCTTGGTTTCCCACCCCTGGAAGCGCTGGTCTCCTCCTCCTTTGGGCATGGGTGAGCCAACCACTAACAGGACTTTGAATCGTGGTGTCCAACTCCCTCTCCCGAAGCTCTCGAGTAAACCACATTCCTCCCTGCTGACGCTGCTCGCCTACATGCACTCCCTCCTTTTTTTCCTCTTCCCCACTCTGTGCATGGGGATCTACAGCAGTGGCACCTTGCACGCACAGCCTCTGGAGTTTTCGATCCAACTTTTTCGTTGTTAATGCCATTAGGAGACCGAAACTGACGACTCTCGCTGTTCCACTAGCCTTCACAGGCCTGACTCTATTCCCCATCGAATTACAGGGCTGTGCTCTGGGACCAGCTCCCTGCACTTCTCTGTGAGGAATTTCCTGCACAACAGCTCTCAGCTGCATTGGAGTGCGTTACTGTGTGGGACACGGGCCCTACCTCAAAGCACATCCATGGCATCCCATGGTGGTGGAGGGCCGCATGGATAGGGGATGGTGACAACCAACGTTTCCGAAGGTCCAGATATGGCGCATTCGACGAGCCCCTTCTTTCGAGACTGCCCATGCAGGACAGGAAGAATTGAGAATGCGGCCCACATTCTCTTCTCGTATCCCATCTATGGGGACGTGCGACAGAGGGTTAGGTCTCCTTGGCGCAGGCGTGGGCCACCCATTAACGGGACTTTGAATCGTGGTGTCCACCTCCCTCTCCCGAAGCGGTCGAGTTAACCCCATTCCCGCACGGGGGTTCATAGCAGTGGCACCTTGCACGCAGAGCCATGATTAAACACGGCTCGCTCCATTGGCCTTCACAGGCCTGACCCGTTTACACATTTGGGTTACAGGGCCGTCTGAAACGCTCCTTAAGAAAATTTTGAGAAAATACAATCAAATGCTGCATTCACAAAATATCTAGGGCGAAGCCCTCGCAACACTCCTCAGCCCCACAAACACCCTAGCTCCCAATCAAATGTCTTCACCTATCACTTCAACATTACACTTTAACAGTACTTTCATTGAACTGTATATGACTCGCCAGTTCTTCATAAAAACTGACGGCGCTTTATTGAGTTGCTCCTATGAGACTAGCAACTTGCTTTTTACTTTCCTTGGCTCTACGAAGTAGAAAGGAAAGTTATGTAATTGGCTGAAAAAAAAATTTTGAGTTCTCTTCAGATCTTTACGTTTCAGACCCCCCTGAGTCCGAAAAACACTATTTGGGAAAATGGTCTGTGTGTGTGTCTGTGAACAATTTTTAGAAAAAACCACCGTACCAAATCAGCTCAAACTTGATATCTAGCCCGCAGGTTACCATGGGACGCCAAAATAAGGGTTTGAACAAAATCCACCGAAAGTTTACTATAGTTATCATAGTGATCAAAAGACCAAATTTTTTTTTTTTCTCAAAAATCGCTCTAACGATTTTGGTTAAATTTTTTATATTGATAGCTCCCAATATGGCAACTATACCACAAAATTCTCATTCGTGGGAAAATGACGAGAGCAGCTCAATAAATTATCAAGATTTTCGATGAAAAGCGTTTTTAGCGCAGTTTTTTCCTTATAAACTCCGCTGCAATTTTTGTAGAATGTTCAAAAACATTGGTATTGTAGCCCAATCCAATACCTAAAGGGTGAGTGTTTAGAAACGCTCATGAGATACATGGGGGTTACTCCAGAAATTCCTGAATTTCAACTACTGCCGTTTCGCTTACTACCAGTTCTAAAAGTGTTTGCCCAATAACTCTGCAAAAGTAATTACTATTCTTCTTCAAAAAATTCTTGTTTACAGCCTCATTAATTATCTGTGTACCAATTGCTCAATAATGGTCCTGCAATGAGTACGAGCAGCACAATAAAATCTGGAACTGTAAGCGCTACTGCTTCCTGCTGCCGTAAAGCGTTATTTGACCAAGTTCAAATTAACTGAGTGATAAATGAATTGATTAAGTCGCATTGGCCATGTACAAAGTGAATTGACGTAGAGCTAAGGAAAGTTGTGTGTTGCAACGCACCAGATATTTTTGAGAAGGGTCGTGATGGTCAGAAGGAGAAATGGCGGTAAGTTGAAATCACGACGGTTCGGCATTCTGAAATTGTTAACGTTGCTCCTGATTATCTCGTCAATGCCATTAAATCTTCACTGTATTTTACTATCTCGCTCATTTTTGAACAGCTCGATCCACGTGGGGATGTAGAAACTTGCGCGATATTGTACTGCCGGCCGATTGACGCGCCAACTTTCATTTCAGGCGACATGTACACGATGAATCTCGAAAACGTGTTCGCGAGTTGGAGCCAGTATCCGGGTTATCCTCTCGTCGTCTCGGCCAGAGGTCAGAGAGCGGTAGCTATGACCCACCGAAGGTTTTTGTCCAGTTTGGACGCTAAAACCCACGATATGTCGCATTTGTAAGTTTCATACGAGTTGCACTGGAGTATTTTAAGGTAAATGAACCGCGTAAATCGGTTGACTCAAGTAGGGGCGTTCTTTAGAGGGGGTTTATAACCTCTCCACTCGCCCCAGTGCTCTCCCATTCGTTTCATTTTATTACCATTTCTACCGCTACATTTTCCGAAGAAAGGTTTATCGTCGTTAATTTAATTTCGTGTACCAATTTCGGCGCAAATCGTGTTGCAGAGAACGCCGCAGCCTGCCCTACTCTTCAGGCCCTCCCGGACAGGTTCTGCATGTACGAAACAATACTTGCCGAAAATTGGACACATTCATTCGATACAGTCCGCATTACACACAAACGGCGCTCTAGCGGACTTTGCCACTGCCAAATAAAACGCGTAATTTTAAATTCACCAGCGGTTGCCTCAGCTCTCTGCAGTGCAGTTTACAATAATCGTTAAAGTTGTGAGAGAAAAAAGAGTTATTGGTGTTTTGATCACTATGTTCGTGCCATTAGCTCTAATTTATAAACATCCCATCGCTAAGATCCAACTGCCGCAACATCGCAACTTCCACGACTGATATAACTCTCGTCGAGGGTTTAGGAACAGTAATCTAATAAGGAAAACTCCAAGGGATGGAGAAGCCCGACGAACTGTGTGCCTTTCCTCTGCCTATTCCCTAGTACAGAAACAAAGAATATCTGGTGCGTTGCAACACACAACTTTCCTTAGCTCTACGTCAATTCACTTTGTACATGGCTAAGTCTATTTAATCAATTCATTTATCACTCAGTTAATTTGAACTTGGTCAAACAACGCTTTACAGCCGCAGAAAGCGGTAGCGCTTACAGTTCCGGAATTTATTGTGCTGCTCGTACTCATTCCAGGATCATTATTGAGCAATTGGTACACAGATAATTAATGAGACTATAAACACAAATTTTTTGAAGAAGGATAGTAATTACTTTTGCAGAGTTATTGGGTAAAAACTTATTGGGGTAGAAGTGGTAGTAAGCGAAACGGCAGTAGTTGAAATTCAGGAATTTCTATAGTGACCCCCATGCATTTCATGAACATTTTTAAACACTCAACCCTTACTTATTGGATTGGACTACAATACCAATTTTTTTTAGCATTCTACAAAAATTCCAGCGGAGTTTATACGGAAAAAAACGTCGTTCGTTCACAGACACACAGGCCATTTTCCCAAATAGTGTTTTTCGGACTCAGGGGGGTCTGAAACGTAAAGATCTGAAGAAAACTCAAAATTTTGTTTTTCGGCCGATTACATAACTTTCCTTTGTACTTTGTAGAGCCAAGGAATGTAAAAAGGAGAATTTTGACTCGTTCCGACTCCCGTTTTCAAGTTTGTTCTTTCCCGTTTTTGGTTCCGATTCCTCATTGGGTTCTTCTGGAGAGCTTCAGGTTCGAACGAAGAAAGACAATCCCTGGCCGCAAGTTGCGCTTATTTTCTTCCGTTTCTATTTTTCTTTTTTTGGCATCCCAGAAGTAGGGTAGAAAGACGTTTGAATTTAATAATTATTTTCTTAAATATCTTTCGGTTGAAATTTTGATTGGAAGGAGAAGTCTGTTATTTTATTTTAATACATAAAGTTACACGATACTTGTCCACTGAATTGCTATTTTCCAACTAAGATGCTGCATCATCAATCCTGGGCTTATAAAAGCCTCCTACCTTCCAACAATCCTCAGTCTCCGTCTATACTCCTTGCTGCTCGTTACTCTGCCGGTTTAAATTGTGAATAAAACAGTTTTAAAAAAGTGATTTAGTGAGTCGGATATAATTTATATATTTCTATTATTTTCCGTTATTTTCCTTGTGTTTTGTTTCTATTTCTGTAAAGAAATTCCTCGTTGTTGTGGGCTCCCCACGTGGAGCTGTACGCAAAATCTTAAATTTCGTCACATTACTTCAATGGTTTTTCCCCTTACATGTCTATTTGGACAGGATATTAACTCTTCAAAAACCCCTTTCACCTGTTGCTAAGCAACTACATCCGCCGCGTTAGCGCTCGACTTTTTCCCCCCTTCGCTAATTAATTAAATTACGGTCGTTAGTTGAATTATGACCCGTAAATGATGAATTATTACATTTTAATCTTTCCCTCGGATTCGAGGCATCGCTAACTGTGTTTTACATCGACGTTTCGCAGCGGGGTGTCTTTTTTTGGTTTATTAACCATTAACCTCGTTTCTTCCCTCGCGCTAGGAGTTTACGGATCCTAAATTGGAAGTCCCTCGTGCGTTAATACTATTCACTTAATTACTGATTTAGCGAGTAATTTCACAAATGGAATCTTTCGATACGGGGTCTCATGATTAGTTAACTAACTGTACATTAACTAACGAGGCTGAGTGAAAAGTGTACACGCTGTATGCGGTGAGTAAACATAAAAACCTGATCGACAAATGTATTTATTTATTTAGAAAATACGGAACGAACCCAATTACAAGAATATCTTGTGCGTTGCAAAATTTTGATAATTTATTGTGCTGCTCTCGTCGTTTTCCTACGAATGGGAATTTTATGGTATCATTGTCTTATTAGGAGCTATCAATATAAAAAATTTAATCAAAATCGTTCGAACAGTTTTTGAGAAAAAAAAATTGTGTTTTGATCACTATGATAACTATAGTTAACTTTCGATGGATTTTGTTCATACCCTTATTTTGGCGTTCCATGGTAACCCGTAGGCTAGATATCAAATTTGAGATGACTTGATACGGTCGTTTTCTCTAAAAACCACTCTAAAATCGATTGCGTCGAAAATTTTGGTAATTTATTGTGCTGCTCTCGTCATTTTCCCACATATGGGAATTTTATGGAGTAGTTGCCTAGTTGGGAGCTATCAATATAAAAAGTTTGATCAAAATCGTTAGAGCCGTTTTTAGGAAAAAAATGTTTGGTGTTTTGATCACTATGATAACTATAATTAACTTTTGGTGGATTTTCCTCATACCCTTATTTTGGCGTCCCATGGTAACGTGTAGGCTACACATCAAGTTTCAGCTGATTTGGTACGGTTGTTTTCTCTAAAAACCGCGCTAAATTCGATTTCCTCGAAAGTTTTGGTGATTTATTGTGCTGCTCTCGTCATTTTCCCACAATTGAGAATTTTATGGTATAGTTTCCATATTGGGAGCTATCAATATAAAAAGTTTGATCAAAATCGTTGAAGCCGTTTTCAGGAAAAAAAAATTTGGTATTTTGATCACTATGATAACTATAGTTAACTTTCGATGGATTTTGTTCATACCCTTATTCTGGCGTCCCATGGTAATCTGCGGGCTACATATCAAGTTGGAGGTGATTTGTTTCGATCGTTTTCTCTAAAAACCACTCTAAAATCGATTACGTAGAAAATTTTGGTAATTTATTGTGCTGCTCTCGTCATTTTCCCACTAATGAGAATTTTATGGTATATCTGCCATATTGGGAGCTATCAATATAAAAACATTAATCAAAATCGTTCAAGCTGTTTATGAGAAATAAAAAATTTGGTGTTTTGATCACTATGATAACTATGGTTAACTTTCGGTGGATTTTGTCCAAACCCTTATTTTGGCGTCCCATGATAACCTGCGAGTTAGATATCAAGTTGGAGGTGATTTGATACGGTCGTTTTCTCAGAAAATCGTTCACACACCGACCATTTTCCCAAATAGTGTTTTTCGGACTCAGGGGGGTCTGAAACGTGAAGATCTGAGGAGAACTCGAAAAATTTTTTTTTCAGCCGATTACATAACTTTCCTTTCTACTTTGTAGAGCAAAGGAAAGTAAACAGGTAGTACCTAAATGAACTTTAAAGAAATAAGGAACGACCAACAATGACTAGAGCGCCACACTAGACGTAACACTACTTCGCCACAAACACAGTACGCAAAATGAGTTATTGAGGTGTGTAGTGGTGGTTTGGTGAAGAATAGGTAAACTCGGCAGAACTTCGTTTATTCTCCTATGGATTGATCGGAAAATTTTCCCATGGGTTTTCCTTCCCCTCCCCAACTCATGACCTCCTTTTTTGTTCCGCTCAACAACCTCGATCATTTTCCGTCCGCGTATCGGCCTTTCAGCCTTCCCTGATATGATTGTAGCCTCCTCCTGTGGTTACACTTCTCCTTCTTCGTCCTGGCTGTTGTTGATCAGCACAGAGGGGTACCCAAGACGAGGTGGCGGAACAGCTGAGTTCTAACCTCTCATTTCTAATGATCCCCTTATGCCCAGGAATCCAATACACGTTCGCATTTGCTAAGGAGTTAAGCCACATCCAGCGCTCTCGCGCCAAGTTGACGTGCAGTTCATCAGCGCCTTGCACGACGCTTGACTAACAGTCAATATGTTGATAGTTCTGTTGCTACAGCCTTTCTCATGCATTATGATTGCCCCTGGGGTTGATATCTTAGATCTCTGCTTGAAAAACCGGATTGTGTTGTATTCTAAACGTCGGTAGGAGGTTTAGTAATACCTAAAAGAGAAGGGACGAAGGGGCTTTAATTAGACGGAGTCGCAAAGCTGGTTTTACTGTGATTCTTAGAAATTTCCTGCACGAACGAACAAGCTCCCCATTGTCATGATGTCTTCGTGAGTACATCTACTCCTAGAATAAGCAGTGCAGCTTATGGCCCTAATTAGGTGATGACGTAAATGATATTTACGAAGTTCAAGGAATTATTATGTAGAGGAGTAAGGGCGACTGATGCTCAAACAATATTACCATGAGCGTCATTTGAGAACAAATAAGTTCCGCGCAGCGACCCACGCACGACACATTGAAACGTTACGTTTCAAGACATGGGGATTCCAAATCTGCAATGTCCGTCCGCCGTCCGGGCCGTTTTGTGCCTCTAACGTGGTCTAAAAAATTCGTTCTTTCGCACAAAAAACCCATTTGATATCTAGTTGCGCCCGCCATCTCGGCAATCCGACCGAACGAAGCCCATGGTTGTTATGGACAAAAAATGGTTTAAAAAATTAACGAAACGCAGTATAATCGCAAATAAGCCGTGTTTAGTTTCGTTTTCAAGGTATTTTTACATCGTGGGTCGAATGGAATGAGTATCGGACGTGTACAACTGCGGATAGGGAAATTACAGTAATTATTAGAGTCAACTAATTGAAAGAACTCGCGGGAACTACAGCGGAAGTCAACGTTTCGTCGTTAGTACTCCCTCCCTCCTGTCTCATCAAAACCACCCGCCTGCTCGACTTGCAACGTCGTGCCAATGGCCGAGGGTTTGCTGGAAGTCCCTGTCCCATTTCTCCGACTCTTTTTGCCCGACGGGGCGGAGGAAGGTTAGGGCTGATGAAGCCGGCACTTCCACCACACACTCCTACATCGGATCATAAATGCCTACAGACGTTTACGGGCGCCTGGCGCCAGGGGAATATTTAGTTTCTGTAGTTCCATTGTAGTCAGGTCATGTTTCGTATGGTTTACTAGTATTTTTCGATGCTGAATCGAATGGAATGGGTCTCGGAGCAGTAATACTAGGTCAAGCTGTTCATGAGGATAATAAACCGTTGTGTAATAATTTGCAGTGTTTTTTTTTTGTTTCAGCCCAACGTGGGAATTCCCGATAACGTACACAATCTCCAAAGAGCCGGACGTTGTGAGGGTTTTGTGTATGAAAGCAGACTCGATAGACAGCGAAGGTGAGTATTTCCAATTGAACAGCTGATGATTTTCATGAAATAGAACACGACCTCGTGATTGGGTTGAGTGTCTAGTTGGTTTTGCGTTCTATGTTTTTTTGTTTGTTTTTTTTTCTTTTTTTGAAACGGTTGAAGGCGATACCCTCACTGCAGCCACAAACGAGCTTATTGTAAGGGCGTCCATGAGCCTCAGATCATGGCCCCACAGCACTGGTCTCACTTGGTGCGATGTCACCTATGTGCCCCCACCACCCCTGCACAAAGTGGAGGACGTCCGCTAGTTCTGCATTCGCCACCTGTTCCGGCTGAAGAAAGGGCCTCCCAAACACACGACGGCGCAATGCCGCGAGTCCATCAAGTACGCACAACATACGCTCTGCCGTCTCTAGCCTACATACCTGTACCTCGCACTTGCCAATATTTGCAAGGTGAGACCTCAGCAGACAGTGACCTGTGAACAGGCCACATATGATCCTCATATCCTTCCTCCCCAGTGCAAGCACCTCCTCGGCCCTCCCTCTGGAGCGTTGAATGAAGAGTTTTGACTGTCTAAGGCCAGGGAGTCCTGCACCTGTCCTCCCATTCGCCAACCTCTCTACGTAAGTAGCTCCTGGTTGTCTCAACGAAAGGCTCAGAACTGACAGGGATCTGCGCCAATCCTTTCTTTGCCAACCCATCAGCCCTTCGTTTCCCTCTATACCCTGATGCCCTGGCACCCAATACAGTGTTACACTGTTGTCCTTGGCCAGTGCCTTCAGTCCATTCAGACACTCCGACACCTGCCACGATGTAAGACAATACAAGGCTAAGGCCTTGGACTGTCTTCCATGATGTAGTAGCCGCTGCACACCGACTGTCACCGCAGCCACCTCTGTTTTGAAGTTAGGATGCGTATTTGTTGAGAGAAGTGGCTGAAAATACGAACACTAGCTGTTGACGACTCTGAGAGACGTCACTTAGTCCTCGAAGAGGCGAAGTGAGCCTCCTTCTCCTTTGTTTCTTATTTCTTCTCTTTCTTTCTTTAACTATCGTGATCGGACGATCTCAGCGCGTATCGCTCTCAATCCTAAGTCGACCTCTTGCTCTTCTCATCCTTTCTCATCAAGTCTGTCACCACCTCCAACCTGCCCCAGCCACCTCTCTTTACTCGACTTCTCCCATCGCCAGTTCTGCCAGATTCGCCGCGAATATCGGACCCGAAGCCTACAGAACGCCACTTTTCTCGAAAACTGGGTCATCAGTATCCCAAATCGCCGACCGAGAAAGTTCTGACATCAACATCATTGTAAGTTACAATGCGTTACACTTCGAGCTCTGTGCAGAGGCTTCCCAATTATTTCTGCGAATAATGCGAGCTGTTCTTTTCAGTTGGTTGACTTATCAGCCGGAACCCCCTTGTTCTTCGAATATCAGACACCGCCCAACCTCCTTCAGCCTTTTCACTGAACTTCGCCATCATCTCCACTCTGTACCTACGGTCAGATCTGTCTTTTCTCATCTCCATTTCCTTCTGTAACCCCTACACAGTCCAATCAGTTCGTCGTTCCTAAGCTTTCATATTCTAATGTAAGGAGCTCCTAGGATACTATTCTGTTTCATTTCTTCGATATAATTTTTATCCCATCTACCAGTGTAATTTATTTTATTTTCAGTTTATTTTTCTCAATTTCCCGGTTTCACCCTCCAAATCAATTTTCGTATCATTCTTTGTTTTTTTCTTGCAAATGGTTGGATAATTGGATATTCGACAACCGAAATCCCCTTCCTCCATCACCAGCCCTTCTCACTCTCCAGCAGCAGCTCAGGCTTTTTGTATGCCAGTCTGTCTCTCTCTCTCTCTCCCTCTCTCTCCCCTCCTCTCCACACCACCCTCCCCCACACCTCACCGCCTCTCCTACCCTCTCTCTTATATCATAAACGAAAAAGCCACTGTGCGTATAACAAATTACAGTTTTTCATTCAACGGGACACCGATCAAAAAACAAACTTTTGAAAATCCCTGCGCACTGTTCCTCAAGGAAAAGATAAATGTAATATTTCAATCGTTTTTTTCAATTTCAAACATTCTTATGGCGGCGAATAACTTTTTTTTAAATGCCAATTACATTGTATCACCTAAAATATGAGATTGGCTGAAAAAACGAGAAGTTTTCTTCAGATCTTTACGTATTAAACCCAACTGATTCTGAAAAACATTATTTGGGAAAATGGTGTGTATGTGAACGATTTTTAGAAAAAACGACAGAACCAAATCACCTCAAACTTGATACCTAGCCCGTGGGTTACTATAGAACGCCAAAATAAGGGTATGAGCAAAATCTACCGAAAGCTAACTATAGTTATCATAGTGATCAAAAGGCCAAATATTTTTTTGCTCAAAAACGGCTATCACGATTTTGATTAAAGTTTTTATATTGATAGCTCCCAATATGTCAACTATGCCATAAAATTTTCATTCGTGGGAAAATGACGAGAACAGCACAATAAATTACCAAACGTTTCGAGTTTGGGCGTTTTTTTTTTTTGGACGAAAATCGAGTTTGGGCAGTTTTTTCCTTATAAACTCCGCTGAAATGTTACTAGGATGTTAAAAATTATTGGTGTTGTAGTCCAATCCAATAGCTATAGGGTGGGCGTTTTAAAAACACTCATAAGATATAAGGGGGCACTCCAGAAATTCCGGAATTTCAACTACCGCCGTTTCGCTTAACGTTTTTACCCAATAACTCTGCAAAAGTTATTATCCTCTTTTAAAAAAATCGTGTTTACATCCTCATTAACTCTCTGTGTACCAATTGCTCAATAATGGCCATGATGTGAGTACGAGCGGCGCAATAAATTCCGGAACTGTAAGCGCCACCGCTTTCTGCCTTAGTGAAGTGTTGTTTGACCAAGTTCAAATGAACTGCGTAAGCGGAAAGAGCCGTGTACATAAATGAATTGACGTAGAGCTAAGAAAAGTTGTGTGTTGCTACGCACCAGTTTTTTGTTTTTCTTGACAAAACACAGAGAAAAACAAAGAGAAGCGCAATGATCGAACAAAAACGTTTTGGTGCGATAATAACATGCATTAGATATTAAGATCTGTAAAAATCGAACAGAGACGCGGGAATTGTAATAAGAGAAAAGAAGGTTATGTACCTGTTCTCGTTGTTGTGGCTCATTCATATTCCCGGTTTCTTCCACTTTCCATTCGACGTTCATCAGCAGTAGTTGTGGTTGTCGAATATTTTACGTTCGAATTTTTCACTCGGTTTGAAAGATAAGTTACAAGAAAAATATCTGGTGCGTTGCAACACACAACTTTCCTTAGCTCTACGTCAATTCACTTTGTACACGGCCTTTGAACTTGGTCAAACAACACGTCACAGCAGCAGGGAACAGTAGCGCCTCCATTTCTGGAATTGATTGTGCTGCTCATACTCATTCCAGGACCTTTATTGAGCAATTGGTACATAGAGAATTAATGAGGCTGTAAACACGAATTTTTTTAAGAAGGCTAGTAATTACTTTTGCAGAGTTGTTGGGTAAAAACTTTTAGAACTGGTAGTAAGCGAAACGGCAGTAGTTGAAATTCAGGAATTTTTGGAGTGAGCCCCATGTATCTCATGAGCGTTTTTAAACACTCACCCTATAGGTATTGGATTGGACTACGATACGAATTTTTTTTAACATTCTACTAACATTCCAGCGGAGGTTATAAGAAAAAAATCACGCTAAAAACGCTTTTCGTCGAAAATTTTGATAATTTATTGTGCTGCTCTCGTCATTTTCCCGTAGATGGTAATTTTATGGAGTAGTTGCCTTGTTGGGAGTTATCAATATAAAAAGTTTGATCAAAATCATTCGAGCCGTTTTTTGGAAAAAAATATTTGTTGTTTCGATCACTATGATAACTATAGTTAACTTTCGGTGGATTTTCCTCATACCATTATTTTGGCGTCCCATGGTAACCTGTAGGCTAGACATCAAGTTTGAGGTGACTTGATACGGTCGTTTTCTCTAAAAACCGCGCTAAAATCGATTTCGTCGAAAGTTTCAATAATTTATTGTGCTGCTCTCGTCATTTTCCCATGAATGGACATTTCATGGTATAATGGCCATATTGGGAGCTATCTATATAAAAAATTTAATCAAAATCGTTAGAGCCGTTTTTGAGAAAAAAAAATATTTGGTGTTTTGATCACTATGATAACTATAGTTAAATTTCGGTGGATTTTGTTCAAACCCTTATTTTGGCGTCCCAGGGTAACTTAGAGGCTAGATATCAAGTTTGAGTGGATTTGATACGGTCGTTTTCTCTAAAAATCGTTCACACACACACAGACCATTTTCCCAAATAGTGTTTTTCGGACTCAGGGGGGTCTGAAACGTAAAGATCTGAAGAGAACTCAAAAATTTTTTTTTTCAGCCGATTACATAACTTTGCTTTCTACTTCGTAGAGCCAAGGAAAGTAAAAATCACTTATGCCGGAAAACTGTTTCAGTTAACCCCGCCTCTAGTTCTTTAGGCCAATTTAGGGACAGTCAAATTGCTAACTATGGCATTCGTGGACCCGTTTGCCAAACCTGATTCTGACGAAACAATTATTTTAATGCAAGTTAACGACCGTCGATGTAGCGAACTACAACTGTTATTGCACGTTTTACAGTTCGTGTCGCGATACCCGGAGGAGTTTGTTGGTACAAAGTCAACATGAGGCAAACCGGGTTCTACAGAGTCGTCTACCAAGAGGACGAATGGAACAACATCAAGCAAATTTTACAGAACAAACCGCAGGTTGGCTTTGTTCAATAATGGAAAAGGTGTTTAACGTACTTTCTGAAGATCTTATTAACATTAGAGCGGAGTTTATAAGGGTAAACTGCGCCAAAATCGATTTACGTCGAAATGTTCGGTAATTTATTGTGCTGCTCTTGTCTTTTTTCTACCGTTGACAATTTTATGGTATTGTCATCTCAACAAGAGGTGTCTATATAAAAAATTTAATTACAATCTGTTTTTGAGAAAAAAAAAGGTGTTTCAATCACTGTAATGCCCTCACATCCCCTTATTTTGGCGCCCTGTGGTGACCTGCGTGGTAGGTAACCTATTTTCTAAGATTCTAATGACATTTGAGATGAATCCTAGCGGAATCTGGCGGAGGTGGTTACTTCTTGGCCGTGCCAAAATCCCTTGAAGTCTGAGGAAGAAGGTGTTTGACGATAACGTACGACACAACTGACGTGAAAGGGGTGTGATTGCCTCCCATTTACGTATAACGTTATCAACATACAATTTTTAAGAAATGGATAACAAGTCGACAGCTCACAAACTGATTTTACGGTGTCGACTATCGCAAAAGTTTGAGCGGGAATTGTCCGATTTGGCCTCGGCAGCGCGATCTATGAGACGGCGGGTGAACTAAAGTAGTTTCCAGTTCTGCCGCTTGGCTCGTGACGGAAAGTTGAGTCGCTCGGATTTGAACGATCTGAACGTGGAAATTTCCGATTCGAATGTTTAGCGAACTAAAATAATTGAGAGCTCCTTGCCGTTTATGATCTCCTGTTCAAATATCTTCCCCGGAACGTCAACTTCGTGCCAGTTGACTCTTCCCATTCAGCGGCTCGTTGTCGATACGTCTATTTGCTCCAGCCCCGCGCTCGGACTTGAACTATCTGATAGTTGACTGATAGCTTGTATCATTAATTGAACACGCTGAAGACTATTGAAACGAGGCGCTCTACGAACAAAATAGTCATACACACGTTCCAACATCTAGGATCCAAGAAAATGAGTATAAATAAGTGAATTATGAAGGAGTTCATTGATTTATTACTGACCACCTTAATGAAACTCTAAAAACACGTATTTAGTAATTGTCGACTCCTCAAAATATGGTCAGAGAAAGGTTGACATTAGAGTCCGGTGATTTACTGCAGAAAACAACGTTATAAGAATTAATCACATCAACAATTTTAATATTCTTCGTTGAAGGCGTTTGCGTTCAATAAAACCGCACGCAAAATGTACAACGTACAAAGTTATCAATACGATTTTTAAGAAATCGAAAAACAAGTTGCTCCGTCGATTTACAAAAAGTTGACAGCTCAGAAACTGATTTTACGGTGTCGACTTTCGAAAAGTTTGAGCTGGAAATGTCAGATTTTGCCTCGGCAGCGCGGCCTATGAGACGACGGGTGAACTAAAGTAGTTCTCACTTCTGCCGCTTGACACGCGACGGAAAGTTGCGTCGATCGGATTTGAACGATCTGAACGTAGAAATTTCCGATTCGAACGATCTGAACGTAGAAATTTCCGAATCGAACGTCAAGTGAACTAAAATGATTACGAGCTCCTCGCTGTTTATGATCTCCTGTTCAAATATCTTCCCCGGAACGTCCATTTCGTGACAGTTGACTCTTCCCGTTCAGCGGCTCGTTGTCGATACGTCTACTTGCTCCAGCCCCGCGCTCGAATTTGAACAATCTGAACTAGATTTCCGACTTCACAAAAAATGGTTGAAATCCCGGAATATAAGGAATGAACCCTACTCATATGTTTTCTTGGTACTTGGTTGTATAACGATCCGACGGATATGGTAACATTGGGACGGAGTTATTAAGGAATAAATTACGTTAAAACGAAATGTTTGCCAATTTATTGTGCTGCCCGCGTCATTTTCCCACAAATGAGAATTTTATGGTATAATTGTCTTATTACGAGCTACCAATATAAAAAATTTAATCAAAATCGTTAGAGCCGTTTTTGAGAAAAAAAATATTTGGTGTTTCGATCACTATGATAACTATAGTTAGTTTTCGGTGGATTGCGCGCATACCCTTATATTTACGTCCCATTGTGACCAGCGTGCTAGATATAAAGTTTGAGCTGATTTGGTTCGGCCGTTTTCTCTGAATTTCGCCAAGTTGCCGCTGAACGGGAATCATCAACTGGCACGAAGTTGACGTTCCGGGGAAGATATTTGAACAGGAGATCATAAACGGCAAGGAGCTCTCAATTATTTTAGTTCACTTGATGTTCGAATCGGAAATTTCTACGTTCAGATCGTTCAAATCCGAGCGACACAACTTTCCGTCGCGTGCCAAGCGGCAGAAGTGGGAACTACTTTAGTTCACCCGCCGTCTCATAGATTGCGCTGCCGAGGCCAAATCGGCCATTTCCCGCTCAAACTTTTCAAAAGTTGAGCGCCTAAAATCAGTTTTTGAGCTGTTAACTTTTTGTAAATCGACGGAGCAACTTGTTTTTCGATTTATTAAAAATCGTATCGATAACGTCGTACGTGAATGGGAGGCAATCACACCCTTTCACGTCAGTTGTGCCGTACATTATCGTCAAACACCTTCTACCTCAGACTTAATTCATGTTCTAGGGTTCTGGCATTGTGCGATCCGTTAGAAGTAATCACCTCAAATATCATTAGAATCCTAGAAAATAGATTATCTAGCAAGCAGGTCACGATAAGGCGCCAAAATAAGAATATGAGAAAAATCCCCCCCCCAAATTAACTATCGTTGTCACAGCGATCGAAACCCCAATTATCTCTTTTCTCAAAAACGGCTCAAACGATTTTAATTAAGTTTTTTATATAGTCATCTCTTGATGAGATGACTATACCATAAAATTGTCAACGGTGCAAAAATGACGAGAGGGGCGCAATAAATTACCGAACATTTCGACGTAAATCGATTTTGGGGCAGTTTTTCCCTCATAAACTCCGCTCAAATGTCGATAGGATCTTCAGAAAAATGCAGTTAGTACTGCAATCATGTACCTATACGATGAGTTTTTAATAACGCTCATAAGATGAATAGGAGCTAGTCCGTAAATTCCGGAATTTCAACTACCGCCGTTTCACTTACCATTTCTAAACGTTTTTACCCGATAACTCTGCAAAAGTGATTATTATCCTTTTCAAAAAATTCGTATTTACAGCCTCATTAATTATCTGTGTACCGATTGCTCAATAATGGCCAGGGCGTGAGTACGAGCGGCGCAATAAATTTCGAAACTAAGCGCTACCGCTTTCAGCCGCTGTGAAGTGATGTTTTGCCAAGTTCAAATGAATTGAGTGAGTGGAAAGAGCCACGTACACAAGCGAATTGACGTAGAGCTAAGGAAATGTTATTAAATGTTTGTGCGACCTGGTTGTGCATTACTCCAGTCTCAAGCTTCCACCGGCGCATTATTTGTAGTTCTGGTTTTGTCGTTTTAAAATAATGCGCTTTTTCTTTTCTTCCCAACAGCTCCTGACGGTGGAAGACCGGGCCAATATCCTGGACGACATGTTCAGCCTGTCGCGAGCCGGTTATTTGTGCTACGGTCAGACGCTCATCACTTTGACGTATTTGAGATCTGGACTAGAGACGAGTTGGTTGCCTTGGGCTTGCGTTCTCAAACATCTCATATTCATCAAAAACTCGATGGCCAAAGATGAGAACGACTTGAAAAATTTCCAGGTTATGTACATTATTAGGGCGAGGTGATAGGATGTTCCTCGCGCCCTCTCGGCAGCTTCGTTACTCTCGAAGTTTTTTTAATTAGTCGCTGGCGGTGTTTCCGATTACATTGTCATTCGCAACGTCTTATTTGTTACATTCCACCTCCCTCAAGTCCAAAGTATGTTTGTGGTTAAAAATATCTGGTGAGTAGCAACACACAACTTCCTGCGCACGACCTGCTACATATGGGGGCGCTATATCTTCGTTCAACGCATTTCTACCGAAACATTTATGGGGAACAAAATGTAGGGACTAGTTAGCTGCGAGTACTCCGTAAGTTTGATCGAAATCGTTAGAGCCGTTTTTGAGAAAATTAGTATACCGATAAATTAATATTCGATAAATTTTGGTACATTTTCGTCCCCCACCCCCCTTCACATCGGCCGAAATCGTCCATAACCTTATTTTGGTGTCTACAAAAAATGACGAGCGAAACAAAAAAAGAACCAGCTCAATCGGATCAGTCGTTCTCCCGCAAATCGCACTACAGACACACACACGGACCACGCGCCGAAATTAGGTTTTTTAGACTCAGTAGGCCTCAAAACGTAAAGATCTGAAGAAAACCCAATTTTTTTTCTTTTTGACGTGATTACTATACTATCCTTTCCCTTTGGGGTAGCGGAAAGTAATAAGAAAAATTGTTGTCGAACTTCGAAAAAGGGTAGAATTGAAAACATCACACAACTTTCCTTTTATCTCTGTGGCGGGCAGCCGCCACTCTACACAACAAAAGTCCATCCTGCTTCGCTGTCCACCCTCTCTCATTGGTCTGATTCACTCCTTCCTCACCGACAGGACCTTCAGGGTGAGAGTTGGCAAAACTCTATCCACCACCCACCGCATCACGGCTGGCGTACCCCAAGGCTCAAAACTCTCCCCAGCCCTCTTCAACATCTTCTGCCATGACATACCAGTCCACGAGAAGATCGTCACTGCACAATATGCGGATGACGTAGCTCTCCTCTACACCTCCAAATCCAAGCTGCACTGTGCCACAGTCATGAATAAGTACCTGCCGTCCCTGCTCAGCTGGTACCACAAATGGGGACTACGCCTCATCGAATCCAAATCAGAAGCCGTCTTCTTTCCCGCCGTAACATCCCCCCAAACATCCAAGTGGGGAACCATCCAATCCTGGAAACACCAGGCCAAGTACCTCGGTGTCATCTTCGACAGGAAACTCAACTGGTACAGGCAGACCTCGCAGTTCGCGCCAAAATCAACGGAGCCTTCATTGCTCTCCGGCCATTCTTCAACAACAGAAAGGTCTCACATCCAACGAAAATCCGTATCTTCACCGCCATCATCAGGAGCATCAGCACCTACGCTATCCCCGTCTGGGGCACGGCCTCCTCCCTTCGCAAACTCGAGGGCACCTACATGAAGTACATGTCCTCCGCTCACCCCGCTACATCAGAAACCAGCAGCTCCTGAAGGAAACAGGCCTCCCCTCGCTCAGTGCGGCCGCCTCAACCTATGCCCTCAACCTCCGCAACTCGGTGGCGGGTCACCCCAACCCGTCCATCAGCTGCCTCACACAATATGCCCCCAACCCCTCGGACATCATCCGTAGGCCCTGCTCCCTCATTCCACGCTAACCCCGTCCGTTCCTCCCCGCATCGCACATGCGCATGAGTCCCCTGCATCCGCAGGCTGGCCTCCCATCCTTCTGGTTTAGAACCTCCGGGTTGGCAACCGCGGGAGGGGTTTAAGCGGGTAAAACTCCGACACTACCCATTTGGGTGTCTTTTGAAGACTTCCCCTCCCCGGAAGCGACCGAAAAAAAAAAAAAAAAAAAAAAAAAACAGACATTCAATTCATTCCATCTTCTGCTCTTACGCCGTCCACATCCTCTGACGACAACCGACCACCTTCAGCGGCTCCGGCGGGGACAACTGAGTCCCTCTCGTGTCAGAAGAAGGAGGAGCGACGATCCAACCGGATCCCTCACCGAGAGGAGCTACGCTCAACCGAGCCCTTCAAACGACGCTTCGACGCCTGAGGAACTCGTCCCTCGCCCGCTGCTCGACCGAACAAACTGACTCAACCCTCATCTCGCGTCTACGACAGAAGGAGCGACGATCCAACCGGATCCCTCACCGAGAGGAGCTACTGCTCAACCGAGCCCTTCGACCTAACGACGCCCGAGAAATCCGATCTTCACCTCACACACTCTCTACCGACAAACAGAAACAACACACACACAACAACAATATTTCGTCGGCCCTTTTCAGCACCACACAATCAAGCAAGCAGCGCAACATCTTGAAAAGGGAGGCCCCGACAATCTCGATAGCAATTGATGAAATGTGTTTTTTCTGGAAATAGTGCCAGTCGATGTGCAAAGAGCGAGGTTCCAGCTGGTGGTGGAGGTAAAATATCTCCCAGGGTGGGGTGTTGAGGACCTTTCCAGACTCTCGAAGAGTAGCCGATGTGGCGAGAATGTGGAGAGGTTTCTCAGGTGTCCCTGTTGCCCGACTGTGTTACATACCGAGGAACGATGATGTGTAAACTCTCCTCTTTCGGCCTAACTTCGCTCATGAAAGTAGTTTTTGTACTCCAAATTAAAAGTCGTCATGGTGGGGGGGGGGGGGGCTAGAAAGAAGGAGCAAAGTCCAGCTTCTCGTGCGTTTTCAACTGGCCTGGCAAACACACTCTGCCAGACTTCATCGTCACGTGTAGTTTCAGCCTCGTCCAACTTTGACGAACAGCTTCCAAAAGTCTGGAGGGGGCATACAATACCCTCGGCACAAAGCAACGACAGCTATATGCGCACGTGAGAGGATGAGCAGTAAATAATGCGGCGTAACTCCCAAAATGATGGATCGGCTAAGGAATAATAACACTTCCGCTGTGTACGGAGAAAGGCGATTGTGCAGTTTCAAGAAAGGTCCTTGCAATCACTCAGTAGGCCTCAAAAAACGTGAGGATCTGAAGAAAACCCACCTTTTGTTTGAACACCAAAACAGCGGCAGAAAGTAAATATCTGGTGCGTAGCAACACACAACTTTCCGCCACCCCTTTAAGTTCGAACACCACCTACATATGCGGGTGGTATATCTTCGTTCAACGTATTTCTACAGAAACATTTATGGGGAACAAAATGTAGGGACTAGTTAGCTGAGAGTACTCCGTTAATTTGATCCAAATCGTCTGAACCATTTTTGAGAAAATTGGAATACCGATAAATTAATATTCGACAAATCTCCTTTTCTGAGTTAACTTGGCTTATATCTCCGTTCAACATATATATACAGAAATAATGATGGAGAACGAAATGTTGGTATGGGTGACTATAAGTCACTCCAGTAGGATTTATCACATCTGGTGAAAAAGTTACCCTGGGATTTACGGAAATGTTCGAAAAAACGTTATTTTTGTCACATTTTGATTTTTATCTCTGTTCAATGGACCGTCACAGGAACATTTATTGAGAGGAATATGTAGGTATTAACTATTTGAAAACATCCTGTGAGTTTGGTGAAAATCGCTGAAGTGGTTTAGCCAAAAAGCGTAAAAAACCTATTTTTGCTTCAGGGGCCTATATCTCCGTTCACCGTATTTTCATGGAGATATGTATAGAGAAGAAAAGTTAGGTATTGATTAGTAGAAGATAATTTGAAAGTTTAATCAAAATAGTTAGAGCCGCTTTCGAGAAAAATGCGAAAAACCCTACTTTTTGGTACATTTTCGCCCCCACCCCTCCTTCCCATCGGCCGAAATCGTCCATAACCTTATTTTGGTGTCTACAAAAAATAACGAACAAAACAAAAAAAGAACTAGCTCAATCGGATCAGCCGTTCTCCCGCAAATCGAACTACAGACACACACACACGGACCACGCGCCGAAATTAGGTTTTTTAGACTCAGTAGGCCTCAAAACGTACAGATCTGAAGAAAACCCAATTTTTTTTGTTGGGCTGATTACTATACTTTCCTTCCCTTCGGGTAGCGGAAAGTAAAAAGTAGTTGTTAACGTAACTGTTTTGAGATTCTATCTTCTCTGGTCAGTGAGATACAGTGGGCGAGCGCTTTCGAAGTAAACACATCGTCCTCTGACCGTTAAGTCATTAATTAACCCACTTTAATACGTAAATATCTGGAGCGTAGCGACACACAACTTTCCGCTACCCCCGTAAATTCAAACACCAGCGACATATGCGGCCGCTATATTCAACGCATTTCTACAGAAACATTTATAGATATTGAAATGTAATGGTTCGGGAATGAGTACGAGCAGCACAATAAGCGCTACGGCTTTCCACTGCCGTGAAGTGTCGTTTGAACAAGTTCAAATGAATTGAGTTATAGAAAAAGTCACGTACAAAAGTGGATTAACGTTGAGCTAATGAAGGTTGTGTGTCGCTACGCGTCAGATGACAACTATCATCATTGACTTATCGTTTTGTTCCCAGAATTACGTATCATACATAGTGGATCCGATACTCAACGAAGACGTATGGAATATATCCAAAAAGGACGATACATTACGAAGGTACGTTCTGCCGGGGACGGAGTTATTTTATTCGAATGAGTTCGACCTGAACCAACAATTCGACTTACCAAGCTCATACAACTGGAATGAGCGGAAAGGCTCAAATAAATACGGGAGAAAGAATAAATAAGAGGCAGTCAAATGGATCAACATGACGCCCAACTTCCTCAACCTCGCGTAACACTCATAACAACTAACCTAGTCCATTTTCCATTAGATTCACGCGAACTGGTAGAAAGAGAACCATTTTCACCTTTTAGGTCACTAGTTAGCGCTCAACCTCCCCGCAATTTATTGCGCTGCTGCTACTTACGTCCCGACCTTCATTGAAAAACCGATCGATGGAATTGTCAACGTGACTTTTCCAAGATTTATTTCAACATTGCTGGAATTACAGGGCCAACGCGGCGAAACAAAAGTTAACATAAACGCTAGTACAGATTCCGGCATTTCTGCGGCGGCTCTTGCGTATCTAATGGGCATTATTAAAGCTCCATCGCATAGTAGGCTTATTGGCAACCTTTAGGGTCAGAAGAGTTAACAATTACAAAGTTTTTAAAGATTCACAAGATTTGTTTGGCCTACGATAAATAGTACTTGCATGAATAAAGTTTTCATATTGAAAAACTAATCTATTTATTCGTACATGAACTTTCATTACAAATTACGAAATATGTGTGACATTATTAGATAGTTAAAAAATTAGAGTAAAATATTAGAACAATTAAACATTTATTTACAACTTTTAACTCATACTTCAATAACAAACAATTGAGCAAACAAATACCATGGGAGCAATGACTTTGAAAGGATACTCAAGTGTAAGGAAACCCTTAGGTATTACATGGGCAATGAATACGTGCCCTACTGCTGCAATGGAAGTCCTTTTAGACATCTCCATATACATATTCAGAGGACTGCTTACCCGGGAGCAGTAAGGCTTTTGCAGACAGGGAACATCTCCACCAGGGTTAAGGTAAGCCTCCAAAGAACAACTAGGCAGTTCAAACTGGAAGAGGCAGTGGTCCTTGCTACCGACGTTATGTCAGAGCGAAAGAACTTTCGGCTGCCATTCAGGGTAAGTATCCACTCGCGGGAACGATGGGAGCAGGAGACGTTCCGGACCGAGGTGGGCGCCCTGCGGTGGTACACCGATGGTTCAGTCATGGGAGGCAGAGCTGGACTGGGCATTGTTGGGCCCAACTACAGTCTGGCTTAGCCGCTGGGAGAGTATGCCACGATTTTCCAAGCTGAAATCCTAGCTATAAAGATCTGCGCGGAAGAGATCCTGTCTGAGGGACTCAAGGGCAAGCGGATCTACTTATTCTCGGACAGCCCATTAAAGCTTCTTCATTCATTCTTAATGCGGCCCATTAAAGGCCATCGCAGCCTATAGCTTTAGGTCCAGGCTGGCATGGGAATGCCTTCATGCGCTCAAGCAGCTCGGCGCTCACAATAGGCTTTCCCTCATCTTGGTGCCGGCTCACAAGGGGCATGAGGGCAACGAAATGGCTGACCACTTTGCAAAGAAGGGCACAGAAGCCCTACCCATTGGGCCTGAACCTCACGTAGGTATGACCAAAAGTCACCTGAACCATTTGGTGGCTCAATGGGAGACACAGGAAAATAGCGCCCATTGGCATCGCCAGCCACGACTTAGACAATCGAAAAGGCTTGTTACGCCTTCTGGTCAAAGAGCAAAGGCGATGCTGATACTCTCCAGGACGGATCTGAGGGTCTTGATTAGCTTCCTCACCGGACACTGCCCACTCAGGTATCACCTCAACAAGATGGGCATCTCAGAGGCGGTGGAATGCAGACTCTGTGGTGAGGAGGACGAGGCGGCGGAGTACATCCTATGTGAATGCCCTGCCTTAGCAGTCAAACGCTTTGGATACTTTGCCCAGCCACGTATCATAGCGGAAGCTGCGGTGAAGGACAAACTCGGCTTCATAAAGGGGGCAGGTATGTACAACGCCTTTTACTAAGGAAGAGCTAGTGTCACAATAGGCCCACACGTGGCCGCAGTGACAAAGGGACTTGTCCCGCACGCCCTCGGAAAAGAAAAAAAAAAGAAAAAAAAGGAAGCCCTTGGAACCTCCCGCTTCAGACGACATCTTTCAACTTCGGCTACCCGATGACGATGTTCCTGATGTGGAGCCCGCCGTCTCATTCCGTTCCGCAGTCCCCGAAGACTCCACTCCCCACGAAAGAAAGATCATGAGAAGCTGCGCATCTTCGCATGCGAGATCCATTTAGTCCCTTCGAAGGAGGTGGATGTGGAAACTGGTTTGGCAGACGCACGGGTTAGTGAGAAGATAGCATGGGGTGGTTACATGGTTACCCTCCAAAAGGGTAACTGCAATCCACGGGATAATGGCACACGATAGACCTTATTGAGTTTCCGCTTGGCTTCTCCGGTGAAGTAGAATCCACAGCTCGCTGACTGGATTTCCATAAGGAGATGAACAAATTGAAACTTGACTTTAAGTGACACTGGTGCGCAGAGGTAAGTATATCTTATTTGTTGCATTGGGAAGCTAATTCAAAATTCCCCGCCCTTTCCATCAGGGTCGTCCTAAATGGAGCTTTCTCTTCCCTGGAGGACCACTGCCACCTTGGGCCTTGTCCCAGCGAACCCGAGACTGCAGATGAGTTCCCAACTACCACCAATCCAACGGGCATGGAAAATAAGGGTAATTCTGGAAGGGTACCTGGGTGACGAGACGATTGATCGCTGCCAGGATCCCACACCTCCTCCGGTTGAGTCTGTGCACGTGCTGCTAACACGGAGGAAAAAAACTAGGGGAAAAAATAAAATGTCGAGGGTGCACCGTAGGATAAGATAAATTTGGAAAATACGGCTTAAACGAATCAGGAGATATACTCGTACATCGGGGTGATGGCGCAGAAGGAAGTGAAACGAAAAGGTAGGAGGTAAAAGAGTAGGAAGGGCGAAGAGTTCATTTTGACCCCCTCCAGTTCATGGAACGGGGGTTTGTGAGCCCTTTGCTCCGCCCTTGGCCTCAGGGGTGAGGGAAAGTTCTCTCGAGCTTCCTACTTCTGAGCAGTGAGTGTACATTTTATTGATTAAGAATTGATTATGAAATTCATGTGGGGTGCACCACATCTCTAAATCAGCTTTGTAGCAATGACGGGGTTATTCCTCTATACCCTTCAGTTGTTAATAAGAAATGAAACTCAATAAAGTCTCGTTATTTCAGGAAATGGAAATTGGCAGTGCTCAGGTTTGCCTGTTCTATGGAGATCCCTTCGGTTAAAGCTCAATCGGCTAAAATTCTCAACTCTTCGAGCGCCGACGTCAAAAAGATCAAACCGTTGAGTTTGCGGTGCCTCGTTCTTAAACACGGTAATATTTAAAGGCGGGTCAAGTTTATTTTTCTGTTGCACGCCTTGTGAGACAACTGGGAATGAAGAGGCTGATGAGCAACGGAGGCGGCATTAAGCAATCTTCCGGTTGAGTTTTGCTTGATTTCAAAGTCAAGAGTTCAGACGTTTTTGCTCAATCACATTCACACACGCACAGTTGCCCTTTACCGGCGACTTGATGAGCCCTGTTCGACCAACCTAGCGGAGGCGTTAGCAATTATGGATGCTCTGGAGTGGCCTGGAAGGTGTTCAAGGTAGTTTAGTTATAAGTTCCTTAGTTATTAATTTTTGTTCGATTTCGATCATTTATTAACGTGCTTGGCAGCCGCTCCCGATTGCCCCTTTTTTTAGTGTTCTCTACAAGAAGCAACTTGAATCAAAGGCTTCATGACTCTCATAGCCAACAATAGTCGCGAAGTGTGACTGGACTGAAGGCCCTGGCTGAGGACAACAGCGTAACACTGTGTTGGATGCCGGAGCATCAAGGGTATAGAGGGAAACAAACATGATGGGTTGGCAAAGAAGAGAGTGGCGCAGATCCCTGTCGGCCCTGAGCCCTTTGTTGGGACTACCAGGAGCCACCTACGCAGAGAGGTTGGCAAATGGAAGGATAGGTGCAGGGATGTCTTTTGGCATGGGCCTTAGACAGTCAAAACTCTTCATTCGACTCTCCAGAGAGGGCCAACGAGGTGCTTGCACTGGGGAGGAAGGATGTGAGGATCGCACGTGTCCTCTTTACAGGTCACTGTCCACTGCGGTACCACCTTGCAAATATTGGCAAGTTCGAGATACAGGTATGCAGGTTCTGCGAGGTAGGACTAGAGACGGCGGAGCATATGTTGTGCGTATGCGATGGACTCGCAGCCTCGCGCCATCGTCTGTTTGGGAGACCCTTACTTCAGCCTGAAAGAGGTGACGAATGCAGAATTTGCGGATGTGGGGGCATATGATTGACGTTGCACCAAGTGAGCCCAGTGCTGTGTGGCCTGGGGGTGGTGCAGGGAGCCATGAACTGAGGATCATGGACGCCCCTACAATAGACCTGTTCGTTACCGCAGCGAGGGTATTGCCTGCATACACCGTTTCAAAATAAAATTCAGTTTTTAATTTTTGTTCGATTTCGACCATTCATTCGCATTCTCGGCAGCTGCGCCCGATTGCCCCCTTTTATAGTGTTCTCCACAAGAAGCGACTTGAATCGAAGGCTTCATGACTCTCATAGCCAACAATAAGACTTCACGGTGCAGTGCTTATCCTGCAAAGGGAACAGAATAATGGGGTCGAGGAAAGGTTGACCTTTCCATTAATCTAAACTTCGTTCAGTGGGAGCGTCTTTTCATTGATGACTGGCCTACATTCGACGGGAAAGTGCCGCGCTATGAGCCTGCATCCGGTTTACCGTTCAATTTCTGATATACTGCCTGTTTAGGCGCTTCCTCGACATGAGGGGAGCAGAGTTGGGCAACCCGCAACACACGCCCTTCTCCTATCCTTTTCGGTTCATCCTCCTACTTCACATGCGTTCCGACCTTCGCCTAATGCGTATGCACCTCCAATCATATTCTCCTTTTATTATATTTTATTTCTTTTCACATTTTCCTGACATCATTTCCACTTGGGCTTGTCCCATCATTAATTTGCTGAGTCGTTACATACGCCCAGCACGCGATTTTCCGAAGCTGCTGCCAGACACCCAGGGAACTGGGAAGAAGCCACGAGGTATTCCTTCTATTTCTCATCCTCATTCACCTTTTCTCTCGGGGTTGTCGTCTGTTTGCTCCGTTTCATGTTTCGGAAAAGCGCTTGGTGTTGATATGCAATATCTTTCTTTATTATATACACTCCTCTTAATTTACTCGTGCACACTGCCATGTTATCGTCTCGCCCACCAAAACGTTAGAAAAGCTCGGTTGTTGAAATGGCAACAGAAATGAATTCCATCCGAATCCTGCAAGTGGGCAGCTCTTTACAGTCCTCTGCCCTTTCCTCCCTTGATAGCACTGGGAAAATCCACAATGTGGCTCCACATGACCAGCGAGTTCTCTGATGCGGCGTCCTCAATATGCCCCCGCCATTCTCGCACAAAACGCAAGACGAGCCGGAGATCCATCCCTGCAGCAACCTCCTCCGACTGCAGCCAGCCCCTCACACATACGCAGTACATGCACCGCCGACTCCAGCTCTGCCTTGCAGAATCTGCAATTCTGTACCTAAAACATACCAATCTTGCCCAGGTGGTGTAAACAGGTTACGTACAGTTGTTACGAAAGGACGTTTGGAGATGCTTTTTTTTGAAGAGCTGCTGACTCAGGTAAAAATTACAGCAATCGCATCGGACATTCGATCCACAATCCTCAACTTACGTCGAGAATTATGAATCGACTGTCTTATCCACTAGACCACGATCAACCGGTTGCCTTTAATAGGAGTCAGTCAGCACATCTCCCCCCTCCTCTTTTAACCGCTGCTCCTGGAGCGGACTCTTTTAAGGAAAGAATTTATGAGAGTTGAGCGAATCACCGGAAAATCCGATCTTTGATTCGAGAAACGAGAGGGCTACAAGGAAAGTCTGTTCTTTCGCATCGTAGCAGGTGCATCACCCATTTTATTTCCCTTCGCGCTGGAACTTTCACAGCGCCAGCGAATCCCAGACCCGAGAACTGGTCTCATTATTTTCTCTCTTAATTTTTTAATTTTTCTCTCTGGGCCTCTTCTTTTTTCATGGAATGAAGAAGTTGGGCTCCACTAGTTGGGCGCCAATTGTTACGAAAGGACGTTTGGAGATGCTTTTTTTTTTGAAGAGCTGCTGACTCAGGCAAAAATTACGGCAATCGCGCCGGATATTCGATCCACAACCCTCAACTTACGTCGAGAATTATGAATCGACTGTCTTATCCACTAGACCACGATCAACCGGTTGCCTTTAATAGGAGTCAGTCAGCACACAGTTGTGTTGAATCCAAGCAACGGAAGTTGTGATGAGGCTGCTAGGGAAGGAGGACGGCAACGCGAGTAACAACTAGAAAAGATGGTGTCGCGTCAGGATTTCCATCTTGAAAGTTGTTGCATCCGGTTATCGAAAACTGAATGTTCTGTGTGCTCAAGAACATTCGATTAATAGAGGAATGCAAATACAACAGTTTGTTTAGTTTTAAAGTCATTGTACATAAAAGTTTAGACAGTTCACGCGCTAGCTGTATGTTATTGTCTTTCGGAGTTAAGCCAGTTTTTATCAAATACGAACAATTGGGAAACGGTACAATACTATCTCTCTCCTAACAGGCAGTCCTTGATCAAGTGGCTGTTGGTGGCAAATCCTTTCCTCGCCAGTTTATCAGCCTCCTCATTCCCTCCTATCCTCGTATTGAAGTGTTTTCCTCTGCCAAGGAATTCCCTAACCAGCCCCGACGTGATTTCATACGATACCAAGGGCTTTTACCCTAAGTGACTACCTTATTCTCATTCCACACCATTCTTAACAACAGAACACCCCCGTCGCCCGCTTTTTTACAATTATTTGTAAACGAAGCGCATTTCTGCTTTGAAAAGGCTCGCCGTCTAACGGATACACCGCGAATCAATGGTTGGCACTTTGGCGACTCTACACGGACGAAATCAACCAATTGTACAAATACAAAATTTTGGGGATAATGTCTTCATCCGGAAACGAGATGCAAATGACCAAGTGAGTATATTTGTTTGAATAAAACCAATTTAAGTACAACGTAACGCCAGTAACAAAAAGTTTCACAAAAAAATGCACGAAAACCGTTCTCGACTTTTTACTGCAGATCAAATTCGTCCTTTTATGACGTAACTTCAACGGGTTTCGAAAAATTAAACGCCAAACTGCTTCGCTCGGAGAGTCAATTTGAGAGGCGACGCCTGAGGCGGGTTTACCTGGCTTTTCTACGTTAGAATCCCTTCGGGGGGGGGGGGGGGGGTTTGGTTCTAGCGGCTGCTGTGAGTAATGGCGTGTCGTGTGATGGTCAGTTTGCGCAATGTGACTTCAACTCCTGCAAAGAAACAGAAAACGAAAAAAGAAATTGTGAGATATTTAAGAAAACAAGTTCAAATGAATTGAGTACGTAGAAAAAGCACCAGATATTTTAATTCTCCAGTAAATTTCTAAAGTTATTGGGATAATGCTATTTATGCCGCGACCTTAATTGAAAAACTAACGTACCCGCAATTGGGACTGTCAACATGATTTGTAGTTTATAGTTCTGCAAATATAAAAGAAATACTGAGAAAACGTCAATGTTTGAATTATGAAGTTTCTGATTATTGCATTGCCATAATTCGACGGTTTCCGACTGGGTTCAACGCTTTGATTTATTAAAGAGCGCGTTTGCCATGAGCGAGATTTCTGATGAAATAACCAGCCCCAATCTGGTGCGTAGCAACGCCCAACTTTCCGCCACCCCCGTAATTTCGAACACCAGCTTCACATGCGGGCGATATATCTTCGTTCAACGCATTTTTACAGAAACATTTATGGAGAACAAAATGTACGTACTAGTTAGCTGAGAGTACTTCGTAGGTTTGATCGAAATCGTTAGAGCCATTTTTGAGAAAATTGGAATACCGATAAATTAATATTCGACAAATCTCCTTTTCTGAGTTAATTTGGATATATCTCCGTTCAACATATATATATTGAAATAATTATAGAGAACGAAATGTAGGTATGGGTGACTAAAAGACACTCTGTAAGATTCATCACATCTGGTGAAGCAGTTGCCCTGTAATTTACGGATATGTTCGAAAAAACGTTATTTCGACACATTTTAATTTTTATCTCTGCTCAATGGACGGTCAGAGGAACATTTATTGAGAACAATATGTAGGTATTAAGTATCCGAAAACATCTTGAAAGTTTGGTGAAAATCGCTGGAGCCGTTTTGCCAAAAAGCGTAAAAAACCTATTTTTGCTTCATAGGCCTATATCTCCGTTCACCGTATTTTCATGGAGATATTTATGGAAAAGAAAAGTTAGGTATTGAATAGTAGAACATAACTTGAAAGTTTAAGCAAAATCGTTAGAGCCGTTATCGAGAAAAAGACGAAAAGCACTAGTTTTGGTTTATTATTCATTCTGAATAATAACCCTATGTTTTCGGTCACGAACAATTTTTTACAACCCCCCCTCAAAATTTGATACTTTACGTTTCAAGACATGGAGATTCCAAATTTGCAAGGTCCGTCTGCCGTCCGCCATCCCCCGTCCGCCGTCCGCCATCCCCCGTCCGCCGTCCGCCATCCCCCGTCCGCCGTCCGGGCCGTTTTGTGCCTTTAACGTGGTCTAAAAAATTCATTCTTTCGCCCAAAAATCCGATTTGGTATCTAGTTGTGCCCGCCATCTCGGCAACCCGTGGTTGTAATGGGCAAAAAACGGTTAAAAAAATTAACGAAACGCAGTACAACGCGGGAGCTACAGCGTTTCGTCGTTTGAACTCCCCCCCGCCCCGCCCGTCTCATTAAAAAACACGAGGCGAGCTAGCAGCGCGCCTCCCGCTCACTTCCCTCCCAACACTCAACGCCCCCCGGGTTCGCTTCGAGCGCCCCCGTTCCAATTTCCTCGACGTTTTGGTTTTAATACGATTCATTTTTTTTAGATTCTTTCGTTTCATTCTCATTTTGTTTTTTCACATAGATTTTTGGTTAAATTTTGATATTAGTATTTAGCGAACATGTTTTCATATTAAAATTCAGTTTTTTCTAGATACTTGCGTTTTTTTTTGTTTATTTTAATATTACGATTCAGTTCTTTTCGACCTATTTTTGGGTTTAATTATGATATTTTTCGATGCTGAATCGAACAGGATGGGTCTCGGAGCATTAATGCTAGGTCAAGCTGATTATCCGAATAATAAACCGTTGTGTAATAATTTGCAGGGTTTTGGTACATTTTCGTCCCTCACTCCCCTTCCCATTGACCGAAATCGCATGTGCCAAATGTTTACATTCCTACGCCATAAAGGCGGAATTTTAATAGATACTCTCGCGCTACTTCCCTTTGGACGCTGCCGTCGCCCAAGTTGGAAGCGCCTGCGTCATCGCTACTACGGACGGAAAATGATCTGCTGAAAAACTATCTAACGAACCGATTTATTGGACGAGATCACGTCGGGGTCACCAATTTGGTTATGAAGGCGAGGCGACCTTCGATCTATGGCAGGGCAGGCATGGTGGGATGTAGACCCAGGGCCGAGGCATCTCGTCCAGGACTGCCAGGAAATGGATGGATGGCATCCCACTTTTCCAGCGGTCCAACTACTCTCCGGGCATGGAGCCTTCAACCGGCGTCTGTTCTACTTCCGGCGGCGCACCTTTGACCTCTGCCTGTGTGGAGGGGTAGTCAGCGAGGACGTGGAGCACGTCCTTTATGCCTGCCCACTTTACGATGCCGTGCGAGCTTGGGCGCTCATTCCCCCTCTTGAGGTTGCTGTCAGGCTCCTCTCCAGTGGACCGGCCAGGCGTAGTTTCGCCATATATACTGGCAGCGAGGCGAAACCAGCTGGAAATGTGGTCTCCCTCTGTCTCCCCACCACCCACCAACTCACCTTAGGGACACCACGCTCAATCCAGAGCTTAGTGCCGGGATTTAGTTACTTGGCATGCCAATCAGACCAGGGCAGGTCATGAGCCCTGCTCACTAATAGCGAAAATGATCTTTCTTGGCCTCTAGTCGAATATAATTCGCTAATAGGCAATCATTTCTTCGATTTGTGATAATAATACAAGAGTAACTCGTCGTCTTCTTCTTCCTCCAACAGTAACTCTATTTATCTTTCCATTACACTTTCAAAATGAGTGCCACAGTCAACACAACACGCAACTGACTTCATCGACAGAATCGCAGTTTTGAGTGCAGTCTCAGTCTCGCCTCACAGTCAATGCCGAAGAGCCAGATACTTGTCGCGGTCTCCTGTCTCAGTCTCCCATCTCGAGCCTTATCATTACTATCGATCCATAACCATTCTTTTACCATTACAACTTTTTAGCCACACAATAAGTTATATACTGCAAACAATTAAATGCAATTAATTAACATGTTGCTCCATTTTAGTTTACTTCAAACGATCAAAACGAATCAAGACATTAACGACCACGGATTCTTCACAGTGTTGTACGAAATGGCCACTACGCGACCCGGCTGCCACCTTGTATGGAAATTCATACAGTCAGTTTTACTATTTACTATCTTGTACTCGCAACATCGTCTACGTACTTTTAATTTGAATATTATGGATTATATTTTAAAAAAACGGTATAGATTTGGGTATAGCAGTTGGTTAAGAGAGTAGGTATATTTTAAAAAATTTAAAAATATCTGTTCACAGTAGGTATAAGGTACCTATGTATGCCATTGAGTGGCAGAAAGTACCTAGGAAAATTTATTGGTCCCTTATGTCCAAGAGACAGGGGTCAGCGTCACGTGTACAAAAATATTTTAAAATGGCCTAATGTGGAGATTGTTTGAACTCGACAGTCGCGAGCAGGCTACGTACAGTTGGCCACGCGAAAAACAGTTTTTTCTCTAAATGGACACCTGCTACTTCAAGTGTTTGCCATTGCGCTTTGTTAACGGTCATTGCGAAGGCTGGTTTGAGGGGAAACTGGATTCTTTTAAACTGAAAAAGGTAAATCTGTAGGGATCATGGGTATGCGGGGAATCAAAACTTCTTCATCTTTAGCTATTCCTGTTTATATAATATTGCGTTCTAGTTGCATAATTTGCAATCGAGTCCCGTTGCGTAGTCTCGGCTCTTCGAAATTTCTCATTAACAAAACTGGAACCCCAACTTTCAGTCTCAGCTTATGAGACGGCACTCCTGACAACTCTTCTTTAGAAACTCTGTAGGATAAGATGTCACCTGAAATGTCTACTGAAAAATATTCGACAGCATAGCCTTGCACATGTGACATCATTCGCTCATTGATCTGTTCCCACGATTTCATCGATTGGCGCTAATATTGCCCTTTCACACAGCCCCTCTCTATTCCTCATGTTATGTTCCAAACCGGCATAGACGTTGTTTTTAAGATCTTCCAAGTTGTGGACAGCATTATAAAATTCTTGATTTAATGTAATCATGCCGTTAGCGTCCGTAGTCATTCGACCTTCACCGATTTTCAATAGAGCTGCTGCATATTGCCCCGATTGCGTATCATTATGTTGTCGTACTCGCGTGTTTTTAGTGAGACGAAATTTTTTTTACATGCACCCATAATGTAGACGCTTTCAAACATGCATTTATCTCATCTTCCGGAGTGCCACTGGTAATGACAGGTAGTGTCTGTCGATAATCACCAGCAAGCGGCACTACCATCCCACCCATTAAACTAAACCCATTAAACTGGTTGCTTCTGATATCTTTCAGAGTCCGATTGAGCGCCTCGATTGTTTTTTACTTTCCTTGCTCTACGAAGTAGAAAGGAAAGTTATGTAATCGGCTGAAAAAAAAAAGGTTGAGTTTTCTTCAGATCTTTACGTTTCAGACCCTCCTGAGTCCGAAAAACACTATTTGGGAAAATGGTCTGTGTGTATGTGTGTCTGTATACGATTTTTAGAGAAAACCACCGAACCAAATCAGCTCAAACTTCATATCTCGCCCGCAGGTCATCATGGGACGCCAAAATAAGGGTATGAACAAAATTCACCGAAATTTAACTATAGTTATCATAGTGATCAAAACACCAAATATTTTTTTTCTCAAAAACGGCTCTAACGATTTTGATTAAATTTTTTATATTGATAGCTCTTAATAAGGCAATTATACCATAAAATTCCCATTTGTGGGAAAATGACGAGAGCAGCACAATAAATTATCAAAATGTTCGACGATATCGATTTTAGCGCAGTTTTTAGAGAAAACCACCGTACCAAATCAGCTGAAACTTGATGTCTAGCCTACAGGTTACCATGGGACGCAATAATGAGGGTATGGGCAAAATCCACCGAAAGTTAACTATAGTCATCATAGTGATCAAAACACCAAATTTTTTTCTCGAAAACGGCTCTAACGATTTTAATTACATTTTTTATGTTGATAGCTCTCAATAAGGCAATGATACTATAAAATTCTCATTCGTGGGAAAATGACGAGAGCAGCACAATAAATTATCAAAATTTTCGACCAAAAGCGTTTTTCGCGCAGTTTTTTCCTAATAAACTCCGCTGGAATTCTTGTAGAATGTTAAAAAAAAGTTGTGTTGTAGTCCAATCCAATAACTATAGATTGAGTGTTTAAAAACGCGCATGAGATACATGGGGCTCACTCCAGAAATTCCTGAATTGCAACTACTGCCGTTTCGCTTACAACCAGTTCTAACAGTTATTTTCCAATACCTCTGCAAAAGTGATTACTACCCTTTTTTAAAAAAATCGTGTTTACAGCCTCATTAGTTATCTGTGTACCAATTTCTCAATAATGGTCCTGCAATGAGTACGAGCAGCACAATAAATTCCGGAACAGTAAACGCTACCGCTTTCTGCTGTCGTAAAGCGTTGTTTGACCAAGTTCAAATGAACTGAGTGGTAAATGAATTGATTAAAGGGAATTAGCCATGTACAAAGTGAATTGTTGTAGAGCTAAGGAAAGTTGTGTGTTGCAACGCACCAGATATTTTTATGCGACATTGTGCACTCATCCCACACCAACAGCTTGCAATGCTGTAGCATTCGGCCACGACCGCTGGTTTTTGTAATGTTACAAACTGCCTGGTTCTGGGCTATCTTCCCAGGAGCATGCCCATGCTACCAGGCGCGACCACGGGTTGTGGATAGTGGAACGGCCACGGCATTGTCCCCAGGGGCATGTCTGCGGCCAGCTGTGAATAAGGTCAGCATGCTGACTGAATAAGCAGCCGCGAACAATGGGCGAAACCCAAGAGATCGCAAAAGAGATCCTGAACAAAGGACTCAAGGGCAAGCGGATCTACATTTTCTCAGACAGCCAATCCAAAAGGCCATCGCAGCCTATGGTTTTAGGTCTAAGCTGGCATGGGAATGCCTCCATGCGCTCAAGCAGCTCGGCGCCCGTAAGAGGCTCTCCCTCATTTGGGTGCCGGCTCACAGGGGGCATGAGGGCAATGAAAAGGCTGACCGCCTTGCGAAAAGGGGTATAGAATCCCTACCCATCGGGCCTGATCCACACGTGGGTCTGATGAAAAGACACCTGAACCGTCTGGTTGCTCGATGGGAGATACAGGAAAATAGCGCCCATTGGCATCGCCAGCCACGACTAAGACAGGCGAAAAGGCTTGTCACACCTTCCTGTCAAACGGCGAAGGCGATGCTGACACTCTCTAGACAAGATCTGAGAGTACTGATAAGCTTCCTCACCGGGCACTGCCCACTCAGATATCACCTCAACAAGATGGGCATCTCAGAGGCGGTGGAATGCAGACTCTGCGGTGAGGAGGACGAGACAGCAGAGCATATCCTATGTGAATGCCCTGCTTTGGCAGCAAACCGCTTTGAATACTTCCGTCAGGGGACCACTGAACCCCAAACTGTAGCGGACTCTGCGGTGAAGGACATACTCGGCTTCCTAAGGGGGCGGGTATGTACGACGCCTTCTACTAAGAAAGGGCCAGCGTCACAATAGGCCCATATGCGGCCGCAGTGACAAAGGGACTTGTCCCACACGCCCTCGGGTCAAAAAAAAAAAAAAAAAAAAAAATGTTACAAACTGGAATTTCCTCATGAGGTAAATTTAATAGGAGTTAAGTACTGAATATGCCGGGCGGCCTCCATCGAGCAGCGTCGCCGCAATGTCAGAGGAAGCTACGGCAACAGCTATTCCTTATCTTTGCGGATTGGGGCTAAAAGTAAATTTAATAGAAAAATTTTTCCAGTGCCTCCTGACGCATCTAAAGTAAAAAAATCTGCCCTCACCATTATCGATTCTTTGCACAACAATATCAAAGACTTGATCCGTGTTCAATCGAGGAACAGACTGATATTTGTTGCTCTAAAGAAGAAACATTGTAGTCCAGTTCTCTTATTAAATCACTGACTTCTCCCATTCTTCGCGGCCGGTACATTCCAAAATCTGATAACGTCTTCCCAGATATAGCCATCACTTGGTTTTCAATCTTTAGTTAGCGCCTCGTTATATACTAAATCGTTATATGTGATATTAGGATTATCATCCCTTTTTTCGCAATAAAACGTAGCCTAAGTTCTTTCTCAGGGTCTAAAGATTGTCTGTGACAAATTTCATCGAAATCGGTTGAGAGGTTTAACGGGAAAGAGTAACAGACAGACAGACAGAGTTACTTTCGCATTTATAATATTATATAGTAAGGATTTACGTTCATAAATTCTCATTCGTCAATATTGAGTAATAGTTTATAATTTACCCAGTATAAAGTAAACTAATGAATAATATCGCAGCACATAACATTCCTCAGCTCCACCTACACTGTGTGCTCAACATCATAGCAACTAATCAAGCCTAGTTTGGGAAACATTCATGTTTATACCGGGTATATAAATATGAAACTGGACATTCTTTAAAATGCCTCCAAAATCGGTGTGATCTGCTTATAACGCTGAAGCTTTCTCTGTGTTGTTGTTGAGTCTAACTACGAGTTCCAATTAAAAAACCCACCACTTTTGCACGTTGATTTTAAAAATACCGCCGAAAATGGCTGGATACGCGTTGTCAAGTGAGGTTCAGGGGGAAAAACTTCTCTGTTTGGTTTCTTCTTGCACAAGACTGCCGAAGAAGCTCACCATGTTGGTGGAAACATATTACAACCATGCCCCTGTGTCGCACTCAATGTTTCGAGTGGTTCGAGAAATTCAGAGTCGATCAGGACGAGGTGAACATGTGGAAGGCCTTCGAAGAAGGTCAAAGACGAAGAGCTGCAAGCGCTGCTCACAGGAAGACCCTTCCCAGACCCAGAAAATGCTCGCAGAGCAGCTCAGCGTGACTCAACAGTAGCTCTCGCAACGTCTGAAGGAGTTGGGGAAAGATCCTCAAGTTTGGGGAGAGGGTCTGACGATGGCCATACAGTTGACCGGGTTTGCTATCAACGGCTAATGAGAGCTCTGAGCGCTGAGTTGCTTGAAGAATGCCTGGAATGGCACAATCGGCACGAAGGAAAAATATTTCTGCGTGACAATGCATCGGCGCACCGGACAAATGCGACTAAGGAAGCACTCACAGGATTCGGCTGGGAGATCCTACACCCCTCGCCCTACTCTCCAGACCTTGCTCCATTCGACTATCACATTTTCGCATCGATGGGACAAACTTTGTTCGACCATCGCTTCGTCAATTTTCAAGAAGGGTCAGATTGGTTCAGGTAAAAAAATGAAGAATTCTTCCTCTGCGGAATTCGATAAGGAGGCGTGTGTGGCTGACGAAGAAAAATATTTCAAATACTGCTGCAGCTGGAGAGATAGTAAACATATCACTGGGAAGGGGAAGAATGTCGCTGCACGCCGTAAAATTTCAAGATCAGAGTTTTGCCACAAGCGCGGCAATAACATCAGTCACATTATTTAATTGTCACACCGTAACCCGATAAATTTCGGAAGTCAAACAACATTGGCTAACTTCTTTGGCAGTGTTTACACTATAACTCCAGAACAATAAACACGAACCTAACAAAAACACGCTGACAGTCCTGTAAATTGTCCATACGCCAGTCTCTTGAAAGAGGTCATACGTAGGGCCAACGCAATAAATTCCAGAACGCTACGCTTTGTTGAGTTTGATTCCACCAAGTTCGTATAAAATTAGTGAAAATTGAACGAATTAGTTGCTAAAGGAGTGAAAAAGTAGGTGGTGCTGCGTTGCACTGGATATTATTTCATGAAATTTAGGCAGAACAATGTTATACCATCGAACTTCGTTCTCTTGAAAAACTTGTTGTTCGTTTATTTGGTACTTTTCAGGGGCAACTGGACTTACTTGAGAGAGCGGTTCGGTCCCATGGATTCCCGCTTGGTTCTCTTATTTCCCCACGTCGCTCAACTTGTCGATGAACAAGGATTGGTTGACGAGGTAATTCAAAATTATTGCGTTGACTCGTTACATGAGGGGTAATTTGGGGTTGGGTAGTATGTTTCAGTTCCCTTAGTGGTCTTTGAATGTATCAAACTACTAAAGGAGTACAACCAGCCAACAGGGACGAAGCTGGTCAGTCAGAGATAGTTCCTAGTGCGTCCACACTCCTTGACAAAGAGGCTTGTTAGTGACTCAAAGAGCCCGCCTTCAATCTTAGACCATGACTGGATTAGTTGAAGATCTACTGAAGACAAGTGCAGTCCTCCACAACACTTAGGTCCCTGGCTCAGCTTGAAAATGTCCTATTTGCAGTTAAGACTCGTTTCCCTTTGTCAACACCCCACTCTCAACACCGTAATTCTTGTGTTGTGGACGGAGGAAAGGAGCCTAATAACTAATAGGGTTTGCCCAACACAAAGTGGACCATAGACCAGCACTACACAGCACCTTCATTCCATTAGAAGGGCTCCCGTGTTTGCAATAACGTACTCACGTCGATAATTTTTCGATTAATTAACAAAACAACTTTCCGATCCGCGTTTTCACTTTACAAACTGGGATTTTAAGCCCTCGTTTACTTGCCATACCCTTCTCTATTGAGTCTGGTTTTCAAGTAACCTTTCCTGTCAAAAATTATTGAGGACAATGGACACGTTCATATGTACTGACGATGGTGTAAAAACTGAAACTGGTTTATAATATAATCCCACACGTCCAACACAGTGGTAGTATAGTCGAAAAGAAGCTACTTCCTAAAGGTTCCAGACGCCCCCTTCAAACTGTCCTGAGCAGATACAGACTGAAGCAACATAAAAGTCAACGAGGAATCTAACCAAATGTTTGGGTTGAGTCAGCCAGTAGCTTCGTGATAGACCTCTAGGGTAAACCTGTCATTTCCAGCTGGTGGGCTACTTTCTGCCTCTAATCCCCCATCTGAAGAAACTACACAGCTGCATTTTTCGACAAAGATGCCTTTACGTTGAAAGAGGCTCGCTCAAACAAAAGTTGACCAATAATTCAACGTCCGGTATTTATGCGCGTCGTACACGAATTTCAGATGATGGTTTTCAACGCCCACGACGTTCCATCGCTGCAGACGGCTCTGAATTTCGCGAAAAATAACGTGCACTGGAATTGCAGGTAACGAACATTTGCACGATTTTTTTTTAAAGCGTGGAACGTGCTCTAGCTCTAGCCTTTGTCTTAACTGCCGAAATTGTGTGACAAAATTAGTATAAAAGAAACTCGTTCCTTCGAGCACCGCCCCTTGCAAGGCCCGACGTTAACAAACATATAGGTAATACAACGCAACGTTTCTCTATCAGATTTCCACATATTCTCAAGTTATACGAATGAAATGAGAATATTGCCGAAGTATAATTGTGACCAACGCAATCCGAACTGAGAAGTTGCAGTCCCACATCACCTGGCCCATTAGCTCAGTTGGTTAGAGCGTCGTGCTAATAACGCGAAGGTCGCGGGTTCGATCCCCTCATGGGCCACAATAATTTTTTCAACTCCCATGTTCGGCTCGTTTTTTTTCACGTTTCTTTTTCGTAATTTTCTTCGCCAATCCGTGTCCTGTTAGTATGCATTTAACTCTATGTAAATGTAGCATTGGGAAAATAATAAACTATCTGTTCAACCGGCTTCTCCTACAGACAAAAGGCTCATTTTCGAATGCCGAATTTTTTATTTATTTTTACCTTATATTCTCTTCGCTTTGCCCAAACCCAACCCAAAAACGGACACTTGTCTCTCAGTTCTCTTACTCCTCGGACTCCCTTGAGTCTCTTAAATACTCACTCACATTTATATTGCTACTCTGCCTCTAAAGTTTTAATACAGTTCTCTCTCACCACGTCCGTTCAATTATTTATTTGTCATACTCCAACTCAAGGTCCCCCCTCTCGTGCGCCCAACATTCTTGAGGTCTACCCGGATTTACTCTATAATAAGGACACTGAATTTCCTTTTTAGGTTTACCCGATTGAGTGTGTTTTATTTTGTACCTAATCGGTGATTTAAAATATTGGATAAACGGATTACACGAGCAATCTCCTTAGTTTAGAGAAAAGAAATAATTTTTATAAGGTAAGATAACGATCAACACACAATGTAGTAGTTGATGTCTACAGGACGTGAGACAAAACGAAGATACTGCATTTTTAAAATAACTTGACTAATAAATTTTAATGATAAAGCGTTGGGGATATATAAGTAATGCGATCCTTCGTCCGCATGAATTTTCAAAATTTGATGGACTAGCGGAAGATTAGATTATCGACAAAAATTGCAACGAAGACTTGCAAGTACAGGATTATGCAACGCTAAAAATAATTACCGTGCCCGATCGATTTCTTTCCTTTTCATACTTTTCCCCTGTGCTCCCGTTATGAGTGAAAAAACAGACTTTCGTGGACTAATAAACGAAATTCCTTTCCCCAGGTACAGGAAAACAGTTTCTAGTTGGCTCAACAACATTCAAAAGGTGCTGAAAAGAGTCAACGTGGAGAAATTCGATTCAGTTAAAGGAAACTCGGCCAAAACCGACGAAGCCGCTGACGATCAACAATTTGAAGAAATCGCTAAATAAGGGGCTCGTAAATATTTAATAAATATTTAAAAAGTCGAAACGATTGTGTGGTTAACTCTTAGGGAAGCCGTTGGTAAGTTGGTATTGGGTTGGATTTCTTTCAAGAGAAAATTAGAAACAGAGGGACTGAAAATTGCACGCAGACTAGTCAAGGCACAATCTTTCTATTTAGTATCGATTCATCTGTGTCCGTCATAACCACTACTGCACACAACTAACATCTCGTCAACAAATAATTTCCCCTTCGATTCGAGTTTCCAAACATCAGACGACGGTCGATTAATTTAAACATATTCAGCAGATACTCACCAAATCGAAAGACGTCACAGCACCCAGCAAAAAAGGGGTTTTTCAAATAGGCGACAATGCATTTCAAATCGCATCATCGATCTGGAATCAAAATTGAATTTTAAGTTTTTAGATTTTGAAATTATCAACATAATTCGATGTTGAAAGTATCGGCAGGTATGTCGAGCTTTAACCCCTTCGATCCTGGCGTACAGTATACTGTACGTTTCCCTCATTTCTGACATTTGAAAAGGGGCGGGAAGGCTCCAGAGCCTCTTTATGCTCTCTGTAAACACTATCGAGCGCCCATGTGATGTTTTGTTTACTCTGTGTGAGGTTATATTGCAGTTTTTCACGGTTTTCGTGTTTGAAGTCAGAGCAGGATGCAATCAACAGGTAAGTCAGTTTTATTCATTTATTGTTCTTGTTTTTAAGTCATTGCTAGTTCTCAAAAAAATTATTTTCTGGTTTCTAAGCATCTAAAGCTCTGATATGTGCATGTTGGATCTATTTTCAATAAATACAATAGCCTGCAAGCAGTGAAAACCACATGTACTGTACATTGGGACTACTGTAGCTTTCTTCTAATGTTTTTTCTGGTTTCTTTATTATTATTTAGTGCAAGAATTTTTCGATCTGAATGATCCAGACAATGTGGAACTTGTGTTGATTGGGGAATTATTCGATTTCGAGGAAGAAGGGGATGATGATGAAGTACTGCCAACACCACGTCCCAAATTCAAAAGCGTTGGTAAGTAATGGTGAACAATAGCTATTTGTTTTTTTGTTTTTTTTTGCGTGTCAACTATTTAGTTCATCACAAAATAAGGGATTGCGGTACTAATGGCAGATTAGTGCTATAAATTAAAGTAGAATTATTTCAGAAGTTAGAATTCTGGGTGTTTTTTTTAAGGTTTGTTTAGGTGTTACCTTGCATCTTCCTGTCTATATTACTACTGCTTTTTTTTAAAGGTGCTAATGAAGTTCTTCAAGGCTGAAGTTAGACCTCTACAAGAAATACGCTTGGATTCAGTGAGCAATCTCCCAAAGCACGACCGGAAAAAAAATCCAACTTGTTGCAAAAACTCATGTGGAGAAAGGATTCACATTGTGTGCACCAAATGTGACGTTCACGTGTAGCAACGCTTCCAGAGATTGTTTTTTTTACTTTCATCAACCCTGATTATAATATTTTCGTGAATTGTCATTTTGTAAAAAAAAAAAAGTGTCTTTAAAATGAAGTGTGAATGAGTTCACACGAAACTAATTATTCATTTTAACAATGTCAGACGCCTGATAACCTC
Source organism: Pachypeltis micranthus (assembly GCA_020466155.1). NCBI lineage: Eukaryota > Metazoa > Arthropoda > Insecta > Hemiptera > Miridae > Pachypeltis > Pachypeltis micranthus. The sequence goes on from CM035780.1 coordinate 9,559,635, forward strand.
AGTCCTGGTGTGCAGCATACTGTACAAACTCCTAACTTGTTTGCTACTGGTCAGAAAATTATGAAAAAATTCACATACCATTTAATTAGCTCTATAAGTGAAAAGAAAGTGGAAAAAAATTTTTTGGTTGGCCAGAAAAAATTTAGGAAAGAAGGGGTTAACTGGGTAAATTATACACATGTTGAGGAGATAAGTAACGAAATGGAGTAATTAGAAAGTGGCATACTTCGAGTAATTTGAGTTAAGATGTTGAATCAGTACAATACCTAACTACTTTGAATACCTATCGCAACAAATAGAAGAGGTTGTTGAGTAGTGTTTAATATTGGGGAGCAAATAAAACGAAACTTCCGGAAGTCGAGAACTTAAAGTGGACTGTATTTATTTACAATGGGGTTACTCTTTCCAACAAAACGTTGTGGCACTGACGTACTGGGATGTCCACGGTACATAAAGTTTCAGATACCTATGTTCGTGATTTCATGAACCGGTCGCGGGTTCTGCCGACCGAACGCAACCTCTGATACGCGATTGACTCAAAACACGACGGTAAATTACGAACTAATCGGTTGAGATGGCGTATCACGAAACAACGAACATTTCAAACAATAATAAGGAGAAAAAGGAGGAGGCAGAATATGGCTGCGCACTGCGCGAGCGGGTGATTCGTAATAATGTGTTTCCGAACATACTAGATCCGTGGAAAAATGGGCAAAATAGAAGGCTTAAATAGAAGTCGCGGTTAACAGTAAAAGAAAGGAAAACAACCACAAACTCCACGAACCGCAAATTTTAAATAACTACGTTCGAACAAGTAGCAATAGAGAAAAATAATGTTCGAGTCAGAAAATTTACCCCACACTTCCCTTCCTACGATTTGTCCCTTCTTTCCGTTTACCTTTTATTCATTCTCTGTTGAGTTGGAGTCGGACACACAGATGGCAAGGAGGGCGACTGTGGCGACCCACCATCACAGGTACATAGGTCTATAATTTAAATACAAGAGCTAGCCCTCACCAGAAGGTAGGAAGGGATGGAGACCCTTCATGGGCGAAAGAGGGAAAGGGACCCTTATATAAACGGCCCTTCAATTCCTCTCAGTGCTTCAACATCTTCTGCCACCTGCCTGCCTCCTCCCTTCGCCAACTCGAGGGCACCTACATAATGTCCCTTCGAGGAGTCCTCCACTCACCCCGCTACATCAGAAACCGGCATCTCCTGAAGGAAACAGGCCTCCCCTCGCTCAGCGCAGCCGCCTCAAACTACCCCCTCAACCTCTGCAACTCAGTGGCGGGTCACCCCAACCCGTCCATCAGCTACCTCACACAACATGCCCCCAACGCCTCGGACATCGTTCGTAGGTCCCTCAACTGAAAAGTTAGGTGCCGTCTGGTATCTTCCAAACAACCTCTTCTTCAAAGATTTTGTAACGAACACAAGTTCCTTACAACAGCGCCTGGCACAAACGCATAATCAGGGACTATTTTGAAGGCGACAACACACCCTGTACATCGTTTAATCTGCATCAATAAAGTATAAGAGCGAATAACGTTACATTACCCGAATGGACTCTCATGTGTCTCCTAAGAGCGCTGGAAACTGCAGTACGATAATGACAAATGTTACATCCAAACGGTTTTTCTCCTGAAAAAAACAAAACTAGTTAAAACTTCCGATTTTGTAGAGAAACACAAATGGTAAAGTAAAAACGAAGGCGCCACACGATGGACCCCACCCACCTACACTGAACTCACCAGAAATTATTTTGACGCGCAAAAGTACAAAATTTTCTCAAAACACCTTCAATTACTCATCACAGCATTGTTAGGGTTGAGAAAAGGGGAAAAATATCTAAAACTTTCCGCTGGCCCCGCAAGTTTGACGACCTGCTATATACCCAGTCCTCCCATAAGTTCTGTTACAAGGAAAAAGGCATCGGTACATAATGTTCACGAAGCTCTGGTTAAGTAATTTGATTTTGAAATCATTAACCGTCGCAAAACGAAACATTTTCGCAGGTATTTACTTATATTCGCCTAGATGCTCTCCAACCAGTCATAGCAGCTGTCGTGTCCGTTCATTCCAAGTAGGAGAGAGGGTCCAAGCAAGAATCCTGAGTAACAAGGACATCTAGCAGGAAACTCGGTCAGTACCACTACTACGTTGAATTGGATACAGGCCAGAGTCTAAAGCGACACATTGACCAATTAGTTTCAACATTTGCCTAGAAGGAACGCGTCACTTTTTCTCCTCAAAAAGACCCGAACCCAAAACAAGGAATTCCACATCTAGAAACTCCCTCAGATGAGGTGTCACCAGTGATCAGACGGCCTGAACTACCAATTCCCCACCACCAACAGACAACACAGTCAAGCTCAGGCCATCCGACACAACTGCCACCAGGTCAACACAGATCGTCTCGTCCACGTCATCAGCCAAATTACTTAAATATTAGTGAAGTCTTAATATTTTGAAACGAAAAAAAAATTATGTATTTCTAAATTAAGTGGGGGAGAATATTATGAACTCCTGACGGTTACATAGTTACGCCCTCTCCCACGTCACACGTCTCTCTCAGTTCAGTTTGTGTTGCTACGATCTATCTGCTCTCGTTTAATTAAATCATTTCCAATTATTCAAACTACGCACGCTTCGATCTTTCAAACATTATTCTCGGCCGCCCAGACACAATAAAAACGTTACCTGTATGAGTCCTCATATGCCTCACCAAGGCGCTGGAAACAGTAGTTCTATATTCACATTCTTCGCAAGCAAAAGGCTTTTCCCCTGAAAACGAACCAAACCAAGACCTTTTATTTTCTGTTCGAATAAAAAACGAGTTTTCAATACGTCGTACGAGCTATTTCTCACCGGTGTGGATTTTCATGTGTCTGGTTAGGGCGCTGGAGACGGCTGTGAGGTAACCACATTCGTCGCACGCAAACGGCTTTTCTCCTGAGACAAAAACATTGAGTTAAGAACTGCAGTGTACATCATATCGCCCTATAAAAGACTAAGACCAGAGACTGCAACAAGTGTCTTGGTCTCTTTTCCATCAACAGCGTGTCGAGACTGAGACTCCAATGAAAACTACCATTTATTCAGTATTGTAGTCTGTTGACGATGTGTAAGCGGGTAAGACATCACATTAACAAAATATTATTCTTGTTCAATTTCAGAGAAAAACCCGTTTATTTTGACGATAGACAGAGGTGTCGCTGGACACTGGTGGGGGCGCTGGAAGGGATCGCCTTTCCCAATCCCTTTCCTCTCCCTCTACGATTGCCTTCCAACTTTTTGCTTCATTCTGATCCAACTTTCATCGGAAACAAGAGCCGTTTTATACCCTTTCCTTTCCACCCCTTTTTCAACGTGAAAAGTGCAACAGATTCAGTTACCTCGTGAATATGTGGTGCATTGCACTTTCCTCAGCTACATGGCTTTTTCCACTTACTAAATTCATTCATCACTCAGTTCATTTGAACTTGGTCAAACAACGCATTACGGCAGCAGAAAGCGGTAGCGCTTACCGTTCCAGAATTTATTGTGCTGCTCTAGTCATTTTCCCACGAATCGGAATTCGATGGTACAATTGCCTTATTGAGAGCTATCAATATAAAAAATTTAATCAAAATCGTTAGAGCCGTTTTTGAGAAAAAAAATACTTGGTGATTTGATCATTATGATAACTATAGTTAACTTTCGGTGGATTTTGTTTATACCCTTATTCTGGCGTCCCATGGTAACCTGCGGGCTCAATATCAAGTTTGAGCGGATTTGGTTCGGTCGTTTTCTCTAAAAACCACTCTAGAATCGATTACGTCGAAAATTTTGGTAATTTATTGTGCTGCTCTCGTCATTTTCCCACAGATGGGAATTTTATGGTGTAATTACCTTATTGAGAGCTATCAATATAAAAATCGTAATCAAAATAGTTAGAGCCGTTTTTGAGAAAAAAAATATTTGGTGTTTTGATCACTATGATAACTATAGTTCACTTTCGGTGGATTTTGCTCATGCCCTTATTTTGGCGTCTCGTGGTAACCTGCGGGCCAGATATCAAGTTTGAGGTGATTTGGCTCGGTCGTTTTCTGTAAAAATTGTTCATACACAGACCATTTTCCCAAATAGTGTTTTTCGGACTCAGGAGGGTCTGAAACGTAAAGATCTGAAGAAAACTCAATTTTTTTTTTCAGCCGATCACATAACTTTCCTTTCTACTTTGTAGAGCAAAGGAAACTAAAAACCCTTCCTTGTCTGCTTACGATCAACTGTGGCTTTTCTTAAAAGCGTCGGCGCCAATCGAAGAGCTAGGGAAACTTGGGGGAGTACTCTTTCATTTACTCATTCCATTTATATTTTTTTCTGGTGCTCACCGGTTGAGGGTGATCCGTCCAGCGATCAGAATCACACGGGTGGCATCAAATTTCCCATTGCAAGGGAAATTTAGTAATTCTAGTACAATTACTCACCCTCGTGATCATTGTTATTTCGGGGTACTTTTGCGCCTTATGGTGATACAGTCCACCAAGCTACTTGAGTACAAAAAACAAGGATTATCCCCGAACAACTTTAAACATTCTAATAAAGGCGGTTAGAAACGTAAGATCGTCCTGCCGAATCGCCCTTATCGCCCTTCTTCCCTTCCACAGAGGCCACCTCACCTCTCACAGACCCTAACATTTCCTCTTACCTTCTTCTTTTTTTTTCCATCGAGCGGTCGATCGAGACGGAGCCCGTAATTTTGATGAGTTAATTGCGATATATTTAAACCTTTTCTACCCCCTGTTGTAATTTAAAAATGAAGCTTCCGCTAAGTTTTGTTTAGGCGCGACGAAGTGTTTCCCGTCGCTAAGTCAAGCGTTTCCGTGTGCAAGGAGGTGGGTTCCTTAATTTCTTTCTTTTTTTTTCTCCGTTCCTGAACTTATTCCTTTCCAGGTCCGCGAGGTCTCGGTATCGGCGGAGGCACAGCTTTCAACCAAGGACTGGGGGGCTATTCACTATTTCGGATCCGAGGTATTAGGTGATACAGTTCAGGTATTAAAGAAATTGGGTTGTGTCCGCCAGTAGGCAAATACTAAAGTTAACGTACCTGTTAGGTGAGTCCGTCTCCTCTGGCTTGTGAGTTACTGTGGGCAAGCGCTTTCGATGTAAAGACATCATCGTCTGGCCGTTTAGTCAGTACTGAGTCAGTCAGTTGGTCGTGGTCTTTATATACAAAGAGAAAGGTGAAGGGAGTGATGGAGCGTTGGGGAAGGGGCGGGAGAGGTCTTGTTGGTCAGTCTTGTTAGTAGTACCTTAGCCGGACTGGCTGTGTTAGGTATTAAAGAAATTGCCAGTCCGCCAGTAGGCAAATACTAAAGTTAACGTACCTGTTAGGTGAGTCCGTCTCCTCTGGCTTGTGAGTTACTGTGGGCAAGCGCTTTCGATGTAAAGACATCATCGTCTGGCCGTTTAGTCAGTACTGGAGTCAGTCAGTTGGTCGTGGTCTTTATATACAAAGAGAAAGGTGAAGGGAGTGATGGAGCGTTGGGGAAGGGGCGGGGAGAGGTCTTGTTGGTCAGTCTTGTTAGTAGTACCTTAGCCGGACTGGCTGTGTTAGGTATTAAAGAAATTGGGTTGTGTCCGCCAGTAGGCAAATACTAAAGTTAACGTACCTGTTAGGTGAGTCCGTCTCCTCTGGCTTGTGAGTTACTGTGGGCAAGCGCTTTCGATGTAAAGACATCATCGTCTGGCCGTTTAGTCAGTACTGGAGTCAGTTGGTCGTGGTCTTTATATACAAAGAGAAAGGTGAAGGGAGTGATGGAGCGTTGGGGAAGGGGCGGGGAGACAGTAACTCACAAGCCAGAGGAGACGGACTCACCTAACAGGTACGTTAACTTTAGTATTTGCCTACTGGCGGACACAACCCAATTTCTTTAATACCTAACACAGCCAGTCCGGCTAAGGTACTACTAACAAGACTGACCAACAAGACCTCTCCCCGCCCCTTCCCCAACGCTCCATCACTCCCTTCACCTTTCTCTTTGTATATAAAGACCACGACCAACTGACTGACTCCAGTACTGACTAAACGGCCAGACGATGATGTCTTTACATCGAAAGCGCTTGCCCACAGTAACTCACAAGCCAGAGGAGACGGACTCACCTAACAGGTACGTTAACTTTGATACAGTTCACTTCTAATTCAACAGAACTTAGGGTTGGCTACCCCGGTATGTTTTTAACAAAGGCATTTTACCCGTATGAATTCTCTTATGACGTTTGAGAGCGCTTGAAACCGCACTCTGGTACTGGCACTCGTCGCAAGAAAATGGCTTCTCCCCTGTAACGAAAAGACGGGATTATAAATTCATCGAAGAAGTTGTTCGAGCGCTGGAAAAACGTTAGGTCGGTACGAACCTGTATGAATTTTGATGTGCCGATCCAAAGCGCTAGAGACGGCAGTTTGGTAACCACACTCGTCGCATTCGTAAGGTTTCACTCCTGGAAGAATCGGGACAAATCAACAACGGGAAACAAACGATTTCGATTAATTAGCGAATTAAGTGGGTTTGGTTGATAAACAGGAAAACCGTCTGCTCCTGAGTAAGAGCATTCAAAATTCCCTCGGCCCGCAGTTTTCTCCAATTATCAAACAATACTTCCGCATTCCTTCTCTTGATTTGACCCATAAACTGTATTTCACCTAACTTCTTCAGATAAGGGCTGTTTTCACCATTAGTTAACGCTCCACTCTGCATAAGTGGTTGTTTTCTAACGGGTAGAATAGCATAGGCTGCTATTGCGGCCTATTTGATCAATGGTTAGAGCTAAATTTTTGTGTTTGACAGGCGTTGACGCAAGCGTCTTCCAGGACTTCCTCCTCTGCATGGGGGGGTGGGGGGGGGGGTGTGGACTCCTAAGGGGGCTGTTGAGCCAGAAAAAAATGTAATGTTTTGATCGCTATGATAACTATAGTTAGTTTTGGGCGGAGTTTACGAATAACCTTATTTGGGCGTCCGATGGTAACCTGTGGGCTACATATCAATTTTGAGCCGATTTAGTTCAGCCGTTTTTGCCCAATCGCGTTCACAGACCATTTTCCGAAAATATTTTTTTTGGAGTCAGTAGGTTTCGAAACGATCTGAAGAGAACTCTACAATTTCCTTTTTTTCAGCCAATTACATAGGTTTCCTTTCTACTTTGTGAAAGAAAAACCCCTGCAAATTATTCTCATGAACAGCTTGACTTAGTATTACTGCTCCAAGACCCATTCCATTCGATTCCGCATCGAAAAATACTAGTGTTCGAGCCTGGTTTGTTGTGGGACTGTGTCGTTTCGATCAGTGTCTGATCCTGTCCTCCTCTCCTGCCTAACCCCCTCCTTTTTTCATTAGTGTTCCAAACGCTGCTCGATCACCTCGTGTTCCCCCCTTTTTTCTCCCCTTGTTAGGACCTTTTATGTCTGTCGTAAAACCTTACCTTGCGTACCGGTTTGGAAATCTGCCTCCAATTAACTATTACAATGTGGCTCGGCATCATAATCGGCAGGAAGAGGAAGACATCCTGCTGGGGGCCCCCCCATGTCAACGAATCACCGCCATGGGAAAAAGGTAGGACATTTATTCCTTTCGTAAACCTCCTTACACTCCTCGAAAACCACCTGAAGCAGTGACATATGTGACTAGAAATACAGACCGCTTCGAACAACTAGTAAACCATGCAAAACATGACCTGACTACAATGGAATTACGGAAACTAAATATTCCCCCAGCGCCAGGCGTCCGTAGGCATTTATGATCCGATGTAGGGGTGTGTGGAGGTAGTGCTGGCCTCATCGGCCCTAACCTTCCTCCGCCCCGTCGGGCAAAAAGAGTCGGGGAAATTGGGACGGGGACTACTTCCAGCGAACCCTTGGCAATTGGTACGACGTCGGGAGTTGAGCAGGTGGGTGGTTTTGATGAGACGGGAGGGGGGGGGAGTACTAACGACGAAACGTTTACTTCCGCTGTAGTTCCCGCAAGTTCTTTCAATTAATTGAGTTTGGCTCACTATAATTACTGTAATTTCACTATACGCAGTTGAACACGTCTGATACTCATTCCATTCGACCCACGATGTAAAAATACCTTAAAAACGATACGAAACACGGCGTATTTGCGATTAAACTGCGTTTTGTAAATTTTTTTAATCATTTTTTGTCCATGACAGCCATGGGCTTCATCCGATCGGATTGCCGAAATGGCGGGCACAACTAGATACCAAATGAGATTTTTGTGCGAAAGAACGGATTTTTTAGACCCCGTTAAAGGCACAAAATGGCCCGGATGGCCGACGGACATTGCAGATTAGGAATCCCCATGTCTTGAAACGTGAAGTATCAAATTTTGATTGGGGGGGGGGGGGTCGTAAAAAAATTTTCCTGACCAAAAACATAGGGTTATTATTCAGAATGAATAATAAACCAAAAGCTACAAATTATCAACTTACCTGAGTGAATCCTTTTATGCCTCTTCAAGGCACTCGATACTGTCGCCTGATAATCACACTCGTTGCATGAAAACGGCTTCTCACCTGTAACATTAAATTATTAGCTATTAAAAAATATAAGCAATAACGTTCCAGGGGCGCTGCTCCTTGGATCAACAAATTGTCACGAGTAACCCTCACAGTGGCATTAGTAAATTAAGTAGAAAATGCAATAAATGTCACATGATGTCTCTAGAATGGGTTCAAGCAATCGATGCTCAGGGGGTCCTATTCAATTAGTTACAAAAAATACGCTGAAATCCATCCTCCCTCCTCCCCTCTTGATATTTAAAAACGTTAAAATTCAAGATTCGCTAGTGAATGATGTGAAACGGATTACGGTGCAAACATTTTTCGTAGTAACTGACAAGACCAGACCCTCCCTCCAACGTCTAATAGGTAAAAGAAATTTCTTACCGGTGTGAATCCTGATGTGTTTTTTAATGTCTCCTAAGTAAGCGCTTCTGTATCCACACTCATCACATACAAATCCCTTAACGCCTGAAATGGAAAAATAAACATACTAAGTCGCGATTCGTACAAATCATTAGCTTATTTTCGAAAGTGACGGCATAACGAATGAAGCTTTAGGGCCGTTTTCACCAAAACAGCACTGATCGTGATGCAACTTGTGAGGATTCTCCGAATTGTAACGCCCGGAAGAGAAGGTACACACTTTGATTGATTTTGAAAATTGATAAAGTAAAATAAAAAGTCTCTTCCAGAAAAAAAAGCCAAAATTATGTATACGCTCTCAACTTGGAACACAATAAAAAATAAACGGGAAACACTTTGCTAAAACAACCACACCCTGTGTCCAACAGACGATCACCAGCTTCTTGACGGGGAAACTCGAGGACGAGATTGCTGTCGTTCTGGCGCACTTGCTGTACTGCCCTCGCAAAGGTGCTCGTTCGCATCCGTCCGCCTAATCAGTCGGGATCTTAGGGAGCAGGCCCAAACTTGAGCGGTTGTGTAAGCCTGACAAACTGATCACGACTAGATAAGTAAATCAAGGCCTAGCCTGTTTTGTTCCCAACACGCTAGCTGAGATCACTGTGGGATGCGGTTAGGATAGCCATGATTACGGTACGATTAAGCCATATCGAGAAGGCAGTGGACTGATGAGGTTACAATACAGTAAGGGAATTGAACGTCTGTTCGACATTCCATCCAGTAAACAAGTTTTTGTGTAAACGTAAACGACCCCGTAGCCGTACATCCAGTGGATGCCCAACCCTCAACAATCCAGATTTGACCAAATTACTTCTAATAATTGTCAGAAGCCAAAGTGGCTGCATTAACACGTTCACTGCGGCTGTCGACAAATTAGACCCCTTCCTCCTCGCGGACGTCGACGACCTGTCGACATCTACCTTCCCTAATTCATATCAACCGCAACACATCCAGCCGACTTGAAGCCAGTTCCCATTCAGACTCAGCGTAGTGAAAGGTCCCATGTTTAGGCCCAAGCCTTTGCCGTCCACCAGATCGATTTTTCGTTATTTTTTTTCTCGTTTTTCTCATGCGGTAAGTTTTTTACTCGATACTTTTTATTAGCTTACGCCAAATATTATTTGCATCGAAAATTATGAATAAATAGCTATGAAATCACCCCTGAAAAAGAGTAAAGAGAATAAATTTTTTTTTCAGTGAGTTCCATGTTATAGTGCGTATTTTAATTTGCTGTTTTTTGACTAGATGAGACGTGGAGTGATGAGACGATTGGTATTTGAGGAAGAATTGGCTTCTGGATTTATTTTTTTGTTGATTTTGATTACAATGTATAAATTTTCTTGTACCGTTATAATATACTTAATAATATTTTCAGTAATAATAATAATTCTTTAATATTCTTGTATCGTTTTTATATGTACAAACTCTTGGGAATTATACTTTTGAGTGCATTTTCGTTTTGTCCCCTCATTCTTATATCTGGATGTAGGTACTTTAACCAAAAAAAGCTGCCGGGCCGGGGCTCCTTTCTAATTACTTAGGTACATAATCTTTTCAGGCAGAAGCTGGACACTCGTTTTCTGTTATAAAAGCTGTCCCCTTTACAGCTTAGCTCGGTTTTTAGAGTATTATAACTTCACCTACAGAATGTCGACTACCTGTCGACCACCCGCCAGAGGTAAGAGTTTCCTATAGTCAGGCGGGAGTCGACCACTCGTCCACAAACGTTTTTCAAGGTCAAAGGTGAATGTAATTTGAACTACGAGTCATCAGATGTTTTTTTGGTTCCAAAAAGAAAGAAATGGAGACAAAAAAAGTTGCCGCGCAGAAAATAAGTTTTGAACAATTATTGTCACAGTGAACGCGTTAACCTCTGCCGAAGCTGACAACTAGTGAGGAGCATAAAGTGAAAATACGCGTACTCCAATTGCAAAAGCTGCAGAAAAAAGCCAAATTAGTCCGGGAGAATGCTTTGCGTGAACAGCCCTGTAAGCGAGCTGTTCGAATCACTTTCCATTACCAAGCAAGGCAAGGTTAAGCCAAAAAGGTGGAAGTGTGAAGAAACTTACTGGGGAGCACTTGTCCACTAAAGATAACACACTAACGTGTCTGTTAGTACGCGTTATTATTTAAGATTTTCTACCTATCTGCTTTTAAATCCGCCCAGGTAAGCCATTTGCATTTGGGTTATCTAACATAGCGACATGATGTCTAGAGTTTTTTCTAAAACTGTTAACACACGTTTTACATGAACAACAACTTGTTTTCGACGATCTTACGACTCGAACTAAATCACTCTCGATGAAGTTGTGGAAACCCATTTCAAAAAATAAAACGGATAAAAAATACATAACGATTGTGTATTTCCACTAAATTTGAGTTACAGTATTAGATCGAGTTCGGTTGCTTTTTTGTTACGTCGAAATCGATCTGATACTGTAACTCAAATTTAGTGGAAATAGACAACCGTTACATATTTTGAATCCGTTTTATTTTATGACCTTACGACTTTTGTTTGCAACAGAATTTAAATTCATACATCTTGAAGTCGTCCAAACGCTCCCATATCCATCTGAGGCACTGGGTGAGATGACGATAACCTAACAAACTAGATAATAATCTTATGGAAAAGCAACTGAAATAACTGCGCACTCATAAGTGGCATCTTTGTTTATTATTGTTCTACAACATTTGTCAATTAGAATAATAATAGAAGAGAATACTCTATGGAAAACAAATACCAGGATATGATAAAGATTAGATCTAACCAGAGACCTAACTGCCCAACTTTTCGGGTTAACGTTTGATCAGGGCTAGTGCTTAAGCCAATCTAGTGAAACCCATTTTTGCAGCGGGAAGCAGTTAGATACTGTAAATCGAGTCTAAACGAGATCAACGCAGTTGGTGAAAACGGCCCTTAGGCTGTGTGGATAGTTTGAACCAAATTGACAGGGAACAAATTGATTGGTAAGTAATTTTGAAGATGGTCATGCAGAATGCAGTGGCAGGGCTATAATTTTGCACCTATCGCAGACCCTAGGGCGATGAGATCGTTGTTTCTATTTTTAATGCGAAGAAGGCGGCAGAAATGTTCCAGTATCGATGTTGAGCTACCTTCTGAAAATACTGAACAAATCCGTGAAAGACCTCTATACGGGTTTCAGGGATCAAATGAGCAATGGAATGCTTAGGAAGGACTTCATGCGCTCATCGTGTTCCTCGAATGTGAAACCAAAACGAAGATGTGATGCATGTCACAATTCCGCTCAGTCCCACATGAAATCTAACATTTGTATAGTGGTTGTCTACCCATGGCATGGCTGCAGCCACAGGTAGGTAAAGTTGATTAGAGCCAAAGTTCCAGCCCCGGTGACGAGACTTCCCCCCAAGTTGGATTACTGTTTTAGAGGAGGGTAAAAACTCATTCAAGTTAATTTCCAATATCCAGGCTGCGTAGTTACAACTGTTATCGCTGGCTACTGTCTAGCGCTAGGGCTCTTCTAAATTCAAATTGACTCACTCGACTAATGATTGAACTATGGAATAAAAAACTGTTCATCCCACTCTTTGTCAATTTTCCATGTTACCCCTTCGTATCAACGTTCACAAATTGCTCCCATAGTGGTCGGCTGCATTTTGTCTTCTTATCGTTGTACGCTTTTTCAACTCACGATTCCGACATTAACTTTGAGCTAGTCCTCCACACTATGTTTCGCCATTGCCTTCTTCGCGTTTTTGGCAATGTTACAACCAGCCGTGTTAAGACAAATTAATACATCTTTGATTCATTTGTTGAAACGTGAAGGCAGTGTTGTCGGTTGGTACATGAATGTCGGTTTCATCAGACAAGTACGTTTATCCAGCGTTTTATGCAGCAACTAGCAAAAGCTAGTTCACAAGATGCGTTTTGAAGTTTGACGTGGAATAAACGTTCGTGGTACACGCTAAGTCGCCTAACTTTGAACGATAAGTGATATTTTTAATGCTTTCCTTCTTTCGGATCACATATTCATGTCCTGTCGCATTTCGCTGGTTCTCATATTGTACTTTCGCGAGAGTTGTTTACATTCACGTTATAGCACAAATTCCTCACTGTTACCACTACCTACTGTTACTAACATCATCGGGTAAAGTCGTCTTTCATCTGTCTCATCGCAGCCCGGACGTAGGGATTATACACCCATTGACAAGTAAGGATATAATGTACGGAGTATTAGAACTAGTAAAAACTCACCAGGACGACGGTTTGCAACCTGTTTCTTAACCTGCACATCCCCGGAGCGCAAGTGAATTTCACTGGCGTAAGGCGCCGCTTCTCCAACTAATATGACACTTCCCTGCGGAAAAATAAAAATAATCAGCGGAAATATCGAACCCTGTACACGGTCAACGCCGCGAAAGCTTTAGCTAAGGCGAAGAAGAAATTACCAACGAACCGACAGCAATGGCTCGTGAAACCTCCAAAATTTCGCATTAATAGAAATCTACAGTAACGTACCACTTCGTTATTAACAGGTTCGGCGACAATAACAACAACTCCGTCCATATCCATTTCGGTACTCCCTCCGAGAAGCCAGTTGAAGAGGTAACAATTGAACGAAACGATTAACGCGGTTGTTTCGGAAACAACTCGAATAAAAGGCTGTTCGAAGGCAAAATGAATCCAAATTAACCCGCTCTCAATAATTAACGTTGTTGTATTGAAACTATAACCGTTATCCCCACGATTTTCATTAAAACTCTCTTCTGTGGCGCACCACCACAACCTTTACGTGAATAATCGATGTCAACGATGTATCGATACTTGAACAGATTGGAAACGTTCACACGCTTTTCTCGCACGTAAATTATTTATAAATGAAATTCGTACAACTCATAATTACTCACTTTAAAATTAAATGTGCGTTTTAAACTATGAGCTGTTTACAGCGTAATAATTGGTATAAAGATATTAGCGTCGTCGATGCTAAAGCTTCACGTTCATGGCGTCGATACGGAGGCTGTGGAAGATAAAGGTGTTCCTGTGAGAAGTTGACATGTAGATGTTCAATTCGATGTGTATAAGTATGTATTTACTTTAGTGCGTTTGAACTAATATACGCAACATTCATCCACGTACCATAGTTACGAAATGCACACCACACAAAATTAAGGGATCACGTGCACACATTGTTCTACTCGTCATATTTTATTAACATTCTAAGAAACATAATTTTTGGGTGGAAATAATCGTCCAAGGTATAAACTGAGAAAAACAAAAAGGGTTCGTAGTGAAAGAGTATAATTCTAGACTGATGTGTTTACGAATGGCACAGAAAAATCGGAAGGTAAACAAAAGGGAAGAAAAAACGTAGGAACTAAACGTAAAAAAACACCACCGCATGAACCTTTACAAGAAATGTTTTTACCATTGCTTTAACTATTGGTTATTTCTCTGTGGCTCATAATTTTGTGGTTTTTATTGTTCCCTCCGTTGCCCTTGAGGTCTTTCACAAAACAACAAGCATTCAGCCCGTTTTCTCACAGTTTATTTCGAATAGTCTGGTCACACACCTTTCAGTACTCCTACCCAAATCATATAGAGTTCTTGCAATTTCGAAAAGCATTTACCCTAAAAAGGGAAATAAGTAGAACTTGGCCACCTTGACCAGTCTTCAATTGAGTAACCATGTCTCCTGCAATAAGTAACAGTGGTTAAGTACTGGCTTTCAAAGTATTGAATTCACAGAGTGACGTTGAACTGAAGAAGCTTTCTGCTTGGTTTATAATGCTCTCTTCTAACACCTGCAACTGTGAGAGTGAGTGCTTGTGTAGTTTGTGTGTGGGTAAATTCACAATATGACCGATTCCATTTCCAAAATGCTGCAAAGTATTGCGCAAAGGTTTATTATTCTCTTTCACTCCGTGATTGTACAGCTTGATGGAGTATCACACTCCCCTTCATCCCATTGAGCATCAAAAAATACTAATAAACGATTTGAAACATGGCCTGACTACAATGGAACAAAGAATAATGAAATTTTCCCTGAATAAAAACACGGACAAGGGCTATGTGAAGGGTGCGTGTACGAAATTTGCCAAGTGAGTATTAGTGGCTGTGTTTCTTGTGGTGACTTATACGATTTGGAACACATAACTTCTTATATAGCACTCAATGAAGTGATGTTTGACAATATAACCAAATTAGTTTTCGTCCTTCTAATTTGAATGAACTACAAAGAGAAAGGTTCATGTTGCTACCAATTCTTCATAGATTGTAATATTAAAATCTGATAATGTGAATCACACAAAGAAATTGCGGTTGTAACACAGCCAATACAGGATACTGATGCAATAAAGGAAAAAATAAGTATTGATAGTCATGAAACGGATTTTGGAGGAGTTATCCGGACATCATAATGCTCACTCCTAATAATTCGAGGCTCCTACATCGAGCCCCCCACCATCATAGGAGAACACTTTGTACCTGTTTCCGTGCATTAATGCGTTTGTGAGTGTATAAAACATGTACATAACTGGTGTTTGCTATTCCTTCGATGATGTATCTACCACCATCAATACCTTCTTTATGTTCTTTTTCAATTTTATTACTACTTCTTTTATTCTTTCTTAATTTTTGTTCGTCAAATCTCATGTTGTGTAAGAGCGGAATGAATATCTTAAATAAGATAAATTTTTACTTAACATTATAGACATGCCAATAAACTTCTTCTTCTTCTTCTTCTTAAAATGAGAGTCAAGTTGAAGCACAACAACAGTCCTCGACACGACCTTTCACTTTATCGATATTGATTGATACTGTTATCATTGTTTATGTGTTGGCGCTGACCAGCCTAATTGCCATAATTATTTTATTTGATTTATTTTCGTTCCTCTCGCTTAATGTACATCAATTAATAATTAATATTCGAAGCATGAACTTTAGAGTGAAGTCAAACTAATAAGATTCCCATCGCTCCCGAATGGCCAATTTGAAGGAAGAGTTAGACGAATATTTGAACAGGAACAATGACACCAAACCCCTGCTGAACGGACTTCCATCCGTTAACGTTTCCATTCCAAAAGTTGGAAGTTGGTTTAGAAAAAATGAAACCGAAGAACCGGAAGGTTGGCTCGCGGGCGCTCGAAAGGATTGCTGCCCGACGTTGGTGAGTGGATTTAAGGTTTTATTCGTTTCATTTCGAAGTAGATTTTTCGAGTAGGTATTACTGAATGTCCAACGATCGAAATCCCTGGAAGCCGTAGTTCTCGCAGAAATATTTGGCGAGTAGCGTCAGACAACATTCCGCATGTTCCAGTCCGTTTTGTCTTATGTCTCCGTTCAACTACTAGTCACAAAAATAGTTGTGGGAAACGAAATGTGGCCATTGTTTTGGGATTCTACCAAAATGTAATAATAAGTTGCTCAATGGCTTCACTCCGTCAAGTCGATCTAATTCAGTTACGCATTTGCTTTGGGCATTTCGAAAATAATAAAAAACACAATTTTGGCGTATTTTTGTTGCCATTTCAATTCAGCGGGTTGTCAAAAGGCCGTTTATGGAGATCAATATATGATATTGACTAGTTGAAGTGAATTTGATGAAAATAGAGGGGTTTGCCCTAAAAATTAAAAAGCCACCTCTTTTTGCTTCATAGGCTTGTGTCGTTTACCGAGTTTTCACCAAGTTATTTATTGAAAACAAAAGTTGGGTACTGATTAGTGAAGATAATTTGGAAGTTCAATCAAAGTTGTCGCTTGTTTTTTCGAGTAGAAGCGCAAAACCTGGTTTTTAGTAAAATTTTTCATCATTCGACAGTGAGGCGCTCTCTGACACACACAGTTAATTGAATGCTTATGGGGAAAAGCTGCAGTCCTGATCGTGAAGTCACACATTGGACCACTGGTATCGTTAGGAGGTTCTGCTGGACAAGTACGATCCCGTGGGGTGTATGGGAGGCGTTGTAGCCAAGTCACCTCTTCTTCGATTAGGCCCCTCCTTCCCTCGAGGACCTGGAGGCGTCTTGCAAACAGCTAGGATGTGGGGTGTGTGAATGGTACTGTTCTGGCCCTATTCATCTGGTAATGAAGAAGGGTAAATGGTGACCACGCTCGCTCATGTTGCGTCCCATCTTTCTTGCCATTTATCCAGAACCCAGTTATTGACTGCTGTCAGTGCAACTGCGAGGGCATTGCGGAATTCATACCGCAATAGATGAACTTCCTCTTTGACTGAACTTCTCCACAACGTACTCAGTAGCCAAGTCAATAAATAGCTGGAAACTGGGCGATCAACAAGAGTGCAATTTGGTTGCAATTTGTTGACTTTAGTATTCTCACAATTTAGATTCGGACCACTCATCTGGTTGTTACATGGTGGCAGGGGGGTTAGAGATGTTTGGGAAGCGGCTGACTCAGGAAAAAATGACAACGATCGTGAGGAGCTCTGATCCATTGCCGAACTTTCGTCGGGATTATGAACCATCGTCTTTAACCACTAGACTTTGATAGCGAGGGTGCCTTTTAATGGAAGTCAGTCGGTACAAGGTCATTATTATTAGCCCTTGTTTTAAACAAGCTCAAGCAACTCAGCTATAATACGTTCTCTCATTCTGCTCGTTCGTTCTACTAATATTTTTCTTTTTCAGCCTTCGACAGTGTTTCAGAAAGTTCACGTTTAGGATATTTACCTTCAATTATGTCGACTGCGTTGAAGCACTTCGTGACATCCATAACTTTGTCTTTCCACTTAGCCCAATCCTCTGCTTCTCGCAATGGTGTGATTCCCTTGACGAATTCCATGATCGATGCAGAAACTGATGAAATGCACTCGGGGGCTGATCAGATGTAGGGAATAACGCAAACCGAATTTTAAAAAACGCGACGTTTTGGTATCAACGCGATGATATAGTTCTTTGAGAACTAGCGATTGTGCGTTATACGAGCAGAAATTACGCCTTTTGAGCGATCTGTGCCCTTAACCTTTTAAATTTATCATCAATTATATCAACGAAACACGGAACGGAGAAATAGTTTTAAAATGAAAAACTTAGCAGAAGCAAGTTTTAGTAATATTTAAGAATTTATTTTGGAAGCAAGTTAAACCCCAAAAAATGCACTTACATAACAGCTTTGAAGCTCAAAAAACGAGATTCAATTGCACTCACTTATAATGGATAGTCAAATTGCTTGTACCCGAATAATAAATGTGATTGAGTGATGTACTTCCGCATAAAAACATTTCTGTCTGTTGCAGTCGAGGCTTCAGAAGATCATGGGTTTCTGTATATGCATCGGAATGGGAATATTTTGTTTCACGTTGGCCGCTATGTACATTCCCGTGTTACTCCTCAAAGCCAGAAAATTCTCTCTGCTGTACACGATGGGAAGCCTTTTTATGATATCCAGGTAAAACGTGAAAATACTGCAGAATTTCTTATTCGGCTGTACCTTGAGGCATTAGCTATCATTTTGTTGATTATTTGTAATTCGAAATGAGATAGGCATTTAGTGGGATGGCAAATAATCTACTCCATTCCATTGTAGATTTTCCTGACAGTGGCAGCCTGTTGATGTCCAGTTTATGGGTTCCCCTCTCCATGTTTCCATTATGTTTCAACTTTGTTTACATTAATGTTCGCCACAGTGTAGAATGCCTGTGTCTCTAATATCAGCTTAACCTATGGTCACAATTCGGACTTCTAGCCCTGTCAAGATCTGTATCTCAATAGACGCCTGAGGGATGGCAGCCCTGACTGTGATCGTCTAGGGCCTCTTGGATAATATCACCAACCTTTTCCGATCTGCAGCCTGGAAGCTCAAGTCAATCAGAACATCGTTCTTAGCAGTATGCCTAATAGCTCCAACCTCGGCACCAGCCTCTCCTGGGCTGACCTTAGCTTGCTTATGCTCCAGAGCGTTGGCAAATGTGGTTGCTGGTGTGAAATAATGGCATCAGTATGCCTCCGCTATCTTGGGCCATCTTTGATCGGCGCTGCCATTCTCACCCGCCCGGCTCTTTGTCCCTTTGGCTGACTTCTTTTTCCTAGAATCATTCTAATTATTCTCCTGCTGCACTGGAGTGTCCAGGAAGCAAGGTGCTCTGATCAGTCCTCCCTCCTGTCTCCCTGCCCTTCTTATTCTTTTTAGAATGCGAAGAGCCAGCCACTCACCATTTTCTCTCAGCCTTCAAAAGAGGCCTCACACAGAGGTTAGCTGCTTACTTTGAGGTTGACAGAGTGACTTAAAATGCTCCAGAGTTTGGGTAAGCCCTGAAATCTTAACTCGTCCTCTGCTGCTTCCAGAGCTTGGTGACCTCTGATTACCAATTTGGTGGGCTTTCGAAGTCCTCATGCTCCCCTGAAACTGCCTTTAGCGCCTGCACTTTTAGGGCATACCTGCACCTACATGCAGTCCTATGTGCGGCCTCCTCTAGAAGCTTCCCCCCCCCCCCTTCAGAAATGTCGTGAGGTGACGAGTAGTTGACACATGGCGCCTACTATTACCACTACTTTACAACTTCGTGTTTTTACTAATATGCTCGCACATAACTCAAGCTACCTCTAAAAGCTGACGTTTTGACGTTATGTCTTATATTAGTATCCGACTCGAGAGCTGAAAATAATAATAATAATTTCTTTTACAGTTTCTCGTTTCTGTGGGGCCCTATGACGCATTTGAAACATCTTTTCTCTAGAGAACGGTTTTGGTTCACCTTTTCATACATCACAACGATGGGTGAGACGTTTTTATTTCAAGTTACATCGTTATTGTTATATTTTTGGGGTAGATTGTATTTGATTCTTCAGAGTCAAGAAATGTGCAATAAGCACGACGGTCTGTTTGATGTTTGCGCTTCCTGGAGCACCCAACACTAAGTCATAATGGCCTAACTGCTTGGTGAAAGCCAAGAGCCCTTTGGCTGGGCCTGAGCAGGAACGAGCAGCAAAATCTGAACGTGTGTACTCACAATATCTGACACAGACGACGTAGTAAGCTCCCACATCATTCTCCCCACTCACGTTACAATGGGTCGAGTACTGATCCACCTCAATGCAATGGAAAACCTGCACCCTAGCTTTTCAAAAACCCTGGCCATGAGGCACTTTCTTTGAGCCTTAGGCTCCAGCTTCAGTAGCTAGATGACGCGTTATTCGATGGTTTTCCTAAAGTAGGGTCTCAAGATTCTTACAGCTGGCTGTGACCCAATGAAGAAAGCCACTCAGCCCTTCAGTCAGGGGGTGCTTCTTCAATGCTTGCTACACCCCTGATGGAGGAAGGGGAATTCAGGCGTTGAATATCCGGTTATCCAACTAGTTATTGATCTACGTAAAGTCGTGGAAAATTTGGGTAAATAAACTAAAATAAAATAAACTATTCTGGGAGTTGGAATAAATGATTATATCGAATAAAATAAAATATTCTAGGAGCCCCTTGAAGTAAATAAGTCGAATGCTTGAGAAAGACCAACTGATTGGACTACAGTGTGGTGACAAACAGCAGAAATGGAGAAGAAAAAAAAGAAAGATCTGACCGTATGTACAGTGTGAAGGTAATGGCTCAAGTTGAGTGAAGAGGCGCTGAAGGAGATTGGTTGGTGTTTGAAATTCGAAGAACGAGTGGGTTCTAAATGACAGGTTAACCGAAGTAGTTGATGTCGGGGGTTCCATGTCTTGGCCAGCGTCCTGGGATACTGATGACCCTGAATCTTAAGGATCGTGGCGGTCAGTAAGCATCGGGTCAATTCTCGCAATGTATTCCAACGTGGGGCGCCGTTTTTAGTTCCATTAAATTTTGAGCAAACGGGCGATAACTGTGAGAAATGATGTTAATTGAAACAGCGGAGGTTTGAAATCTCCCGCATTACAGGGTTAATGACGAAGTGTCAATTGATCATCAACCTGAGCCGAATTTTACCTGTTCTACCTCAGAACCAGAAGTGAAAAAAAACCATTTCATCCCTTTAATGACAAAAAATGTATGGAATGTTGCTAAAATGATTTATTTGTCGTAAATTCTTGTTAAAATTGAAATTCTAAATTGGACGCCTCTCGTTTCTGGACCCGAGGACAGTTGAGCCAAATCCGCAATATCGAAATTTCTTTAATTTTCTTCTTTTTTAACCATTTTTTCAACTTACAAAAAGGAAGGAAGAGTTGAAACAAAGCAAACCATTTTGAAAAGGACAATTTTTATTTTTTTTTAAACTATAATTAATACTAACGCAGGAGGGAATGTATGATAACAATTTTTTTAGGTAGAACTGAAAAGACTTGCAATTGAGAGAATATACCGAGAATTGTTAATAATATTCACAAGAAATATTGTAAGCGAAGAAGTAAAAAAAAATGTAAACTTTGAAAAAATATACGCACTGGCTTGCACGATCCTTCAAGTCCGCTTTTGAGCTGTCTCTGGAAAGTGCTGAGAGTTGGAATCTAAGGAGATTTAAGAAGTGCTAGGAAGTGTCCAATAAGGGGATTAACCCTTTGGGAAATTGGATATACCGAAGGCGAACTCGTTGGTAAAGATGATTCGTAAACCCTTTTGTTAGCATGATGCTAATTAAACTGTCAGGGCGTAAGAAAAAAACCCGCGCTCCCGACCCTTGACCTTGTTCTACCTATTCTGTGCCGATTAATAATATTAAAGTTAACGCACCTGTTTGGTAGGTCCGTCTTCTCTGACTGGTGAGATACTGTGGCCAAGCGCTTTCAATGTACAGAGATCATCGTCTGTATTAATTTTTTTTTAACTGTTGAAAATATATAATAAAACCAAAGAAAGCAAGGAAAACTCAATAATTATTTACTTGAACTGTAATACATGCACAAATAGCCTTTGCTGAGGCGACTGCGTCTGAAGTTGTCTGGAAAGGAAGGGACGAGACATTGGTCTTAAGTCAGGACTGGAAGACGGGGGTGAGCCAGGTTTCAAAATAAATATAACGGAACAGGGTTGAGTGTGTTAGTTTGGATTTGTGTATGATTTGCAACTTTCTACTCTGCTTGTGTCGTGTGGTCAACCAGTACTAGCCTATTTGAACGTGATTTTTCTTTGTTATTTAGGCATGACGCTTTATTTCGCCCTGTACCAGCACAGCACGCCCTTTACCGTCCTCAGCGCTGTGTTCCAACTCATCGCTCTTCTATGGTTCCTAATGAGCTACATTCCCGGAGGACAAACCGGGCTGCTTTTTTTCACGAAACTCTGCGCTTCGTCGGTCTCAAAAACTCTTCCTGTGTAATGTGACTTTAACATGCCATTTTATTGACTGCGTTTTTATTGATGAGAGTGGCAGAAGGGGGATGTCAAAAGTGTTTCGTATTACTGTGTGTAGTGTAAGCGTTTGATAGAGGGCGATTTACGACAGCTTTAGGTTACAGGATTTTACGTTTGTGTGTGTGTTGAATGAGGCCTTCGACGCTTTGAACCTTCCAGAATCGGCTTCTGGGGGTAGGTGGAAGTAATGTTATCCTTTATGCTCTGCAGAAATGCAGTGTCTTTCAACTGGCCTTTCTCCTTCAGATCAGTTCAGCCTAGGCTGTTGAAAGAAGAGGGAGGGGGTTTACTTCAACATCTATATCGCCTTTTAGTGCTGCTTGGAATTCCAATTGATGGAAATGACGTTCTGTCCAATACCACTGCCAAGTTAAGGTGGTACAAACTGCGCCACCACAGGAAGCCCATGTCTGCATGATATGCATTAGACTACGTACATCTTCCGCTTAGCACCCCAGCACCTTTGGTGACTTGGCAAGACAACTCATTGCGGTGAGCTTTTTGTTACCAGATGGACACTTGCCCAATTATTGCAATACAAATTCTATTGAATATCTCGCCCACTGACGTGCACAGTCTAAAGATCGCATACCTGAGAGCAGTAAGGCTTTTACAGACCCCGGGTACAAGCAAGCCTCTAAGGTGCTGTGAAACAGTTCACAATAGAAGAGGCATGAAGGTGATGAGGTGCAAGTCTGTTTACAGGTCCACTAAAGTAACACCTGGGCAAGATTGGTAGGTCAGAGGGATAGAATTGCAGATTGTGCGAGGCAGAGCTGAAGTCTGGGGAGCTTGTGCTGTGTACGTATGAGGGGCTGGCTGCAGTGCGCCTCAGAGGGGTTCTTGGGGTTCATCAGCTACTGCCAAAGGAGGTTGCAGGGACGTTTTGTGCAAGAATGGTGGGGAGGTCGCATCAGAAAATGCCAGCTTTGCAGGACATGAGGGGGTTCATGTATGCACACACAATACACCCAGTGGGCCGCTGTGTGGTTTTTCCCAGAGTCATGAATGGAAAGGGAGGGAGGCTGGTTTGGGCATAGCAGGGCCTGCCTTGACAAGTAGCTGGGTGAGTATGACGGGAGATATCAAGCAGAAATTCTAGCCATAAATATCTGCCTGCGAGAGATCCTGGCAAAAGAACTCGAGGGTAAGTGGATATTCTCGAACAGCCAGGCTGCCTTAAAGGACATCTCAGTTTACACCTTCACATCCAGGCTGATATGAGAATGTCTTAAGGCTCTCAAACGACTTGGTGCCCGTAATAGGCTTTCCTTTATTTGGATATCAGCTCATAGAGGGCACAAGGCAGGCTCAAAAAGCGTGGAATCCCTACCCATCAGGCATAAGCCTCACTTAAGAACGACGAGTAATCACCTGAATTAGTGGAGTGGGAGGCCATTAGCATGGCCAGCGACTAGTAAGACAGGCGAAAAGGCTCTCATTGCGCCTTCCTGTTCAAGGGCAAAAGGCAATGCTTACGCTCACCGGATGAGAACGAAAGGCCCTTAACAACTTTCTCATGGAGTTCTGCCCGCTTGGATACCACCTCAACTAATAAAGAGGCAGTTCAATGCAGATTGTGCAACAAGGAGGACGAAATGGCCTATGCGAGTGCCCTGTTTAACAGCCAGGCGCTTCAAATACTTTTCCCAGGGGTTCATTAAACCCCAAACGAAGAAGTCTGCAACAAAAGATATACTCTGCTTCTTAAAAGGGGCTGGTATGTACTAAGTCTTATTAGGTATGGGACATTGTCACAATGTGTGGCTGCATGTGCCTGTGAGTCAACAATAAAAGAAACCTCAGCGTGACTCCCCACTGCAGGGAGAATGTTCACGCTCCAGCTGCAATATATCACCTCAAACTTGCCCCATTCCCTAGATTATTAAGCCACATTCATCCTGAGCTTGTCTTGGACCAGACCACCAATGCCTTCACCAGAGTGGCCACACCTGTCTCAATAGCTCAAGGAAACTTGGCGTCGCTAATGGGTCTGATACCACGTTTGGTATTGCAAATTGCGTCGAACTGTCAATATTCCTAGTATGAGCAAATTTCCTGAAAAACAAATCGAGATTTACTTCAAACAAGCCTCAAAAACTAGTTTCACTGTGCTTGCTTCAGAACATTTTCAGAAAATCGTTCCTCAAGGAGCGATTCAATTTGATGAAACGTAGACTCCCGTGCTGTCTGTTTCAATTACACTGCACCATTCACTTTTGATTATGTGTCTCGAGTAAACGATCTGATGCGCCTTGAGTCGTTTTCGTAATATTAATGAGCAGTTAGTGAAGTACTTTAACCAACCAACGACCCTCCAAATATGTTTCGTTTATATTCACTCCTTAGGGAACACACACTAAAGGAAACTTAGTTTGACAATGGTTTTTGATTTTTCGTACGGAATTAAAATTAATTTGTGCAGTGCTGTATGGGTTACTTCTAAATCACTATTATTATCGACAGTATAATAAGATTGACAAGATATTACTTGCACTCCTGTCTTCAGTGGGAATATCACAACAGATGGTTCAGTGGTTTGCCTCGTACCTCTCTGATCGCTTGCAAAGGGTTATGAGTCCCTCAGGGGTCGGTGTTATCTATCCTGTTTGCCCTTGCAATTGATTCAGCGAAACCATGGCCTCAACAACAACAAGACCACTGGCATGAATGGCATATCCAATGGAGTCTCAAAAACACTCTGCAGGATCCACACAGTAGCCAACATCAGCGCCTTCAGTAAGCTTGCCTATCGGCCAAGTTAAGGATGCCATTAGAAAATTAAAATCAGAAATAGTGGACCTATAGTGGTGTTCATCCCATAGCTTGAATCAACTCTTCCAAGTGCAAAGCCGTGATAATAGGGTACACAGGGCTACTTTCACGGCTGAATATTGAAGAGCTTCCACAGATAGAAGTGGTGCTCTCCACTGTGCTGATCAACAACAGCAAGGACGAAGAAGACGGTAGCCACAGGAGAAGGCTACAATTATATCAGGAAAGGCTGATGCGCCGCCAGAAAATGACCGAGGTTGTTGAACGGAAGAAAAAAGAGGTCGTAAGTTGGAGAGGGGAAGGAAAATTTTCGTTTTGTGAAGCATTCGTGATCAAGCCATAGGAGAATAAACGAAGTTCTGCCCTATTTACCCATTCTTCGCCAAACCACTATGAGGCATTATTGTAGATCCTGGGTGTTTTAATAAAACCTTCACTCAGGTGGAGCTACTGAGTATGTACAGTCAATAGGTCATGTAACAGCTCCGCTGGTTCGCAATGACCTTTCCATTTAGAGCAAGGCCTAGCCTGGAATGATATCACTTGAGCTCAGGAACGACTAGTCAATGGGGTTCGTAAATAAAGTAACACCTTTTGAGAACATTGATGAGCCAACGGACATTGTGTAAGTATATTATTATTTTTGCTGTACAGTCAAAGCTTTATCAAACACCACTAGAGGTATTATTTAGTTACTAGGTGGTGAATATCGTTAATTATTCGTTTCAATTCATTTCACTATGCGATTAAACTTCCTTCTGCAAGGAGTATCGACTAATACGATATCAGTTTGTTCATCTTGTTATTTTTACTCTGTTTCAATCGGGTTGGGGGACTCCCAGGACCACATCAAGAATTGAATGCAAACCTTTTAACGCCTACTGAGGCAACTTCAGACGTCACTGATTAAGATTCAGAATCCGAGTATGAACCTGTAATTATGTGATTCTAAAAGTCAGAAGCAGTCAGAGTTACTCGTGACTATAAAATGAACGTAACATCGAATTCGACCCCCGTTCATACTAATAGTATAGACCTACACGAACCGAGCACTTCATGACTGGTCACGTTGTGAACTACTAAGGTTGTCAGAAGAGTTTCCTGTAGCTGACAAAATAAAAAATCAGAAAGAGGAACATAGATTTTTTTTTTTAGTTTTCTTCAGATCTTTACGTTTCAGACCCACCTGAGTCCGAAAAACACTATTTGGGAAAATGGTCTGAGAACAATTTTTAGAAAGAACCACCATACTAAATCCACTCAAACTTGATATCTAGCCCACAGGTTACCATAGGACGCCAAAATCAAGGCATGGACAAAATACACCGAAAGTTAACTACAGTTATCATAGTGATCAAAACACAAAATTTTTTTTCTCAAAAATGGATCTAACGATTTTGATTGAATTTTTTATATTGATATCTCTAAATGAGCCCACTATACCATAAAATTCCGCAGCACAATAAATTACCAAAACTTTCGACGATTTTAGCACGGTTTGTAGAGAAAACAACCGTACCAAATCAGTTGAAACTTTATGTCAAGCCTTGAGGTTACCGTGGGACGCAAAAATAAGGATATGATCAAATTCACCAAAACCTAACTATAGTTATCATAGTGCTCAAAATACCAAACTTTTTTTCTCGATAACTACTCTAACGATTTTTATTAAATTGTTTATATTGATAGCTCCTAATAAACTAATTATACCAGAAAATACTCATTCGTGGGAAATGGACGAGAGCAGCATAATAAGCTACCACAATTTTCGACAAAAATCGATTTAAACGTGATTTTTTTCTCTCCCACGGTTTTTGATGTTGTGCAGTAGTACTTCAGTGCCTTACACGACACTTGACTCATTATGATGATAGTTTTATTGCTGTAGCCTTTTTCCATGCATTATGATGGCCCTGGCAAAGGTAGCATAAGTCTCTGCTAGAGCAGGACCCAGGGCAATGTACGTCTCACTTTCCTAGAGCGCATGCTCTCTATAGTTTTCAATCTAAGTGCAACTGACGACTCTCACTATTCCATAGGCTTCCCTCTCGTCAACCGTTTATTTCCTACCGAACTCATACATTGGCACCATCATGACCGCGCTGTTATAACTGGCAACTTCGCCAGGAGCGGTTTGTGGATTCAGATAGCTCAGAAGAGTCTGGAGTTTGTAGGGTCCAACCACAGTGCCAAACTATTGTGATATCAATGGAGCTTTACTTGGTGTTTTATGAAGACCAAGTCTGGCACTCTGAATCCCCTGACAATACTAGAATGTATAAATTTAAAAAAATGGTGTTCCAGTCCAATCCAATGCTTATAGGGTTTTAAACGCTCATAAGACATAAGGGAGTAACTTTACAAATTCCGGAATTTCAACAACCGCCGTTTAGCTTGGTACCAGTTCTAAAAGTTTTCACCCAATCTTCTTCAAAATAATTGTGTTCTCAGCCTCATTAATTCTCAGTGTACCAATTGCTCAATAACGATCTAGGAATGAGTACGAGCAGCACAATAAATTCTGGAACAGTAAGCGCTCCTGCTTTCTGCCGTGAAGTGTTGTTCGGCAAATGAACTGAATGATAAATGAATTGAGTAACCCTAAAAAGCCATGTACACAAGTGAATTGACGAATAGCTAAGGAAAGTTGTGTGTTGCAACGCGCCAAATATTTTTCTTGAGGTTCATTACTCGTGTTCCAGCATCTTATTGCAAATATGTCAAATCACGTTTCTTTGAAATGATGCCTCATTGCCCTATAATCCTTCCAGAAGTCCTTTTTTTGAGAGAATGAAAAAAATATTTCAGAAACAAACACGAATATGTCATGTTGAGAACTAATATAGCTCATGGAAGAATTTTAAAAAATAATATTGCACATTCGGGTTACGACGGCTATAATCAGCGCACGTGGCGGAGTATTTCGGAATGTGCAAAAACGAGGTTGAGTCCGGGCTCGAAGAGTAGGCCAAGAATGAGTTAGGTTACCTTGTGTAACTGCACCTTTCTGTCGAGACGGAGCACGTTGTCTGTCGCGTTCAATCGTAGCAGTTATGGTAAGCATCCGAGTTATTTTGTTTTAATTGAATAATTGTCTCTTTTCGTGTTAATCGAAATCTGTTTTTCGCTAGTGACCGATAACAATTAGGTTTGGGTGGTTTTTTAAAAGTCGATAGTCTGTGACAAATCACTAGTTGAACAACTAACCTCAAACACACGAGCGTTTCTCGTTGTAGGTGAACATAATTATGTTTCTAATGAAACTATAGTTGATATTATTTCTACTGATCTCGCTCTATTTACTTCCAATGCCGAGGCCTACGTTTAGCTTTAGTACATGAACATGTGTTTGCGATCAGCACACATCGTGATGTTACCTCCGATACTTCCGGAGTCTATCGTTCTAACGATGTGTGGACAGTTGTACGTCGTTAAAATTCAGGCGATATACTGGGAAGGGTAGCCTGATTGCAACTCGCTACGTTGTGTATGTCGTTACGACATGCTTGATTTTTGAGTTGATGTCTATTCAATAGCGATTTAGTATTCTGGATTAGGAAGGGTTGGCAAAGACTATTTGTACGGGTTGACAAGTTGATTGGTTGAATCCCAGAACAGCGGCCGCAGGTACGTTTGTTTGGGATTTGAGTTTGCGATTAAGAACGGTTGGTAGCATCACTTATACTGGCGAGGTTAACAGTAGCAGTATAAATTGAGCCAAGTTTCGTCGTAAAAGTGTATGTCCACAATCAACGCGATAACGAGATGTAAACAATAGAGAGAGCGAGCTAACAGCGTGCGCCTAATGCGACAAACAAGAGCGGATATACCCGATCTCGAAAATAATTTAAAATATTCACCTCTCAAGTTAGGTATCCGAATTTCGGGGGAAGATAGGTGGCTTTGGTGGCCTCAAGTAACTCCGCCATTAATTCATCCAAGTTAACGTATCCATACCCCAAATCACCCTCCGACACATCAGCCCGTTTGCCATGAACTGCGGACGCTGCGTTTCATTTAGTATAAAAGCCCTTGCCTTCAGCAGAGAGGTCAGTCTTGCCATCAAATCGCGTCAGCAACATCCAGTGTACCACCCCGTAAACTCTATATGTTTCTGTTAAGTGCAATAAAGTGTTTTTAAAAAGCTTATTCTTCAACTTCCATGCACTACATTCAGGACACGCATACTCATCAGAGATGAAACCGACACTCTTACACTTTGCAACCCTTTTCCCTTAATCGATTAATCAAATCGTTAGTAATTTTACTATCTATGGCTGGTCGGACGAATGATATTAAAAAAAATAAGCGCGAAAAGGGCAGGGTGGAAAGCAGGAAAAGCCGGACGGGGGGCAACTCGACATTTGTAGGACGACGTTTTTTTTTTACCCGAGGATGTGTGGGACAAGTCCCTTTGTCACTGCGGCCGCATATGGGCCTATTGTGACGGCCCTTTCTTAGTAGAAGGCGTCGTACATACCCGCCCCCCTTAGGAAGCTGAGTATGTCCTTCACCGCAGATTCCGCCATGATTTGGGGTTCAGTGGTCCCCTGACGGAAGTATTCAAAGCGGTTTGCTGCCAAAGCAGGGCATTCGCATAGGATATGCTCTGCTGTCTCGTCCTCCTCACCGCAGAGTCTGCATTCCACCGCCTCTGAGATGCCCATCTTGTTGAGGTGATATCTGAGTGGGCAGTACCTGGTGAGGAAGCTAATCAGTGCTCTCAGATCTTGTCTAGAGAGTGTCAGCATCGCCTTCGCCCTTTGACAGGAAGGTGTGACAAGCCTTTTCGCCTGTCTTAGTCGTGGCTGGCGATGCCAATGGGCGCCATTTTCCTGTATCTCCCATCGAGCAACCAGACAGTTCAGGTGACTTTTCATCAGACCCACGTGTGGATCAGGCCCGATGGGTAGGGATTCTGTACCCCTTTTCGCAAGGCGGTCAGCCTTTTCATTGCCCTCATGCCCCCTGTGAGCCGGCACCCAAATGAGGGAGAGCCTGTTACGGGCGCCGAGCTGCTTGAGCGCATGGAGGCATTTCCATGCCAGCTTAGACCTAAAACTATAGGCTGCGATGGCCTTTAAGGCGGCCTGGCTGTCTGAGAAAATGTAGATCCGCTTGCCCTTGAGTCCTTTGTTCAGGATCTCTTCTGCGATCTCTTGGGTTTTGCCCATTGTTCGCGGCTGCTTATTCAGTCAGCATGCTGACCTTATTCACAGCTGGCTGCAGACATGCCCCTGGGGACAATGCCATGGCCGTACCACTATCCACAACCCGTGGTCGCGCCAGGTAGCATGGGCATGCTCCTGGGAAGATAACCCAGAACCAGGCTCCACAATCCTTAATGTATCAAAGTCGTATTTGCCTATCTACTGGTCGACAAATGTGGGCTGCGGGGAAAGCACTATTGTCGAAAAAAGGCTGATGTTTGTGCTTTTAGGGTGCTTTTGACGGTTTTCACCGGCTGCTGTCTGTTCGGCAGTGCCATCTTGACTCCGAAGTGAAGTGGTGGATTCAGGTTTCATCCATTGTCACGTACCAAGGAAAAAAACGTGTGAACAATCGCAAACACTGCTCTGAACTGTCGACGCGCTGTCGTTTTTGCTCGACTTTGAGCAAACGTGCAGCCCCACAGCTTTTTTACGCAAAATGGTGAATACACCGCCTTCTGACATCTGTTCTGACTTCTGATTTTGTGAAGTACTTTGGCGTTTTTTCGGAACAGCTGCCGAATTTGGTCGACCAGAGCGTTCAGCATCATCGGCCGTACGACCGCGTTTGAACTCAGCGTACCACCGCTTAACAGTTGTCTCTGTTGGAGCAGTATCACAATAACATTTATCAAGCTATTCCTTTGCACGACATTGTTTCCCATCATAAAGCAATGTTTTATTAATATCCAAAATTCAGATTTTTCATTTTTTCGCAAATTACCAAAGTAGTGTCACTTGAATCACAATAATACGTAACGTTTTAACACGCCACGTTTGAAGGTTACAATTTTTCAAACAAGGATTTGTTACTAGTAGCCCAATGTGCTACACCTGAGACTTCACTATTGGGAAGACTTTTCAGTGCAGTCGTTAAACTGTTCCTTTTTGAACCAAATCGTGGTCAAGTTCTTGAGTTTTGCGCCACTTACCCTAACATGTGTCAACTTAGCGTAATATTATCGATGAATAAGAAGAATGACAACTGTCACGCGCTTCCGTTGATGTTTATCGGCCTTTATTTGCAGTCGACTCAGAAGAAGAAGACCAGGAAGTTGAGAGGGCATGTCAGCCACGGACATGGGCGTATTGGTAAGTTATTTTTTATTGAAAATACGACTATTTTTCTTCTTTTTACTTTCCGCTACACCAAAGGGAAAGGAAAGTGTAGTAATCCTGTAAAAAATTAAAAAATTTGGGTTTTCTTCAGATCTTTACGTTTTGAGGCCTACTGAGTCTAAAAAAACTGATGTCGATGCGTGGTTCGTGTGTGTGTGTGTGTCTGTAGTTCGATTTGCGGGAGAACGGCTGATCTGATTGAGCTGGTTCTTTTTTTGTTTTGTTTGTTATTTTTTGTAGACACCAAAATAAAGTTATGGGCGATTTCGGCCTATAGGAAGGGGGGTGGGGGACGAAAATGTACCAAAAACTAGGGGTTTTCGCATTTTTTTCGAAAATGGCTTTAACGATTTTCACCAAAGTCTCAGGATGTTTTCGAATAGTTAATACCTACATATTGTTCTTAATAAATATTGCTCTGACAGTCCATTGAACAGAGATAAAAATCAAAATGTGTCGAAAATATCGTTTTTTCGAATATTTCCGTAAATTCCGGGGTAACTACTTCACCAGATGTGATCAATCTTACTGAGTGTCTTCTAGCTACCTATACCCACATTTCATTCTCTGTAACTATTTTTGTATATATATGTTGAACGGAGCTATATGCCAAGTTAACTCAGAAAAGGAGATTTGTCGAATATTAATTTATCTCGGTGTTCTAATTTTCTGAAAAACCCGGCGATATGACGTCTAAAACTGTTCAACGCACATTTTACGCGAACAACTTCTTGTTTTCGACGATAGTAATACTTGAGTTCGCAACAGAATTTAAATTCATACATCTTGAAGTCGTCGGAACGCTCTTACATCCATCTTAGGCGCCGAGTGATATATTAGATTATCATCGTAGTAAGCAACTGTAATATCTGCGGCCTTGTAAATAGCATCTTTGTTTATCATTGTTATTAATCCAAAACATATGTAAATTATTTAAAATACTAGAAGAGAATACTCGATGGAGAACAAATGCCAGGATATGATAAAGATTAGAGCTAACCAGGGACCTAACTGCCCAACTTTTTGGAGTTAGCTCTTGATCAGTCCCTAACAAGTACAAACGTGACCAAAATAAGTTGTATTTAAAAAACCCGAAACCGGTGAAGAGTAAGAAGAAGGCTGACTGTAAAGAGAACACAAAAAATAGCCGATAAAAGCTGAATAACGTGAACAAAAACGAAAAATGCGTGAAACGCATTGACAGGAGAACAATTAACCTGAGGCACTGAGGCAAATAACTAGTAGACGTAAAACAAGGCGAAAGGAAACCAGGCATGGAGTTGAGAAGAACTACAAGAAGGATGTGACATATTCATGATGGAGCGAAAGATGGGCCAAACAAACGCAAATATGAAAAATTGACAATTAACAACAGGATAATAGAAGCTAAGCTACCAGTGAGAATTGATCTAATTGAGAAGATGAGGAGCTAATAACCGGAACCTAACCGCCCAATATTTTGGAGACAACGCTTGATCAAGGCTAGAGCTTAATCTAATCTGTCGAAACCCGTTAATCGAGCCTAAATGGGATCAACTCAATTGGTCAAAACGGTTCTAGATGACTGTTAGGGGCAATAGGTCTTTGAGAGGACAGTAAAAGTAAAAACCTCCAACCTGCTTTGTTCCTAACTATATTTACAAAAAATTTAAAATAAATTCGCTTTCTAGTAAAATAAAATTGCAAATAAAAAGAAAGAAAATGAATATAATCGTCCGACCTTCTGATGGATGAGTTGTGGCGTCCGCGACTGTATATGGGACCCCCTTTCGTTGGAGATAAAATGCGTAGACCTTGTGATAGAACTTGATTCTTCGGAATTGTCTTCGCTTGAGAGCTCCAGCAAGGAATGTGTAGTTGTAGTAATATACGTTGAACAACCTGCTAGGAGAATTTCATGCTGTAGAAATAAAAGAAAGCTAAGATCGTGTCCGCATGGGCAGATGAAAATCGAGGAATGGTGGCTGTGGTAGACTTCTTGTCGCGGCTGACTAGTTTTTTGTCACACCGCTTTCATAATAACTTGGCCACATTTAATTTATTCATAAAAAAAAAGAAAATACGAGGCATATCCACAAAGTAAGTGTACTCGATTTTTTTAGGGATCAAAAAAATTTATTAAAACAAAAAAAAACGTGCTTACGTAGGTATACATTTAAGCTATTTTTCTACGTAGTCGCCATTTCTCTCGATGCAGGTAGTTAGGCGGGGGATCAATTTTTTAATGCCTGCCTCGTAGAAATCTGCCGCCACCTCCTTCGTCCACTTGTCGACCTCCCTCTTCACCTCCTCGTCGGTTGAAAATTTTTTTCCACCCATGTGCGTCTTTAGAGAAGTGAAAAGATGATAGTCTGAAGGCGCCAGGTCGGGGGAATAAGGGGGGTGGTCTAAAACATCCCATCCAAAAGAGTCCAACAGTTCCTTCGTGACTTTGGATTCAACTTGTGTTGTTCAGTCAGTTGTTTTGGGACCCATCTTGCACACAGTTTATGAAATCCGAGGTTTTCTGTTGTTTCGTGCAGCAAAGATCTGGATATTTCAGGAAACTTCGTAGAAATTTCGTCCAGAGTCAATCTGCGATCGTCACGGACCGCATTCTCAATCTTTTGTCAGTTTCTCAAGTTAGTCAGTCACAACCGACGGTCTCCCACTCCTCAATTCGTCATGCACATTCGTACGACCGTTCTTAAACTCCCTACACCACTTGTACACACTCGTACGATTCATGTGTCCTTCACCATAAATTGCCTTTACCTCATTAAAAATTTCAATCGGGGATTTCTCCTTAACAACGAGGTACCGGATGACCGCGCGGATTTCGCACTTGGCGGCAGAGTCGATCGAAATTTTTCACGAGAAATGCTCCTGAGACCACAGTTTTCAACGTACTGACCTCATTTTGGTCTTGTTTCGGAGGGGAGGAGTCACGCTACACGACAGTGTGCCCGACATAGCAAAAAAAATCCCTACGGCCTACGGGAGCTTCAGTACACTTACTTTGTGGATATGCCTCGTATATTTGAGCAAAATAAATATCCCTGTTTTAAATTGGCAGGAGCAGGAACTTATTGTGGAGGCCCTGTCCTACCATGAGTGCCTAAACAATGACAGTTCTATTAATCCCATTCTTGTTCACAATAAATCTCTTAGAAACGCGTGACGTAACATCGAATTGATATGTTTATCGATTTTCAGGCAAACACAGGAAGCATCCTGGAGGTCGCGGTAACGCCGGTGGCCAGCACCACCACAGAATTAATTTCGACAAGTACCATCCTGGTTACTTCGGAAAGGTAAATATTCGCCGCGCGTAGTAAATTCGATTTCTTTTTAGTTCGTACTCATTGTTACCTTTCTTCGCCCCATGGAATGGGAAAGGAAACTTGAATAATTGAAAATGAAAAAGTGGGATGTGCTGGGCATGCCACTGGGTTAACCTTAACCCACCAGTTCCCATGGCTAGGTGGAGCGATTTTTTTCAAATTTTTTCCCATAATTCTGTTTTTTCACACTCAAATAGCAAAATGAGATAATCAGTTTGTCGAAAATTTAAAAATTATTAGGAGAAATTTAGGTGGCACCTACAGGTGCCTTTGGGCGGCAGAAACCTGGCACCTAGAAGTGCCTGACATTAATGTTTGTATTGGGAAGAAGAATGAACATTGAAAAATATGCTCAAAATGATTTATTTACACTGTATAAAACAAAATATACACATTATTAAATGGAAACGCAATACGAAAAAAAGAAGAAAACTACTTATATTTCGGAATGAAATTCGTGCGAACAGTGGACGTGGAGCCCCACGTTGCAAAGTTGACAGTATTTCCTCGTTCTCTTGTGGCACTGTGCACAACGACGGTGCTGTTCACAATTTTTTAATTGATGAAGAAATTCGCTGGTATTCATCCGTGAAGTAGATGGATTGTTTTTTATGGGCGGTACAATTTTTGGGGCTGTCTCGAATTTGAATAACCATTCCTGAACAACTGCCCTCCTGAAGTGACAGTAAGTCATTTTCAGTGTACCTTTTCAACAGCCATGCATTTTGGCATGAAGCATCGATGCCAAAAGTGAATAGTTTGTACCACCACTTTCTTCTTTTCAGTGAGATACGCTGGGAGTCCAGATTTTGATCGAACCTGTCGACACCCCCCATATACAAATTATACATCTTGGTGATATTTGGGCATTTTACAGACACTTTGGCTTTTTTGTTATCAACTTTTCCGATTCTATCTACTTTTGAAAGTGGTGCTACCCCATGAGTATTTGATATCAAAGTGACAATGCTATTGTCATTCCATTTAGCCACAATGAGATTTTCTGTACGAAATGGCACCACGTTCTTTTTTGGACAATGATTTAGATTCCTCAAGTGGACATTTCAATGTTCTGTTTTCAAGAATCGTTCCAGTTCCTCCGATATTTTTTTTTGGCAGTTCTTCCACCAACTTCACGCTACTGAAAAACCTGTCAAAGTAGACATTGTAAGGACCATTATCTTCCGGAAGTCTTGAACTTAGTTCTAGGACAACAGACGCTCCTAGTCCCAATTCACCCTGCAGCGGTAATGGTGCAGTTTGTGATCCTTGATATGGTATGAATGAAACTAAGTATCCGGATTTTGTAGCTAAGGACCATAATTTATACCCAAACTTTATAGGTTTGCCGTGTAAATGTTGCTTTGATGAGTGTTTCCCGTAATAGCGAACCATTGTTTCGTCAATATATACGTGAGATGTACAAATAATGATGCCAACGTTTGTTCTAAAGTTTGAATCTACAAGAGTCAAAAAGTGCCTCACTTTGGAGAATTTATCATTGGGGGGTAGATTCGTATTGTCCGCCAAAGCAAATATTTTTCTATCTCGAAGAATCTATTTCGACGCATTGATTTGGATACAAGAGCATTGTATGTATCTGACTGGGTCTCCCAAAACATGCAGATGTATGGGTGTTAGATATCCAGTGAGCAATAAGATAGCAACGAACGCTTTGATCTCATTGTCTGTCACGTTCAAAACATGGTTGTTTTGTAAAGCATAAAGATTACTCTGCTCTGTGATGAGAGCTACCACTTCAGGAGAAACTAGAAGAACTACGTCAAAAACACAAAAACATTAGTTACAACACAAAAATTAACTCTCAGTCGAAGTTCCGTCGACGTAGCTAAAGTTTCCCAAAGGCACCTGGAGGTGCAACCACGTGGTGCAGTACGAAGTATGGTTTTCCCAAAGGCACCTACAGGTGCTCCCATGCGTTTACACTTGTAGAATTGGCAAATAATTTACTTGTATACACGTAAAAACGTTACTGAACACTAGTTACATTCATCATGCATTGAAACAGAAAGGAATTATAACTTTCACCAACCTTTTTTTATCCATTTTCAACAAAATGCGGCGTAGTGTCCACTACTTTGTCCTAATCACTCGGAAGGTTCAACACAGACTGATAAAGATCACAAATGAACACACCTAACGGCCGTACTATGCAACCAATAGTAGTGTTAGGTCCCATACACGCCGCTAGATGTCTTCTAACTCAAAAATGATGAAGAAGAGTGTCAACACAGGTAAATAAAGGAAGAGCACCTGTAGGTGCCTTTGGGAACTGGCGGGTTAAGTTTTTCAGGTCGCTGAACACGAATTAGAGTTTAGAATTGTTCTAACACGTCACAGTGTTGCCCTAACCTGAAAAAATAGTGTAAAGTAGCTGTACAGACCAATTAAATTGTGCATTATTGTTAATTTCTATTTTTCTCGTATCGTTTGGAATAATCGATACTATAAAAGCACGTACGAGGTCTAATCAAAAAGGGGATGCCTGACTTGGTCTGAAGGCCTTGGAAAAGGAGAAAACTTGAGCGCTGTATTAGGTGCCAGGTCATGGAGGAATAGAAGTGAAGGATAAAGTCAAGAAACTGGTGAGAGGCGGATCTGCGCTGATCCAAGTGGAACCTGAGTCTTTCTAGGTACCACCAGAACCAATTGAATGAGGAGGTTGTTGAGTGGGAGAAGTGCTGGGCCGCCTATTATTGGCTCTTCCTCGGATAGTGAAGGTTATTTATTACTCTCCAAGGGGCTCTTCACAGTCTGAAAAAAGTACAGGGATATGTAAATAGGAGACTGTCGACTAAAGTTAGACTCAGTTGAGATATGTAAGTCAGAGGTACAGAGTTGTAGATTCTGCGAGGCAGGGCTGGAATCAACGGAGCATATTCTGCGTGCTTGTGAGAGACAGGCCTGCGGTGGTGCCCCGAATGAGATTGCAGAGATGAACCTCAAGGTTGTCTTGCATTCTGCAAGAGAATGTTTGGCGCATCGCTTCCGGGAGCGCCAACGTAACTGAAAGAACAGGCAAGCCTCGTGCACGCCTCACAATAGGTTCTATTTTCATTATTGCCACCATTGTTTAAGATGTGTGTTGTGTGTGTGTGCGCCCCGCACCTCGAGCTTCAGGTTTCGCAATTAGGTTTGTCCTTACTTGCGTCACGACTGTGGTCCTTGTATCGCCGTATATTTAAGCCTTAGCGTACTATCGTATAAAATGATTAAAACGAATTGTGAAACGTTCGTAATTGACTCGCATTTTTAACGTTTCAGCTCGGTATGAGAAACTACCACTTGAGGAGGAATCAGAAATACTGCCCTTCGATCAACCTCGACAGGTTGTGGACTCTCGTCACCGACCAAACGAGGCTGAAGTACAAGAACCATCCTGAGAAAAAAGCTCCAGTCATCGACTGCGTGCGAGCGGTGAGGGAAAATGTTACTGTACTAAGGTTCAATGATTGTTGAGGTTGTAAACCTCTTTGCGCTTCGTAATTCAATTCTTATAAGATTTAAATAGGTAAAGAAGTGGTATTAGGGGAAGGATAGGTAAGATGGGATACCATAACTTTTATCAATGACTGTGCCCATAACATGATTAAAACCTAGAGAAAAGTGACATGCTTGAGACTGTCCACATATACTCTAATGAGAAAAGTTAGAAATTCGATGAAATTTAACAATACACAACCACTTTTCAATTCAGTAAAAAATTCAAATTTGCAATTTTCGAGGTGGGACGGGTAAAATGGGATACCTATGAAAAGTTATACAAAATCATAGAAAATCATCATTTTTTTATTATCTCACGTCGGCAAATCAAACATTTTCAGCAATAAGTTGTAAAAAATGCAAAAAAAATACATCAATGTCAGGAAAAATTCATTCCAACGTTGAAAAAAATCATTTCAAGTTAACTTGAGGGATAAGACCCGTGCAAAAGTCGCAGAGGAATGGTTCATCCTCTTCTGAATCAAATCCACGGCATTTTCCATGCGCAAACTCCTTACAAACCGTGCACATTGACCAACTCTCAGACAAGGGTGTTTCGCAAAGCAGCAGACCGCAGAACATGCAAGGCATCTCCTCCGTCATTTTCATCATCGTCTGTCGAAGAGCTCTTTCTGAGTCCACCCACTCTCGTGATAAGTTTCAAAAGAACCAGGTGGGGCACCGATCATCAGTCTGGGATTCTTTTTCTTCCTTGGGAAAACAAACATGGGAGGCATTCCGCGCTGCGCTCATGCAAGTTTCGAAAGTTACTAGCACACCTCCCTCGGCAGACCACCAACTTGTTTTTTTCCTCGGAGTACAAGAACCTTGGACGTTCTTTTGGGCACAGTTAAAATGCCTGTTTCGTCAACATTGTAAATGTTGTTGGGCATAAACTTGTATTTAACCATGAGGGCTTCGAGCAAGTCATAAAATTTACCAACAGCTACTTTATTAAAACCTTTTGCTCGAGCCAACGAAGTCGCTTCTGGGACGCGCAGGGAAATCTCCTTGTGCCTCCGCCTGAATTCAAAAAGCCAGTCTTTCCCAGCTCGTTCAGTTTTCTGACTGAATGAGTGGGGAATTTCATTTTTTTCGGCTAACTCGAAAGCAAGCCGTCGAATGTCAGGCCAAAAAGCCGTTCTTCCTAACATCAAGATATACTTGACTAGTTCCTCCTCTTGTTCCTTGGTAAAAACGGTCTCAAACCTTCCCAACTTCGAGACACAAACTTTTCTGGGTGATAATCCTTCTTTACCTTCTGAACCTTCCTTAAGAACGTGGATCGAGGAACAGCATAGGTTTTAGCTGCTTTCAAATGACCTATTTTGTCGCCTTGTGTATAGCCATATCTTCCGCCGACTAACTACCTCTTTCTGTCTTCCTCGTGTATTTCCGTGGCATCCTGGTCACCTGAAACCACGAGAAAAACAATGAATGAATATTAGAAAGGTGAAAAATATTTAGAATAACGAAACATGCGAATTTTTCCCCGTCAACCAGTATCCCATCTTGTGCCCCAAAGGAAATCCTCTACTAAAATGGCCGAAAAATGAAAAATTAGGGCAGGTTAGACACCGGATCGGAAGCAAAATGTAACCTAATGATCCCTTCATTCATCCAGTCACTTACCTCTCAAAGTAGTGATGCCAGGTTTAGTGATTGAGGTCCTGAAATCCAGGTTCCGGTGATTTTGATTGACCACTTTCGTGAAAATAGTGACGGTGAACGAACAAAGATCTTTCCACGGTGAAGACTTGATGTGCAATGTTTCATTCTTCCTGGTGGACGTATTTCATTGGTTAGGCGACAGACAGCAGCACCTGTTTAGGAGATCTATTGGTATCCCATTTTACCCCAGTATCCCATCTTACCCATCCTATCCCCTATTTCCACGGGGATTTTATATTACTTGCCGCGATCCAAAGGGTATAATTGTGTCGAAAAAAAGTTGGGTTTTCTGGACATTTTGTCGCCTGCTGAATCCAGAGAAAACTGTTTGGCAAGTTCACCCGCGTGGGTGTGTATGCCTCAGGCTCTTTGAAAGCGCGACAACTAATAGGAGTCAATATAGGTGAGAAGTGGCGCTTCAGCTAATACCTCCAGCTCCTCAAAGCCACTACCATTGCAAGGTTTGACTCTTCTTCCGAAGGTTGGCGATCGTCATCACAATCCCGACTTTCTGTACGGCTGACCTAAAACAGTTCCACTGATGAGCAGCCAAACCACTCCCCTCTCCTTCCTACACTTCGGTTACCTTCTATTTTCCCTTGCATTATGGCGCAAAGCATCTCTCATACCTCTCTCTTCTCATTATGTGACTCAGGTACTTCAACTCTGTGGTTAACTCGGCTTCCTTGGAGAATCATTGCATAACCTCCCTGTTGGCGACTCTGTCCATGTGCGATGTTAGGAACTCAAATCGCCAACTCCGATTTCACATCCACCACACCACACTTTTCCCGATACCGCTATTTTTTGTTTACGTTCCATCACCAGTTACCAACAGTTATGCCAACAGAGCAGCAGAAATTCCAGCATGCTATTGTTCCTAAACCTGACCAACAGCGCTGTTCCCAGCAACGATTACCGCCCACCACTGGAGTGAACGAAGTTGTAACCTCTTCCGTTTTTTTTATTATTATATTTTTTCTATCTATCGTTATATCATCAACATCTACCATCACCTTTTTTGCGACCTCGTGTGTGTGCTGTTTTCTTTTCGTCGCCGAACTGAATTTAACCATTTTGTTTGGTATCGTTCACGGCATCGTATACGCCGCTCATCTCCTCTCGTTCGGATTCTCACCACCATTCGGACCTGTTCAACAGCGCATCCCGACCATCCCACAGGGAAGACACCGGAACGATTTTGCGCGCGCTCTCAGCGTTCCCCAACTCGTGATTCCGAGTTGGACTTAAACAAGTACCAGATCTTTTTCCATTTGTGTTTTCCCAACCATATTGTTGTTAATAAACTCTTTAAACTCCCCTGTCGCCCATTTGTAGTTGTATCAAGTGTTCAACTCACAATTCACCGTAACCCATCACACATTTTCTGAAACTGGTAAGCTGTGCGGGGTTATAGCCAACGTCAAACGGCAGGCCCAGAGCATACTCGAAGGCTTCTATCATTTATACTTCCCTTGGCTCTACAAAGTAGAAAGGAAATTTAATCGGCTGAATTGTAGTTTTGAGTTTTATTCAGATCTATACGTTTCAGACTGAGAATGATCTGTGTGTCATCGATTTTTAGAGAAAACGACCGCACCAAATCACCTCAAACTTGATATCTAGCCCCCGGGTTTCCATGGGACCCCAAAATAAGGGTATGAGCAAAATCCACCGAAAGTCAACTATAGTTATCATAGTGATCAAAACACCAAATATTTTTTTTTCTAAAAAACGGTTCTAACGATTTTGATTCAATTTTTTTATACGAATAGCTCTCAATATGGCGGTTGTAAAATAAAATTCCCATTCGTGGGAAAATGACGAGAGCAGCGCAATAAATTACCAAAAGTTTCGACGAAAACCGATTTTAACGCAATTTTTACTTTCCGGCGCCCAAAGGAAAAGAAAAGTACAGTAATCGTGTCGGTTCTCTTCAGATCTTTACGTATGAGGCCTACTGAGCCTAAAAAACCTAATTTCGGTGCGTAGTGTGTGTGTGTGTGTCTGTAGTTCGATTTGCGAGAGAACGGCTGATCCGATTGAGCTGGTTCTTTTTTTGTTTTGTTCGTTATTTTTTGTAGACACCAAAATAAGGTTATGGACGACTTCGGCCGATGTGAAGGGGGGTGGGGGCCGAAAATGTACCAAAAACTAGGGTTTTTCGCATTTTTCTCAAAAACGGCTCTAACGATTTTGATTAAACATTCAAATTATCTTCTACTGATCAATACCTAACTTTTCTTCTCTATACATATCTCCATGAAAATACGGTGAACGGAGATATAGGCCCATGAATCAAAAATAGGTTTTTTACGCTTTTTGGCAAAACGGCTTCAGCGATTTTCACTAAACTCACAGGATGTTTTCAAATAGTTAATACCTACATATTCTTTTCAATAAATGATCCTGTGGCGGTCCATTAAACAGAGATAAAAATCAAAATGTGTCAAAAATAACGTTTTTTCTAACATTTCCGTAAATTCCAGGGTAACTTTTTCACCAGATGTGATAAATCCTAATGGAGTGTCTTTCAGTCACCCATACCTACATTTCGTTCTCTATAATTATTTCTGTATATATATGTTGAACGAAGATATAAGCCAAGTTAACTCAGAAAAGCAGATTTGTCGAATATTAATTTATCGGTATTCCAATTTTCTCAAAAACGGCTCTAACGATTTCGATCAAACATACGGAGTACTCTCAGCTAACTAGTCCCTACATTTTGTTCTCCATAAATGTTTCTGTAGAAATACGTTGAACGAAGATATAGCGCCCGCATATGTAGGTGGTGTTCGAACTTATCAGCACTCGTGAACGTCGCCCGTTCCAGAATTTCCATTTCGTAATTTAAACGAATTAAAATTTATTTTCAAGTTTTGTCGTTTTTTATTCGCAGGGCTACTACAAGGTTTTGGGCAAAGGAAGGATCCCCAGCCAACCCGTCATCGTCCGAGCTAAATATTTCTCCAAATCGGCCGAAGAGAAGATCAAGGCCGTCGGTGGATGTTGCGTTCTGACTGCGTAATTTTTGTTTAAATATAACGTTTCCAATAACTATGTTGTTCTCGATCTTCCCGTTTTGACTTTTCCGCAGTGTTCGGAGTGTGGAACGTGTGACGAACGCCTAAAATAAAGTTGAATGCTTTGGATCTTGACGTTTGTAGATCTGAATCGAGAGAATTTAGGCGTGTAGTTTGCGTCTAGTTCGATTTGATTGACCTGGTTCTTTTGTTTTCAACTTTCTTTGGCTCTACGAAGTACAAAGTTAAGTTACGTAATGATAAATTTTGAGTTTCTCTTCAGATCTTAACGTTTCGGACTCGACTGAGTCTGAAAAACGCTATTTGCGAAAATGGTGCGTCTGTGAACGATTTGTACAGAGAAACACCGTACCAAATCCACTCAAACTTGATATCTAGCCTGCAGGTTACCATCGAACGCCAAAAGAAGGGTATGAGCTAAATCCACCGAAAGTTAACTATAGTTATCATAGTGATCAAAACACCAAATATTTTTTTTCTCAAAAATGGCTCTAACGATTTTGATTAAATTTTTTACGTTGATAGCTCTCAATAAGGTAGTTACGCCATAAAATTCCCATTCGTGGAAAAATGACGAGAGCAGCACAATAAATTATCAAAACTTTCGACGAAATCGATTTGAGAGCGGTTTTTGAAGAAAACAACCGTATCAAATCAGCTCAAACTTGATGTCTAGCCTACAGGTTACCGTGGGACGCCAAAGTAAGGGTATAAGCAAAATCCACCGAAAGCCAACCATAGTTATCATAGTGATTGAAACACCAATTTTTTTTTTCTCCAAAACGGCTCTAACGATTTTGATTACATTTGTTATATTGCTAGCTCTCAATAAGGCAATTGTACCATAAAATTCCGATTCGTGGGAAAATGACGAGAGCAGCACAATAAATTACCAAAAGTTTCGACGAAAACCGATTTTCCCGCAGTTTTTTTTTCTTATTAATTCCCCTCAAATGTTACGATTTTCAACAAAAAAATTCAGATGTTTCTCCAGTCATGTACCTATACGATGAGTGCTCATTGCAATAATGCTCATGAGATGCATAGGAGCT
Organism: Pachypeltis micranthus; assembly: GCA_020466155.1. Classification (NCBI taxonomy): domain Eukaryota; kingdom Metazoa; phylum Arthropoda; class Insecta; order Hemiptera; family Miridae; genus Pachypeltis; species Pachypeltis micranthus. The sequence goes on from CM035780.1 coordinate 9,603,564, forward strand.
ACTCCATAAATTCCGGGGTTGTAACGACCGCCGTTTCACTTGTGCTACCATTTTTTTAGAAGATTTTAACCGGTAACTCTGAAATAGTTATTTATATTCTTCTCAAACAAATCCTGTCTACAGCCTCATTAATTCTCGGTGTACCGATTGCTCAATAATGGGCAGGGCATGAGTACGAGCGGCGCAATAAATTTCGGAACAGTTCACGCTACCGCTTTCTGCTTCTGTGAAGTGTTGGTTGACAAAATTCAAATGAACTGAGTGAATAATAAATTCAGTTAGTAGGAAAAGCCGTGATGTAGTGGTAAGGAAAGTAGTGTGATGCTGTTGCTTCACCTATGAAGGAAAAACCGAAGGTGTGAGGCCCGCCAATGTTGTATTATGCGATTTGTGCATAGACGGAGTGGATACCTAGTTATATTAGTGGCTAGATACAACAACCGATGAATGTAAGTGGGGCTGAGGAAAGTTGCGCGATTTCGTGTGGCTGCTAAAATAAGTAGGTCGTAAATTAAGTCGGAGGTAGGAGTTTGACGATGATGTACAACGCAACTGACGTGGAGGTGGGATGGTTAGCGAACGAGGGAAGAGAGCGTGTGATTGCCTCCCATTCACGTACAACGTTATCGATACGATGTGTAAGAAATGGAAAAACAAAAAGTTGACAGCTCAAAAACTGATTTTACGATGTCGACTTTTGAAAAGTTTGAACGGGAAACTTCCGATTTGACCGCGGCAGCGCGCTCTATGAGACGGCGGGTGAACTAAAGTAGTTTCCGCTTTCGCCGCTTGGCACGCGACGGAAACTTGTGTCGCTTGGATCTGAACTTGGAAATATCCGATTCGAATGTTTGGTGAACTAAAATAATTGAGAGCTCCTTGCCGTTTATGATCTCCTGTTCAAATATCTTCCCCGGAACGTCAACTTCGTGCCAGTTGATGATTCCCGTTGAGCGGCAAGTTCTTGAGATTGAGAGAAAACGGCCGAACCAAATCAGCTCAAACTTAATATCTAGCACGCTGGTCACAATGGGACGCAAATTTAAGGGTATGAGCGAAATCCATCCAAAAGTAACTATAGTTATCATAGTGATCAAAACACAAATATTTTTTTTTCTCAGAAACGGCTTCAACGATTTGGATTAAATTTTTTATATTGATAGCTCGTAATAAGACAATTATACCATAAAATTCCCATTAGTGGGAAAATGACGAGAGCAGCACACTAAATTGGCAAACATTTCGACGAAAATCGATTTTAACGTAATTGCTTATAAAATCCGCTCAAATGTTACCACATCCATCAGAAAAACTTCGGGTCGTCCTCCAAACAATTACCAAGATGAACAGATAAATAGGGTTCATTCCGGAATTTCAACCTTTTTCGTGAAATCGGAAATCTAGTTCAGATTGTTCCAATCCGAGCGCGGGGCTGGAGCAAGTAGACGTGTCGACAACGAGCCGCTGAATGGGAAGAGTCAACTGGCACGAAATGGACGTTCCGGGGAAGATATTTGAACAGGAGATCATAAACAGCAAGGAGCTCGTAATCATTTTAGTTCACTTGACGTTCGAATCGGAAATTTCTACGTTCAGATCGTTCAAATCCGAGCGACACAACTTTCCGTCGCGTGCCAAGCGGCAGAAGTGGAAACTACTTTAGTTCACCCGCCGTCTCATAGAGCGCGCTGCCAAGGCCAAATCGGACAATTCTCGCTCAAACTTTTCAAAAGTCGGCATTAAAATCAGTTTTTGAGCTGTCAACTTTTTGTAAATCGACGGAGCAACTTGTTTCTCGATTTCATAAAAATTGTGTCGATCACGTTGTACGTGAATGGGAGGCAATCACACGCACTCGTCCCTCATTTGCTAAGGATCTCAGCTGTTCTACGTCATTATCGTCAAACACCTTCTACCTCTGACTTTATTTACGACCAAGAGATTCTGGCACATTGTGCGATCCGTTAGAAATCATTACCTCTGCCAATTTCCTCAAAAACTCCTCTCAAAAAATCTCGGGTTGTAGTATCATGACGTGCCAATACAATGAGTCTTCAATGATGCTGAAAAGCTACACAAGAGCTACTCCATAAATTCCGGAATTCCAACCACCGTTTTGCTTACAAAACAAGCTAAAATATTTTACCCGATAACACTGGAAACGTGATTGTTATCCTCTTCAAAATAATCGTGTTTGCGGCCTCATTAATTTTCTGTGTACCAATTGCTCAATAATGGCCAGGGCGTGAGTACGAGCGGCGCAATCATTTCTGGAACTGTAAGCGCTACCGCTTTTCTACTAAGACACAAAATGTCTACTTTGTTACCACGATTGACGAGTTTTGACGCATCCCGTGATGTTTCTGCTGCTACAGTTATTCGTGGTCTGAAAAATCTCTTCTGCTTTTGGCAACACCAGGCTTCTTTCACGCGGACCAAGGGGTTGTATTTATGTCTGCTCGCAAATGGGTATGCTACACGTAGAACGACTCCCCACAACTCTCGAGTAAACAGCCAAATAGCTGGCCTAAATGGTCGACTTTTGTATTTGTGTGAAAAGATTTTTTTAATGTACCAACGACGACCGGCAAATGACCGTTACCCTTCCACCGCAACTATTATTCAGAATAGTTTTATTTGCCAAATGTAACGTTGGGCCTAGTAAATGTGAAGATCTTGTCGAATTATTTGGAGCCAACCCACGCATTATGCCTTGTTTAGAAAGAAAGATGGATTTTGAGTCATTTTTGCTTGGTCAAGTCTCTCCTAGGGGCACTCTGATTCCTAACTCAAAAGACATTTTTCACAGTGTCATTGATTATCTTGTACACGTCAAAAAAAAAAGACTTCTAGTGACAATCGTTTGACAACCAAACCCAACTCCCAGGATATTAACGCTGTTCTGCACTTTGGTAAAGAGATTGGTAGTAAATGTTTGGAAAGATGGATTGATTTACTCTAATGTGAATCTGTGTGGGAATAAATAAATATTTTCGTTTAGGCTAGTGGGGCTATTTCGAGGTGCTCAATGAAGTAAAGTTGTGTCAGTTGGTTTACAGCAGAGTCTGAATATGTTGCAGCTTCTGAATCAGTCGAAGTAACTCGGTTGCATGGACTTTTAGGTGACACGAAGTCAGTGGTAGATTTGCCTTAAGGGCAAAGGATTCCGAATCACAGCCACTGTTCTGGGATTTTACCTTGGAACGAGTTGGTCGCTGAGGGGAAAGTGACGTCACAACCGTAAAGACAATATGGCGCCCAACGCGTCGAGCGAACCTTCCGCTTTGTCACCTTGTCGCTTAGCAACCGAATCGATGCGTTAAATTCTCCGCGTTTCGGTCGCACAATTCGCTCGTTTCTGGTCAAATTATTCGCCTAAATCGGCTCGTCGCGATGAGAACTGTACTAAAATGGGTGGACAAAGTGACGGACCGCGACAAATCGGACCAATGCGTTTATTCGTTGTGTTTCAGCCCCGACGGATCTCAATTAATAGCCGCCGCCGGGCAAATGGTTTTAGTCTACGACGCCGTTCAAGGCTCCCTCGTACAACCGCTCAAAGGGCACAAAGACACCGTACATTCAGTCGATTACTCTTGCGACGGCAAGCGATTCGCTTCCGGAAGCGCCGACAAAAACGTCATCATTTGGAGCAACAAATTGGAAGGAGTGTTGAAATACAGCCACAGCGACTCCGTTCAATGCGTTCGTTTCAACCCGAATTCGACTCATTTAGCCAGTTGCGGAAGCAGCGAGTTGATATTTTGGTCTCCCGAACAAAAAGCGGTTCAAAAGTACAAAGCTAGTTCGAAAATATTGTCCTGCTCTTGGTCGCCCGACGGCCACTTGTTGGCCCTCGGTCTCGCCTCAGGGTCGGTCTCAATTCGGAACAGGCACGGCGAAGAGAAGACTCGGATTGAGTTGCCCCAAGGGGCCGACGCTCCAGTGTGGGCTTTGGCGTTCAGCCCCGTCAAACACGACGTCGGCGACGTCATTTGCGTCACGGATTGGAGCAAAACGATGTCGTTCTACACAGTAGCCGGGAAACTCTTCGGAAAACCCCGCAATCTCGGTTTTGAGCCGTTGAGCGTGTCTTATTTGAGCGGAGGTGAGTTCATTATCGTCACTGGGAGCAGCAACACGTGCCACATTTATTCCCGCGACGGAATCAAATTGACTCAAATCGGCGACGCCCTTCAGTCTTGGGTCTGGGCCGCTGCGTCCAAATCCAACCCCAATTTGATCGCTTTGGGGTGCCAAGACGGTAAACTCACGGTTCATCAATTGATGTTCAGCCCCGTCCATGGGATTCACAAAGAGAAATACGCTTATCGCGAACATCTAACCGACGTCATCGTCCACAATCTTCTCACCGACCAAAAGCTCAAAATCAAATGTCGAGATTTGGTGAAAAAAATCGCCATTTATAAACACCGGCTGGCGGTTCAATTAGGGGACCGTGTGACGGTGTATGAGTTGTATTCTGGAGACAACGGAGTGCCCCAGTACAGACTGAAGGAGCGGCTCCCGACCAAAGTGGATTGCTCTATGTTGGTCGTGTGTACCAACCACATCGTGTTGTGTCACGACTCTCGTCTTCAGTCTATCGCCTTCACCGGCCTTAAAGAACGCGAGTGGCAACTAGAAACGACCGTGCGGTACATTCGCATCGTCGGAGGGCCGCCCGACCGCGAAGGGCTCCTCATCGGTTTGTCGAACGGTCAAGTGGTCAAAATATACTTGGACAATCCATTCCCCGTCGAACTCCTCCGAATTGACTCTGCAGTCAAATGCCTCGACATGAGCCCTAGTCGGAAGAAACTGGCCGTTGTCAACGATCGAGAGCAATGCCTCGTGTACAACTTATCCGCCGGTGGGCTCCTTTTCACCGAACAAAACGCCAAGTTCGTCGCTTGGAACACGAGTTGCGAAGACGTCATTTGCTACTCGGGAGCCAACACATTGAGCATCAAAGCGGACAATTTCCCCGATCACCAAATCAAATTTCAAGGTTTCGTCGTCGGCTTTTGCAGCTCTAAAATATTCTATTTCCACCAAAACCACATGTCGACGATCGACGTCCCTTTGTCCGCTCCAATGTACCAATACTTGGAGAAGAAGTTATTCCGTGAGGCGTACGAAATCGCCTGCCTCGGGGTCACAGACGGAGATTGGAAAAATTTAGCGCACTCTGCTCTGGACGCCCTCAACTTTTCGGTCGCTCGAAAGGCCTTCAGCCGCGTCAAAGACTTCACTTATTTAGAACTGATATTCGACATTCAAGAGAGGCGAGAGAACTCCGATCGGGATTTGTTGCTGGCGGAAATATCCAGCTACCGAGGGAAGTTCAAAGAAGCCGGGCGGCTGTTCGCTCGAGCAGGTCGTCAAGACAGAGCTTTGGCGATGTTCACCGACCTTCGGATGTTCGACCAAGGCCAAGAGTATCTCACGAGCGACACAGAAATCGATCGAAAGTCTTTGATGAAGAAAAAAGCCGACTGGGCGAGGAACATCAACGAACCTCAAGCGGCCGCTCAAATGTACTTGTCAGCCGGCGACCCGATCTCAGCTGTCGAGCTGATGGCGCAACACGGTTGGGTCGACATGCTCGTTGAAACCGGGCGCAAATTGAGCGGCGGCCCCGACACTGAGCCAGTTCTCAAGAAAATCGCTGCAGCTCTTCAAGATCAAGGTAAATTATCTCTCGCGGCTGAAGTGTACAGAAAATTAGGAGCCACCGACCAACTCGTCGCTGTCCACTTGGAAGCGGGTAATTGGGCCGAAGCTCTGACTTTGGCCAACGAGTCTCCTAAATACTACGAAATGGTGTATTTACCTTACGCTAGATATTTGGCGGAAAATGACAACTTCGTTGAAGCTCAAAAAGCGTACCACAAGGCAGGCCATCCCGAGGAAGCTTTCAAAGTCATTAAACAACTCATTGATAACGCGATAACAGAAAGTCGATTCAATGACGCGAGCTATTATTATTGGCTTCTGGCCAATCAAGCGCTTCAAATGGCCACTTCAGGTCACACAGAACTACTTTCGAGGTACTACACTTATGAAACCTACGCTACAATTTATTACGCCTACCACTCCATAGAGAGGTACTCCGAAGACCCTTTCACCGCCCATCAATTGGAAGATTTGTTCAACATCGGTAGGTACGTTATGCACGAATCCAAAAACCTATCGTTGCCCGGAATATCTCAATTCACTCTCCTCTTACAAATAGCCAAGTTGTCCCAACAATTGGGGGCGTTCAAGTTGGCTCGACACGTTCTGGCGAAGATTCACACTTTGCTCGTTCCAAAAGATTTGCAAGAGTACGTTGACACTTTGACGCTTTTAGTCAAAGGGAAGGCGTACCAAGACAACGAAGATCTTCTGATTATGTGCTACAGGTGCTCGAGTTACAATCCGTTGGTGGCGACCAACGCGACGAGACCCAACTGTTGCACCAATTGCGGTCAACCCTTCGTCTTCTCTTTTCTCACTTTCGAAGTCCTCCCTTTGGTCGAATTTCATTTAGAAGAGGGCCTGAGCGAACAGGAGGCTCTTCGTTTGCTCGAAGAGCAACCCGACTCCGACGACAATTGGACCCAAAATATCAACGAGGACGTTCAAAGGCTGCAAGTCTCGTACGACTCGCCGGTTCACGATCCGTTCACAGTGCGCCTTATATCGTACGACGGAGCGGTCGACGATACAGACTCGATCGTCGTAGGGCGCTCTTTGCTCAGGTCGATGGACTCGTCGAACGTCCTCGTTTGTAAATACCCCAAACCTCTCCCGACTCGGTTTTACAAAAACCTCCTACCCGACGTTCAAATCACCACTTGCCCCAAGTGCAACAAAATATTTCACCTCGACGACTTCGAGTCGATGCTCCTTGAAAAGGGGCACTGTCCGTTTTGCCGGGCTCGTCGGGATCAACTTTAATAGAACAAGATTTTAAACTGCGAGGTGACTTCTTCGCTGAACAAGAAACTATAATTGTGATATTCAGCACGTCTTTCGAACGACTATTAGTATATTTTTAGTACAATCTTGCGTGTGCGGCACAGATGCCTTTTCACTTTCCTTAGCTCTACAGACACGTTATGTGGTGCTATTTTGGTTGAAATACACCATTTGGTAGAATGACAGCAAAACCAAATCTCAAACGCTATATTTTGCCAACAGGTCGTTACGATACGCCAAAATAAGAGTATGAGCGAAATCAACCCTAAACTAACTAGTCATAGTGATCAGAACAACTTTTTTTTTCTCAAAAACGACTCGAGCGATTTTGATAGAATTTTTTGTGTCGACAGGGCAGAATAACACAATAATAATGTAAAATTTTCATTTGTGGGAATGTAAAAATACGAGAGGTTCGAGGGTTAAGCAAAGAGTGAAAGATTTAATTGACAACGCATAAACAACTAACGTCACACGTGTGACTTGGGGAACTAATAAGTTTTGGACTTGACTTTCCAATTCCAACACGCCCCCTCAAGTTCAAACTTCTTCGACGATGACTCCTGTTTGTCTTGAACGGAAGTCCAACTTGCATCTTGGTAGAGGTTTCGCGAGAAAGTTAGTCGCCATGCTTTCTGTTGCCGAATGCTGTAGATCGATTAAGCCCTCTTCGATGTTTTGCCTGATGAAGTGGCTTCTGATGTCTACGCACTTGGTTCTTGACCTGTACGCTGGGTTCCTGCGCCCCCTGGCTATCGTTGTACAAAACAATCGGTAGGTTTGTAGGAAAGCCCAGCTCCCGCAGAACTTGCGCAGGTGCACGCCTTCGGATATACACATCAGCTCCGCTTCAACGCTTGACTAAGCCACTGTCCTCTGTTTCTTTGACGACCAAATCGCTACACCCGACAATGTAAACCCGCTGAATGAATGGCGATCTATCCTGCAATGACCCCAGTCAGTTCTTCGTTCGTCCTATAATATACGAGCTGGTAATTCATTGTCCCTTTCACATATCGCAGTATACGTTTACGTTTGGCTGCTTTCCAGAGGAATTCAGAATAACAACTATTAAACTGGCAGAGATAAATTACTGCATGATCCATGTCAGGTCGAGTACCACTGGCCAAATACATGAGGGATCCTATCTCAGCACGCGGTGGAAGCGTGCTGAGCCTATAACCTGTTGTAAAAATACGAGAGATAATAGCAAGTTCGAGGGTCAAGCGAAGAATGAAAGATTTAATTGACAACGTATAAACAACTAACTTCACATGTGACTGGTGGAACTAAGTTTTGGACTTGACTTCCCAATTCCAACAGGAAAATAACAAGAGCGGCCCAATAAATTATCTTCTGCTGAAGTGATACTTGCATTTGCAGACAAATTAAGGTGGCAATTCAATTCACCACCTTTACGATGATAGTTTAATAACAGTCGTAAGATAATTAGGAGCGACTCGAGTAATTTTGGAATTCATAACACCTCCGTTGCGCTGAAAGCCATTTGTGTCCCACGAAAATCGTGCCGAAAGCCTACAACTCCGAGTGAACCAATACTGGTCGTGGGATGAATAGGAGCAACTCAATAAATACTTGAGCTTGGAGTGCTACCTCGTCAAATTCAAAAGTACGTTGTACTTAGTACAAACGAACAACAAAAAAGCGGTTGAATTAGTAGGTAAAGCAGCGAAAACCGAGGAATGTATGTAGAGCTAAGGAAAGTGCGACGCGTGTGAACTATTTAGCTGTTTTGAAACTTGTATAAGGGTAAACTATACTCAACGAGATCTCAGTGCAATATATTTTGAAACAAACGCTCTAATTTTATTCCAAAACGCCTTCCATACCTCATTGATGCGAGTCTCGCCTATTTAGACGTATTCGGGCCGATGGGGGAATTTCGAGGATACCCCTGAATATTTACGGTAAGAGCACTTCTCAAAGCACCCACCCTGATAGCCCAACTATTGCCAAATTACCTGACAACCTGTTAACCACAATAGAGTTCACCCTTTGGGAACGCTGCAATTGGGGCATTAAGAATTATAAATTGAAATGTACTCAAATTTATTAATTATTCAAAAAGCAACGTGTTTACACCTATCTACACACAACTTTAAACACAAGACACATATAAATGCGCATTTGAGTTAGCCAAGTTTTTTTCATTTTTAAATTTACCAATTGAAGTCTACTTTTCGTTGAGGTTACCGATTTGATTTTTGAAACGATCAATCGCTTCTTGATGTCTTTTGATTTGTTCTTCGTGGAAAGTTATTTCATCGTGAAGAGCTCCTTTCAATTTTTCCAACTGCTCCTTTTGCTGTAAAAAAAAAAAAAAAAAAATCAAGTTCATGCGCTTTACTTCCCAATCAAAACCCACTTGTTGAGAAATCTATTTTGAAGCATCGGCCCAACCTGTCTGTAAAAATATTCTTCCTCTTGAGCCGCTTCTCTTTTCCCGAACGAACCTCCAGCGCTGCGAATGGAACCTCCGCCGCCGCCGCCTTGTCCAGCGCCAGAACCCAAATCGCCCAATTGGCTCATCGACCGGGCGTTGCTGTAAATAAAACGTGCAGATGCTATATCTTCATTCTACGCATTTCTACAGAAACATTTATGGAGAACAAAATGAAGGGACTAGTTAGCTGAGAGTACTCCGTAAGTTTGATCGAAATCTGTTTTTGAGAAAATTGGAATACCGAGAAATTAATATTCGACTAATCTCCTTTTCTGAGTTAACTTGGCTTATATCTCCGTTCAACATACATATACAGGAATAATTATACAGAACGAAATGTGGGTATGGGTGGCTAAAAGACACTCTGTAAGATCCATCACACCTGGTAAAGCAGTTACCCCGGAATTAACGGAAATGTTCGAAAAAACGTTATTTTCAACACATCTTGATTTTTATCTCTGCTCAATGGACTGTCAGAGGAACATTTATTTAGAACAATATGTAGGTACTAACCATTTGAAAACATCCTGTGAGTTTAGTAATAATCGCTGAAGCCATTTTGCCAAAAAGCGTAAAAAATCTATTTTTGCTTCATAGGCCTATATCTCCGTTCACCGTATTTTCATGGAGATATGTATAGAGAAGAAAAGTTAGGTATTGATTAGTCGGAGATAATTTGAAAGTTAAATCAAAATCGTAGCCGTTTTCGAGAAAAATGCGAAAAACCCTGGTTTTTGGTACATTTTCGTCCCCCACCCCCCTTCCCATCGGCCGAAATCGCCCATAACGTTATTTTGGTGTCTTAAAAAAATAACGAACAAAACAAAAAAAGAACCAGCTCAATCGGATCAGCCGTTCTCCCGCAAATCGAACTACAGACACGGACCAGGCGCCAACATTAAAACCCAAAATTTTTTCTTGACACAATTACTATACTTTCCTTTGCCTTAGGGGTAGCGGGAAGTAAAAATTGGTTGTTGGGTTATTCCGGGTTGACATTATAGTCGCGGAGCGGGTTATTAACTTGACGATGATTGTTTTACTGAAGAAGGTTTATGACAATATGCGACTGATCGAAACTCATCAACGAACATTTTGATGAAGCACTCACGACGACCCCAACACTTACGGTCCTTCACCTTACTTCATCATTGGTAGTCAGTTGTGGTTGCTGGAGCAAGACTTTGCAACTCACCTCAGCGCTATCATTCAGAGGCACTTATGGCTTGATGCTGACTAAGCCTTAATTAGAACTTTTGTGTTAATTTTTAACTTGGCAGAAAGCGGTAGCGGTTACAGTTCCAGAATTTATTGTTCTGCTCGCACTCATACCCCGACCATTACGGAGCAATCAGTAGACGGAGAATTAATGAGACTGTAAACACGATTTTTTCGAGAACAATAACAACAACTGTTCCAGAATTATCGAGCAAAAACTGCGAGAAATGGTGGTAACTGGAACAAAGCGGGTTGAAATTCTGGAGTAGCTCGTATATCTTGTCGGAACAAGGTGAGGTATAGTCCGATTTTTGGCAACTATCAGGGCTGCTAGTTCAATCAAAAGTCAATCGAAGCAATTAATATTTTGAGTTTGTCGATTGCTGCGGTGCGTGATATAATTTCGTATGTACAACTTGACTTCACATGTAGAGTGTGTGACGCACTCTAGTAGGTGATTATCAGATGTTCAGGTGACTCGGCTTCCGTAACATGCCAATTTTGAGCAGTTTATGTGGAAAAATTGCCCCAAAATCTATTTTCGTCGAAAAGTTTGATAATTTATTGTGCTGCTCTCGTCATTTCCGACAAAGGGGATTTTTATGGTATTGTCGGGTGATTTGGAGCAGTCTGTTCACAAAATTGAATCAACGTCAGCCATTAGGTATTTCGATCGCTGTTCAGCACATGCTGAAAGGCTGATTACTTGGTCCATCGGCGCAACCCAACATTTTCGGCCATTTTCAAGTGATGCCTCGGGGAAGTCTGAGAACTGCCCGTTCAGTCGTCGGCTTCTCCTCTGGCAAAGGGATTAAGTTCAGGTTGACTTCCGACGACAACGGATTTTCCCTTTATGTACATTCCCTCGATTTACTTCTTTCTCCAACTCACACCGCTTTTCCCAGAGACACTCATCTCCCAGCGGTCCCACTGTCATTCCGCTATCAACTCTCATCCCAGTAACAGCTCGCATTTTCCTTCCGAGACAGTTTCCCGTGCCAGTTCACGTGTATTCCGAGTACTTGTGGCGCCCTGTTGTACACGAACTCAGCTCCATTCATCGCAATATTGCACATATAATACAGTACGCTCACTGAGTTTCTTTTCATTTCGTTCTGCAACTCCCCCTCTTGTGCGCCCAACAATCACTATGATAAGTATAGTTAGTTTAGGGTAGATTTGACTCATACCCTTATTTCAGCGTCCCACAGTAACCTGCTGGCTAGATATCAACTTTGAGCTGATATGGTTCAGTCTTTTGCTCTAAAAACCGCTAAAAAGCTGATAGTTCCGCCATTTTTGATCAACGGCGTGCACAGACACACACACTAATGGACTATTTTACTCAATTATGTTTTGTTGGGTGTCTGTGAACGCGATTGAGCGACAACGGCTGAACAAAATTAGGCGTGTACCTTGAAAATCAGTGCAGGACGCCCAAATGCATGTGTGAGCAAACAACGCTAACAAGATTAATCGTAGTTAGCGATCAAAACGCCAAATACTCATTTTTCTCAACAACTGCGCAACAGTTGTAACAAAACTGACGAAAAATGTCGATAGTACAGTTCAAAACGAGGGAACGGTAATATACACTACTCTGAATGACCCGACGATACCATAAAATTCCCATCTGTCGAAAAATGACGAGAGCAGCACAATAAATTATTTAGCATTTTGAACAAAAAATCGATGATAGAAATTTGCCCTCATAAATTCCTTTCGCGTGAAGCCTCACAACAATCGCACGTAAATAATTAGGAGCGAGCCGATAAATTCCTAAATTTAAATCAAGTCATTTCACCGACACACATTTTTCTCAGCGAACTCCGCTAACAAGAAGCAACAACCTTCCAAAAAATGTACCGACAGCTCCACGCACCTGCACGCAGATAACTCGATGAAGGTACATAAGTAGGAGTGATGTAATAAATTTTAGAACGTAAGCTCTACCTGTTTGTGACTCAAGATAGTACTAATGTACTAAATTAATTAGTAATAAATTGGGATAATTGCTGGAAATTAATTTTTTTTTGGTAAATTCCCAATAAAATGGCAGCGGGTACATTTGCGAGGAACTTCGGTACGCGATTCGGAACGTTTACTAGCGTCACTGATACGCCTAAGGGCCGCTGATCGTGATCCAACTGATCGGGGCTAGATAAGTAGATCAAGGCTAGTCATTTTCACGCCCACCACGCTAGCCGAGATCACTGTGGTATGCGGTTAGCATACACGTGATTACGCTGCGATTAAGCCATATTGAGAAGGCAGTGGACTAATGAGGTTACAGTAAAGTAAGGAAATTGGGCATCTGTTTGACATCCCGTCCGGAAAACAAGTGTCACGTAAACGGCCGCGTAACCGTGTATCCCGTAGATGCCCAATGCTCAATAATCCGGATTTGACCAAATTATTGTCAGACACCAAAGTGGCCGCATTAACCTCTGCCGAAGCTGAAACTGGTGAGGAGCTTAAAGTGAAAATACGCGTACTACAACTGCAAGAGCTGCAGGAAAAAGCCAAGTTAGTTTGGGAGAATGCTTTGTGCGTGTACCAAAAATCGGAAGCGGTACAAGAAAATGAGAACTGAGCAAGAAATAATAAAAACCCAAATTATGAGGTTACAACTTTTGCAAGCAAGGAACTTTAACAAAGAAGGGATAATTGTCGTGTTTAATAAAAGTTGTTTAATATACTAATGTTGGTGTAAAAGCGTGGTATTATTTAATATTTCCTACTTATCTGCTACTAAATCCACCCAGGTAAGCCGTTTGGGTTTTCTAACACAGCAATATGACGACTGGTTTTTTCAGAAACTGCTCAGCACACATTTTACGCAAACAACAACTTGTTTTCGACGATCGTAATACTTTTGTTCGCAACAGAATTTAAATTCATACTTCTAGAAGTCGTCGGACCCCGCTCATAGCCATCCGAGGCGCCGGGTGAGATGACGATAACCCAACATATTAGATTATCATCGTAGTGGAATAGCAACTGAAATAACTGAGCACTAGTAAACAGTATCTTTGTTTATTATCATTATTCCAAAATATAAGTAAATTATTCACAATAATAGAAGCGAATACTCGGCAGTGGAAGGTAATGGCGGACAAATATCAGAACATGATAGAGAAAGATAAGAGCCAACCGGGCCAAACCGCCCAATTTTTGGGGGTTAAGGTTTGATCAGGGCTGGAGCTTAACCCAGTCTGGTGGAGGCCGTTTTTGTGGCGGGAGCGGGTTAGGTGCTGTTAATCGACTCTAAACGAGATCAACGCAGTTGGTGAATACGGCCCTAACAGTATCAGTAAGAGTTGAGCGAAACCAACGTGGACAAACAGTGTGCTCCTAATGCAACAAACATTGACGACCACAAAAATAACTTAAAATCATTCCTTCATTCCTCCATGCGCAACATTCAGTACACGCATACTCGTCAGAGATGAAACCGACGCTCATACACCAATCCACAACACTTTTTATCTGAATCGACGAAACAAAGTCGTACTAATTTGCCTATCCAAGGCTGGTCGAATTACAACAAACAAATAAACGCGAAGAGGGCAGTCCCCACTAAAGCAGAAGCTTGACGTATTCGTATTTTGAAGAATACTAGTGCTTGACAGTTGCCAGTGATGAAAGTGTTAACTAGCGCCAGTATCAGTGACGCTCTTCGATGTTCCGAAACACGAACCGAAGAACTGGGCAAATGTACTTGCGCCCATTGTTTTGGGAATTAGCCTTTTTTTAATAAAAGAACCCAGAGAGACCGAGTCTTATTAGTCATGTATTCGAGAATAAATTCTTCTTCCGTGAGCGATGGATGAGGAGCGGTGGGGGAGAATGAGGGAACTGCAACCCGAGTGAGCTCCTTCTAAATAATAATAGACCTGCTGCGCACATGTCTCACTTTTATGGCTACACCGCGAACATTCATTTGAGCTTCCGCTAGTCCGCGTTTAGTAGGCGCATCACGTAATCCATCGCAGTGTTTTCATCGACGTTTCAAATAGCTGGGAACCCTCAAGCTTCAAATTGATCGAAACTACGATAAGTCACTAGACTGCCAATCTCCGACCGCAAATGATTCGGATTTATCTCGTTACTACAATTAGCTACAAATACCTCCGATTACCGAAAAGAATAACGCATCATTTCTGAACGAACGCCGAGCTCCGTGCCATGACCCGATAAGCCGGTCGACGGCCTCTAAATAGAAACGATTGAAAACGTTCATTTGACTCACTCACTGTGCCCCAAGTCGCAAAATACGTTCTCCAATTGAACTAAAACTAAGTTGAAGAGAGAAACGCCCAAAATTGCAATTATTTATTGGACTGGATGAAATCACACCAAAATAGACGACACAACGAAATTACGAACGCGAAAACGTACTAATTGTAATAAACGTCATCTCACTTACCGAACTGAACAAATCTTTTTGAAAATATTTATAGAGGAAATTCTCAAAGCCATGGTGTCGCAATTACAAAACTTTTTTTTCTGTCTCGGGTAAGTGCAAGACGTACGATAGCTACGTTGTGAACAGCTGTGCGAGGTTCTGATAATCGATTTTAAAGAGTCGATTGTCATCGACTTCGATTGGTCGCGTTGTTCCTGCAACAGATTGTATCAACTCGGGACTACAGGGTCGTAAGTTAATGCGGCGTCATCCTAAAAATTGTAGAAAACGTCAATTCACTTGTGTACCTGGCTTTTTCTACTTACTCAATTTATTTATCACTCAGTCCATTTGAACTTGGTCAAACAACACTTCATGGCAGCGGAAAGCGGTAGGGCTTACAATTCCAGAATTTATTGTGCTGCTCGTACTTATTCCCGGACCATTATTGAACGATTGGCACACAGAGAATTGATGAGACTTTTAACACGATTTTTTTTCAAGAGGAAACTACTCACTTTTGCAGAGTTACCGGGTAAAAACTTTTAAAACTGGTTGTGAGTGTAACGGTGGTAGTCGATATTCCGGAATTTCCGGAGTCACCCCCTTATATCTTATAAAGCGTTTTTAAACGTTCACCCTATAAGTATTGGATTGGACTACTACATCAATAATTTTTTACATTCTAGTAACATCTCAGCCGAATTTATAAGGAAAACCCCGCGCTAAAATCGAATTCGTAGAAAGTTTTGATAATTTATTGTGCTGCTCTCGTAACTTTCCCACAAATGGGAATTTTATGGTATAATTGCCTTATTGAGAGCTATCAATATACAAAATTTAATCACGATCGTTAGAGCTGTTTTTGAGAAAAAAAATATTTGGTGTTTTGATCACTATGATAACTATAGTTCACTTTCAGTGGATTTTGCTCATACCCTTATTTTGGCGTCCCATGGTAACCTATAGGCTGGACATCCAGTTTCAGCTAATGTGGTGCGATCGTTTTCTCTAAAAACTGCGCCTAGAATCGAATTCGTAGAAAATTTTGATAATTTATTGTGCTGCTCTCGTCATTTTCCCATAAATGGGAATTTTATGGTATAATTGCCTTATTGAGAGCTATCAATATACAAAATTTAATCACGATCGTTAGAGCTGTTTTTGAGAAAAAAAATATTTGGTGTTTTGATCACTGTGATAACTATAGTTCACTTTCGGTGGATTTCACTCATACCCTTATTTTGGCGTCCGATGGTAACCTATAGGCTGGACATCTAGTTTCAGCTGATGTGGTATGGTAGTTTTCTCTAAACACCGCGCCAGAATCGAATTCATAGAAAATTTTGATAATTTATTGTGCTGCTCTCGTCATTTTCCCATAAATGGGAATTTTATGGTATAATTGCCTTATTGAGAGCTATCAATATACAAAATTTAATCACAATCGTCAGAGCCGTTTATGAGAAAAAAAATATTTTGTGTTTTGATCACTACGATAACTATAGTTAACTTTCGGTGGATTTTGCTCATACCCTTCTTTTGGCGTCCCATGGTTTTCTCTAAAAATCGTTCACAGACACTCAGACCATTTGCCCAAATAGTGTTTTTCGGAAAAAAAATTTTTTCAGCCGATTACGTAACTATCCTTTCTACTTTGTAGAGCTAAGAAAAGTAAAAATAATTGACAGACACATCAGGGACGACGTACTAACTAATTCGCCATTACATAAAGAACAATCTGCGTATTGCACGGGGATATCGACTGAAGGAGCACTGCATAGTCCTGTTGGAATGTAACTACATTAGATATTGTCGAACTGTTATCAGGTGTTTGATGCTTGGTGACCAGTTGTCTTGTTGTTAAGGGCAGTTGTGAAGTCGTACATTTTCCTTCGTTTGTTTTGTGACCATCTTTCTTACGATTGGTGTCAGAAGTGGGATTCCAAGTTCCACGACCTCGTTCCACCAGCTGTGTTTTGCGTAGTGGTCGTGTATTATCCTCCCTAAATTCCTATAATTACCAAATGGAGGAAGATCAGGACCAGGGGTTTTATAATCTAGAAATATTATTTACATTGTAATCATTACTAGATTGATGGTACTTAAGTAACTTAATATGCTACAGATGGCATTGGATATTAGCTGTCTTCCCTCTTGGTCTATGTGTTGCCTGTCTTGAGATCTTGACGAATATATATCCAGTTTTCCTGTGCTGTAATTAATGCCTTTACAAGACGCCAGAATACATCAGGAAGTAAATTTGATGCCCAAAGCAGAGCCACAGACGCACTCACAACACTTACATTCAGACTTTGAGGAAACCACTATCATAACACAGATAAACGAATTCAACACACTTTAATAAAGTTTAATAAACGAGTTAAGCTTGGAGGTACGAGATGTTCTGCGCCCCATGAGTTTATGGCCAAAGCTCATTCACCCTGAACAACTTCATTCATCTTTTCTCAACCACTAAAGAAGTGTTTGGCAGCGTCATTTGATGGATCAAGTGAGTTGGGCTTTTACTTAGTTCAATTCGAGACTATGATGAAGATGCAAAGGCAGTTGCACTCACTTGTGCTTTATCAGGGTCAGCTTCAACACTCCTCAGTGACGTCAGTCCTCCCAGAACCTACCAACGTCTGTTTGCAGCCTTGGAAGAGAGGTAGGGTACGCAAAACCAGCTACAAATGTATTTAACGAGTTCAGAAACCTGGCCTTAGGCAATTTCATCAAGCCTCTTGGTCAAAATTCAGTTTCTGACGTAGAATGACAAGGTGTTATCACTTCTCACGGGGCCTTCGTGAAGTCAAAAGAGCAATTGATACCCTATCTCTAACCACCACCCAGAAAACTGATTTGGGTCGAATAAAGGATGTAAAGCATTGTATCGAAGTCCTCGCAGATTCGACCATACTTCCTTCCAGGTCCATCTGACAATCTCATAGCAAGAGTGGAGGGAAAAATAATGAATAACAAAAAATATGATGGTAGGCTATTTCTTTGATGTATAGGGGGCATTTGACAACGTTTACTTTGCATCTATTCGGCAGACAACACGAGCTAGAACAGTGGAGAACAATTTGGTAGACTGGTGTGTAACCTTCTACTATCACTAGAAGAACGTCGCAGGTTAGGTGTTTATCCCCTCTCTTCTGGTACCTTGTCATAGATGACCTAATTAACAGAATAAATGCCAACTTTATGCTGACGATGGAGTGCCAGTCACAAAAACCTAGACGCTGCTTGCAAGCTAGCAAGTGAGGTGATGAAATTGGTAAAAGAATGGTGCTCTAAACAGCCTAGCGGTAAATCTGACAAAAACTACAGCGAGTTGTCAGCAGAAGAACTGAGACCACTGGTTATTATGTAACAAGAGGAGGGTGCAGTATCCCCCCTATCATCATCAGTGAAATACTGGAGTCATATTAGACAGACAATTGAGATGAAAAATTCAAATAGCTCGTCGATTAGAAAAAAGGAAGGAAACTTCTCCTACCGATCAAAGGTCTAGTGGGGAAAATATGGAGCTTAAATCCGACATTCGTGAAATGGATACATCAAACGATTGTGAGACCTAGAGTTGTGTATCTGGTGGCCTGGTGTCACTAAAAACAGTTCCCTATACAAGCTAGATAGGGTTATAATTATGTCAATCACAGGGGCATTTCACAGCACGCCCCATATCATAATGGCCGTATTGACAGGGGGACCAATGAAATGGGAAATCACGCGTGCGGCGGTTGGCCACCCTTCTCCTACAAAAGGCGCCTCGGCGCGAAGTCTGGCGACGGAAGGAAGATTTTGCAGTACCCCAAGGCTCATCCTGGCAGAGGGCGCTAGCCATGAGCCACAGCCTGCTCCTGAAGGGGATAGCACGTGGCCAATGAGAGACGAGGCAGGAGGAAGCGAGGAGTTCCTCGCCTTGAGAAGCTACGACTCAACCGAGCCCTTCGCCTCACTGGCAGAGAGTGCCAAACTTCGTCGGCCCTTTTCTACGCCACTTCAAAAAGGCATAAGCTCCACAATACAAGAATTTATCTGAGGGACACTAAGACTCAGTAAGAATGGAGACTGGTGTCACTCACATAATTACGGCCACGGAACCATCTGGTCAAACATCAAAGCAGTATACCAGAGGCAAGCATGCCAATGGATGATAGAACATCGATATCACTTTCAGGGAAACATCAATTCTAGATTGGACTCTAGGCAAATATGACATCCCCCACCCCCAAACCGCAACTATTTGTCACTGATGGGCACAGAAGTGAATCTGACGGTCCTCTACAAGAATGGCTTTTGGGAGGTTGCTCTGCGCTGGTTAGCGCTGCCTACAGGGCCACTCCCCCACTGTGGGACATCTCTGTCACTAGTCAAGAGGACTGCAAGAGAATATGCAATGAGAGTACATCAGACTGTTCAAAACACTCAATGAGGCGTTCCCGAAGCTACATCTCAGAGCTAATGCATGAGGTAAGACGTAGCTTTCCAATTAATGCAGTTGGAAGCATTCCAGGGCACTGCAATATGAACAAATGTATGTTATGGGTATAAGCGACCTTCCTTGGTGCAGGTGGTGCAGTACAGACGAGGAAACTCCGTATTATGTCATTACACAGTACCAGAGTCTATAAAGGGACAAGTTCTCCAAGGGTTAACATCGTAGATTCTTACATGGCATCCCTCGGGAATCTGTGCCAGTCTCAATGCCTCACAAGACTGTGCACAGCTTCCTAAGGAATGCCAGGTATTACCTGTGAGAGCCTTCTGTGACCTTCACTTTTGAAGAAGTTGCACCCAAAATCGCTCCCAATAAAGTCTCTGGGCTGGGAAGGTGATGGGGAGTTTTCTATCTGTACCACACGACCTACACAGAGGGGTGACGACTATACCAATAACATACATTTCTTTGTTCCTTTTGCAGCGTCTAATGATGATTCCAACTACCCCCTTTAAGTCTTTCGTCTCTGTGGCAGCTGGCCAACCTTCTTCAAAAGGCGTCTCATCGCGAAGTCTGTCTCATCCCGACAGAGGGTGCTAACTGCACAGTACTCCTGGAGGGGATAGCGTGTGGCCAATGAGACAGGACTCCCCCATCTGAAAAAACGTATAAAACAGCCTGTCCACGCCGTCCGCGGCAAAATCAACAGCCTTCACTGCCCTCCGGCCATTCTTCAACAACAGAAAGGTCTCACTACCAACGAAAATCTGTGTCGTCAACTCCATCATCAGGAGCATCAGCACCAACGCTATCCATGTCTGGGGAACAGCTGCCTCTCTTCGCCAACCCTCTGAGGAGTCCTCTGCTCCCCCCGCTACATCAGAAACCGGTAGCTCCTGAAGGAAACCAGCCTCCCTTCACTAAGCGAGGCCGCCGCAACTTACGCTCTCAACCTCCCCAACTCAGCGGTGGGTCACTCCAACCCGTCCATCAGCTGCCTTACACAATACACCCCCAACCCCTCAGACATCGTCCGTAGGCCTTGCTCCCTCCTCCCACGCTAACCCCCGTTCCACCCTTCCCGCATCCCGGCCTTCTGGTTTAGAACCTTCGGGTTGGCAACCACGAGGGAGGGGTTTTAGTCAGTAAAAATCCGACACTGCCCTCTTGGCTGTCTTTTGAAGATTTCCCCGCCCCGGAAGCGTCAAAAAAAAAAAAAACTGTCTAAAGAGTGTTCCCAGCACACAAACGGGGGAGCCACGACTCAACCGAGTCCCTCGTCTCACGTCTGAAGGACAAGGAGCTGCGAGGAGCTACTGCTCAACTGAGTCCTTCAGCTCACACTTCGACGTCTGATGAACACGACTCAACTGAGTCCCTCGTCTCACAAAGCCTTCGCCTCCCGCCTTGCCAACCGAAAGAGAACGAGTCTACGAAATTTCGTCGGCTCTTTTTAAGACCCCTGACAGTCTCCATCATCAGAAGGCTACGTCTTATTTTATGTGACAGTCCTGAGATGAAGAGTTTGTAGTACCTCGCTGAGTGTTCCAGGCAATCTGACCTATTATCCAGGCTCTTCTTCTTCACTTGTGACAGAGATGTTCCAGGTGTGGCCCAACAGGTACAGCAGGGGAACAGATTCAGCCGAGAGAGCCCCTAGTGATAGTCTTTTTCAGTGATCACTTTACGCTCAGGAATGCAGCGGACACAAACTTTATTAGAGCGACATCCTGCACTCCTTCGCCGATTTTGACGTTTCAGCGCCTTGCAAAACTATCAGTCATCACAAAAAAATCCCAACCAGCCCGAATCGGTTGCCCGACTTGACTAAAAAAGTTGCTGATGAATTTTCAGTTTTTGTACTCTTAGTTACCTTCGAACGTACACTAGCGACGCGTAGACACAAAGCAGTTTCGGCGAATTATCCAATTTTTCAAGTTTCGCAATTTCCCGTCGCGCTTGAAATTTTCAGGGGTTGAGCCGTTGACACTGCTGCGAAAAATGAACAAACAACGTGTTTAATAAACAAGAAGAGGAAGCGATTTTATTTCTTCTAAACCAATCAAATAACATGTATGGAATACCTAGTAATACAATAATTGTAATAACTACGCAATACTTAAAGCTAAAGTGTCTATTTTATGACGTTACGTATGCGCTTAACATGTTTCAACACAAAAATTATTCCCAACTTTTTTTTTCTTGTTTCTGTATATAATGAAGATTATTTTTCACTATCATCTCTTTATCCAAAATAGGTATTTCTTGAGCTTTGTTATAATAATCTTGTTCGCCATTGTCGTTCCAAAATTTAACTGTCTCTGCACTTTTTAAGTCCCCAATGGCGGCAAATTCAAATCGTGTACTATACAGTTAATCACAGGTTAAGCAGTTTACACAGATCAATAATTTATGTAGAATTCACTTCAAGACGGTCAATTATTTACAAAGAGATACACGAGAGATTCACGAATTATTCAACAACTTTAGGTGGTAACGTAATTTAAAGGTTTTTATTTTTACGAACAACTCGAAAGAAATTTGGTCGCTTCTCGCGCGTCGTTGACACCTCTCGTCGCTCGATGGGGTTCGTTTGGTGAATTTTGCTCGCACTTTTTTGCGAAATGTGTCTCGTGCTTGATATCGCGCGAAGTTAATTATTTGTTAATAACTTGACACCTCCTCCCGCAATCCAAAGTGGAGCGCGATTAAGTAAAATATATTTTTCGAGCTCTTTATTGGCTTTAACAGCGAGTTCTGATTAAAGTCCCAGGAGGCTACTTTCTGTTATCCGAACTGTGATAGGGAGAACGAGGTTAGATTCCTTTAAGTAAAAAGAAGTCAACGGAGTTCGTTTTTTTGCACCCTACTATAATCCTGATTTGTCATTTTTTGGTTTTTCAACATTTTTCGGTTTGCAACGTCTCAACCAGATAATGAGGGGGTAATACGAAGGTTGAACGGGTGTTCCAAAAATAAACCACAAGTGGTTATTCTATAAGACTGGGGATTGCTTCGTAATGTAACTGTTTCCCTTATATCCCCATATCAATTGTTGTATTGGCAGCACTGTGAACGATTTCGAGTTCGTTTTCAAAGCATCATTCAAAATAAAATCACCCTTACAAGGTCGACAGTTGCAAAATCTTTTGTTCCATCCCCGCCGACCTCGAGCGTATAAAACCTTTCAACGTTGGTTTAATGAAAGGGAAAGTATACGGATGGTGTGTGGCCTGTTCACAAGACATCAACTACTAAGGTAGCACCTGACTTAAATTAGTAAGTCAAGGTACATAGTTGTAGATTCAAATGGCAGGGCTGGAGGCGGTGAAGCATGTAGAGTGTAACTTGTGAGACGCTGGCTGTGGCATGCCTGAGGTTGCAGGGATCAAGGCGTCATGGGATTTCATGTGAGAACGGTGGGGATGCGTTGGGGGCGTCTCATCAGGGAACACCAGCTCCATGAGACCTGAGGGTGGAACTGAGAGGACATGAGGTTCCTCATGGATGCCACACAAAAGGCCCATCTGAAGCAGGAGGATGGAGGAGAGTAAGTACTCATTTTTCGGTACCTAGAAGGCTACACCTTTACAGTGTTGCGTGCAAGTAGTTGCAGGCCCCAAGTAACCAAAGGCATTTCCTTACTGTCAGGGGTCCCCTTTTAAATGGGGTGGTCTTAAAAAGGGCCGACGAAATTTCGTAGGTCCTGTCTCTGCCAGTTGGCAAAGTGCGAGGCGAAGGACTCCGTGGAGTCATGTTCTTCTGGCGTTGAAGCATGGGTCGAAGGGCTCGCTTGAGCAGTAGCTCCTCACAGTGAGGGACTCGGTTGAGTTGTGGCTCCTTCTGCTTCGTGTGCTGTTTGTGGTGGGAACGCTCTTGTAGACAGACGAGGACAGGCTGTTTTATACGTTTTGTCGGAAGGGGGAGTCCTGTCTCATTGGGCACGTGCTCTCCCCTCCAGGAGAACTGTGTGGTTAGCGCCCTCTGTCGGGATGAGACGCCTTTTGAAGAAGGGTGGCCAGCCACCACACTAACCATCACTTCATCTATAGTATTCTTATTAACCTGTGTCTTACAGGAGTTCCCAAGTTTGTGCTGAGTTGCTACAAAGTACACTAAAACAACGCTGCAGCATCCTCGGCATACAAGAACGGTACATAGGTTCTAAAACCCAATGTCTGGGATTACAAGCACGGGCGGTGGCTGGAGCAAGAACAAGAGCCGAGGCTGCACTCGCCTGCAATGGTCTCTGGCTGCGCTCGCACTAATTCACCCGAACATCCAGCATGCGGCTGCTGTGCTTATTCTGCACCATAAAAGCTGACTGACCTCGACTTTCCAGAGTATTGGAAGGTGAACTGTGTGTTGCACACACTGACCTAACAGTGCAAGCTGCACCTCAAGACGTAGCCTGCAAATTGGCACTTTACTCGGCTTTCACGAAAGAACTACAGGGCGATCAAAGTCCCCTGGTGGACTGACACATTCAATCCCCTCTAGCACAGTGTTAATAGAGCCAACAGGACATACCAGCACACCTGTGACCCTGATACCAAAGCCACGCCTCAAACTGCCTTCAGGAGAAGAAGACCTCCCTGAGCCAAGTAAATAATTAGACCACGAGTGAAACCAGCCCAGATTAAGAACTCCTAGAGGTGTGGATTTCTCATAGTCGCAACTTCAACGAGCTAGCACCACTATCACGCCCAAATGAAACTCCTTAACAAGGGAAACAGGGACATATTGAGAATGTGCCAAATTATTCTCTCCTGAAACGAGGGAGCACTGTGAATTATTGTATCGAGTATGTTCAAGCTCTTTTTCAAAGAAACGTGACTAGAGATTTTAATTCGCTAATTGTGCTGTTTGAGCGTACATTCACGCCTAGCGTTAACAAGCACAGACATTTCATTTCAGAGCACATTAGTTATTTTTAATTGAACAAATTTGGTCTAAATCTTGCAACGATCGTTTAACACATTGGAATATTGGATTTTATATACATTAATTTCCACAGTGGTTGGTACGTACCCGACGAAAATGCTACATCAAGCCTCAATAGAGCGAATCACGAAGGTGTAAACGAAACACAAGAAGAACTAGCTTAATCGTGGTCATTCTGTTGTTTTTAAAAAAAATTACCAATCTCAGGCAGGTGTGAAGAATCGTACATATTTACATGGTTCGTTGAGACATTGTACTTCTTGTTTTGGCATTGTTACAAAGGCTAACACACTGTGCCACTCTGAGTGGGTTAACGGATGGAGACGTGCTCAGATCAGTGAGTGCTGAAGTCCACCCTTCAGAGGCTGCTGGCTCCTTTTTGGGCCGTATACCCCTTCAGTCAGGAATATTGACGTCATAAAATATCTTGATGTCCTAACAAAACTGCCGGCCAGTCAGTTGGGTGGTCGTTGATTCTACATAGGCGGCAATGCTTTGAGTGAAGAAGCCACTCCACATGTTGATGTGAGAGTTGAAGCAGTTTCAGTGTATCGGTCAACCTGGAACTTGATTGCTATTCCACACGTGTGCTTTCTGGGTAATTGGTGTAGAATGTAAGCGAATCACCTCGCGGCAAAGACTGGGCGTTCTTTCATAAAGAGACGTCTGGAGGGTTAATTCGTTCAGTTCCTTCCAAAAGGCACTTATAAGCCTCAAGTTATATGTAGGGATGAACGCTCTGTAAGAACTGTAACAACCCGTCGTCGGCTTCATCCTTCAGCCTTTTATTTTTATATACTCCAAAGATTTGGATGTTTTCTTCGGTTCATTACACAGATTTGGTCGTACACGTTATGAAGGCACTTTGAAAGAATAGTTTGCAAATACTCGAACGACAGAAGTGACCAAATGGCTGACAATCGAACAGTGGTAAGGTCCCAGACTGTCAGTGAATGGGAGGGGGGCTGATCTGATCCTTCACCTCTCATATTCTTAAGACTTCTAACTTCACCAGCAGCCTAGAGTGTCCAGGTTAACTGATGTGGATGATCATAACCAACTGGCTCCCCAATGTTTGCAGGTACAGCGTATGAAGCACCTTAAAAAGGTGCATTCTCCTCACTGTTAAGGCAAGCCTATGCTACTCCTTTTTCCACCATCTACATCCAACTAGAACGAACCAGAGTCCGTGACAGCATCTTCTGGCTCCAAAATTCCATGGAAGGATTGGGGTTTCATTTTTTTTGGCCCTTTTTCCACTGCAGCCAGACATTGAGCGTACTGTGACGATGTCTCTTACCTAATAAAAGACGTCGTACATACGAGTCTCTTATACGAAGCTGAGTATGTCTTTCGCCGCAGACTCTGCTAAAACAAAGCATTCCACAGGATCGGCAGGGATTCTGTGCCCCTTTTCACAAGGCAGTGGCACCCCTTCTCATTGCTGGTGTCCAAATAGGGGAAAGCCTATTACGGGTACTGAGTTATTTGAGCGCCTGAAGGTATTTCCATGTCGTCCTGGATCTGAAGATGGCTTTTCCTGCCAGCCTTCCTGAGAATACGTATATATTCGCTTACGCTCGAGCCCTTTTGTCAGGATTTGTTATGCGCAGATGTTTATGCTGCAACTTCTGCTTTGTATATCATGTAGTTCTCTCCCAATGGCATGGCCTGGCTGCAATAGGGTCCTGCGATGCCCAGCCCAGCCTTGCCTTACTATAACAGTGGACCCACCTCAGTTTTAAATGCATATGCTGAAAGCAGCTGAACATTCTTTCACTCTGGCTAATGTCAGTAGCAAAGACTGCGGTTTGTTCTATTTCAAACTGTTTTGCAGTTCTTTGAAGACTTGCCTTTGACTGGTCTATGAAAGCTCCCAGGTACGCGATCCTTTGAATGTGCAAGTGAAGGGGTGATATGTTCAATAGGGCTTCTACTGCAAGACTGGGGGAGGTGCTCACAGCCGCTGCGGTTTCAAGGCAAACCAGTCTGCAGTTTCTGGAAGTTTCCTAGAACAGCTTGACGGCTTGTCACTTTCCACTGTACAGTGAGGGTGTGTGAAACACAGGCTCCTCTTGTAGAGGCAACTAACAATTTTTGAAGCAATGCCCCATGATTTACTGCGCATCCTCATGCTCACAGAGCTGTGGTTCCCGGGTGCAACGCATATTCAACATGTGAGTTGCTTGTACAGCAACACCTTCGAGATATTTTACCTCTGTCATCAACTGGAGTCTCGCTACTTGCAGGCGCAGTTTCTAGGTTGATGAGGGTTTGATAGAGCTAGCTGTTTTCATTTTAAAAAACGAACTGTCAGGGATTAAACGCTCTTTAGTGAAGTAGCGCTGTTTTATAAGTTGAAATAAGAACCAACAAAGCTGCAATCTCATTCCTAACATAGTGCAAAGTACTGTCCGTTTTCACGAGACCTTGTGACAATCCCCCTTACTTCCAACTTTATCCGTAAGCGACCAAACAAACTACGAAGGTGGTGGGGAGGGGGTGACTGAACTGCTGCTCCATTAGAAACTTCTGGAAGCCCGACAATATTTCTAAAGGAGCTCTGTGCAAACGGTTGAGATAAAAAGACTCGCAAATAGTGGGAGGGGCGTGTATACCGACCCTCCCCTCAGTGCGCCAGTCCATTCAAACAGCACGCACTTCACGAGGCGATACTTGGACTCTACTGATATAATAACAAGTCAACATTGGTCGTGTAATAATTTTCTGTTTTTTTTTTTTAAATGCCATTAACAAGAAGTACGCGACTAGTATAACCTTACGTCAACGAATATAAAAAATCACACTCGCACAATGGCAGTATTACATTTAGCGACAGAATGACCACGTAGTGTCGAACCAACAAAAAATTTGTTACTTAATCATATAAATGTATATACATGAGTCCCGGTTTAAAGTGGTTTCGAGGCGCCGCGCATTAGGCCCCAGTCGAACGACCACGTTATCGAGATTGACTAGATCATTCCACTCATCTTCTTAACCTAAATACTACGCCTAAGTCTGTTTTTTTTTCTTCAAGATTATTTACTTTGTCATTCTGACGAATGAATATTGCACAACTCCAGCCTTCTCTAGAATGAAAAACGAAAATACTTTTAAAAAAAAACGCAAATTACAATCGTCACCTATCAATCGACTATCGATCGATTAAAAATCTAAACTTTGAACTTTTTTTATTTTCGGGCCATTTGAATTGGATCCAGTCGGGAAAGTGTGTGGGGGTGAGGGATCTAATAGTCTAATGAACACCTTTGTACAAGTGGGTCGTGGAAAGGAGGGAATTGAGTGGGGGGGGGGGAGTTTAATTTCGAAGTTAATTAATTTCCAGTTGTAGTGCTTCGACTACGATGATTGGTAACAATAACAATATCTCAATATTTATTTACACAGTCTTGTTAAAGAAAAGTTTCCTCTTCGCCCACTTAATTTTTTTTTTTTTTTGAACAGTTCATTCATAAAATTCGTTACGCGTCTCAGTTCCCGCTCCGCCGTCGGCGGTCGTCGAAATTGGACGAAACGTTTTTTTATTTATTTTGAGCAGGTCGCGCGTGTGTGTGAGTGTGTTTTTTTTGCGTACGCCCGGCTTTAACGTTCGACGAAAACGAACGTTTCTCGATAAAAACATTTCAAAGAGGCTATTTTTTTTTTTTGAAAAATAAATTTCTTAAAGTATGACTTAAAACGAGAAATAACACAGGGACGGTAGCGCATTCTAATGACGGGTCACGATCGATCCAAATCATCGAAAATTGAATTAATATTTTAAAAAAAAGGTCAAAAATCGACCCTGTTCACTACGTTTCGAACAAAAAAAAAAAAAACGAACGATCGTGCGCCAAGTTTTGTCGTTCGTTCCGTTGGCCCCGAACTAACAATTTCAAACGCCAGGAATTGGATTTTCTATTTTAACGCGTTTCGGAGGACGAAGAACAAACACAAAAAAAGTCGTAATACGGATGAACAGTTTGAAATGAAAGATGGCGCGAGAGAATGTGTACCAACCAGCAGGATTCACGCTAATCTTATCGCAAGCGCACAAACAGTATGTTTTCTGCAATCTAAACCGAATAATAGGCATTACGTCGTTCATTCTATCCCAGAAATACTTTTTCGGCTCGTCGTTTTCAGTCACTAAAAATGAAATCAATGCTTTAGTCGAAAAAAAAAAAAAAAACAAACTTCGTATTCAACAGTGAAAATGAGGTGAGCGGGTCAACAGTCTCACGCAAAGGGTGATTAGCTGTTGACCCATCTCGTGCTTAGGGCAATTCTACTGGGACTCTGGAGAGGGGGGGCGTTGGTGGAGTGTGTGACGAAAGAAGCTTCGACTAATTTGGAGTAATTAATCTGAAAGAGGAGGGAAGTTTGTGTTAGATGGGCTATAAGCTCATGTCCAACTCTCATTATTCTTTGAGTGATGAAATATGTTCCGTATCTTCATTCTTTTCGTCCAGGCAATAAAATTACCCCTATAAGGTCAATCGTCGCCAAATCTGTTCGTTCTATCCCCTCCAGTTCATTTAAAGTGTTATATTTGTCATATAGCACTAAATGAGGTGGGGAGTGAGTACGATATCGACCGAATAGCAATCGGAATGAGGAGTTTTATTAGCAATTACACTCAAAGAAGTTTTACCACCACACACAGAGAACTAGGTGGAAGCGAACGTAGGCAGGGATGATACGAGAGCTCCGTTTCGCCTGCTGACACCAAAGTTTCGACTGAATCGGGGCGTTTGAGGTGCCTAGTCAGCACAAACGCACCGGACGAGCCTCCGCTAAATCGAAGAATTCGACCGAGGGTTCGTCCTAATACAAAATATAGGGAGATGACAAAGTCTACGGATGGTATGTGGTCAAAGTCGAAGGTACATAGAAGACTCATCAAGGCAGGGATGGAGTCAACGGAGCATGCAGCTGTCAGGCACCTCAGCCAAATGGAGTGAGGAAGGCTGTCTTGAATACGTGCGAGAATGGTGGGGACGTCGCGTCAGAGAACGACAGCTCCGTGAGATCGGGGGATTGATACGAGAGGACATGAGGCTACTCCTGGATGTAATGAGTTTTTGGGAAACTCATTTCTGAACCAAGTGTTGTGTACAAGTAGACGCAGGTCCCTAGCAACCAAAGGCATTTCCTTACTATCTCTTCCTCAATGCCCTGCGCAGTTACGACACTACTTTTGTTAACCTGTGTCTTACAGGAGAACAAATATCACCAGAACGCTTATTTATGAGGGATTTCACAACCTTGCATCAAAAATCCTGGTTGAACGACTGAAAACACATTTCATTTTTGGCATAATTTAAGACAGTAGGAACTTCCGCGGCCAATGGCAACTGCAGCGGCACGATCGACATTGTGTGGCCTTCAACACAATACAAATAATATGTCTCCTGTTTTGGCTAAGTTGCGACAAAGTACACAACAGAAAACGCAGCGTTCTCACCATATGAGAACGATACATCGGTTTATAAATTCAAGGCCTGGGATTGCAAGCACGGGCAGTGGCTGGAGAAAGAATGGGAGCCAAGGCGGCAGTTGATTGTCTCTGGACGCCCTAGCACTAACTCGCCTGAACAGCCACAACAGCCATCATTCTTCACCACAAATTCTGACTGACCTCAACTTTCCAGCGTGTTGGGACGTGAATTGCATGTTGCTGACACAGACCTAACAGTGCAAGCTCCAACCCAAGAGGTAGTATGCGAATTGGTCATTATCACCGCAGCACTGCACTCTACTCGGGTTTCACAACAGAAATACAAGGCGATCAGAGCCCCCAGGTGGACTGACGCACTTAGTCCCTTCAAGCAGAATGGCAATAGAGCCAATAGGATATACCATCAGACTTGTGACTGGTGACAAAGCCACATCCAGGAGAAAAAGGCCTTCCAAACTCGCAGCCCAAGTAAATAGATCAGGCGGGTAACCACATTAAGAACTCCTAGATCGTATGAATTTCTATGTACCTCTCATACCTCCATGTGCTAAATGAGAGAACCCGCCCAGTGGGCATTCAGTGGATCCTGAGCGAGTGCCCACAATCACGAAACTGCAACCTTCATGACATTCAACTGACATAAATCTCCCAAGTGTTAAGAAACAATAATTTCGTTAAGGGAACAGGCCTATACAAAGGCAAACCCCTTCTGACATATTGGGCAGGATCAAAATTATTCAAACGAGGGATCGCACTATTTCCCATTTCATCCGGCGATACCTCCAATACACCGAAAATCGCTCTCACACTTTGCCAAACGACTTTTCCAATTTGTAACCACCATTCAAGTCCTAATTGATTCTAAATTGAGAGTGAAAATCGCAACATTGATTTCATTAGTGACACAGCCGAACGCACTGCTGTTTTGGAGTAGCTACTTGAAACTTACTCGTGCAACATTCTCTCTTCCCTCGTCTAAACCGCCCATTACATCCTTTATCAGCGACTAATCCTAACAATTTCAGCAACATAATCTCATCATTGACGAGACTCGTAGTACAATGTCATTCGAAATACCCTTACACCTGGGTATAACAACTGTAAAATACGTTTTAACCGGCTTACAATCTATCATGCAGCTCATCGTTCAACATGCCATTTTAGACATTCTAATTGAAAATACGGCGACATCTTATAACAATTTCTCCTCCGCATCGCCAAAGCCACCTCGCTTTTCCACGGCGAAGCGACAAACTGCCACCAAAACCTTCATCATATTCAGAAACTCTTGAGAGTCTTTACAATATTAGATGTTAAAATCATAAAAATGTTCGTGGTTTGGAAGTAAATTAACCAATAATTCAAATATAAAATGAAAAATTATTAACCGCATTATAATTAACAATAAATAACATAAATGGTTCAGTCGTGTCTCTGAAGGCGAATTTTCTGCTATTACTTATACCAAATTCGTACCACCTTCGAATCATTGCATGTGAAAATCAGCTTCTTCTGTGGATCGGTTTGATAGGGCTAAGCTAAATCCCAAAAGACCAGCGTTTTTTTTTTTTTTTAGGTTAATCTGATACACTCTGGAGAGGCGACTGTAGCACTTTAGAGGTCGATATTCGTGCAGACGCATTTGGCTGAGGGTTGTGAGGGAAATGAGTAAAAGAGGTAGTTAGAGCTCGTGTGGTGACAAGAGAACGGAACAAGATCAGGCTTATTGGAACCACTTCTGGAACGTCAACGTGAAAAGTTGAAGTTTGAAGAGGGGAACAAACGAACATGGAAGCCAGCTCTGTCCAACTGTTGTTGTCAGTCATTCCAGCTTCTTGTTCAAACTATCAGGCCGCATAGACCTTGTGTTCACATCACCGTTTATTCAAGTGGCGTGTTATTGCAATTGACCCGGGTACTCTATTTTACCACATTGGCGCCCAATGGGAGGGGAGTAAGTGCAATAACGTCCAAATGGAATACGAAGTTGTGCGCCACTAGGAAACGTGGGACTGGGTGGGAGCGAATGCTAGCGCGGGTGACAGCAACACAGCTCTGCGTGAACGTAGCTATAGTGTCTATTTCAACTCATTCTTTTACCATCCATCTATACAACTAAACAAGGGGACTAATTTGGGATGAACATGTACTTTCACTTTGAATCAAACCTGCCCCATTTCCGCAAATAAAAGTTTTTCAATTTTTTTTAAGCAGCCCTATCCCTCAACCTGTCGGAGCTCCACTCAGTCTGCCTCTTTTAAAGGCACGCTTTTTGACCTATTGCCAGTTACAGCCTGTCAATTGACTATTCTGGGTGGTTTGAGGGCACAGTGTCGCTTGTTGCCCAACCACCAACGGGGCAATTAGTTTAATAGGTGCAATTTAGTTCTGCCTGTAAGTGTGTCAACTTAGAGCTAGTCGTTTCTAGTGCATTTGATGACACCTAAGATTGTGTCTAGCATATGTCATGATATAAATAAAGAAAACATCTTTAGTGTAGCTCTATGCGAAGGTCCAAAGGTGTTCTTTACAAAGACTGATATGAGGGTGCAGCGAAGAGCCATTGATAAGGTAGAAGTCAAGCTGCTCTTCTCGTGGGGAAGGGCACAGTTAGAATTGGATAGTAAGCTGTAGGGTGTGCTGAAATAGCTAGTTTACAGACTGCGCCTGTTTCTGCTACTGTCGCGGTGAGCTAAGTCGCAAGAAAAGGGAGTGCACAAGGGCTGTACAGCGCATGCTGTGCTCTGAGCGGGGGGACTGAGGATGAGGAAGTCCATCTGCCTGGTGGGGACCCTTCAGGGTGTTTAGGGAAGCCCTAAGGGAGGCTCGTCGCCGTGGCCAATGGTCGTTTGCATCCTCCAGGGCAATCTCCACTGGAGCACAATGGCGCAGGAGCTAAGAGCAGCCCTATAACCAGGGAGCCAGCTGGTTAGAGGTGGCTCAGCCAAGTCCAGCTGACTGAGCACAGTGTAGGCTGAGGCTATGTATAGTTAAAGGGTGATGTCCTTATGTTTTATAGTGTCTACCTCACTCCTACAGACCCGATTTGAGTCTTTGAGGGGAAGTGGGACGACCTGGAGAGCATAAGAGCAGTGGGGGTGCAGGTCCCGGTCTGTGGCGGTTGCAATGCTAGGGCCCTTGAGAAGAGAATGGAGCTTGCTGATCCTGGGCCTATATCTTCCAACAAGAAGCACGAAGATATGGAGACCGCTCATGAGAATGGCGGCACACTCCATGGTTCTCCTAAGAGTGAAGAGGACAAAAAAGTAGACAGTTGTAAGGGCCAACCCGATGCAATGTGTTAAACGGTTCCAGGTTGCTTCTCATTAAGAAGTAAATCCCTTAGGCCACTTGGAGGAGGCCCTCCGTCCTACGTCCATCCGCCATATCCCCCAAGCCTTGCGTATCACGATACTCTCGCAAACTCCACCGATCCACAAAAAGCCACCTTCGCTTTCGCATATTTTCACCTTTCAATTCTTGCAAATAGCTTGACTTTCCTTCGAAAATTCGCTAAAAAGCACGACGTTACGAGTTAACGCGCATTACGCGCACTTTCACGCTATCAAAAGCGAATGAAAGCGCCGAATGCATAAATAAAATCAAAATAATAACTCAAGAGTCAACAAAGAACACAAAATTACAAACACTGACAAACACGTCTCACTTTTGCGACTAGTTTCTCTTCAGTTTTGAACATTCTCGACAAGTATGTCCGCCGATTCGATTACAAATTACAACTAAAAACAAGACGACATCAATCCATCGATTTTTCTCTCGTCCCCTTAAAAACTAGTAACACGTAATTTTCTAACCACGAATAACACACACGTTGAATAAAAATTGAGAAAAAAAAACAAAACAAACCACACAGTAGGCTTCGTGTTAAATTTTACTCCGTCGACCCGAACTGCTTACACTATTTTGAACGAGTTTACAAACGAACTCTCGCCAAATTTCAAAACTTACGTACCAATTAGAACATTGAACTGTTTTGTTTGACTGCACTATTTCTGAGACAGAATATAACTAACTCGCAACAAAACGGAGTTCTGGTTAAGTTGCACGAACGTTGAGTTTTTTTACTAATTAATGTTTTTCTATTCATTTTGTTTACAACGGGGAAACTTATTTTATGGCACTATACAAGGTTTAAGGGTTAAGTTGCATGAGTCGAACCTCCTCTTTTTGAAATGTCGGTTTTAATTAAACATTTATGGAGAGTATTTAGTTAGGGCTCATCCTCAGTGTAATCGTGAGGCTGATAGAAAAGAAGACTGTGCAGGGCGTCAGTCATAGCCGAGGGAATAGTGATCAAAGATGTAGCTGCAGCTGGCTCCTTTCTCATCACTAAAAAGTTCTACAGATCCGGAGTTTGCCTATTAGAATGGGTCCCGTAATCGTCGTTTCTATTTTCCTACGGCCGCAGGTTGACGAGGGCTGAAAGTCTTGGGTTCGCATCAATTTGTTGTGCAGTCGTCAGATTTAGCAGTTTCTAACTGTTCAGTAACATTTCATATAGTTCTGGGGATTTTCCTGAACTGGTAGACTAGCGGACTAGTCACCATCTACGAAGGCAAAGGAATGAATGAATGAATGGTTTATTTAACAACCAGGGAGAATTAGGGCCATTAGGCCCTCTCTTCCATTCTCCCTGGAAAACAAACATAACTGCATTTACTCAGATTTTTGCTCATATAAATAGAGGAATTAAGAGGGCTCTGGCCTGATTGGGATATTTCAGAAAGGAATGCCACTTGGATGGGATTTAGAATCCCTAATTCAACAAATTTTCAATAACGGAACTCAGTCCCATATTTTAGTGAAACTCAAACGAAGAGTCATTTTCATTCTTTCAAGCAATTATATTTGTAAATGTGAGAGCAGACATTGAGGAAACTCTCTAACATTTTAACGCTACAATAATTGAGATCGGACTTCCATCAAAACCTTTAATCTTTCGTGGGAGCGGGATAAATCGTCAACTTAAAATACGCTGCGATTACATTAAAAATGCGCCACAAACTAATTTCTCGGATATTTTCCACTTTTCTACGAAACCTGCAGTGATTCGTTCAACGGAGATGTCGACACCCGACAATTTCGTTCCCTCGATTGTTAAACAATAGCGAAATATACGTGGGGATGAAGAAGGTTGTGTGTTGCATCGCGCTTTGTGTTTATTGATTCACTAGCGTTGCTATTCACGTAGTTTTTCCCACGGGGCCCTACAGGGTCTTCGTAGGTTTTTTGTGCCACCTACAAAACTGCGATATACTCCAAGGTTCGACTTATATTTTACCAGTTTTTCGTGGTTAATTATAAGTGAATTTAACCGGAAACGAAAGCAACCAATGAATTCCATTCTTTCATTTGAAACTATATTGGGGTGGTGAGTCATGATTTGTTGCATACTGTAGGCAGTCATAGTTTCTTGTGCTTGATGCCATTTAAACACCTATAGTATGACACTGTGTGGAAGAGAAGCTTTAAAGTAGTGTGTGGATACACTCACTGCACCTATGCATCCCACTCGGGCACTGATGTGCATATTACTTTGGGAAAGGCTCATGCTACTTCCTTCCTTAAGAGAACCTCCTTCTTGTTGTTTTATCAGAGAAGTTTTACAACTCCCTGTGGGGGCTGGCCACCCTTTTCCGACAAAAGGCGCCTCGCAGCGAAGTCTGGCGGCAGAGGAAATAATTGGGATTACCCTGCGGATCATCCGACAGAGGGCGCTAGCCGTGAGCCGCAGCCTACTCCTGGAGGGGATAGCATGTGGCCAATGAGAGAGGACTCCCACCTCCAAGAGAATGTACGTAAGGGCCTGCCTGCAACAACAAGTATCATTCTCCTAACTTCAAGCAGCCACCATCTACAGTACCAGAGACTACACGTGGAAGACTGCGCCAGCAGAGACGACGAGTCCCTCGCTGTGAGGAGCTACTGCTCGATCGAGCCTTTTGACTCAACCGAGTCCCTCGCCGTGAGGAGCTACTGCTCAACTGAGTCCTTCGACCCACACTTCAATGCCTGAGGAACACGACTCCACGGAGCCTCTCGCCCTCACTTTGCCAACCGGCAGAGACAGGACCTACGAAATTCCGGGTTCTACGAGGGAACCCGACACTCCCCAATCAGAGTTCCACTGGGCTTCAACCTAATGGGTGTCAAAGGTCACGCTAGACTAATGGATCGTAGGCTCAACGTATTGGACAGGGGAGAGATGGGTGTCCTGCTAGGTTATCAGTAGTCAGTCGTTAGTTTCAAGACTCAGACCCTCTAAGAGCAAAATGCCTGTTGGCCTGTGCTCGCACTAATTCCGGACGACCCTCAACCCCGTAGTTGAACAAGTGTGCAGCTTTGTGCAAAGTGCAGTCAATGGGGCAGGCGTCGATTTGGACCATGGCGTTGAACCCTTCGTGGCCCACGGGAAAGATGAGAGCTATAGAAGGCACTAGCGAGTCCAGGAGGCGGTACATACTGGGCTTTGACCGATTTTGCAGAAGCTGGACGCTCTGATTGATGGTAGTAGTCCAGCCCTAGGTCAGTGATAATAAAAGCTGTGGTATTCACCGCTACTTCTGTCCTTAGGTAGAGCCTTTGGTGTGTCAAGCATGTTACATAGTGGTTCACGAAATCAGCACACCCTCCTGTGGGTCCCTTCGACCAATACTGCAGCCATTCTTCTACCCTAGGCGCTCTTACCAGTGAGAGCAAGTATGCTTAGAAGTGACTAGTCAATTATAGACGTACAAAATGGATTGGAGGTGTTTATTGAACCGAATACCAAACTCCTGTGGAGCATGTTCCAGCTCAGCTGCATCACAAGGAGCCTACATCATTGAAAACCCTGTGCAGTCGTAGTGATCTGAGTTACTCGCATACATAAAGTCTCTCTTTGCCACTGT
The DNA here is from genome assembly GCA_020466155.1 of Pachypeltis micranthus. Classification (NCBI taxonomy): domain Eukaryota; kingdom Metazoa; phylum Arthropoda; class Insecta; order Hemiptera; family Miridae; genus Pachypeltis; species Pachypeltis micranthus. Next base: position 9,640,386 of record CM035780.1, read on the forward strand.
TACCGCGAATCCATATTGAAAACTTTGGGAAGAAACCCTCGGTAAATACTCAATACTTTAAACAATACGTGAGGCTTGTGTTGTGGGCACGATTAGAACCCGCGGTGACAAAGGAATGGAACGAAATTTAGCTCATTGGAACGTCTAGTGTTATGGAATGATAGCAACGTCGTCAAACTTCGACTTCATAAGTCAAGGAGGGGGAAGCGCGTCATAAGAATGAGGCCCGGCTCCGAATCTCAAACCAATTATTCATGGAAGTGGCCATATTATTGACTATAGACCCAGAAATCATTCTTTCACACGCGCAACCCGAGGTTATGTCACTGGCCCAGCTTCTTTCTTTTCTACTCCGCATTCCAAATGAAAATTTATTGAAACTGGGTCTTTTAAGAGTTTCTGTTACCGTTCACTCCATGCTTCATGGTCATCAGATGAGCCCTTTGCTGACTAATTTTTTCACGGTTCAAAATACTGTTAAGTAGATACTTCAAACGAGTTAGCGACAAATTAAGTAAATTGCATAAAAATCTATTCTAGCATGATTTGTACAATTTTACAATTAATTGCAATTTTCTAACAATTACAGTGTCAGAGTTGTCAAAAAGAGGAGTTTCGTCGAATATAATCAAATTATCGAATAATGCGTTCTGTTTTAAAACAGGACTCAAAAGAGCCACACATTTTTGCGTTTTTTCGCCTTAAACGACGAAACGTTAACTCAATCATGAAAATCCAATTCGTTATTGCAAGGTACGCCGCCATTTATACATTTTCGCACTTGATACGTCTCTCCTTGTCCACTCCGAACGCCGATGAAGTGGGGGCGGGGGTGGAAGACTAATGTCCCCATAATGCGTTTTATTTCTAACCAAGAGGGGGGGTCCACGAGGTAAGACATCAGTGATTTTTGTGGCCATCGCGCAGCCCTTAAAATTTTAGAACTAAGGCACTTGGACTCACCGTAGTAAATTCGTGTAGCGGCTCAACGCTTCGTGCGATCCAAGCGCGATACAGGCTGAATTAGCGGTTTGAATTTGACGTAAATATTTATGGTGATACGTGCCAGACTCTTGTTTAACGCAGTGGATGTCCAATGGCTCTTCAACAATTCAATTCTTCTGTAAATAACATATGAGTGAGTAACGCGTCCATTACAGGGATCAGGGGATCTCTGGTATCTGCCCGAATTACGAAGAGAGCATCAGTACGTATAAATATGCTTATACGGTCCTTTCAGATTTTAACATTAATGAGCTCTTCAATTATTAGCTAATTCTATTCAACTCTGTATATCCCACATTATCATCACTATGCTAGTGAAATCGACTGCATACTTTTATTAGATTTTGACATTATCAAGCATGTACCTAGTGTTCCTAGATAGGAAGCTCACTTGGGCCGCACAGGTGAGGAGAACAATACAGAGGCCTTCATCCGCCAAACCAGAAGATGGTTGGGAAAAGGCTGTGGCTGAGGATGGTCTCGCGGATGTACAAGGCAATCGTTAGATTTGTGGTCACCCTGGTTTGCTTGACCTGGACAAGAGGCCTGTGCGGCTTTGACAGGGTGCGTGCAGACAACCCCCACAACTGTGCCGGAGGGTTTGCTGGGTCTTGCACCTCTCCGCATGCACGTTAGGGAATTGGTACGAATGAAGCACAACTTCAAACTGCTCTTCAGGATACTTATTCATGGAAGATCCAAGTGGGAAGGGGGTAGTCCGAGGTTTGAGACTGGGTCCATGGTATACTGTACAGATAGATCAGAGAGAGGTGGCCTGAGGGGGCAGAGGGACAGGGATCCAAGCAGCAATACCAGGTGAGCTGGCAACAGTTTTTCAAACGGAGCTCTCTGCAGTGATGGTATGTGTGCACCACCTCCTGTTCAGAGGGCTAGAACGGAAAAAGATCTATATATGTCCATCAGGATGCACTTAAGGGCCCTGGCTTCTTATACTACTACTTTGGGAATGCCTGACTGGTCTGAAGTCCTTTGCAAAGGAGAACACTTTAACACTGCGTTTGGAGCCAGGTTGTAGAGGAGTAAAAGGGAATGAGAAGGCTCTCAAACTGGCGAGAGACAAATTTGTGCTTCGCCCATTGGGGGCTGAGTTCTTCGTAAGGCCACCAAGAGCCACACAAAGAAAGAGATTGGCAAGTGGAAGGAGAAGTCCAGAGCTGCCTATTGGCAGGATGTGCCTGACCAGAGGCAGTCAAGGTTATTAATTAGGATTTCCAGGGAGGGATCAAGAGAGGTATCAAGAGAGGTCTTCAGTCTGGAGAGGTTAAGTACATAGATGGTATGTGACCTGCTCTCAGGACACTTTCCACCAAGGTACCACTAGGTTCAGAAGTACTGAGTTCTGTGAGGCAGAGCTGGAGTCAATGGAGCATGCCCTTGTGAGGCTTCGGTGCTCTTCAGAGGGTGTAACGATGGACTGAGGCTATCTTGCTTTTCCTGCGAGGATAGTGGGAACGTTGCACCAGCTCTATGGGAACTGGTGGTGAAAATGAGAGAACAAAGCAGCTCATGAACGTCACACAATAGGCCAACCTGCAGCCACAGTGGTAGTGACGTCAGTTGCCGCCAGTAAATAAGAAAAAAAGTATTAACCTTACTTCCTTAGTCTTACTTCAATGTCGAAAAATATAAAGAGTCATCAAAATTGGTCGACAATAGCCAACATGCTTACTATTATGTTGTTTATTTCCCACCATTAACATTCCCATAATGGAATCCTACATATCTGAACTCAAATAGGAACCATGAAAATCGGCCGAGAATGATAATATCAGGATTTTTTTAGTATTACCTCCTCCACTCACTGCTTCCAGCTTTGTTATGTTGCCAAAATAAATCAAAAACTGAATTGAACAAAACAATATTCATCAAACTCAATGAAAAAACGTACCTTGGGCGTAGCTTATAAGGTTTTGTGACACACACAGACATATACATTTTTTTTAAAAATTAACTCCAGAGGGACGTCCTAATAATGGAGTCAGAAGTACGATTTGAATTGTTGAAGAGACTCTGCGATTGGCTAAAAGTACGACGACCCTGAGCTGTGAACCAGTATTCATAATAATAAGATAAGGTCAAAGGTGAAGGCTAAAGTCGTTTTGTGGCCTCAATTCTAATGGATTCTCAGTCACCATTCACGCTTAGCTAAGCAGGGGGTTTAAAAACTCGAAATTTGTTCCCACGTTACTCCTTCGAATGTGATTCTTTGTGCTAATTCACTACGTTAAGGCTGCTGGGCTCCTTAACTAGGAGTTAGGCGGTATGAAAGGGCGGTTGAGTAGACGCTTTTGAGGTTATGTTAAATTGATTATTCCTTTATGGAAGTTTGAAAGAGTTTAGAGACTGTGGAGTAGATTGAAACATTGGAACGGACGAAGGGAGAGCCGTTGGCCTTTAGGGCGAATGCGCCTCGCTCATGGCAGTGAACCATCGATACGAGGAGGGGCATAGAACTGCGGAGGTGTTGTTTAAGAGGGGCGACCGACAATGTTCTTTTGTGTAACGCTCAGGCAAACGAGCTGTAAGAGCGAGAGAGACATACGCGGGAGCGGCCGTCGAAAGCTGTGCTAGAGTCTTCGTGAAGGCTTCGTCCTGGCTGAAGGCGATGGCGAGGGCAGGACGCAGCGTGCGGCGACGACGAGGACTCAGCGCAACCTTCGTCGGCGGACAAACTTCAGAGAGCCGCCGGAGTTCCTCTCTGTTGAGACAGCGAGAGACGGACCATCAGATGTTGGGGGGGTCAAGCCGCTGATGTCGCTACATTCGCTACGCTACCGCACGCTTTCAACTCTGTGAAAATTTCTGTGAAGAACGCAGGCTCTGAATTTATTCGCAGCATCGACCTGTGAAATTAAAACAAATTGGCATTAAGCTTGAACTTGTTAAAGTTAACACGAAGTAATTGATAAATTGCAATGAGGTGTTTTGACTGTTGAAATGAACTGTGGTGTGGATTCTTGGGAGTCAGTCCAAGCACCAACGACAACAAACACCTTCAGGACTATAACATATCACAGAAAGTAAGTTGTTAAACCATAAACCAAGCTATAGGGAATTTCTAGAAGTAGAATTGCACTTTTCTTGAAAAGATACATCGACGATAAAACGCTACTGATTACTTAACATATTTACATCACCTTCTGTGGACTAAGTATAGGCCTGTCCATAGTCCCAGGGAAAACACCCACAATCACCTTAGCGGCAATACTGGGAGGTACAACAAGAAGCTATGAGGGGTACTCTCAGACTGAAGAAAAACTGCGAATAGAAACAGGTCACGTGGAAGGGACATGGAGCCATCAGGACTGATTTGCATAACACTGTTGATATAGCAAACTACCCGACGGGTGATGAAAACAATAAGCAAATTCCAGACATACATTAATACGTCGATATATGTCAAAAAAAAAAATTGGGAGAACAGGACCAAATACGTGGAAATGCAGGAATGGGGTTCCATACCTGCATTGTATTGGGATTGGAGTTATTTCAGAGTGAATTGCTAGCAATTAAGTGCTGTATCGGCAAGGAAAACACCAATAGTAAGATAATTACGATATTCACGGACAACCAAGGAGTCTACTAGTTGAGGACACCATAAACAAAGCTAAGGAACTTGCACTGAGGGGTGTTCCCCGACAGTGAAATGGATTCCACGACGTAAGGGCCACAGTGGGAATGAAAGAGCAGATATACTGGCTGATCCATTCTATGGGCCAGAACCATACAAACCAGTAATGATGGCTACAGTCAAGAAAGCTGTTAATAGTACCCTCTGGGACAGAGTTAGTAATGACATAGATAACAATAGAGGCCTTGAGTTCTCTAAGCGTACAGGTTCCACAAGGTACAACGAACAAAAAGGTAAAACTGAACAGGAATCAGCGGAGACAGGCATGCTAACTGGACATTACATGGTTAGGAACACACAATGCTCCTGCGGGGAAATAGAAACGGTTGAACGGAATTTCATATGTGAATGCCCAATATGGTTAAGAACCAGACTAGAAAGACAAGGAGGAAGTACAATAGATAGGAATGACATATGAAATAACGAATGGAGGACAATCTTCAAATTCGTGGAGGGAACTGGAAGATTCCTTCATCGTTTGGGTGATGGGAAATAGGCCCATGTGTGTGGCCACGATTCAGGTCATTGTTCCCTCGGCTTTGGCTGATGCCCTACAGTCTTTCCATCTGGTAGGCAAGCGCGTTGGGGCGTGAGGCCTTCTGAGCCAGTCATGGATAGAACCAGCGGACTCTGGTTCGATCCCTGACCAGGCACTCCCCTCCTCCAAACCCAGCTGGGACACTGAGCGAGCCCAACCAATGGTCGTTACCAACAGACTGAAGGTACCCACCTTCAGAACAAGATGAAACTACTGACCTGGACACGTTAGAGGAACAGCATCTCAATCATCGACTGCGTCTTCTGCAGACCATACGTGGCAATCTCAAAGCCAGATTTAAACGAGAGTACCTTTCCCAACTTGTACAGGTTGGGAAAAGAAGGGAAATGGGCCCATTTGTGGCCACGATTCAAGCCAGTGTTCCCTCAGCTTTGTCTGATGCCCTACAGTCTTCTTCTTCTGGTAAGCAAGCCTGTTGGGGTATGAGGCCTTCTGAGCCTGTCGTGGATAGAACCAGCAGACTCTGGTTCGATCCCCGACCAGGCACCCCCCTCCTCCAAACCCAGGGACACTGAGTAGGCCCCCAATGGGCGTTACCAACAACCTTCAGAACAAGATGAAACTACCGACCTGGACACGTGAGGAACAGCATCTCAATCATCGACTCTGTCTTCTGCAGACCATACGTGGCAATCTCAAAGCCAGATTTAAATGAGAGTACCTTTCCCAACTTGTACAGGTTGGGAAAAGAAGGGAAATGGGCCCATTTGTGGCCACGATTCAGGCCAGTGTTTCCTTGTCTGATGTCCTACAGTCTTCTCCTTCTAGTAGGCAAGCGTGTTGGGCGTGTGGCCTTCTGAGCCAGTTGTGGATAGACCCTTGTTCGATCCCTGCCCAGGCCCCCCACCCCTCGTCCAAACCCAGGGGGGTGAGGCAATCGGTACCAGTGGCGGCTGGGGCACTGAGCTCGTTGGGGAGTTAGGACAAGGCCACTGAGGCCACGGCAAAATGCCATTGGTCCTGCAGCTCTGGCAAGGTCCTTTGGCCCGCTGCTGCCTCCCTGTTATCGTCTTCTTCTACGCAAAACCTGGAATGAAATGAGTAAAATCGCACTCAACCGATCCGACTAGAATCATCTTGTTTCTGCCTTACGCTCCCCAAGGAGTTAACACACTCTTCCTACAGTACAAAAAATTATAATTAATCATATTATTGTTCAGTTTCATGCTTTTGCTCATAGAGCGCTTCTAAATGCACCAACATTACTGAAATAGTGTCACTTCACTAATATATATTAGTAAATTTTTAATTCTTAAGTTACTGTTATCAACTTTACTACTGTCTAATATAAATTATGGCTATTTGAAGGTACATTTTACTGGAATTATATTATTGCAACTGCTTTCTAATTCTTAGGTTTATTAAATCCCTAAACTTCATTTTGAAGGTATTCACATTTTTTTGTCTGTTGATAAATCTTTATATTATTATTTAATGTTCTCATCCCTTCAATTAGAAATGATTTAGTCGAATGCCTCGGCATTTCTACTAAATTATTTCCAAGGGGAATTCGAGTTCGATTTGTTGCAACCTTTTTCTCTTCATGCGGTTCCGCAGTACCAAAATTACGTTAAATCCTAGTATTCGGGCGAAATCGTCAAAAAGGAACGCCAACCGTAGAAAGCGTCTCGTCAAAAGCTCATAATCGGCGTTAATCGTCGATACAACTAATTTTAACTTGCCTCGAAAGGGAATTGACGATGACGAGGCATCTGTCCCAAAATCTGTCTTTGGACTCTTCGACGAGAAACGGTTTCAACGGATAGGAAATTTCGTTTCCCATGTAGGAGTAGCTAAGGTAGAGGCACGTTAGAACTACGGCTTGAAGCTGCGGCTCGCTTTCGACTTCTTCGCCTCTCACCAATTCTCGTACGAGCATGTACACGAAAACGACGTTGGCTGGATTGATGAAAGCGACGTCCTGAAACAAACGAAAAAAAAAATTGACTCGTTAATTAAACGTTAACGAGATAGAATTGGCATGTGGAAACTTGCGTTTCAGTATTAAGATTCACTGTGCACGTACAATAGCCGCAATACAGAATTGTGTTTTTTTTGGCATTTTTTTATTCGAAGGGACCGACTTTGTAATATTCCTCTATGGAATAGATATTTTACGCATTTAAATTAACACTTTAGGCGTACATTCTAACATGGTGGCTGTACACATACTCGACACTATTAGATTGCCGCCCCGGCCAGAGAAATATTGAGAAGGGGTGCCCCACAGGGCTCAGTCCTTGGACCAGCACTCTGAAATGCCTTCTTCGAAGGTCTTCTCAGGTGGCTCATGGAGACTGACTGCGAGCCATACGCCTATGTGGATGACTTGATTGTGCTGATCTTTGCAGAGTCAGACCGCCAAATCGAAGAAAAAACCCACCATGTGCTCTGCTCCGTCACCCAATGGTGCGAGCATGTCAAGATGCAGGATAACACCCAGCTAATCCTCTTGAAAGGAAAAGTGAATAATCCACCCTCAATACGCTTTGGCGGCCACAGGCTTCTTCTTGAAAAGAGCGTCAAGTATTTAGGAGTGAATATAGGTGAGAGGTGGGGTTTCAACCAACACCTCCAGTCCCTTAAAGGCACTACCATTGCAAGGTTTGCCTCACTGCGTGCAATTACTAAGGCCACTTGGGGTGTGTGTTACCATGACAGGATCCTCATATACAAGGTCATATATCTAGGCGTGATTGGCTACTGCCCCTTTGTCTGGGGGTAGCCAACTAACAGTCAATCAAAAGAGAGTATTGGCCCAACCCGAGAGAGCTTTGCTCCTGTGGATCACCAAGGCCTACAAGACTGTATCAACAGAAGCACTCCAGGTGATCACTGGTCAGTCACCAGTTGATTTGGCTGTTGAGCGCATGGTTGACAAGTGGAGAGTGAAGCGGGAGCTTCCCCAGCTTTGGTCTGAACTCCATGCGGATCTCACCACAGAACGAAAACTTGCCGTAAGCGACGAATGCAGAGAGAAATGGCATGCGCAATCCTCGTCAAAGGGACGTGACACGTATAAGTTCTTCCCCAACATTTGTGAACGTATTAAAGAAATTGGGTTATGTCCGCCAGTAGGCAAATTACTAAAGTTAACGTACCTGTTAGTGAGTCCGTCTCCTCTGGCTTGTGAGTTACTGTGGGCAAGCGCTTTCGATGTAAAGACATCATCGTCTGGCCGTTAAGTCAGTACTGGAGTCAGTCAGTTGGTCGTGGTCTTTATATACAAAGAGAAAGGTGAAAGGGGTAATGGAGCGTCGGGGAAGGGGCGGGGAGAGGTCTTGTTGGTCAGTCTTGTTAGTAGTACCTTAGCCGGACTGGCTGTGTTAGGTATTAAAGAAATTGGGTTATGTCCGCCAGTAGGCAAATTACTAAAGTTAACGTACCTGTTAGTGAGTCCGTCTCCTCTGGCTTGTGAGTTACTGTGGGCAAGCGCTTTCGACGTAAAGACATCATCGTCTGGCCGTTAAGTCAGTACTGGAGTCAGTCAGTTGGTCGTGGTCTTTATATACAAAGAGAAAGGTGAAAGGGGTGATGGAGCGTCGGGGAAGGGGCGGGGAGAGGTCTTGTTGGTCAGTCTTGTTAGTAGTACCTTAGCCGGACTGGCTGTGTTAGGTATTAAAGAAATTGGGTTATGTCCGCCAGTAGGCAAATTACTAAAGTTAACGTACCTGTTAGTGAGTCCGTCTCCTCTGGCTTGTGAGTTACTGTGGGCAAGCGCTTTCGATGTAAAGACATCATCGACGCTCCATCACCCCTTTCACCTTTCTCTTTGTATATAAAGACCACGACCAACTGACTGACTCCAGTACTGACTTAACGGCCAGACGATGATGTCTTTACATCGAAAGCGCTTGCCCACAGTAACTCACAAGCCAGAGGAGACGGACTCACCTAACAGGTACGTTAACTTTAGTAATTTGCCTACTGGCGGACATAACCCAATTTCTTTAATACCTAACACAGCCAGTCCGGCTAAGGTACTACTAACAAGACTGACCAACAAGACCCCTCCCCGCCCCTTCCCCGACGCTCCATCACCCCTTTCACCTTTCTCTTTGTGAACGTCTTAGAAGAAAATGGGTTGAGCCAGACCACTGAAGGAGCCAGTTCCTCAATGGACATGGTGACTTCAATGCGCGGCTCCACTTCTTTTCTCTCAAAGACTCTCCGTCATGCACGTCCAGTGCGGAAGAAACAAGAAACCACGTGCTGCTCCACTGTAGTTTCTACAAGAGTGAGCGACGGTTGTTGGGAAGGCAAACGAACTTAGCAGCATTGACTGCTACAAAGCAAGTCTATAACTATTTTGCAGAGTTGACTCTTTGTTCATGGGATCAGCTGGTCGGTGATATGCCTTGGGCGAGTGAGTCGACGCCGTCGTGGGTAATGGAACCTTTCGTTGGCTAGAGGATTATGATGGTCAAGGTTCCAGAAGACAAAGCTGGCGACGTGCTTATGCAGAAATATGTACAGGGTCATCATTGAACAGGGTCTCGTTGCGTGCCAGTGGTGGAACATGAACTATTCTTTTTTGCAAGGTGTTGTTGTGCTGCTGTTCTACGCGACGGAACTGGGAGCGAGAACAAGTGCCCCAGATTTCTAGGGCATATGCCCAGATGGTAGGGCGTATAAGGGTTTTGTTATGGGCACGATTGGATTAAGCTGTGACTTGGAACACAGGAGCCGCTTCTATCGAGCAGAGCCACTCAAAGCAGCTCCGATTCAATCTGAAGAGGAAGAAAACTGCTGAAGAACAGGAAGAGGGGGGACCGCATTGCCGCGATCGGGAGGTTAGGAAAATCGGGTCCGTGGCGTGCAACGAGTAGTATTCCTCTTCCAGCCACCAGCCACCACTTCGCTCCTCTTTCTATCTCGACACCTGAGGTCTTGACTATTTCTTGGAACGGAACAGATTACACGATGCTTTGGTCATTGGAAGGAAGTGTTGATTATTGTGTGAAGCCCGAATCTTACCTATAACAGTTTTATATATAAAGAGTCTATTTTGGACTTATGTATAATTATTATTCAGAAAACGATTTTAGCTGATTAGTTCTGCGGTTGTGCAAGAGCGTTATGTGAGCGTTGAAAGTTAGACGGTGATCCAATATGACGCCCGGATATTTGTAGGTTTGCATAGTAGGGATGATATGTGTCTGGTAATGTAGTCGTGGATCATATGTTGGTCTATTATAGGTGTAGGTAAGGGTACATGATTTGGATGGGTTAAGTTTTATCCGCCATTTATTGCTTCATTGTCCGAATGCTGTCAGAATTGGCTGCAGCATGTCTGGCTTAAAGTAAATCATCAGCGTATAGCGCTGATAAATGAGGAGGGGAGGGTAGCAGTAGGTCGTGGCAGTAAATGGAGTAAAGATGTGGGGCCCATACACTTCCCTGGGGGACTCCAGATCGAATGATCCTCGTTGTTGATGATTCTCCTAGTAATGTTACGACAAATGCGCGCCCGGACAGATAAAAGGCCATGAGTGAGTAAAGGTTGTTGGGCAAGGTATTTTTGATGTATGTAGCGAAGCGTTACAACTGAAGGGGACAGGAGTGTACCTTTCTGAAACCAAACTGCTCGTTTGGGATAACATGAGACGTATACAGGAAAGCGTTGGCAGAATCACGGTGCGAATAGTTTTGAGAATGTGTCGAAATAAACTGCAAAGTGATTCAACCAGGGAAGCGCGGAGTTGACGTACGCTCCATTAGGAATTCCGTTTGTGGCTCAAAAATTCCCGCTTCATTCGAGGCCTGCGGGCCGTGAAACCTCAACAAACCACTCAGATTCTCGCACCTTCCTCACATCGTTATTTTATTTCTTTATTAATTCTCTCGGTTAGACACTTGGCAGTTAACACTCTACGCTTAACTAGATTCCCTATTAGTGAGACCTAAATGAAGGATTTGTGCTTTACTTCCAAATAGAAGCCTGTAGTTATCTAGAATTACGTTTCAACTCATATTCGAAGGAAATTGGTTCGATTATCGTACTAATACAGACGCTGTTAGTACGCAAGGTTACTTGAGGGACACGTTAGTGGCAACACAATGTCACAGTCCCATCCAAAAATCCATTTGGTACTTAGTTGTGCCTGCTCGGCAAACTCACGGTTGTTAGCAACATCATTTCATTGTAGAACACTTAACTTGACGGACGTACAATTCACCGACAACGAATCACAATTATAAGAGAAAGGACTAAAACATAACTTACCTTCAACTGACTTACAAAAAGGTAATTGAAACGAATATCTTGGACGCCGAAACAGCCATACTTACCGACTAAAAACCAAGAACGTACACGCCACAAAATAGCAGACAAACTCGAACGAACCAAAAGCAGACAAAAGACAAACAGAACTACTTGAACAAGACGACCGACTTCATCGACCAAAATCAATGCACACAACTGAATAAAGACCCTAAGGACTCATACCAAACAAAAATACGAAATGCACTTAGAAACAAATACATAAATATGAACCCAAAACCGCCACTGCGGGGACAGCCAAAAATTCATAAAAATGACACACCTATCGGACAAGTTATAAACTTTGCATCCGCACCAGCGCACGAACTCTCAAATTATTTGACACACAATTCTAAAGAGTACCATTACGCAACACTGAAGAACTCGCCAGTAGATTAAAAGACGTGACTATAACTCCGAACACTAGACTCGTAGCATTTGATATAATAGACGTACACCACTCCATACTAATCAAAGAAACCATTGAGAACCTACAAACGAGACAAAGGCAAAAAGAGACGACAACTACTAGAAATATGTATTACCAACCTTACCAAACTAGCACTTGGACAGAACTACTTCCAATTAAACAATAGCATATACAAGCCAAAAGATGGACTAGGTATGGAAAACCCAACATCGTCCATATTGACCGAAATATTTCTACAGGTTTTTTTCCACTGCGGCCACGCATGGGCCTATTGGGACACTGGCCCTTTCCTAGTAGAAGGCGTCGTACATACCAGCTCCCCTTAGGAAGCCGAATATGTCCTTCACCGCAGACTCCGCTACGATTTGAGGTTGAATGGACCCCTGAGCAAAGTATTCAAAGCGTTTGTCTGCCAAGGCAGGGCAGTCACATAGGATGTGCTCTGCCGTATCGTCCTTACCGCAAAGTCTACATTCCACCGCCTCTAAGATGTCCATCTTGTTGAGGTGATACCTGAGTGGGCAGTGTCCGGTGAGGAAGCTTATCAGAACTCTGTGATCCTGTCCTTCGCCCTTAGACAGGAAGGCGTAACGACCCTTTTCGCCTCGTGTTTTCGCTTTCCTGTGTCTCCCATCGAGCCAACAGACGATTCAGGCGACTCTTTGTCATACCTACGTAGTGTTCAGCCCCTATAGGTAATGATACCGTGCTCCTTTTCGCAAGTTAGCCTTTTGTTGCCCTCATAAGGGAAAGCCTCCTATGGGCACCGAGCTACTTGAGCACATGAAGGCATTCATTCCCATGACAGCCTAGACCTAAAGCTGTAGGCTGCAATAGCCTTTAATGCGGCCTGGCTGTCCGAGAATATGTAGATCCGCTTGCCATTGAGTCCTTTGGTCAGGATCTCTTCCGCGCCGATCTTTATACCTAGGATTTCCACTTGAAATATTTACTTTATTGTCTTTGTCTTCCAGTCTTCGCATGAAAACAGCCTCTCCTGGTTAAGACAACCTCACCACCACGAAGTGCCTGCTGGAGGCGTGGAAGAGTAATTTTACGTAAATCACGCTTTTCACGTCACGGGCGAGGGCCTGTCGGCCAGAGAAACTGTGTCTGTATGGAAGTTCTTTTTTGGGTAGCGGCGGGTCTCCGAGGGGATGATGAGAGGTCCTACCCACCATGAAAGGCTACCAATTGGACACAACTACCTGGCTAAAGGGGAGCGCAGTTCCAGGTGTCATGCAACCTGGCACTCCTTTCACACGTATTGGATGAGGTCGTACTCTGAATCCACGTGAGAACGCCTCTTGGCAATTCCTGCACTGGGGCGATCCACCCATTCGGATCCTTAGGCTGCTCAAGTCGCAGTTGATTCAAATGGTGCCCCGAGAGGCTTCTGACTGCAGCCATGGACACATTGTCGCAAACAGAGAGAGATAAGGCTGCGTCTCATCTCGTGTGTTGACCCTGAAATGAAGCGTTTGGAGTGCCTCACTCTCACAGTCTTCGAGAGAGTCTGATGCATTCTCCTGTCTGAGTTCTCTTGGCAAAAGCAATGTACGTTCCCCTCCTCTCAGAGCCAGTACGCTCCAGAGATTTAGATCTATCCGTACAGATGTTGATACCATTCAAAGGCCGAATTCGACGACTTTTGCTATTCCATAAACTTCCTTCTAGTTGAATCGTCAATAATTCATGAAAACACGCGTTTTCTGGAACTTTTCCTGCCGTTGCTACTTTCAAAAGACCTCCCAGCTCGGATTGATATTCACCTTGCAAACCTCATTCTTTAGGTTGACCAGTTTACACGAAGTAGTCACAAAAATCATTTGCCATCCTTAAATTTAGGGCTTCTTTGCGCTCGTTGAAGTCTCTTACGAAATGTTACGCGGACCTAACATTGACTTCACGATTCGACACAACCCTGAAGCTGTCCTACCCTTGAGCTCACCAGGGGGCAAGTCCTCTGGACCCCTTGGATGCATGTGGCTTGGAGCGTGCTGCTAAAATTCGAAAACATGGAACATGAAGACTCCTCAGGGTCGAAGTGCCAACACAACTGAAAGAAAATGTAAATGAGGGGTCTGGATATCGGAAGGGAAAGGCGCCCGAAGAAGGACAACCTATAACCAATCATACCTACTTCAAGAGGAAGAAGGCCCCAGGGAAAGGTGGTGGGTGGGGGAGGAGACCGAGTTTCTTATATGCTTACTTCGTGACATCATTTCATTCCCTCCCAGCGCGACATTTTTAGGCAGTAAGGCGAGGACTAAATAACGTTCCATGCCAAAACTTCAGGATTAAAACTAGCACTGCTTCTAAACACAGAACATTTTCTCGTTACGCATTTTTTGCGCTCAAAAGATAATGAATATTCAAAGGACATTCAAAATTAATTGTTTCGTACGACTCCCCAGGCCTGCTACCTTTCCATTGACTCTGACCCCTGCGTTCTCGAGGCACATCGTTTCAGGAATTAGTTTGAGTTGAAAAGTGTTCACCTACAAATAAATATACAGTAAGTACATCGTAAGTCCTTTCATTGAGCCGGGTTGCCGTGTCACTTGATGGATCAATTTGAGTTTATCGTTTAGTGCGGTCTGGGACAGTAGTGATTCTGCGACAGGCCAGTAACCAGGTGTGGGGAAAAGCGTCGCTCCTACTCCTCACAAAATAGTGTTTTAAATTAAACGTAAAATAAAGAACACCTTTTCATCTCCGATCTCAAAACTCAACTCTTTTTATTTTCTCATGGCGCTGCCCGTCGCCTCAAAACAGCTGATGACACAAAAACAGATGATATTAAATATAATAATTGGCTGAACGTGAAATATTTCTCGCCTAGTTGGCGACAATGGTAGCAGAGCGTGGTAAAGAAGTAATTGAAAAAGTGTCCAATCCCTTCAAATAAGAAAATTCTAATGGAATTCACTACCTTCCACATCACGCAGTGATTACACCAGAAAAAACCCTGCAAATTATTACACAATGGTTTATTATTCTCATGAACAGCTTGACCTAGTATTACTGCTCCGAGACCCATTCCATTTGATTCAGCATCGAATACTAGTAAACCATACGAAACATGACCTGACTACAATGGAACTACGGAAATTAAATATTCCCCGGCGCCAGGCGCCCGGAAACATCTGTAGGCATTTATGATCCGATGGAGGGGTCTTCCTCCGGCAAAGAGAGTCCGGGAAATTGGGACGGGGACTTCCAGCGAACCCGCTGCGAGGCGAAAGGGGAGTTGAGTGGGCGGGCAGCGTTGTGAGACGGGCGGGAGGGAGGGACTTCAAACGAAGAAACATTGACTTCCGCTGTAGTTCCCGCGTTGTACTGCGTTTCGTTAATTTTTTTGGGGGGGGTGGTAAAACATTTTTCGTGACCGAAAACATAGGGTTATTATTCAGAATGAATAATAAACCAAAAGCATTCGAATCGTTTTTGATGGGTCTGCAAAGTCTAAGAAAGGTGGAAGAAGCTTGAATGAATGCATGTATCGTGGAAGGGTTCTGCTAGAAGATTTAGTTGGACTTTTGCTAAAAATAAATTAGTGGTCACTTCAGATATTGAAGAGTTGTGGCAAGCAAATTTGAACTGGAACAATCCTATAAGTGCTGAAAACAGAAATCTATGGCACAAAACTCAATTACTTTTAGAAGATATTCCCCATGTACAAATCCTGGCTACCTGAAGTGCCCCCTCTTCAAGTTTTTGAACGTCAAAGACCAGCATACTGGGCTTGATCATCTTAGATCATTATACGAATACATTCGAACCGATGGCCTTTCTGATGTGACAATCTTCGTCTGCCTCTTCACTTGCTTGGTCACCCCTAACTTCCACTCGAAAATTGGCTGAAAACAGTCTGCGCACAACAATCGACAAGAAGAAACTACACACTATTTCCCTCAGCCTTCTTGAACTTTCTGGCCCTGGAGAGCGCATTTTTCGACTCCCTCAAAATTTCAAAGCGTAATCAGTGGAGATTATTGAGTATTATTCAATACGTCTAATAAAGTGATTGATTGCTTAATGCCGGTTCGGGCTACGATGAATTGGGCCAAAAGACAACAAAGATCAGGATAATTCGCGAACTAGCACGACACTACATTAACGCCTCAGGAAAACAAGATGAGACACGATTCAAATTCTCAAGAAAACGCTCTCCTGTCGCAGATGACAGCACAGATCGACCTTTTCACTTGTTGGCGCACAAAATGTACTCTCTTCACGACCTACTCGGTTGTATTTTTATTACCGATGACGAACTAACCGTCGACATCAAAATAACACTAAAACTAAAATTCGATGGAAATAGATAACCGTTCTAACTCGGTTTTATTATTGAAACGGTTTTCCACAACTTCGCCGAGAATGATTTAGCCCGCGTCGAACGTCAAATATTATAAAGTAGAACGGGAGAAGATATTTTCGTAGTAAAAAGCTAACATATTCAGACAATTCACATTTAATAATAAGTTTTGTAAAAATGAAACAGAACAAACTTCACTTAAAAATACATGTCCAAACCAAAAAATTGGTTATATAAACTGAAATTTGGCTAATTGGAGAGTTTATTTAATACATTCCAATAATGACGATGTAATTATCAGAAGGATACTCGAGGCATACTTTGAATAAGGCAACTCACGATTCGAGTGGCCCGTTAATTATTTTGAAAGTGGTCAAAGCACATTTACAACACTCAACTCGTACGAAAATCCAATTAACAAAATTTAGAATAATTTCTGAAATGATCTTAAACGTACTTAAGACAATTGAAGGATTCTACGGGTCCACAGTGGACCAAACGGGGAGACTGCACAAAAAAGTGAAGTAAACACCGTCGAATAAATGACTAGTGACTGCTAGTGAAAGCTGTCGACTTCGGAGCTCTTAAAATTTACCTACGAACGCTGATTTGACAAGTCGGGGTACCAGCGAGACGACGGAATAGAATGGAGCGTGTATTGAATCATGCGATTTGCTGCCTTAAGGGAAGACGGTTGTATCTCCCATTTCTTGAAGCCAAGTGAACAGGACTACATTTTCTCCGTTTTTCTGTTAAATGAATAAGGTGAGCTGTCGAAGGCGTTTATGCGATGATCTGTTGATTGTGTGTGTTTTTGCCACTCCCATAGTCCCTGCAGGATGTCATTGTCGAGATTCAGCGTGTTTCTCTGCTGGCACCGGTTAATTGACATCAGGGGAGCGTTTGACAACATTTGGTGGCCAGCATTTCTTAATGAGGTAGGGGAATCCCCCGCAACCTGTACTCGCTCGTCTGAAGTTACCTGACGCACAGAAGTGCTACGATCGAATGCAGGTACGTCTCTGTTCAGAGAAAGATTGAGAAGGGGTGCCCACAGGGCTCGGTCCTTGGACCAGAACTCTGGAATGCCTTCTTCGAAGGTCTCCTCAGGAGGCTCATGGAGACTACAGAGCCTATGTAGATGACTTGACTGTGCTGATCTACGCAGCAAATCGAAGAAAAACCCCACCACGTGCTCCGCACCGTCAACCAATGGTGTGAGCACGTCAATATGCAGGTGGCTGAGGAAAAAACCCAGCTAATCCTCAATTACTAAGGCCACTTGGGGTGTGTGTTACCATGACCCTATCCTCACGTATAAGGATCTATCAAGGCGTGATTGGCTTCCACCCCGTCGTCAGGGGTAGCAAACTTACAGTGAATCAAAAGAGAGTACTGCACCTGGAGGGCAAACGAACTTAGCAGCATTTACTGCAAAGCAATCTTATAACCATTTCGCAGGGTTCGCGAAGAAGGTGATGGCTAAGAAACGTGGTCATAGTTGATCTGTCCTATAGAAACTTGCCACCCAAGTAAATAGTTAGATCAGGTGGGAAACTAGACTAAGAACTCCTCCCAGATGGTATGGGATTCCCCAGGTGGTCATCTCTGCGCGGTAACACACAGGCAACAGCTCTCTTCCGGGAGACTTGCTAATGACCAAATACCTGCCATACCCCCGCAGGTCTGAGTTCTGTGGATGCTGCAGAGGCCGGTCTCTTGCATATTAGCGAAACCGCAACTTCCATGACTGATATAACTCTTGTCGAGGGTTTAAGAAGTCATCAAATAAGAAACAGACCTGCTTCATTTCAATATGAGCAGGAGTTTTTAAATTTATGAACAAGAAATAATTTATTTTTTCGTTAAATATAAGTGTATTTTTGTGTAGTTTCAATCACTCGGCTTTCCACAATATTTTTTTTGGTTTTTGTGTGTTGTATATTTACCCCAACAGAGCGCTCTTCAAGCATTATATGATCCACGGCCTAACCTTCCACGATGTAACCTTTTCTTAATCATCAGTAAATAACCAGTTCTTACAACGCGCGCATTTAGCAGTCCTAATTACCACAAATTGTACAATAAATTGGAGACGTGGTGAAATTTTAAAGTGTTTCGTCAGTGCCACAGTTCAAGTCAAACGAGTGAGTCACGTAAACAGTCGTTGTTCTGTGTTGATCTCGATGTCTGTGCACCAAGTTCATTCGGCTAACCTCAACCTGACACAAACTCGTTTTCTCTGTCTCGTTCTACGCTGATTTTCATTCCATGGATACCCATCCATTATAGTTTCAGACACTTCTACTGAATTTCAGACTTTCTGCTCCAGCCATGGCATCTGCCAAAACTTCATAGCGCCAGGTCGCCCAGCTATGAATGGCCGGGCTGAGCTAAACGTCGTACGAAGGCATCTGCAAACCATGGAGGAACGCTGGCTGATTGTGTTCGAGGGATACCATTTGATTACCATGCCACTTCATTTGGAAATGGAGTCTCCCCAGCGGAAGCTTACCTGAATCGCAAGATGAGACTCAAGCTTGACGCCATTTTCCCGAAGCAGAAGGAACTGCCTCATCTTCCAGACAAGCCAGTTCGATCACTAAAAGCGGGGGAGAGTATCCATGCTAAGGTGTTCCAAAACAATTCTGAAATTTGGCACAGTTTGACGCCAACTGGGAACGAGGCACTATCTGGTAGAATTGGATTCTGGGCGTGTCTACAAGAGACACATGTCCCATTACTGTACTGAGGTAGTTTGGAGACATTTGAAGAGCTGCTGACTCAGGCAAAAATTACGGCGAATCGCGCGGAGCTCCGATCCACAATCCCTGACGTACGTTGAGAACTATGAACCAATGTCTTAACCACTAGACCACATTCGCCCGGCGCCTTTAATAGGAGTCAGTCAGTACATTACCACAACTGACATTGCCTGATCATTCAAAGAGTTCAGGACATCTGTCAGTGACGTTCAATGTTCCAACCCTGCCAAGGCAAGATCCAGTGCCTGAAGAGTCTCTTACACCAGTAACATCTAGTAGTCAGACTACCTTCTGGGAGTACCTTTGGTCAAGGAGGTCAAGTTCGTCGTTCCAGCCGATCTCGAAGACCACCTTTGTTATTATTTAACGTGAGTTATCTTGAAGTATTTTTCAAATTGTTCAATTTCCCAAAACACTGTATTTGAAATACGTTCACAAAACTCAATATTTTTCAAATAAGTGGGGGAGACTGTTGTATATTTATCCCAACAGAGCGCTCTTCAAGCATTATATAATCCATGGGCTAACCTATTACGAGGTAACCTTCTCTTAATCATCAGTAAATAACCAGTTCTTACAACTCGTGCATTTATCAGTCCTAATTACCACAAATTATACGATATTGTGTTAATTTGTTTCACTCGAGAAGCCTGCCCTTTCTTTGCTAAGTATGAATAAGACGCTTTAAAATTAACGCAGACGTCAGAACTCTAATTACACAGTTTTAGTCATGAAGCGTTGATTCCGCAATAACCTCACACTCCTTTTTCTGGCGGGTTACAGTGTTTGCACCGTTCCTTTTGCCGCTCCATAACGTTAAAGCTCAAGTCGTACAGTTTCCTCGTGCAGTAGTCCGGTCTCAGGTAGTTGACGGCCATAACCGCGTTGTGAATCAAGGTGTGAGAGAAAAATCCCGTACTCTCCGAGGAGTTCGTCAAAGTGGCTTCTTTCAACGCGCTTCGAACGTACGTCGTCGGCAAAGGGCATTTCCAAGTCGCCCGCCGGACTCGAAGCATTTTAGTCGCGACCATGCCGGTTTTGAGAAGGTGAACTTTAACTCCCTGATTTTGGTATTCTAAATTTAGATCCCGGGAGAATTTCGCGACGAAGGCTTTGGTGCCAGTGTAGAGGGAGACGAACGGCATGGGGACTTCGGACAAGCCTGAAGAGACGTTGACGATGAGACCTCGTTTTCTCGAGAGCATTCCAGGCAGAATCAATTCGACCATACGAACGGTCGCAGTAACGTTGCAGTTGATAATTCCTTCACAAACGTACGATTGATGCTCGTCGAGCTTATGAAAATATTCCGGATGAGCGTACATTTTCCCGACGTTATTGACGAGCACGGCGACGTCGAGGCTGTCCACGCTTTTACGAATTAAATCGTACATTTTGTCATCGTTTGTAGCAAAGTCAGCCTGCACGACTTTAGTCGAGACGCTATACTTGTCGACGAGTTCTTGAGCGACTGATTCTAACCTGCGAATGTTGCGGCTTATGAGAACGACGTCGAGACCGGCGGCGGCCAACTCTTCGGCGAAGGCTTTACCGATTCCATCCGTCGCGCCGGTGACGACTGCCCAACGACCGAGTTTGGACAATTCCAGCCGTTTTGGAGGAAACAACGTCTCGACGAAAAGCCGTTTTAAGGCCCAAAGTACGAAAAACGCTAAAACGAAAAACCACATCGGGCGTTCGACGAAATCGGCTGATCGACAGTGAAAGAGTCCTACGTAAGATCCTCGTCGGTCGAGAAGACTGAAATAGTTCGAAGCGGAACTACATAACGTGACTCAACGTCATCGTCGACATTATTCAAACGTCGGCGCTGCCAAAAGTTAATTTGTTATTCCCATAGCCTCCTGTTTTCAAATCCTAGACAATGGACTGACACTAAATTATGTTTTAATTGGGGCCGTTCTCTCGTTTAATTTAACCTGATGCATATAGTTGGTTCAAACAGCCTCGCTACTCAATTTCAGTGCAACTTCCCGTGCCCTTCGCTAAGATTGCTCTAGTGGCATTATTCGGCCAATTGAACAATCGTAAATGACTAAAGCTGGGAGGGGCCCTAAAGCGCTCAAGGCTTGTAGTGCCTGAACCCAAACAGAGTGTTCACGTACTGACTGACTCCCATTAAAGGCACCGGGTGATCGTGGTCTAGTGGTTAAGACATTGGTTCATAATTCACGAAGATAGTCGAGAATTGTGGATCAGAGCTCCGCGCGATTTGCCGTAATTTTTGCCTGAGTCAGCAGCTCTTCAAAAAGCTCCAAAAGCAATCTCCAAACTACCTCAGTACATTCATTATACGTGCGAGACCTTGAGTGATTGTCGAAGGAAAAATCGTAAATGGAATGTTGGAGCTAACATACTGTATCAGTATCAGTAGAGAGTTAACTTGATAACAATGCACTAACTGCATCATGCTATGCATTAAACGAGTGCATTTTGTCGGTGTAAATTGGGCAAGAGGGCGTTGGAGGTTGGACGATTGAATCCGGAATTATCAGCGTCAGAAAGGAGATTTAAAGGTATCAATGAGTTAGGTGATAGGGACTTCAAACATGAGCCATTACGTTGGGAGAAGAAAAAAAACCATGACTTGTTTAGAAGTGATTAACGAGAAACTGTTGACTGGAGCTGAGGGAATTCCGTGCCGCATTGACACAGGGTTACGGAAATCTGTCCAGAGTAGTTCATACGGGGAAGGCGCACCAGATAGATAACTCTGTGAGTCAACAGGGTTTGCCAGTAAAATATCTTTTTGGATGCATTCTGTGCGAAGGAGAGAGACCTTGAGCAACTCTGATGGAGTGGAGGATAACTGCAGAAGGCCAATGCATGTCAACACTCTGAGTTTCTGCTGAGCCAGAGAAGCTTGTGGGCAATCCTCCAATTGAGCTCTGCCTCCAGGCGGCTTGGTTCAAACAGCGCCAGAGTAGATAGTATATGGGGGCGGTCAGGACAATGGGGGCGATATTGGAAAGGTCAGCGAGTTGATCTTTGAAAGATCGCACGTGGTTTTTTCTCAGGGGGCTGAGGCAATCGCGTAGCTTAACGAACATGTGGTTCGTGGAAGCTCTGCAATTGCCTCGTCTTTAAGCACATATGCTCCCACGACACGTGGAGAAGGAAATGACGCGAGGTAAGCTCCGCAATTGCCTCGTCTTAAGCACTTACGCTCCCATGACACGTGGAGAAGGAAACAACGCGAGGTAAGCTCTGTGATTGCCTCGTCTCTAAGCACATACGCCCCCACGACACGTGGAGAAGGAAATGACGCGAGGTAAGCTCCACAATTGCCTCGTCTTTAAGCACTTACGCTCCTATGACACGTGGAGAAGGAAATGACGAGAGGTAAGCCCTGCGATTGCCTCGTCTCTAAGCACTTACCCTCCCATGACACGTGGAGAAGGAAACAACGCGAGGTAAGCTCTGTGATTGTCTCGTCTCTAAGCACTTACGCTCCCATGACATGTGGAGAAGGAAACAACGCGAGGTAAGCTATGCGATTGCCTCGGCCCCCTGAGAAGAAACCACGTGCGATCTTTCAAAGTCAACTCGCTGACCTTTCCAATATCCCCCCCCCCCCCGATAAGGACCTCGTCAATGATTAATGGTCCATTGTCCTGACTGCCCCCTATACTATCTACTCGCCAGTTCTCAACTTTCTGCCCTCTGCCCAACTCCAGTGCCACGAGCTACAGCACATCCTAGAAGCCGATCCTTAATTGCCAATAGGTTGCTCTCTCCTTGGCAAGCGGTCACAAGTGTCGGCCATTGGACAAATGAGGTGAAATTTGAGAAATAAGGATGAACGTGGCGAGCATGAGAGAGGACTGTATTAACACTTCGAATGATAGAATAGCTAGTTTGAGTATTTGAGCACGACACAAGGGGGTCTCTAAATAGGTGAACTGGTAGCGGAAAACCAGACTGGAGAGCGAGAGTTGGCGGAGACGAGTGTGTAATTTTGGGTGTAGTTTGGGCAGAGCTGAGAGTTGGAGAAGAGGTAAACTGAATGGTGGGAAGTGAATAATTTGGGAAATTCGTTGTCTTCGAAAATAAACTGAACAGGCAGTCCAGACTTTACCACAGCTACAGGCAAAAGGCTTCAGATTAAAAAGAGCTGAGCTCGATGTTCAGGAAGGCCCGAAACAAGGGCTTCAAGGAAGATTTCAACTAATTCAGCCTGTGCAGAACGTTGGCAATGATGTATATTTCAGCAGGAAATATTATCCCCTGGTCACGAGTAGCTCAGCTTCTCTACTGCGGGGAAACTCCTGCCTATTAATTATGTTAGATCCCTCAGTGAGTTGGTGCATCATGATGGTCATGGTTCTGGGCCTCAGGAACATCTTAAATAGACATTACTAAGGAGCGCTGGGCTCTACATCAATGTCTCATTGTGTATATGGTTCAAAAGCACGCCCAAATGAAGTTGAAAGTTCTCATCTTCAGACGTGAAGGTAGAACACATTCAAATAACTATAAAAGCCCCAAATCGATAAGATAGATTTCTGATTATTGCCATACACCGGGATTCATATACATAACACAAACTATTAAACGGCAGTAAAATAAATGAAGGCTATTCTTAATGTCAATCCCCATTACTTCCGTAGATTTACTCATTTCGTCAATAAAATCTCATTTGCATTGCAACGGAAATGAAGAAAAGGGCACAAGTAACTTCTCCAACGCTGGCGTGACGTTACAAATTACAGGGTATCACATCGAGACGGGGGTGGGACAGAAACGGTATTTGTGCGCGCGGACGTCGAACACGAATATCGGCATGCGGCTGTTGCGGTGGCATAGTTTAGCTTCCTCAGCAGCGTTAGTTATGACGCCCTAATACCAGCTCCAAAGTGCTGGAACGTTGGAATCCTGATGACGAGGGCCACGTCTATTTTACAAACTCTACAGGCTATGCCGGAACGACTTTTAAAAAGTCAATTTTGTTCGATTATTGAACATTTTCATTGAAAAGGAACCGAAGTCGTCATAAAAAGTTGTAGAGCGAATTTTCGAGAAATTTAACAGTAGACTCCATTTTACGGTATTTCTCAACACCATGTGCCTAATGTTTTTTGACATTCAAACTTGAATTGTTGTTATATATTGAGCAATTGGTACACAGATAATTAATGAGGCTAAAAACATGAATTTCTGGAGTGAGCCCCATGTATCTCATGAGCGGTTTTAAACACTCACCCTCTAGGTATTGGATTAGACTACAATACCTATTTTTTTTAAACATTGTACACGAATTCCAGCGGAGTTTATAAGGAAAAAACTGCGCGAAAAACGCTTTTGGTCGAAAATTTTGATAATTAATTGTGCTGCTCTCGTCATTTTCCCACGAATGAGAACTTTATAGTATCATTGCCTTATTGAGAGCTATCAATATAAAAAATGTAATTAAAATCGTTAGAGCCGTTTTTGAGAAAAAAAATTTGGTGTTTTGATCACTATGATAACTATAGTTCACTTTCGGTGGATTTTGTTCAAACCCTTATGTTGGCGTCCCATGGTGACCTGCGGGCGAGATATCAAGTTTGAGCTGATTTGGTACGGTGGTTTTCTCTAAAAATCGTTCACAGACACACAGACCATTTTCCCGAATAGCGTTTTTCGGACTCAGGGGGGTCTGAAACGTAAAGATCTGAAGAGAACTCAAATTTTTTTTTTCAGCCGATTACATAACTTTCCTTTCTATTTCGTAGAGCAAGGAAAGTAAAAAACAGTTTCATCACATTTTCATTTTTATCTCTGTTCAATGAACTACGAGAGGAATATTTATTGACAACGATATGTAGGTATTAACTATTAGAAAACATCCTGTGAGTTTGGTGACAATCGTCGAAGGCATGTTCCTAAAAAGTGAATAAGTATTCGAAATGAGGTTTTCCGACTCAGTACGCGCCACAAACGTAAAAATCTACACTTTCCCTTCGGGTAGTGGAAATTAAAAATCAATAAAAAGATATTCAAACGCTAGGCGATTTCCACGCACAGAAAAATGCGAAAGTTGGTTCGATTAAATCGAGGTAGAATTATCCGATCGCATTACTGTCCTCCCAACTAACTTCCCAGGAAAGCAAAAATATTTGTTCAATTACTGATGCTCGGCTATCTGGGATCGAACGCCTTTCCTAAATCCGCGACACCATCAGAGGATAATATTAACCGAGCGATAA
This sequence comes from Pachypeltis micranthus, assembly GCA_020466155.1. Lineage (NCBI taxonomy): Eukaryota > Metazoa > Arthropoda > Insecta > Hemiptera > Miridae > Pachypeltis > Pachypeltis micranthus. The sequence goes on from CM035780.1 coordinate 9,665,589, forward strand.
CGACAATAGCCATCGCGAACCGATTCGATAACCCCCAACTCTCATCCCCACTCTTTCTTTTTTTTCTCTCGCCCGTTTTTCCTCACGAATTGTCTCACCATTCGAGTTTCCCACTTCGGCATTTATTGTTCTCTTTCCCAGAGGTTTGTTTTATTTATGAGCGACAACGACGACGACGAGATAACGCAATAGCCGTAAAACCCCCTTCTCGCCACTAATTGCTCGTCTCACCAGTTCAATTTTTGGGAGCGAAGCGAAATGATCTAAAAACACAAAAAACAACAATTTTGTCTGTTCGTCACATGTGCCGTCGTCAACGCGACATCGTCAGATTTTACAATTGACGTTTTTTTTTCGTTTTTTGACTCGAAAAAATGGTGAACGTAATTTGCGCGGGTTTGTTGTGTTATTTCGTTTATCGGATTTTAAAAGTTTTTTACCGCTCGTTCGCGTATTCGGACATAAACGTTTCGAATTTGGGAAAATGGGCGGTCGTCACGGGAGCGACAGACGGGATCGGCAAAGCGTTCGTCGAGAGATTCGCCAAAATGGGGCTGGACGTCGTTTTGGTGAGTAGAAGTCAAGATAAATTGGAAAAAGTGGCCAAAGAAATTGAAACGAGTTACAAAGTGAGGACGAAAATCGTTCAAGCGGATTTTACGTCGACGGACGAAAGGATGTACGAAAGGATAAAGGGGGCCGTCGAAGAGTTGGAAGTCGGAGTTTTGGTTAACAACGTCGGAATCGGTTACTCTCATCCGGAATATTTTCTCGACTTGAAGAACGAACGCGGTTCGATTTACAGCGAAATGGTCAATTGCAACGTCGTTTCGACAGTCAACATGAGCCGTTTCGTTTTACCCGGTATGGTGTCGAGGAGAAAAGGGCTCGTCATCAATTTGTCCTCCGGTCTCGCCGACATTCCCGCTCCACTTTTGACGATGTACGCCGCGTCGAAAAGCTTCATTTCCAAATTTTCTCAAGATTTAAACCTCGAGTACAAAGATACCGGCGTTCAAATTCGACTGTTGAAACCCGGACTCGTAGCGACGAACATGAGTCAAATACGGAAGACGTCTTGGATGGTACCGTCGCCGGAATCCTACGTCAAAAGCGCTCTCTGCGAATTGTCCGCCTCCGACTCTTCCGAAGGTTATTTCACGCACATCCTCTCGCAAAAAGTGGTCATTTTCGCGTCGTATTTCTTCCCCGATTTCACCGCCAATAAATTGTTTTCAACTATGAAAGGAGTGAGGAGCAAAGCTCTGAAGAAGAAATCGCGAGTTGCCAACGAGTTGTCGAACTCCCAGAAACAAGACTGAACTAATTCAACTTTCGAGGAACGCGTAGTAGCTCGTGTGTGTCAATTTTTATTTATATCAATACATCGAGCTTATAATACCCAACGACGTATAACTTGATTGTTATCATTATCGCTACCAGTACAAAATTAATCGTACACAAAACTTTTATCTCATCATTTTGAAACTCGTAACTTATAAAAACCTCATTTTGGCGTCTTTGTAGTAAACCTATTGAACTCGTTCTAATTGTTATCTTTATTTTATCGAAAAAGGGCTCTTTTGTGTTTTTAATTAGGAAATAAAACGCAGCAAATTATCACACAACGGTTTATTATTCTCTTGAACAGCTTGACGGAGTCTGACAGCTCCGAGATCCACCCCATTCGATTCAGCGTCGAAAAATACCAGTAAACCACACGAAACACTACAACTGAACGACGAAAAATAAACATTCCAGGCGCCTTTAGGCAATTGGCACGACGTGGAGTGTCGAGCGGGTGGGTGGTTTTGATGAGACGGGAGGGAGGGAGTACGAACGATGAAACCATCACTTTCGCTGTAGTTATTATCCCGCGAGTTCTTTCAATTCGTAGACTTTGGCTCACTATAATTAATGTAATTTCATTATACGCAGTTGCACACATCTGATACTCATTCCATTCGACCCAGAATCTAAAGATACCTTGAAAACGACACCAAACACGGCGTATTTGCGATAAAAATGCCAAAATTGCGTTATTGTTAATTTTTATAACGTTTTTTGCCTATAACAACCCTGGGCTACGTTCTATCGGATTGCCGAGCAGGTGGACACAACTAGATACCAAATGGGATTCTTGTGCGTAAGAACGAATTTTTTAGACGTTAAAGTCATTCAAAATGATTAATAAACCAAAAGGAGAGTTAAGTAATCCATTTGGGGTAAATGGTATTACGTGTGGCGAGAGAAAACGTCTAAATCGGCTCAAAGTTGGTATCTAGCCCGCAGGTTACGATGGAACGAACAAAATAAGGGTATGAGGAAAATCCGCCTAAAACGAACTATAGTTATCATAGTGATCGAAACGCTTTTTTTTCTAATAACGGCTGTTACGATTTTGATAAATTTTTTGTATATACAGCCTCAGATGACACCACGATACCATAAAATTCTCAATAACGGAAAGATTGCGCGAGCAGCGCAATTAATTAGCTAACTTTTCGACGAAAATCGATCGCAGTGTTTTCCTTATACATTCCGCTCAAAATGCCATTACAATCATGTGAAAAATTGGGGGATGGAACAATTAAATACCTATACCACGAGGCTTTAAATAACTCTCATAAGATACGTAGGAGCTGCTCTAGAAATTCCGGAGTTTCAACCGCTACCATTTCTCACAGTTTTTACCCGGTCATTCTGGCACAGTCATCATTATCCTTGTAGAAAAAAAATCACGTTTACGTATTCATACATTCTCTATGGACTGACTGCTTAATAATGGTCGAGGCGTGAGCAGGAGCACCACGATAAATTTCAGAATTGTAATCGCTATCACCAAGACCAACCGTCGAAGATCAAAACGCCACATTTTTTTGTTGAAGAAGAAGAAGAAGAAAGAAGAAGAAAAAACCTTTATTAATCAAAAGTATTAAATAAACTATACACCACAGTATATCACAAAAGAAATAAAAGCTATACAGCAATGGATTATTGAAAATCCGTCTGCCAGGAGTTATCGCTGCTTTATTAAGTAAAAAATAAAATAAAAGGAACACAAATTTAAATTAACAAATCATAAAAGGCAAAGAAACTAATCAAAATTAAACTCAGAAATTAATAATTTTCTGTACTTCAGGGGACATTGTACAAAAATCACTAGGGCACTCCAACGTGAAGGATCGTCCAAGACCCGTACAACCTCCTCCCTACTAAATTCCGACTTACCCAATGATGGGACCCTAAACTCATTTAAAATAGGGCACTTCCCCAAGAAATGATATAAGTCCTCACGGACATTATAATTGCAAAGAGAACAATTTTTGACGAGTTTTTTACTATGTGGACTTCCATTTAACCATATTAGTTCTCCACGCAGTTTAAGCATCCACCTAATTTTGTTCAATCCCAAAGATCTACCTACCGTAATGTCCGCACACCTAATATTATGATTGAGCTGTTTAAACAATAAATAATTGTTAGTTTGGCGTGCTCTCTCCAATTGGGCCTGTCGGTGCCCACTCAGAACGTGATTCGTCAAGGACTCTTAACTCCTTAAACAAATCAGAAGCAGCAAGTATATTATTCAACCCTCCCGCCGGGTATCTATACTTCTGAGCCAAGCGTAACCAACCAGCAAACCAATAAATGCCCCGATTAATTATTTCTTCCGCCATAATTCTGGGAAAGCGTCGTTGAGGCAATTTCAAGACTTTGACAATATACTTGAAATGCAAGGATAGAGTAAAACCAAATATGCTATCTAGGCCAGTTTCAAGGTAAAGTACATAATTAGGGGTGCATTGGGGTAAGCAAAACAATTTTTTAATAAAATAGCGAAGCACCTTCTCAGCCGCCTCAAATTCTTCATAACCCCATACTTGCGCCGCATAACGTAAGACTGAACGCGAGACAGCATTGAAAATCAGTAGCTTCGACTTTTTTTGTTGACATTTTATATCTTTACTTTGCTACATAAACTCGAAAATGTAACGCGGGAGATGTTGCGTGTTAGATGTGACGCGGGATATGTAACAGAGAAGCGTCATGAAATATATTGTGTGGGGGTTAGATGCATTAACTGGAAAAGTGTAACGTTTGGTAACGTCTGTTACAAAATGTAACGCTTGGTAACATCACACGTTTTAATAACCTCAGTGACTAAGTGATGATGTCAATTGCAATCGACGCGGCCATTATATCGAAACCATCAACGAGAACAATCAAACGTAGTTATCATTGCATAAAAACACAAAATAAAAGACATAAAATGTTCCTAGTGGTTGCGTACTTGTACGAAAGCTGTACCCACCGTTTGTGTTCTGAGTTTCAGGGTTAAACACTTTCTTTAAATGCTTGCTAATTTTAGTTATTAACAATTTTGATCAATTTTTTTAGAAGGCTCGTGTTCACTGTTTTGGGATTATCGGGGAAAAACTGTGAGACATGTTGTAAATGAAACGTCGGTGGAAACCCTGGGGATGCTCCCATTTATATTATGAACGTTATGATACTCTCATCGTTCCGATAGTTTTGTGCATTACTCCTCTAATTTTTCTGAGAATCTTGGTATTATTTCAGCGAACTTCATACGGAAAAAACTGTGCTAAAATCGATTTTACTCGAAGTTTTTTGTAATATATTGTCTTGCATTAGTAGTTTTTTAATGATCAGAAATTCGTGGAAGACTTGTGTTATTGGGACTGTAGCTACAAAAAATGTAATCAAAATGTTGTATTACGTTAGTTTTGGACCGACTTTGCTTATACCCTTTTTCTCAAAAATGGCTCAACGACGTGAAATTAAATTTCATGTTTAGCCAGCTTCAAATGAGAAGATGTCACCCTAAAATGATCATTTACGGAAAAATGACGAGAGCAGTGCAATAAATTATCAAACATTTCGCGCAAAATCGATTTTAGCGCAGTTTTCTCCTTATAAACTCCGCTCAAATGTTACTAGATTCTCCACAAAAAAATTGGGGTCGAAGTTCAATCGGATAACTATACGATGAGCGTTGAATAACGCTCAAGAGATATTCAGGAGTTGGTACAGAAATTCCTGGCGTTGACTGAAACCTCGCCTGTCAACTATACTACTAAATACTCGATTTGCTTCTCGCGAAGGAGGCCGCCGAAGCGTATTGTCGGTTGGCAAATTGAATTAGAGCAACACACCTTTTGGGTACTCTATATATATAAAAATGAAACCCGTTTTCCGTTGTCACGACATAGCATGAAAACGGCTTGACCGATTTGGCTGATTTTGTTTGTTTGTAGTTTTCTAATACTCTGTACAAGGTTCTTACGGAAAAAAATATTAAGAAAATCTCTCAGAAAGATTGAAAAATATACATTTAATTTTGCATATTTTAAAAAAGCGCGTTACGAATGTCAACGTCATTCAATTTAAAACAAAAAAATATGTGGTAATCCGTCACACATCCATAACCACGCTAAAAATAATTTTATTAAGTTTTTGATAAAGTTCGTTTTGTTTTAAATTACTAAGCAGTTTTTTGTTTGCTTATAAGTGTTTGTTAATCACGGTGGAACTGGGAAAACTTTTTTGTTATCATTGATTTTGGCAACGATTCGATCGCAAAATGGAATAACACTAGCCCTAGCTTGATCAGGTATTGCAGCTACGTTGTTGGAAGGCGTTCGAACAGCTCATTCAGCTCTCAAGCTGCCGTTGAACCTTCAAGTTAATGAAACTCCAACTTGCAACCTTTCGAGGAATTGTGCGATTGCCAAAGTGCTGCAGCAAAACCAGATTGATCATTTGGGATGAATGTACGATGGCACACAAAAAGTCTTTGGGGGTATTAGATCGCTCGATGCAAGATTTACGAAATAACAAAAACCGGTTTGGTGGTGCAATGATACTGTTGGCAGGTGATTTTCGACAAATATTGCCAGTTGTACGAATTTTATTAAATAAAAAACTATTATTTTTTAAGACGTCATTCATTATGAAAATATATATTTTGTTTTTTATTTAATAAAATTAGTAAAGTCCTTCTCAGGTATGACGAGATATACAAAATAAAGTAGTGCATCAAATTTACGCTAAGGCGGTACGAAGTTCGCCGGGTCAGCTAGTATTCAATAATATTGCTCGCCTGAGAGTGCCGTAGCGACGAGACAACGAGTATTTGTCGAACAATGCTGATAGAATAAATATTATGTTCTTGTCATAAGAATAAAATAACTCTTTACACATTATTTAATATTTAGCATTATGTTTGAATTATTATACAATCATCGATATACACCGTGAATAATAGATTCCGCGCTTTGAGCATTCAAACCACCCCCTCGAACATTGCCTTCTTATAACTTCCATTTGTACTACTTACAGGATTCCCGAGGGAAACATTCAACATTTTGTGCACGCTATAACAATACGTATTTTGGACCTTTGGTCGTTGCCGTGAGTCGGGCGGATGGGTTTCATATTACCTATCAGATGTAATCGAATTCCGTGGTGGAAATGTGCAAAAATAAAGGATGGACGAGAATGGAAAACGAGCGGTGCGGAGCAACACACAACTTTCCGCCACTTCCGTAAGTTTGAACACCAGCTACATGTGCGGGCGCTATATCTTCGTTCAACGCGTTTCTACAGGAACATTTATGGAGAACCAAATGTAGGGACTAGTTAGCTGAGAGTACTCCGTAAGTTTGATCGAAATCATCTGAGCCGTTTTTGAGAAAATTGTGAATTTGGTGAAAATTGCAGAAGCCATCTTGTCAAAAAGAGTAAAAACCCCATTTTTGCTTCATAGGCCTATATCTCCGTTCACCGTATTTTCATGGAGATACGTATAGAGAAGAAAAGTTAGGTATTAATTAGTAGAAGATAATTTGAAAGTTTAATCAAAATCGTGATAGCCGTTTTTGAGAAATATGCGAAAAACTCTAGTTTTTGGGACATTTTCGTCCCCCGCTCCCCTTTCCCAACAATCGAAATCGCCCATAACCTTACGGACCACGCGCCGAAATTAGGTTTTTTAGACTCAGTAGGCCTCAAAACCAGTTTTGACGTGCAGTAGTAGTGCAGCGCCTTGCACGACGCTAGACCGTCAGTCAATATGTTGATAGTTCCAGAGCCACTTATCCACACCCCGGAGCCTATTCCCTCCGGAGTTTTCGATCCATCTGTGAAGATGTTGATGCCATTGGGAGGCCGAAACTGACGACTCTCACTGTTCCATGGGCCTCCCACTGGTCGCACATTGTATCTCCTAACAGGTACTACTGGAGGAACTAACCCAATCCTGCCGATGGCACACTCGCCTGTAGCCCCTTGGCTATTCCAAACCTGGCAAATCTGTACGCCATACCCTCTGCCTCGACAAATATATCGAGGGAAAGAAGCTCAAACGTTCGTGTTTTTGTTAACCGTGCTACTTACTTTCAAACTTGCAAGGGAAGGTGTGCGTTGTGGTAGCACTTAGCCTATCTAAATGTGCAGTCATTTCTTTCCATCGTTCCCACTCTGTAGTCATCCATCTAGCCCTACTCAATCAACGGTGTAACAATTCCCGTAGGACTGATATTGTGGACCTTGGCGTGCATTTGGATTCCCAGCTTTCCTTCTCCGACCACATAGCTGAGGTGGCGTCCAGTGGAATGCGGACACTTGGCTTTCTGAAGCGCAATACCAGAGAGTTCTCCCTAGCACCAGGCCTCGTGACAGTCTATAAGACTCTCCAAGCCAACTTTGGAGTGCGCATCGGTGGTCTGGTGTCCTTATTACGAGTCCCATATTGGGCTAATTGAACGCGTCTTCAGGGCTTTCCTCCGCTTCCTGGCATATAAGCTCTCCATTCCTCGTGAGAATTGGGGCTATGGATGTACTCGCTCGTCGCTTCAGCTTGATGTCTCCACGTGACCGTCACCTGTGTGCAGATGTTACATTCCTTCGTGGTCCGCTGTCAGGTCAGATTGATACCCCAGATCTTTTGGCCCGGGTCGGCTTTCTCGTACCTCAGCTCTCTTCCCGCTCTGTCACGCCTTTTGCCGTTGCTTTTTCTTCCCCAAATTACTTATCTCACCGCCCAATCAGCCGCCTTCCTCGCCAAGCAAACCTCCTCTCATCATCACCTCCCTTCATCGACATTCTTTCTTCGCCCATCTCAACCCTTAGAACTCAACTCTCAACTTATTGTTTGGGTACGCTTCAATAACTCATTTTGCCTACTGTGTTTGTGGCAAAGTAGTGTTGTGTCTAGTGTGGTGCTCTGGTCATCGTTGGTCGTTCCTTATTTCTTTGAAGTTCATTTAGATATTCTCTAAATAAATATCGGTAAACTTTTGCAGCATGGCCCACTCTGCTCTACAGTTCTTCGCCTTCAATTCAAAATTAGTTACTCGATTCCTTCCAGCATCGGTTCGAAACAAATTCGTCAGAAGAATTGCGCAAAATGAACGACGAGGTCAACGCAAACCGCTCGTCGAGTTCTCATCGCGTCGGCTGTTTTAAAAACGAGACCGTGACCCGACCCGCTCGTTGAGTCGAATAATTCATTTTGCGCATATTTTTAACGGCGAGTTTAGGGCTGTGTGCCGCGCGTCTCTCTCACGTCAGGAGTAAACAGTCAAATCGTTTACGAACGTTAATTGTGAGACTCGCTCATTCGACCGGTTCGTGAGCGACGGGGGAAACGCTGTTTTCTTAGATTTATACTTTTCGGGTTGTTCATTTCCCAGGACTAAATGGCCCCGTTAATGTGAGAATATCGAAAACAAGTCGCAAACGGAAATTACGATTATAATCGCTTCTCGGGAGCTAAATATATTCGGTTCGAGCGTAATTTCCCATTGTTGCGTCAGACAGCTCACAGAAGCGGTAGGCGTTGCTTTGATTTGTCCGAAAGCTGTTTGTCACAACCATTAACTGCTATTACGTAAATGTGCGGAATCTTCCTCTTTTAAACCGGCTCATCACAAACGGCTGTTGATCGAAATAAAACGAAATATATAAATACTGGCTTGTCTCATAATTTTGGAGCCTGGGTCGATTGTCTAGTCCCAGATATTTTACCTTCATCGGCTTAATGATGTAGAAAAAGTTAAGTAATCGGTTGAAAAACAAATGCTCGAGCTCTCTTCAGATCTTTACGCGGCCCAACACTAATTGGGAAAATGGTCTGGTCTACGTATGCGTGTGCGGGATTGAGAGAAAACTGCTAAACCGCATCAGCAAGTTACCATGGGATCCTAGGCTGTGGATAAAGAAGGAAGGAGTGGGACGTACATTGCCCTGGGCCCAAACTCCAACGGGGTTTCGAGCAGAGAGATTTATGCTGTGATTGCCGAGGCCGTCATAATGCGCGATGAAGGCTATAGCAATTGTTCGGTACAGGCCAAAGTAGTTGGACTCTTGAGCTCGGGCCTTTCCCAGGCGGACGAAGGCCCTGGGATAAAAGGATTAAGTTCGTTTTAACTTCCAAAGCGACAACTAATTTTCCCTTTTGGACTTTCCAAAATGTCCTCGATTTACCTCCTTCTCCAACACACACAGCTCTTCCCAGATACAGGTCTGTTTCCTTATTTGATGACAGTTCTTAGACACCAGGTATATCAGTCATGGAAATTGCAATTTCGCTAATACGAGGCCGGCCTCTGCAGCATCCACCAAACTCAGACATGTGGGGGTACAGCAGGTATTTGGTTGTTAGCCAGTCTCCTGATTGAGAGCTGTTGCTCGTGTGTGATCGGGTGGAGGTGACCTGAAGAATCCTGTACCATCTGGGAGGAGTTCTCAATCTGGTTTCCGACCTGATCTAACTATCAACTTGGGTGGCAAGTTTCAAAAGGACAGTGTTAGGCGCACGAGAGAGGGCACAAGGGCAGTACTTGGGGCGTGAACTGGGGCAGGCAACCATATGAGAGAGCGAGAAGTTACTGAGGCGATAGTTGGAAGCGGAATGAATTTGGAAGTGCTCTGTCGTTGATAGGAAAATGAAATTGGGGAGAAAGAAATAAAGAAAGGGGAAATCCCGGGAAAGAGGGCTGTTAGAACTGACCGACCACAGCAGAGGGATTCCCGCAGGTGAGGGGCAGGTATTGAAATAGTCAGAGACAATGACCAAGGGAAATCCGAGGTCAATTGTTGGGTGCCTTTAATAGGAGTCAGGCGGTACAACTCTAACGCAAAGCGTCGAATAGACAGATTAACTGTGACCACGTTTCTTAGCCATCACCTTCTTCGGGAACTCGGCAAAATGGTTATAGGCTTGCTTTGTAGCAGTTAATGTGCTAAGTTCGTCTGCTCTTCCAACAATCGTCACTCACCGTTGTAGAAACTACAGTATAGCAGCACGTAGTTTCTTGTTTCCTCCGCACTGGAGGCCCAAGATGTGCATGATGGAGAGTCTTCGAGGGAGAAAAAGTGGAGCCACGTATTGAAGTCGCCATGAGGAACTGGCTAGCCCTGTGGCCTGGCTCAACCCATTTTCTTGAAAGACGTTCATGGATGTCGGGGAAGAACTCATACCTGTCTCAACCCTTTGATGAGGATTCCAATCTCGCTCGCCATTTCTCCAACACCCAATCATCGAAGGCGGCAAGTTTCCATTCTGGTTAGAGATCCTTTCAAAGTTCAGTTCAAAATGGGGGAAGCTCCCATTTCACTCTCCACTAGTCAACCATGCCCTCAGTGGCCAAGTCAACCGGTAGCTGATCAGTGATCACCTGGAGGGCTTCTGTTGATGCAGTCTTATAGGAACTCTCAGGGATTGGGCCAATACTCTCTTTTGATTGACCGTTAGTTGGCTACCCCCGGACAAAGGGGCAGTAGCCAATCACACCTAGATAGATGGCCTTATATATGAGGATCGTGTCATGGTAACACACACCCCAAGTGGCCTTAGTAATTGCGCGCAGTGAGGCAAACCTCTCTTCCTAGATACACTCGTCTTCCAGTGCTCACTACAGACATTCCTCCGTCAACTCTCGGGCCAGTCATAGCTCTACTAATTCTCTCTCGCTCAGCTCTACTCACCTGCGCCAGCAGTTCACAGACATTCAGAGCCCCCTTGGGTCCACACTTATACTCATACACTCAACCTCATATCGCTATTCTATTAAAGCTCAATACAGTCCTCACTCACGCTCCCCGAGTTCCCTTTTATTCATCAACTCTATTCTTAAACTCCCCCTCTCGTGCGCTCAACAGCAATAAAACTATTAACACAATGACTGATAATCAAGCGCCTTGCAAGACACTGAAGAATTACTGCACAACGTCAAAAGTGGCGACGGTGAGGGACAACAGGATTTCAGGCTGCGGTGCTCATTTCAAATAAGGAACAGTTACATCTATTATGGAGGTTACTCACAGGAGAGTACTTATTTAATTTTCAAAAAATTATGGCACTGAATTGGGAACCCGTGCTTAACAGAACATAACGAGGACTCTGGCGTACAGCGTGATATGATTCCCTTGGAAATGAGAGGACGGACTATCTGGCCAGACTCGGTTTGTCTACTGTACCTATAGGACCACTTCACGATAGTGGGGCATCTCTGCCACTAGTAGAGAGACTAGCCAGGGGAATGCATCAGACTGTTTGGAACACTCTGTGAAGGAACCATTTATCGTGTCCTGGCCCAGTGCCAGGGACTTGAAAGGGAGCGATTTTTGGTACAACTTCTTCAAGGGAGGACATCAAAGAAGATTTGCAGGAAATACCTGGCACCTTAGGAAGCTAGACATGGACCTGTGCGGCAATAGGACTAGCAGAATAGGACTATAGGCTGCAATCGGACAGTCAGAGGTATAAAAACGATTCAAAAAATTGTTATTTTCGTGAAGAATGTTTATTTTCATCTCATCTTCAAAATATCGAAGATACGAGGTGAACTTCGCATTCCAGATTTCTGATTGTGGCGGGAGATACTAAGAATAGATGGTTCTGTGGTACATAAATAACATTTCTGCTCGAAGCGTTCTTCATCAGCGTGGAATATAAAATCGATTTGTCCAATCAATGAGCCGCAAGGGAGTTCAGGGGTGCGAAAAGGGTAATAACCCCGTAAAGGTCGCTTCACAGATTTAGTTCACTTTTCATTTCGACAATCGATGAAGATAAGATGAGACTAGAGCACCCAAGCTCGCCTTCGGCTCAAATCCATCAGCGGTGGACTCCATCGAATTAAAACGTAAAAAGGTATTAGAAGGGGGTAGAGGTGTTAGCAACGCCTAGCCTGACATTTCGGAAAAGAAGAAGAGCGTAGTCATCTGTAACACCCCGGACGAAACGATCTTTTAGGTAGTAGCGTCATTTATTTTCGTTTCAACGTTTATTTGTAAAGTTCAAATCTCCGACGCTGTAAAGCACAAAGGAGTTGAAATTGTTACGAGAAGTTTCTAGCCCGAATGGATATGCTCTTCCCTCGAACAGATAACAAGTTTTACAACACGTTTCTGTAGGAGATAGAAACCAACGGACCTCTTATCGCTTTTCCCGTCAGTTTGGCCTAGTCCGCCTGACATTTCGGAAAATGCTCTTAGTTGCTAAAAAGTGAACGTGCGTCGGAAATGTTGAATGACGACCGTTAAGAGGGCTGAAGGAAACGGAGGGCTACTACCGAACATACGTAATTTAAACGACGCGGAAGGAGAAACGAGACTTATTATTGGTCTTTACTCGATAGGTAACTTAAGAGCAATCAGTAATTGGCTCTAGAAGTCAGCTTTTTAAGAATCTTTCTTTTTTTTATAGGTTGGCTAACGGCATTAACGTAAAAAATAATACATGATATGGAGATCAAGCCCATTGACTTTCTCCTCAATTTTTTACCTCGTGCAAACGCTCAAGTAAAGAGAGTTTTTCTGGCAGTCTGTTGAACAGAGATACAACCAAAATGTGTCGAAAATCGTGTTTCTTATACGTTTTCACAATTTCTACAGCAAACGCTCAACTTAATTAGATCAACATGACGGAGTAGCGGCGTTCTATAATCCCCAAAACCGTTTCTGTAACTACCGTCGATCATTAAATACTCGTTTTTCCGATTTACACAAAAACAGCTCGATCAAACTCAACCTCCCTCCATTCATTTTGTTCTGAATAAATGTTTCCGTAGAAATGCATTAAACACTAGATACAGCGCTTGTATGTACAGCATGTATGTTGTTGGGCACACGAAAGGGGAGCTTGAGGATCAAAATAAAAATGAAACTCGGTGAGCGTGAGAAGGGCTGTATTACGTGCGGAATTGAGTTGAGCTGAGATGGCGCACAAATGGGCGACACAAGGGTAGTACTCGAAAGGCGTGAACTGGCGCGGGAAAATGTATGGGAGAGCGAGAAGTTACTGGGCCGAGAGTTGGAAGCGGAATGAATTTGAAAGTGCTCAGTCGTGGAGAGGAATGTGAAATATAGGAGAAGGAAATAAAGAAAGGGGGGGGACCCCACGGCTGTTAGAACCAACCGACCACAGTTGAGGGATTCCAGCAGGTGTGACGGGCAGGTATTGAAATAGATGGAGACAATGACGCGGGGAAGTCCGAGGTCAAAGACTCGAATCGATTTGGCGCTTTGCGTCGAACGTATGTACTTAACTAGAGTTGCAGAAAGTTGTGTGTTTGTGCGGGTTAGATATTTTTATTTAAATTTAATTTTGTTTACAAAACGAAAGAAGATATTTCCTCTTTTATACGTCATAATTAAGAAACAGTCACTGTCGTGACGCCTAAGAAACGAATGGGTGTAAGTAAACGGAACAAAACAACTCCATCAGAAGTATGAAACGAGCACAGATGCAAAATTACTTGGAAATTACAATTGAAGAGGCAGGGGGGTGGGGGGAGAGAAAGACCAATTCACTAACAATTTGCTACACTTCTACTTTCCGCGACCCAAAGGATTATTAACCATGTATTTAGTCTTTTTAAATAATCCTCTGAGAATCATCCCAATCGATTCAGCGTCAGAAAATACTAATAAACGATACGAAGCACGACCTGGTTGACGTTTTCTAGGCGACGGTCGGCAATTGGCATGACACGAGCTGAACAGACGGTTGGTTGAAGTGAGGATCACGTAGGTAGATCTCCAGTCAAGAGGAGCACACCACCTGGACGGACGTCCGAATAGTTCAGACGAAAATGGGAAAACTCCAAGACACAAGAAGAGGGAGCAGAGTGCCTAATGCGACAAACTGAGTGCCGTACCTCTCCCCTGTCCTATTATTAAAGGAAAACAAAAATAAATAACCTAGTCAGAAACTCCGTCTCAGCTAACCACCACCATGAGTTCGAGCCCGGACATACCAAGAGGTATGACTGATGCCAGAAGGGCAGGGGTGGCCTGCTGTTCACGGGCACGCCAGAAGGTGGGCCACTGCTAAGGCGAAAGCGTCCTTGCAGTCAGAGATAAGACAAGGGGTGACCGAAATAACTAGATGAGGAAGGAAAAAAGAAGAAATAAATGGTAAGGCCACCGAAGTGCTGACGGGTTGATATAGGCCACAGAAGAGACCTAGGCGCAACCGTCTCCCCATCAGCCAGGAACAGCAGGTTGGAGTGTGCCGGGAGACAGTGAGAGGAAATGAGCAGGCTGAGGAGAAACGTTAACTTTTGCTATTTTGTTCGGCAAGCTGCAAGACGCAGTCCAACACCTCTGAAACTCATTACATTCGACTCAGCATCGAAAAAACCTAGGAAACGATACCAGACACGACGTTGTGCAATAAAACTGCCAAGATTTCGGTTTAGGCTAATATTTCACAACCACAGGGCTTCTTCCTATCACAGGACAGGAGTCGATCGATCACATCTGTTTAATGCGAAATGGGAAGAGGTGAACCTGAGGGAACGCAAGAATTATTGGGGAAACTGTATTGCTCGGAGTTACACAGATTGACAGATGAACACGTAAAACACTTGAGATCACGGCGAAGAAAGTTCAGAATGAAGTCACTGGGGAACGGACACGCAACACATTTCATTGTGCTGATACATGAGGGGGGGGGGGAAGGGACAGCTGGTTAGTCGAATTCACTAACGACACGGAGAACGAGAATGGTTCAGGGGCGGTAAAGCGAGTCCAATATACCTGAAGTCCGTGGGAAAAGTGTAACGGGAAAGTCGTTTAATCACAAGGGGTAAAACCCGAATCATTGAGCGAGGTTTTCGCGGTAAGCCCCTGAATAACTTCAATTAGCTACCAAGTGGCCAAGAGATTGAAGAGTTGTGAAGTTTAGTACTGGCAAATAGAAGCTAAACGAATGAGATGAGTGAGAGACAAGTTAATTGTTATACTTGAGAACGATACAGATGCAAGAATGTACGGTATTGATGCGATACAAAGGGGTCTCTGATTATGTGAACTGGTGTAGGGAAGAAAGCGGAGAGCGAGTGAGTGACTAGGCGAAAACTGAGAAACATATGTCTGGGCAATGGGTGGGAGTTGGAGTTCCCAAGGAAAAGTGGGAAGTAAGAGCAAGTGGGACGAAGAAAAACCTGCCAGGGAAACCCTAAAGGGGGAAAATGAATCATCGGCTGGGCTTGAAAAGCCAAAGATTTGAATGACTCTGAGATTCCAGGGACTACAGGCTTAACTTGAATGATCTGGAAGGGCCCTTGAGCGCCGAACAGGTGTTATTCGCATCTAAAGCATACACCACACTTTAGTGACGCTGACCTTTAAAGAAAAACGACAAAACGTCAATATTTTCGAAGAGGCGTGCTCCAAGTGTCTGAACACGGTTAGTGATAGAGCAGAGTAGATTATAACCCAAGGATCGAGGAAAAACATATCAATTCGGTAGTTGCTGAGAAAAGGCGACCAAGTTTTGAGGGCGTGGGGGAGGGGGGGGAGGGGATCAACTCAAGTTTGGAAGTTGTCAAACTTTGAAGAGAGAGCTCAACTCTAATTTAGGAAGTTAGTTAGATATTGACCTTGCTCGACCGCGAACTGTCTGTAACAACACAGATAGTTGGACGCTCCTTGTAAGAGCTTCGGATGAAGCTCGACGTTGAAATGATCTCTAACGCGATGGTTCATTTCACGTTTGAGGTGGTTTTGACTACACGTCAACTCGGGCGGGTTGTAGGAGGATCGGTAGGTATGCGAATGAAGCAAAATCGAGGATGCGGAATGCGAAGAAATTGGGGCTTTCGAAAGGGTTAGTTCTGCTGAGTTGAGTTAACAGAAGGGAATCTCAAAACTCACGATTGAAGAGTTTAATTTCAGCTCACATTTCACCTGGTATCAAAATCACGTTCGTATTCGCTTTCTCGTTTCGTCGTCTCGATAATTTGTCTCCCAGCAAGGTTTCCTTCAGAAGTTTTTCAGCTACTTGCCTTCGGAATTCACAAAAAACTTCATGATGACAGCGTATTTTTCAGTGTGCGGGGGGTTTGTAAGATCATTTACACGCGAGAGAATGAAGCTAACGAATTGACTACAATATCGTATTTATCCTCATCGTTAAAAACGCCTTTTACTTGAAATCCAAACTCAACACGTGTGAACCACGAACGAAACGATTTCTGATGGTTTTGGCGTTATCCTGCGAAGCATGAGGAATCTGAGACTTAGCTAATGGACGAGATCCGAGAGACAAGGCCACGTCGTTGTCACCAAATTGTAGCGAATTGAAGTGAGATTCTACGATGTCACATGAAATCTGACAGAGACAGTTTCGGGGTTTGGGATACGAAAAACCCTTGAACCGTCCTAGCTGCAGGGAACAAAACTGTTCAGAAACGAAGGGCCATGGACAGTTAATGAAGGAAGGTTATACTTTCGTGCGAGGGGGTGTATGGGACTTGACATGAATGGTCACAGTAATGCGCTACTGTTGTTATATGCCGATGATATGGTGATCCTGGGTGACTCATTGGTAGACATCAACAAGAAGATGAGAGTGCTGAAGGCGTATTGTGAAGAAAACAGGCTCACAGTCAACACAAATAAAACAAAGCTGGTGTGCTTCAGGAAGAGTGGTGGTATCAAAAAATTAGCTACACCTGTACGATTCGGGGAAAAGTTAGTGGAGCAGGTATCATCATATACGTACCTGGGCGTGCCTTTTGCCAGCTCTGCAGTATTCTCGAGGGCAAGTGGGCACTTTGTAAGCCGGGCTAACTCCGCTTTGGCAGCAACTGTCGATATTCTAGCCGGAGCTGGGGTCAGCTCATGGTCTGCCCGGACAAAGATTTTTTTAGCTTTAGTGAGATCTGTATTGATGTATGGTTCCTCAGTATGGGCGCTTCGGTATGGCGCTGAGCTGGAGCGAGTGCTGGTTGGCTTCTATAAGCGGATTCTGCTACTGCCTCACAGCTCCCCTAATGCAGTGGTGCGCGGATCCCTAACCAGATTTTAGTTTTGGTGCTCTCGTCAATAGTTTCCTCATACGTCATTGTGGGCGGCAGAATTCGCACGGCGATTGTTCATTACGGAAACACGACTTCACCCTGAGCCCAGGGAGAACGAGGCAGCGAGGACGCCAGTTTGGTGAGTCATAATTCCCCTTTAAAGTCATACTACTAGGTATACAGTCCACAAATTAAATCGCTCAAACCATAAATCAAAACCAAACACAGGGAAAAATGTGAGCTGAAATTAAACATATGGTAATTATTTGGACAATCAGGTCTGTTTACTTATTTGATGACTGTTGCTAAACCCTCAGCGAAGGTTATAACAGTCATGGAAGTTGCGGTTTCGCTAATATGCAAGAGGCCGGCCTGGTTCTTATTGTTTCTGCCTCGTTGAACTGTTTCGACTAATCAGTATCGGATCGAGGGGTTGAAAAGATAGAAGGCGAGGGTTAAAGCGAACTGAAATCTTGATTATGAAGTTATAATAAACCAAAAAAAAATCGGCCGCTTAAAATTATAGATGAACAAATGAACAAATCGATAAATTGAAAGTCTCTTGATTGAAATCAAATACGCCAGACCTAGGAAGGTGGTCCTCGCCAAAGTACAAAGGCTGGGGTGCTTACTAATAGCGGGGGTTCGACCTTCTTCCCCTGGATATCTATGTCAAGGCAGAGGCGACGAAGGTAGCATGTAGACTCATTAAGCTCGGTATAGCTAAGGTGCCACAGGCGACTAATGGACGTCTGGCATCATTCAGAGACTTATACGGATGATCACGGACGCGATGGAAATATAATGTTCAGCCATTGGGAGGTCGTTGGAACAGCGAGAGTCGCCAGTTTCGGCCTCCCAATGGCATCAACATCTATACAGATGGATAAGTGGCTCTGGTGGGAGTGGGACGCACATTGCCCTAGGCCCCACTCTAAAGGTTTTTCAAGCAGAGATTTATGCTATTATTGCTGGGGCAATCTTAATGCATGAGGAAGGCTGTAGCAACAGAACTATCAACATATTGACTGATAGTTAAGCGTCGTGCAAGGCGCTGCTGAATTATTGCACAACGTCTAAACTAGTGTGAGTGCAGGATGTGGCTTAACTCCAAAGCAAGTGCGACTAGAGTTAATGTGTATTGGATTCCTAGACACAAGGGGATTATTGGAAATGAGAGAGCGGACCATCTGGCCAGATGCAGTTGGTTCGTCTATGGTACCTATTAGGCCACTGCCCCATTGAGGTATTTCCCTGTCACTAGTCAAGAGGACTAAAGCAGAGGGCATAAAGGACCACTTCCCCACTGACGGGCATTACTCGAGAGAATATTCCAGGGGAATGCATCACACTCCACACTCCTTACTGCAGGACCAACACACGAGAAAGACTCTGATTAAGGAAAGGAGGACTTGAAGCATTAGGAATCTTCACGAGACGCTTCAAAATGAACAAACACTTGTTATGGGTATAGTCGACACCCCTCGATGCAGGTGGTGTGGCACGGATGAGGAGCCTCCCAACCATGTCCTGGTCCAGTGCCGGAGACTTGAGAGGGAGCGACTTTTGATCTTTGGATGTCTCCAGATTAATACCCACGAAAACTCTTTCAGGATGCTGGGCACTGACCTCTAAGACATCAGGACTGGTACAATAGGTCATCTGCGGGACAGTCAGAAGACTATATAGGAAGGTGGTGCTCGAGTGGCCGAAAGTCGCGCGGCAGAGTGTTCGCACTGTCAGGTGAAAAGTTCGGATTCTGGATGGTGATTATGCGATGGAATAGCGCCGGTGGCTAAATGGTCGCGTACCGCAATAAGTTGAGTCAGAACTTCGTGCGTTTGCTGATTTCCCACAGGTACACGCTCGGTGAGGTCGGGGAAACAGACAGGTGAAGAGATCAAGAAGAAATCGAAAAAAGAAGATTTCCGGTGTGTAGGTCGGAGCTGCAGTTTATCTTCGCCTAATCTTCTGGTCGACGGAATCGCACGACCCTTGGCGCAAAATTAGAGAGCGGATTGTAAACACCTATGGCTAAGTATAATAAGGACCACGTCAATGACTTATAAGGTACCCCAGGCCATTGCCTGTTCAGTAGTTTCGATATCGCTATATTAATGTTGAAAAGCATAATAAAACCTGTTAGTATAAAGTGGGCGACATTTTAACGAATATTCCTAAACGCACCTAAACTATAAAAAGAAGAAGACTCAGCTTATAACGTTGAGAAAGCAGAAACTCTCTCGGCGTATGTAAGAAAATGTCCAAAAGACAGTTGACAGTCTTCGTCAAAGGCAAATAATTTTAACTCGGAGCAAATCGTATCAATTCGAAACAACTCTCTACGGTACGTAAATAGCTCAGAGAGAAGTTATCATCGACTTCTGTCAATGGCTCTATTCGCCAGCCTCTCTCCGGCTGCACTTTCCACGCTTTTGATATCACTCTTCAACGAACAAGGTCAGGAGGGACACCCTTCTAACCCAGCCTGTGTTATAAGTTGAGTTTGAACGTAGTGGAAAAATCGGCATTGCAGTACAGCGAGAATTTGAGATATGATGATGTTACATTCGAGATAGATATTGAACTAAATGAGAGGGGAATGTAAGTACGATATCGACCAGATGCGTGAAACAAGGAGTTTCATTCACAATTACACGCTGAGAAGTTGCTCCACCGCAAATAGGGAACTGGGTGGGAGCACATGGGAGCGTGGGTGACAGGGCGACGCCTCGATGAGACAACCACTCAATTACGACTGACAACCAAAGTTACCTAAGTTTCGAGCGAATTGAGGACTTTGGGGTGCCTATTCAGCACTAATGCCCCGGACGAACCTTAGCTAAATCGAAAAGCTCGGCTGGTTCGCTCCATAGACCTAAACCCCCACCATCACTTATATATAGTCACGCTTAATATCTTAGTGTCCAAATTATGCACAAGGGCTTTTCACTCTGTAAGCTGAATTCGTTATCAAAGTAGTAACGGGAACTAATCAAAATTTGATGTTGAGGTTCCCATAGTTCATTAAGGTAGCGGGGGGGGGGTAAATGTATAAAACCTCATTTTGACACTTGGTCTGTGTGTCTAAGGTCAGATTTACGGATTTGCTATTGTAATAGATGTGGTTCGGGCGTCAGGCGGTAATAATTCCTTCTTTCAGTATTATCGTATATTACAGGTCTGTTCTGCCAAGTAAGTACAAAGCCCATAGAAGATAGAGTGAAGTGCACAGGAAGACGTCTGGAGGAGTATAGACCGAATAAATCGTTGGCACAACGCCATCCCAGATCTAAAACCTCCTCGATTGCACCCAAACGGCTTCCTCCTCCATTCTCCGTCGACTTCCTCTGCCTTCTTCACATTTCCTGGGGAACAGCTCCGCTGCGTGGAACAGTTTCAGGCTAAGCGGAACGACTCGCAGCTCCTTGTCGCGGCTTGATCAAATCGTGCCTGTAACATCACTCCCCCTTGTAGGAAGATCGTGTCCTCATGATCGTAGGGCTTCTGGGGTAGCTGGGCGTCTTCCCAAGGGAGGTTCTCTTTGTCTATTCAGAGAGCTGAAGGTGAGGAGGCTTGCAGCTCCTTGTCACCGCATAATCAAATCGTGCCCCAACACCCGTGAACGTCTTGGAATAAAGTAGGTTGAGCCAGACCGCTGGGCGAGCCAGTTCCTTTACGAATATGACTCTACTCTGCATGTCTGCTCCTCCAGCGCGAAGGAAACCAGAAAATACGTGTTGCTCTACTGTAGTTTCTACAACAGTGAGCGAAGGCTGTCGGAAGTGCAGCCAAATCTTCCATTATTGACTGCTACTAAACAACCTTATATCCGTTTCGCCACAGTTGATCTCTCCTCTTTGAAACATGCCTCCCAAGTAAATAATTAGAGCAGCTGGGAAACCAGATCAAGAACTTGGATTCCCCAGGCTCATACCTACGCGTGGTAACTCATGTGCAACTGCCCTCCTTGAGGAGACTTACAAAATGACAACCTGCCATTCCTCCACAGGTCTGGGTTCTGTGGGTGCCGAGCGAGTGCCATTCTCTTGCACGATAGCGAAGATCTACATTACTTGATCTCTCTTGTGAGTTTTAATGAATAGTTATCCTGATAAGCAAACAGACCTGATCAGCTTTACGGAAGAACGGCTGTACCGACGGAGCTCGTTATTTTTTAAAGGCTTCAACAAAGGTTCCATAAACGCGAAGGGGTGAGGAGGGGAATAAAAATGTACTAAAAATAGGAGGGGGCTCTTGTCGAAAATGGCACAACCGATTTGATAACGCTCTCCGAATATCTTCTACGAATCAATACCTAACTTTGGTTCTCTATTAATATTTCTGTGACGATTCGTTGAGCTGAGATATGAACCTATGAAGCGAGAAGATAAGATAAGGTGAATAAAGGGTTTCGTAGGAATGTGTTGAGCGTATTTACTCGAGTTGCTGGATGCTTCATACCTGATACTTCAACATTAGTTGAAATCAAATGAGCTACTCATCGACAGTTCGCACTTCAGATGGAACAGGTGTTGTTTGAGAGAGCTCAAAGAGTTTACAATTTTTAAAGGCCACGCTGAGTAATGTCATCATATTTTTTTATTCGTAACTCGTTGGAACAATTTTTCTGACTCACGACCAAAGGGAATGAGTATTGCAATACGCTGCCGGCAGACGTGTTTCGTGGAGGGAGTTGATGGGAGCTCATCGGCCGTCCCTCGACCTGCAAAAGGCAGACCTTGTTCTGCTGACCACGCGAAGAATTGAGACTCTCCTTCCCATTCGTGTGGAGACCATGGAGCTACAAACAAGGGAAGTAGTTCATTATAGGGGCGTAATGGTGGATGCTAAGTTGTCATTTGGTTGCCACATCCAGCAAGCAGCAGATAAAGCTGCTACACTAACAACGGCTCTTTCTCGTTTGATGGCCAATGAGAGAAGGCCCGGGGCAAGCACAAGGCGGGTGCGTATGCGCGTTGTACTCTCCATCCTCTTATGTGGAAGGGAGGTTTGCGCTAATACACTAAGCGTTGTCTACCACACGAAGCAGATGGCAGCAGTGCGGATGAGGTGCACCCTCTGCATTGCTCTGTCATACCACGCAGTTTCTCAGGAGGTGAGTGTTACCCCGATTCTGGCCGCCGAGCGAAAAGAGGGCATCAACAATCTCCCCATCAAGAAAGCAAGACTGGCGTAGGGCCACTAGGAGAAAAGAAGAAGGGCTGGGGTTCTTGGGAGGTGGCAAGACGATCGCACATTCCAGAATGAGTGATAGACCAGGCAGTTGATTCCAGCACTCGGTCCATGGCTCGGGTGGCCTTCTATCACACCCAGTTCGTAACAGAAGCATTTAGGGGGTACTTGCACAGAATTAGTAAGGCTGCAAGCCCAAAGTGTCTGCACTGCACGATGGATGATGCTTCCCAGGTGGAGTAGGCAGGCAGCGCATGGTGGAAGACACAGTTGGCCAGCTCACGGCAGAGGCATTCGTCCACTTCCGTGTTAAATTCCAGTGAAACCTGGAGGGGCATAGCTCTATCTTCCAGGGTGGTGTTCAGTCAGAAGTATCTAGCTAAGATGAAAAATAAAGACATGGAGGAAAGAGCGCCCCTGAATCTCCTAAACTGCTTGCCCAGAAGCTCCAGGCTGTCTGCTCTTGCCTGCATGGGAGGATGTATGAGAATGACGACACGCTGCAGGATCTCCCAAGCTGATGTAATGTTTTAAACAGTTCCAGGTTGGTTCTCAATACGCCAGAGTAAATTCTTGGGGCCGCTAGAAGCATACCCTCCCTTCTAGGTGCCAATTAAAAAAGAAAAAAAGGTTTTTCGTAGGGATATTTAAAAGTTCATGATTTGAGTTAGCAGCACGATAAACTGAATCAGTTTTGCACCGGTCTCGTCACTCCAAATCTGAATAAGTTTGGACGAAAATTGTTATTTAGTATTCAACGGCGATGAAATTTACGTCAGATTTGGGTCTAACTGTAGCTATGACACATCAAAAAATTCTAGGTGATTTGGTGCAATCGATATCTCTCAACTGCGTCCGCAAGAATTCAAACCGTCCTCCAAAATGCGTTGGAGTCAGGCACTTGAATAGACGAAGGTGGCTAACAGCGCTTCATCTCAGAAGATATTGCGTGAATCACTGAGTGGAGAGGAGGCAGATAACTGCAGGATTGCGGCCAACACTCTTTCGGAGCGTCTCGAGGGACAAGTAAAATATGATGCGTCATCTGTGCGTCAGCGACACCCCTTCGTCGCTCAGTTTGAACTGCAACTGGTGTTTTAGCGTCAGTTACACAGGACCTGGATGTGAGCCGAAGCTTCTGTTTTTCGGCAAAGGTCACTCATTGCCTTGAGTGTCCTTGGTCGTGGGTTCATTTCCTTTGTTATTTCTTTTTTTTCCTTTTGACGATTACGTAAGAGACATTTTTTTTTTTTTTTTCTCAAGTACAAATACATTGTAATCCCAACGTAATGTTACAAATCTGGCTGACAAAGTGTGTCAGTTCAATAACAAAAACCTTACATAACGTACGTTAGTTACAATACGTACAGTTTCATTTAAATATTAACTGTCTAATACCAATCTTTGTAAAATGATATGACTTAAAGAGGAAGAATTTGATAATTTTAAGCAAATATTAACACAAATTACGCTATTTTGGAATGTGTTAATACGAGGCAGCTTGTTTCAATTAGATAGGGGGGTTAATTTCACGAAACGGGGCTGATGAGGTGATGGCAGAATATGGAAATTGTGAAGAATCCATGGCCAGGCTACTTGAAGTCAACAAAGAGTTAACTGGATTGAAAGTTGTCGCTGACAGTAAAGAACTAGCTGCAGCGTGGAAAGCTCTTAGCAGTAAATTCAATGCTTTGAAGAAAAACCCAAATTTTAAAGATAAAAATATCGCCCTCTTTGAAAAGGACATGATGGAATCTCCTGCGGATTACATTGCTGTTATCAACAAAATTCGCGAAAAAGTTTCAGTTGCTTCAAGGAAGTTGAAACAACCTCCACTATCCACAGATTTTGATCCTTTTCACCTTCAGGAAGAAGCGCTTAGGGATATCCAAGACATTCTAACATCTCTGAAAAACGACGTGGATAAAGTTTACCAAAAGAGAAACAAAGTACTAAGAAAGGTGCACGGAGAAGCTCGAGAAAATGTTGTTAAAGCAGTTGATATACTGAAGCAGGAGTGGGAATCTGCTAACACCAATTTGCAAGATAGGGCTGATCACATTAACAAGTGCAAAGAGCAGTGGGAGTCGCTAAGGAAGAACTGCGAAAAATTTGCGTCATGGTTAACGAGCATGGAAGATGCCTCTAAGGATTTTGATACCAACAAAATATCTTACGTGGAGCTGAGAGCTAAACTTCGTGATCTTGAAAAACAGGCCACCACTAAAACTGGTATCGTTAATAGTATTGTTGGTGCTGGTCGAGATATGGTTGCTTTGGGCGGATCTCAAGCAAAAGAGATGTGGCAGACTGTAGAATCTCTTCGCCACAGGTGGAACCATCTTTTGGCCCAGTTTAAAGCTACCCGAGAAAAATTGGCTAGTCAACAAAACAGCAAGCAAGTGAGAGGAGCTATTGAATCAACCATGGCAACTCTAGAAGAAGTGACCTCACTCGTCAAGTCTCCAGCTAATCCTTCTGACGAAGGGGCACTGATTGTTCGCCTTAACTTAGTTAGAGCTCTCAAAGACGATTTGGGGAAGAAGAAGAAGGAATTGGAACACTTGGACGATGTCAATGGTCATGCAGAAAAAGCGAAGGACTTAAGCATCGAGTTGGACAAGGCTCAACAGCTCTTGTCTGAGCACATGGATTTCCTCAATGGGAAAATGACCTCCCTGAAGAGGTTGCTCGCACAATTGGAATGCGTCACTGCCTGGGTGAATGAAGTCAAAACCCGAGTCAACATTTGCAAAGAACTCAGTCCTTCTGAAAGATCTCGTGTTTTGGATAACATAATGACGTGCATGTCAGACCGCGAAGCCGAAGTTAAGGAGGTGAAAGAGAATTTCAACAATTTGGACCGGGAGTGTCGAGGAGACATGCCCTCAGAATTACGAGAACAAATAAGGAAGCTGTCGGATAACTGGCAATTTCTAAAAAATAGAGGCGAACTTTCAGTATCAAGAATTCCAGTTTACGCAGCTGTTCAGAAATCATCGCTTGGTGAACGTCCTTCAACGGCAAAAAGTACCCCTGTAAAGATAAATGTCTTCAGCTCTTCTTCTATTTCTCCAATCGAGCAAAAAACATCTTCTGAATCATTGGCATCTCCCCTGCCTCCTCAACCCCCGCCACCTTACACTGGAGACATGACTCCTCGGGCTACCTCCACGCCTGTCAGCAAAGGAAGTGCTGCCGCTGGTGAGGTGAAGGGGGGCAGGGCTAGCCCCAGGCTCGCGCCCCCAACTTACTGCCCGCGCTCCACCCATCAAAAAGCTCCTATTTTAGCTTCCCTAGACAAATCGATCCTGCAAATTCGTGACTGGTTATCTCTAGACCAAGAGATGCTGCGGCAGCAATCGGTAGTTGTGGGTAGCGTCCAGGACATCATCGTTGTCTTGGACAAACAAAAGAATGTGCTGCATGAGCTTGAGCAAAAAAAGCCCCAGCTCGATGAATTGGTGCATACGGCGGAGAGTTTGAAGGCAGACTTCAACCGTCAACAAGTTCATGGCAAAGTGAGCAAGTTAAGAGAGCATTGGGATGAAACGAATAGTAAAGTAATGCAAAGGAAAGCCGAGCTTGACGCCATGTTGGCCGACAGTCAGCGGTACGACTCTAAGCGTCAAGAAGTGGACACTTGGATTTCCAGGATGGAAGCTCGGCTTGTGCGCATGGCTGCTGTTGGCAACACTGCTGACGTTTTGGAAGCTCAAATGAAGGAACAGAAGTCTTTCCACGCGGAAATACATCAGTATAAGCATCAAATCGACATATTTAGCCAATTGACTCAAAAGCTGATTGCCGTTTATCAGCAAGACGACACGACCAAAGTGAAAAAAACGACAGAGCTTATCAACCAAAGATACAACGAGCTAAATTCGAGCATCATCAATCGAGGGAAGAGTCTCCATTCCTCTATCAATTCCTTGCATAATTTTGACCGTTCCCTCGAAAAGTTCCTCGCTTGGCTCAGCGAGGTCGAATCTAATTTGGAAGCTGTTGAGGCTGAAGCAGAACGAGAGGGGAAACCTTCTATTCAACTAAAGGATGTCCAAAGCGAGATCGAAAGCCACAATGAAGTCTTCAGCAGCCTCAATGGAACTGGGAAAAAGATACTCGGGACCCTTACGTCCCAAGATGATGCAGTTATGTTGCAGCGGCGGTTAGATGAAATGAACCAAAGGTGGCATCATTTGAATAACAAGAGCATGGCCATCAGAAACCGCTTGGAGAGCAACGCAGAACATTGGAATGCTCTTCTTCTCTCATTGAGGGAGTTGATTGAATGGGTCATTCGGAAAGACACAGAACTTTCTTCTCTGGCTTCGGTTCAGGCGGATGCCAACTCTCTCATCAAGCTCCAGGATGACCACAGAGCGTTCAGGCGGCAGTTGGAAGACAAGAGGCCTGTCGTTGAATCCAATCTTCTGTCCGGTCGTCAGTATATCGCCAATGAGCCGCCATTATCCGACACCTCAGATACAGAAGCACCCCCTGGCGACGATTCTAGAGGCTACCGCTCAGCGGAGCAACAGGCTCGAGAACTCTCACGGTGTATTAGAAGAGAAGTCAACAAGTTGTCTGAGAAATGGAACGCACTTATCGATCGATCTGCAAGATGGCACGACACCTTGGATGACACTCTCACTAGGATGCGGCTGTTCGAAAAGTGCCTGGAGGACGCAAGTGGGCGATTAGCTGCTGCGGAAACCGCATGTGGCTCTTGGCCACCATCCAACGACTCTGCTCAAGCCCCTGCACAATTGGACAATCTTCAAAAATTCGGAGAAAGGCTGGGGCCTCTGACAAGAAGTATTGAAGATATGAACGACCACGTTGCAACCTTCCGCTCTAGCAGTGTCAATATTTCGCCCGCTCTTTTAGCTCGCGTTGACGACCTCAATGCCAGATGGCGTGCTATCCAAATGACGGTTGATGACAGGTTCAACGCACTTCGAGGGCTAACATCAGGTGGTGCCCCACCCAACCATAGTTTCCTTTCTGCTGCAGTAGACCACCCCTGGGAGCGTGCCTCGACACCTAACAAAGTGCCTTATTACATCAATCACCAATCAGAAACTACTCACTGGGACCACCCCAAGATGGCAGAACTGATGAATTCACTCTCTGAGCTCAACGAAGTCAGATTCTCAGCTTACAGAACTGCACTAAAACTCAGAACTGTACAAAAGAGAATGTGCTTGGACCTAGTGACAGTGAATCGGGCAATCGATGCATTTGACTCTCATGGCCTGAGAGCTCAAAACGACAAAGTTCTGGATGTAACAGACATGATCAGCGTTTTGAAGACGATATACGACCAATTAGCCAACGAAAACCCCTCCTTGGTCAACGTTCCTTTGTGCCTGGATCTTGCTGTGAACTGGTTACTCAACGTCTATGACAGTCAAAGAACTGGGCAAATACGAGTTCTGTCTTTCAAGGTTGGCGTCGTTTTGCTCTGCAAGGGCCATTTGGAACAAAAGTATCGATATTTGTTCAGACTGATGGCCGACCCCAGCAGGTTAGTTGATCAACGAAAGTTGGGCCTCCTTCTTCACGACTGTATTCAAATTCCGCGTCAGTTGGGCGAAGTTGCGTCTTTTGGTGGTTCCAACATTGAGCCCTCAGTGAGAAGTTGCTTTGAACAAGCGGGCAACAGTACAACGACCATTGAGGCTGTACAGTTTCTTAGCTGGCTGGAGCGTGAGCCTCAGAGCATGGTGTGGTTACCTGTTCTGCACCGAGTTGCTGCCAGTGAGCAGGTAACCACACCATGCTCTGAGGCTCACGCTCCAGCCAGCTAAGAAACTGTACAGCCTCAATGGTCGTTGTACTGTTGCCCGCTTGTTCAAAGCAACTTCTCACTGAGGGCTCAATGTTGGAACCACCAAAAGACGCAACTTCGCCCAACTGACGCGGAATTTGAATACAGTCGTGAAGAAGGAGGCCCAACTTTCGTTGATCAACTAACCTGCTGGGGTCGGCCATCAGTCTGAAGTTGCTTTGAACAAGCGGGCAACAGTACAACGACCATTGAGGCTGTACAGTTTCTTAGCTGGCTGGAGCGTGAGCCTCAGAGCATGGTGTGGTTACCTGTTCTGCTTGGCCTGCTCACTGGCAGCAACTCGGTGCAGAACAGGTAACCAAACCACGCTCTGCTACCAAAATGTAACGGTCAATGTGGTGGGGAGGAGAAGTTTCCTTGAAACAAAGCCCTTGAACCACACGATGTACATACAATTTATTATAAAACCAAAAAAAAGAAATTGTTCTCTCTCCGAGTAAAATAAAACAGGAATTCCTGTAGGAGCAAAGAAAAGGGTTCCACCAACTACACTGCCCCTCTACGTATAACCTGAGGCGTCGTCTTCCGGTTGAGTTCGCGTTCTGATGGATGGTGGCGATGTGATGAGTGTCCAGTTCTGGCGAACTCGCGACCGCGTACGCGTCCGATTGGATTCCGAATCGGCTGTGCGGAACTACTCACTTCGGATCTCCGAATATACGTTCTGGATTACCAGGGAAAAAAAAGGACACGAAACAATGTTCGGGTGGCCACGCTAACTTTTGGGCAAGCAATGAATCATTTGAAACGTGAAGGCACTAGAAATAAAATATCTGGTGCGTAGCAACACACAACTTTCCGCCACCCGTTTAGGTTCGAACACCACCTACATAGGCGGGCGCTATATCTTCGTTCAACGCATTTTCACAGGAACATTTATGGAGAACAAAATGTAGGGACTAGTTAGCTGAGAGTACTCCGAAAGTTTGATCGAAATCGTTAGAGCCGTTTTTGAGAAAATTGGAATACCGATAAATTAATATTCGACAAATCTCCTTTTCTGAGTTAACTTGGCTTATATCTCTGTTCAACATATATATACAGAAATAATTATAGAGAACGAAATGTTGGTATGGAAGACTAGAAGATACTTCATTGGGATATATCACATCTGGTGAAAAAGTTACCCTGGAATTTACGGAAATGTTAGAAAAAACGTTATTTTTACACATTTTGATTTTTATCTCTGTTCAATGGACTGTCACAGGAACATTTATTCAGAACAATATGTAGGTATTAACTATTTCGAAAATATCCTGAGAGTTTGATGATAATCGTTGAAGCCATTTTGCCAAAAAGCGTAAAAACCTATTTTTGCTTCATGGGTCATTATCTCCGTTCACCGTATTTTCATGGAGATATGTATAGAGAAGAAAAGTTAGGTATTGATTAGTAGAAGATAATGTGAAATTTTAATCAAAATCGTTAGAGCCGTTTTCGAGAAAAATGCGAAAAACCCTAGTTTTTGGTACATTTTCGTCCCCCAACCCCCCTTCCCATCGGCCGAAATCGTCCATAACCTTATTTTGAGGTCTACAAAAATAACGAACAAAACAAAAAAAGAACCAGCTCAATCGGATCAGCCGTTCTCCCGCAAATCGAACTACAGACACACACACATACACACACACACACACACACATACACACGGACCACGCGACGAAATTAGGGTCTGAAACGTAAAGATCTGAAGAAAACTCAAATTTTTTTTTTGGGCCGATTACTATACTTTCCTTCCCTTCGGGTAGCGGAAAGTAAAAAAATGTCTCTTACGTAATCGTCAAAAGGAAAAAAAAAGAAATAACAAAGGAAATGAACCCACGACCAAGGACACTCAAGGCAATGAGTGACCTTTGCCGAAAAACAGAAGCTTCGGCTCACATCCAGGTCCTGTGTAACTGACGCTAAAACATTCCGCCCACCAAAATTGCAATGAAATTTTCTTCTTCTCTATGGGTGGTTGTTAGGGTAAGGTTGATGGTCAAGAGGTAGCATAGGGATGAGCTTAACAGCAGGGCGAATTAATGTTGAAGTCTTGGTCTTGATAGTGACGACTCTGACAGTCCCGTCTGTGCCAGGGTGAATCTTGATAACACGGGCAGTTGGCCAATGTGTGGGGTAATCACCTGATTCGCGCAGCATGACGAGATCACCAACTTGGAGGTTGCGATGAGATTGGGTCCACTTTGGGCGCTGTATGAGAGTTACCAGGTATTCTGCCTTCCATCGATTCCAGAACTGTTGGCTCATCCTCTCAATCATCTGCCAACGAGACAGTAAATTCTCCTTGAGATTGACAAGAGACTCTTCAGGTTGTGCCATGAGTGGTTGCCCTATTAAAAATGCCCAGGAGATAAAAAGTCCAGGTCCTCGGGGCTATTCGATAATGGGCAAAGAGGTCGAGAATTAAGTTGGGCTTCTATCTTACAGAAGAGGGTGCATATCTCCTCGAAGGTCATACAGCTATCACCAGCAATGATTCTTATAAGGCGCTTAACAGATTTCACACCTCCTTCCCAAATTCCACCCATATGTGGCGAGGATGGAGGGTTGAAGTGCCACTTGATTCCCCTCTGAAGAGCAGACTCTTGGATAGTACCCTTGATTGAGCTTTGAGCATACCAATCCAACACTTCCTTGAGATGGCGGGCTGCACCTATATAATTGGTCCCGCAATCACTATAAACGTCTGAAGGTAGACCGCGTCGGCACACGAATCGATGGAAAGATGCAAGAAAGGCCTCAGTCGTGAGTTTTGTTACAGGCTCTAAATGGAGAGCCTTCGTAGTCATGCAAACAAATAAGCAAAGGTAAACTTTGTTTACTGAAGCATTTCTACGAGTTGACTCTTTTAATTTGAAAGGACCTGCAAAGTCGGTGCCAACAAACTGGAATGCCCGCCCACCCTGCAATCTGTACGTGGGAAGGTCTCCCATTCTTGGGATGATAGGCTTGGCTTTGTCCTTGAAGCATCTGATGCACATAAATGTACGAGAGCGAACTAATCTTCTAACTGCAGGGATCCAATATTTGCGTTGAAGCATTGCTTGAAGAACAGTTGGGCTAGGATGACAAAATGCCCTGTGGTAATGATCCACAAGGATCACCGTGAAATGACAGTGACTGGGAAGTAGTACGGGATACTTGGAATACTCTGGAAGGTTTGCATTTCTCAATCTTCCACCAGCTCGGAGGATTCCACACTCGTCGATAAATGGTGATAATTTGGTATATTTCTTCAGACATGGCTCGATGTTCCCTTCCTTGCCATTAAAGAAGTATTTCAATTGAACCATATGGATGCACAAAGTCAGACTGTCTTTCAAATCCTTGAAAGTGATTGGGGGAATTCCCTCTTTATCTGAAAGTACTTGGACATTATTAAGCCTTCTTCTGGATTTCCAATGTCGCACAAACACTTTCAGGCTTGCTATAGTTCGTAAAAGGCGATAAAAAGACGAAAATCTAGACATCCAAGAGCAAAAATGGTCGACAAACTCTGCAGTAATGAGCGTTACTGGAATTTCAGATTTGAGCTCTGGAATTTCATTAGTACTTGGAGTGTGAAATGATGGCCATTCTGCTTCTGATTTTGCCAGCCAGCTTGGTCCATGCCACCAGATTGAACATGATAGCAGCTGACTAGGTTCCAAACCACGGGAACCGGGATCGCTAGGGTTTTGGTCAGAGCTCACATGGCGCCATTGGGAGGGTGAAGTGACCTCAGTGATCCTTACTACTCGATTGCATGCATAGGTTTTTAGGCGGTGTGGGGGGGTGTTTAACCATGCCAAGACTATTGTTGAGTCTGTGAAGAACAGAGGTTGTAGGTCGGTGAATGGCAACCTACTAAGAAAACCCTGTACAGAGCTATAAATATCTACCAACAATAAAGCACCACACAACTCAAGTCTTGGAATTGTTTCTGGTCTCACATGAGCAAGTTTGGATTTAGCAGTAACCAGATTCACAAGGAAACGGTTCTGTGTGATGACCCTTAGATAAACAGAAGCACAATATCCTTTATTTGAGGCATCAGCAAATCCTACAATATGCCACTGGAATGTATCTCCTGCACTTGTGACAAACCGTGGGATCTTCAGTCTTGAAAGTACGGGTAGGTCTTCTAAAACAGCTTGCCATTGCTGGGCTAGCTGTGAGGGTATTAGAGCATCCCAAGTCAGTTGAAGTTTCCACAACTCTTGTATGAAGCATTTCAAGCATCGATACCTAAAACCACTGATTGGATACTGTTTGCAGATGTTACATTTTGCTTGGTGCTTGGCCTGCTCACTGGCTGGAGAGGATTCTATCGCGAAATCGTCACACTCTATCACTTTCGCCAATTCAGCTTCATGACGAATCCCACTTTCAGTCAATTTGAAACGGATTAGTGCATTTTGCAGGATGAATGGAGTTAACGTTTCGTTTTCGCTAATATAGAAACTATAACAGTCCTAACGACTTCACCTTTTACGTAGAAAGTAAAACGCTTAGCATTCCGGAATTTATTGAAGCGTTCCTACTGATGCCACTATTCTTGAGCAATCAGTGCACAGGTAATTTATCGGATTGTCACCCCGTTTTCGGTGAACTGTGTAGACGTGACGATTTGGTAAAAGCGTTAGATCGGGCTGAGAGTCTCTAAAAATGCCTTCCCATCAGCTGTAAGAGCTTCTGAGGGCGCTCAGCTGAAAACACTTGGCGCCCTGATCCTGATGTCACGCTTCGAAGAGCAGGTTGGCTCGTTGGCTCGACGTCGTCTGAACGTAAAGGGGTTGGAGGGGAAGTTTTACAAAACGATGACGTCGACGGATCGATCCACCGAGTCAAGGAAGCCGACCGACCCACGAAACCGTTCTCAGCAGCCACCGACCCACCTTTTAGAAGGGAAGCGTTCACGAAAAGGGCATTCTAAAAAAAAAGGGGGGAGCTTTCTTCGCTACCGCCTTTGCCAACACTTTAGGGCCTGCCTTCCAACTCATCAACTAGGCTACTTCTTAGCATAAGTTCCGCTCGAGAGATTGTAATCTCGTCCAACTTATTGATCCGCTTGCTCAGCTGATTGTGGAATCGGGACGTGGCTTTTATTGCGGCAAAACCGACGGCCCGAGGGTTAATTTAAATACGGAGTACATTTGCACTGGAAGACATTTACGTGTTTTGAGTGCCACATCAACTTCTTCTACTTTTTCAATACCCCAACTTTTTTCCCACAGCGTTTGCATTAACGTTGAGCTATTAAACTGGATCAGTAGATACACAGTCACGCCAATTAAATTAAATCTAAGATCAGTTTGATGAAATCAGCGATTACATTTACCAGGCAGCGTTCCAAATTGGAAGTTTACTACTTCGACTCCCGACGACTGGAACCTGCAGCGACAAACAGAATGGAATACCTCCGTTCCTACTTCTATTGAAACGTGAGAGGAGAGGGGCTCTCAATAAGTTGTAAAGGCCTCGATGGAAATGTTGAAGACGGAAGATGAAGCAGGAAAAAATGGCCGCCAGTCAGGTTATTCAAATCAAACCAAGCAGATCTCTCTGTAAGAGTGCACATCGTACTCAAGGAAGTTGTGTATTATCGTGTATTGACTGTATATTCAGGAACTGTACTCAGGAACAATATTACTGGTTATTCTTTTGGTTTCCAACATCCACAAAAATGAGCCGCTAGAGAACGATTAGGACGCATTTGGCGTTGGCCATATTCACTAAACAAATCGTCGTTTTATCATATTGATTCGCCAGAATGGATTGCACCGACGTAATTAACTATTGGAGCGTTACAGCGCCAAAACTAGCTTCAAATAACTGACTAAACAGCAGATAGTGGTGATCATTTCGAGACGCTGCATAACGAACTAACACGTGTGTTGTGGGCATGCCCTTCGGTGCAGACGGTGTGGTACAGACGAAGAAACTCCATATCATTCCCTTTCCCAGCGCCAGAGTCTTGAAAGGAAGCGATTTTCGGTTCAAAGTTATCAAAAGAAGATTCATGCAAGAAAGGACTGGCACAATAGGACTTTTAGGAGAGACTGTGTGTGTGATTGTGTTGGGGGGGAAGGGGATTAGCAAAAGGGAGAGGCAGGAATTGAGAGAAAATGAGACAAAGATAGGGAGAGGGAGAAGAAGCAGGAAGAGAGAAAGTACGATGGGTAGTGAGAGAGAGGGAGTCAGAAATTGAGAGAGATGAAAGAAAGAGAGTGAGAAAGTGAGAGAGGGATAGACAAGGAGAGGAAGTAGGTATAGTGAGAGGGAGAAGCAGGGAGAAGAGGAGAGAGAGAGAGAGAGAGAGAGAGAGAGAGAGAGAGCAGGAGAGAGAGAGCAGGAGAGAGAGAGAGAGAGAGAGAGAGAGAGAGAGAGAGAGAGAGATGGATATTGACAGGGGGGGGGGGTAGAGGGAGCAAGGGCAGGATAATGGGAGGCAGGAATAGATAGAGATTGAGAGTGTGGGAGAGAGCGAGAATGAAAGAATGATTTATTTTAAGACCAGGGAGAATTAGGGCCATAAGGCCCTCTCTTCCATTCTCTCTGGAATACAAACAGTACTGCATTTCCTCAGCTCCAATAAATTTCAATAATTTTCTCACAAACATCATCACAGCGTTGTGTACTCGCAGACTCACTTACAATATGTGAAATAACTGCTACTTAGTCACATTCATACCAGACAAATTACATTCGAGCCAAATAAATTACTTTCACTCCAAATAAATAACTAAGACTCACAGATTCTACTCGCACACCATTCATACTAGCTTGTTGAGGTGGGAGGTCGATGACAACACGTTTGGAGATAATTTGTGCGTCAATATTAAATTCCGGGAATAGAACGCCTGCGACTATATGTTGTGAAACGATGAGTCATGCCCCCCTTGGATGATAAATTCCGATCCAACTGCGCAATAGAGTTGAAACACGTTTAGAGATAATTGCTTGTTAGTAAAGATCCGAGAATAGAATACTATGTGTCGTGATACAATGAGGCATACCCTTGTACAATCGCCAGAATACATTACACTATTGCATCATATTTTGTAACCTATTCCAAGAATACTACGCACCTGCTACTGACCTTGATCGACCATGTGACCATCAAATGGTGGGGAGTGCACTCCTACTACAGTACATGAGGCTTGTGGTGGAAGTGTGGAATGAGGGGGGGGGGGGAGTAGTCAGCTCCCAGATGTGGGGGTGAAAAAGGTCGTACTACAGTATGATTGGTTAATAATTCTGATGGAGGGGGAAAGGGATGGGGTGGTGGAGATCACTAACGATGTATTGCATCTGGATTGGTTGGGCGTGTGGCTAAAAACCTCGTACTGCAGTGTGATTGGCTGGGGGGCGTGGTTTTTTCTCCTTACTCCAATTGGGCCAAAACCCGTTTCAACACCCACCTTCCTACGGATCTCCTCTGGACTCGACATCCAGAGCGTTGGATAGTGGAGGTCCTGAGTGAGGGATTGATTGATTGATAACGTCTTTATTATTGAATCTGGCGAGGGTTGGCCATACATGGCCATTCTTCCACCTAACCAGAGGAGAGAGAGAAGGAACGAGGGAGACAGATGGATATTGAGGGTGAGAGACAGAGGAAGAGTGGGAGTGAAATTTGTGAGAGGGAGGGTGTGAAGGACAGCGAGAATAACGAAATTTGAGCTTTATATGTAAATAGTATCCCTTGTGTAGGCATTGCCAGCGTCGATACATAAAAACGTCCGTAAAAAAAAGAAAAAACTCATGAAAGAAGAATAAACACCTGTTTCGTTTTCTAGGACAAAAGCGGATCAAAGAAGGGACGTAGGAGCTCGAGCCGAAAGAAATCGATTTCGTGACGGAAGCCTCACAAAAGCAATCGTTTTTGTTGGTCCGCAAACAAACGTCTGGCCGAGTATTCAAGTAACAGGTCGTCGCAACGTAATAACTAACTGCAAACTAACCGAATGAATTTAGCACGCAAATCTTTTCGTATCTTAGAGAGTTGACGGAACGCACCACTCAATGAATGTACGCTCTAGTGAACTATTCCTGAGGGTGTTAGTTGGTTTACCTAAAGTTCCTATTGTGCGCGTTTTGCTACTCGTTTCTAGGGGACGGCGGGCGACTTGCCCCGCGAAGTAATTACGAAGTCATTTTGATCTATCACTCGTAGCAGACCCTTGACACGAAATTTCAATCAACTACGACATAACGCCGACAGCGGAAGGTAAACTAACGCCTTAATATCTAATTAAACTGTAATCATAAACTAGGCACTCCCATCTCATTCGCTAATTAAGTCTCCCGGTTAATCTCCCTCTCTCAAGGCGAGCTCGACGTAGCAGAAAATAGGCACTCCTGGTAAATCAACCGATACTCAAAACGACGGGAGATGAAATGACAACGGCCGAAGACGAGCGATAGGAGGGAAAAAGACCAGTATGACTAGGTATGTGTATTTAGCTCGGTGTCGTTTTAACTAATTTCACAAAATATCGACTCTTCGCTTTATACTGTGAAACCACTCGTCAAATCACACTCAAGCCATTTATACTCCATTTTTACTTTGACTAGTTCCAGCAGATGAAGCTTGTTAAGCACAAGACAGAGAGACAGGAGTGGTGGACGAACGATGAAGCGCAAATGCTGCAGTAACAAAAGCCCAACTCTTTATCAACTCCTTTCTTTCCCACTCGTGGGCCCTCTTACGCCGAGTAACCCAGGTGGATGTTGTGACCAATCCCTTCGGATACCTGAGTCAGCCAGGCGATTAGAATGGGGGGGGGGGGGCTGGCATGGGAAGTCTGTGCTGCAAAGATTTGGACTGGACTGGACTTTTGGAACGACGAAGATGTCACTGATGCTGCCGCCAGCACGCGTCATAGCCCAGGTTTCTCACGCTCCTGAACCTCCCAAGTTGGGGACGTAGGGAAAAGGAGTAGAAATTGAGGAGAAACACCGGAAGGATCTGCAGCTCGGCCTGACGCAATGTGAGAAACAGTACCAGGGGAGGAGAGCATCCACTGAAGCGCTCCAAGTGATCGCTAGCCAGTTACCCCTTGATTGAGCGCATAGTGAGCAAGTGGAGAGTGAAAAGGGGTCCAACGATAACTTGTCGCGTTAGATGAACGAGCATTAGCTAAATGACAAGTGTGATGTGAATCCTAGTCAAAGGTAAGCAGTAACCAGAGCATTGGATGAGCCAGTTCTGGGGCTTCTTTCCTCTCAAAGACTCTCCATCCTGCACATCTTGCGCTTCCAGTATGGAGGAAATAAAACCCTGCAAATTATTACACAATGGTTTATTATTCTCATGAACAGCTTGACCTAGTATTACTGCTCCGAGACCCATCCCATTCGATTCAGCATCGAAAAACACTAGTAAACCATACGAAACATTACCTGACTACAATGAACTACGGAAACTAAATATTCCCCCGGCACCAGGCGCCTGTAAACGTCTGTAGGCATTTATGATCTGATGTAGGGGTGTGCGGAGGAAGTGGCCCCAACCTTCCTTCGCCCTGTTGGGCAAAAAGAGTTGGGGAAATTAGGACGGGAACTTCCAGAGAACCCTCGGCAATTGACACGATGTTGCGAGTTGAGCAGGCGTTGCGAGGCGAGTGGGTGGGTGGTTTCGATGAGACTGGAGGGAGGGAGGGAGTGCTAATGACGAAACGTTGACTTCCGCTGTAGTTCCCGCGAGTTACTTCAATTAGTTGACTCTAATAATTACTGTAATTTCCCTATACGCAGTTGTACACGTCTGATACTCATTCCATTCGACCCAGGATGTAAAAATACCTTGAAAACGATACGAAACACGGCTTATTTGCGATTATACTGCGTTTTGTTAATTTTTTAACCATTTTTTGTCCATAACAACCATGGGATTCGTCCGATCAGATTGCCGAGATGGCGGGCACAACTAGATACCAAATGGGATTTTTGTGCGAAAGGATGATTTTTTTAGACGACGTTAAAGGCACAAAACGGCCTGGACGGCGGACGTCGGACGGGGGACAGTGGACGGACATTGCAGATTTGGAATCCCCATGTCTTGAAACGTAAAGTATCAAATTTTGAGGGGGGGTTGTAAAACATTTTTCGTGACCGAAAACATAGGGTTATTATTCAGAATGAATAATAAACCAAAAAACCACACGCTGCCTCCACTGTATTTCGTACAACAGTGATCGACGGTTGTTGAGAGAGCAGTCAAAGCTTGAAGATTGCTACTAGGCAAGTTTATAACTGTTTCACCCAGTTTGCGAAGAAGGTTGTGGCGAAAAACCGTGGCCACAGTTGATCTATACCATCTACCCCGTCCTGGATGGCACGAGACATACCTCCGCGTGGTGATACAAGGGCAACAGTTCTCTACCAGAAGGCTGGCTAAATGACGACCAGCTGTACATTCACAGGTCTGGGTTCGGTGCCCTGGCTCTTGCACGATAGATAGACCCCAAGCTACGTGACGTTCGACCGATATAATTCTCTGGTCAGTGTTGAGGAAGTCATGCTAGTAAGAAAACAGGCTGATTCATGAAGGAGCTCTCTATAAATTGCGATTTGAAGTTTGAGCATAATGTGGTTATGTTTTTTTACTAAAACGCTTCTGAATTCCACTTTGTTTTCAGTTCCTTTCCCCGTCCAATTTTTCTTTACAAAGGAAGCGGCGGTAAATCTTGAAAATAGGTGTCGCGCCTCAGCGGTTAGGTCGGTTTGTTCGAAGAACGAATTATGACCAACGGGTCCTCGGGGATGAGAAGGTGCGAAGGGCTGGTTTGCAACTTAGGGACGGATCCCCGAAGGACGGTTATTTTCCCGAAAACATTTGTTCTTTTTCAACGAGAGGGGTCTCTAAGGAGCCTGCGGTTCAACGGAACGCAACCGGCAGAAGGCAACTGTTGAAAGATGAATGAAACGTGAGAGGCAACCACAAAATCTGGGCAGAAGGGAATCCCAGTAATAGTAATCGCTCATGAAGAAAATCGGTTGTCTTACGGATTTATCAAATCGAGGATTTTTTGCCATATGACAACCAAATGTTCACATTCTCGGGCATGGTTTGATTATATTAACGTTTGAATTCTGTCACGGTATCTCCTCTCACGAGAATATTGTTGTAGAGCCTCCACAATAGACTTCAGTGCTTCAATATTTTCGCTGTTAAGCACTCTCCAGTTGTTATGTAAAAGTTTCTCATAGTTACGGACTCGATGATTGAGTGTTAAAAATTAAAAAGTTCAGTTTGTTTGAATGAACAGCTTGATCTAGTGTTACTGCTCTAAGACCCATCCCATTTGATTCAGAATCGAATACTAGTAAACCATACGAAACATGACCTGACTACAATGGAACTACGGAAACTAATTATTCCCCCGGCGCCAGGCGCCCGTAAACGTTCGTAGGCATTTATGATCCGATTTAGGGGTGTGCGGAGGAAGTGGCCTTAACCTTCCTCCGTCCCGTCGGGCAAAAAGAGTCGAGGAAATTGGGACAGGGGCTTCCAGCGAACCCTCACTCGGCAATTGGCAGGACGTTGCGAGTCGAGTAGGCCTTGAAAACGATACGAAACACGGCTTATTTGCGATTATACTGCGTTTCGTTAATTTTTTAAACTATTTTTTGCCCATAACAACCATGGGCTTCGTCCAATCAGATTGCCGAGATGGCGGGCACAACTAGATACCAAATGGGATTTTTGTGCGAAAGAACGAATTTTTTATACCACGTTAAAGGCACAAAACGGCCCAGACGGCGGACAGGGGATGGCGGACGGACATTGCAAATTTGGAATATTCATGTCTTGAAACGTAAAGTATCAAATTTCGAGGGGGGTTGTAAAAAATTTTTTGTGACCGAAAAGATAGGGTTATTATTCAGAATGAATAATAAACCAAAAGTTCAGTTCTCGTTTTGGGAAAGACCGGTATAATTTCATAGAAACCGCAAACTACCCGATAGACGATAGGAAAACAGTATACAAATTTCACACGTACATTAATACGGAAATACGTCCCAAAGATATTTGGGAGAACAGAACACATGTAGAGAATGACTCAGATATAATATGTTACACAGATGGATCGAAGGACCAAATACATGGCAACACGGGCTTGGGTATATATATCCCTGCAATAGATTGGAAAGAATCCAGATCACTAGGTACCAATACAACGGTCTTCCAGAGTGAACTGTTAGCAATCAACTACTGTATCGACAAATTGATGACATTGAACACCAGCAATAAGACAATAAAAATGTACACAGACAACCAATCGTCAATAAAAACGCTGGCCAATCCAATAGTTAGGAGCCTACTAGTTGAGAACACGAATAACAAGGGGAAAGAACTTGCACAGAGAGGAAATACCTTGACGGTGAAACGGATTCCGGGATACAAGGGATACAGTGGGAATGAAAGAGCGGACATACTGACCGATCACGTCTATGGACCAGAACCCTACATAGGCAGTTACGATGGCATCAGTCAAGAAGGCCATAAATAATACCCTATGGGGTATAGTTAACAACGACATAGACAATAACAGAGGTCTTGAATTCTCCAAGCGCACAGGGACCACGAGTTACAATAAAATAAAGACAGAATGGGCCCTAAAACTAAATAGGATACAATTAAGAAGATTAATAGGCATGTTAACTGGGCACTACGCAGTCCGGAACACACTACATAGGTATAACCCAACAATTAGGGCTGAATGCTCCTGTGGGGAAATAGAAACGGTTGAGCACATCATATGTGAATGCCCAATATGGTTTAGAACCAGAATAGAAAGACTTGGAGGACGAACTATAGATAGGAACGATATACGGCACAACGAATGGAAGAGAATCCTGGATCAAATATGTGGAGTGAACTGGAAGATTCCGGTACCTGTTCTAGGAGCCTAAGCCAGATCCCTTATATAACTTGGGTGATGGGCCCATATGTGGCCACGACTTAGATCGCTGTACCCTCGGCTTTGGCTGATGCCCTGCAGTCTCACTCTCTCTCTCTCTCGCTCTCCATCTCTCTCTCTCTCTCTCTCTCTCTCTCTCTCTCTCTCTCTCTCTCTCTCTCTCTCTCTCTCTCTCTCTCTCTCGTCAAAAATTATTAAAAGAAAAATTACTTTCTAACAATATCGTCGTTGCTCAAAACGTCGACGACAGAGCCCTGCGTTATAACTCCAGGTCCTCGGGGCTACATGTCCGACTCGCAAAAATCATGCCAAGTACCTTTGAGTCGTCTTCGACTGGAAACTCAACTAGCATAAACAAATCCACGCTGTTCGAGGGCAAAGTCGCCTTTCAGGCCATTCTTCAACTACAAGAAAGGTCCGTTTGTTCAACTCCGTCATCGGGAGCATCAGTGGTTTGCATGGTCTTTGGCTCGCCCTCTGCTCTCTACCGGCTGGAGCACCCTTTTAAAATGACTAAAGTTATGAGTTAATGAGAACGTACTTGGTAGCATCAGGATCAGATACAAATGCGAAACAGACTTCAGTAGTGGGGCTATTCTGACGAATATATTCAACGGAATGGAAATAATGAATGATTGATGAGTCCAGTGCTGTAGGGTTCAGAAGGAAGTGCCAGCTGGTCCACTCACGGTCGCTCGTCCCTAAACTTATTGATTGGGGCAGATCAGGGAAATTACAATATTACGTAACGATCTGTGCCGCTGATGAGACATCCCCTTATTCCATGCATGACTTATCAACGTTTGCATTCGTAACACGCAAACGCCCGCAATACCCGATAAGTTACACGCCTGCTATATAGTTTGTCCGAACCAATGTCATCGATTAGTTTTCTCATCTGGTGACGACAGTGAGGCGCGAGTGGGGGAGCTAGAACGGGCTTCGGGATGAATGAAGAAAAAACAAACTACGACATGACGCGATCAATGGCTGCACAATCGTCATCGAGAGTCACTCGCGAAGAAAGCACTTGTTAGTATTCATCCCCGAGCTATTCATCGACCAAGCAGAACCCACCAAGCTCTGTCATAACTTCAGTAATTTTTCATATCAAAGTGAACGTTCCAGCCTTTGGTAAGTTGATGCTCATCGAAATTTGACTAAACTAGTTCATCAAACCGAAGTTTCCTGGGATCTCTTCATTTGTACGTTATTTCGCACGGAACTTCTCGAAGCGAGCTTCATTACCGGCTCAACTCAAACCCCCCCAGACGGCAAAGAGGAATTGACATTTAAATATCAGCCCTACGTCAACAAAACTAGTGAGAAACAAGCGACGGCCGTTTGTTCCATATTCAAACGCGCTTTCAATTCAGTTGTTGGGCCAAGGAATAGCCGCACGCTATTAATTCATGTTCGAAGGATCATAAGGATGGAGCGATTCAGAATATATACTACTAAGCCAGCGACGGCCATCTTCAGTGGAACGTCCCCGCGATTATCACGTTTTGTCTTCGGTCACTTTTGAGGCAGCTCATTTGAATAAACTGAATCACTACGATTTCTCGCCAAACTCTCTTACCACATTTTGAGGGTTGATTATCAATAGACACAGCATCTTCACACACCTCCATTCAGTTTTTCCGATGCTGAAAAAGGCAAAAAGTCATTGGAGAGGCATAATTGGCTAATCTTGATCCGAAAATACGAAAGAATTAACATTCTGTTCGCGAGCTTCCAATTTTTTAAAGCAAAATCAATCTCCAAGCACCAATTGAACCAACTTTATGAATCCACGGCAGCAATCCCACACAAACTCGCAGGGTCTATGTAAGAAATGGGAGAACTAAATAAAACGAGCGGTGCGTAGCAACACACAACTTTCCGCCACCCCCGTAAGTTCGAACACCAGCTACATATGCGGGCGCTATATCATCGTTCAACGCATTTCTACAGAAACATTTATGGAGAACAAAACGTAGGGACTAGTTAGCTGAGAGTACTCCGTAAGTTTGATCGAAATCATTAGAGCCGTTTTTTAGAAAATTGGAATACCGATAAATTATTATTCGACTAATCTCCTTTTCTGACTTAGCTCGGCTTATATCTCCGTTCAACATATATATACAGAAATAATTATAGGGAACAAAATGTGGGTATGGGTAGCTAATAGATCCTCTGTAACATTGAACACATCTGGTGAAGCAGTTACCCTGGAATTTACGAAAATGTTCGAAAAAACGTTATTTTCGACCCATTTTCATTTTTTTCTCTGCTCAATGGACTGCCAGAGGAACATTTATTGAGAACAATATATAGGTACTGACTATTTAAAAGCATCCTGAGAGTTTGGTGAATATCGTTGAAGTCGTTTTGCCAGAAAGCGTAAAAAACCTATTTTTGCTTCATAGGCCTATATCTCCGTTCACCGTATTTTCATGGAGATATGTATGGATAAGAAAAGTTAGGTATTGATTGGTAGAAGATAATTTGAAAGTTTAATCAAAATGGTTGGAGCCGTTTTCGAGAAAAATGCGAAAAACTCTAGTTTTTGGTACAATTTTGTCCCCCACACCCCCTTCCCATCGGCCGAAATCGTCCATAACCTTATTTTGGTGTCTACAAAAAATAACGAACAAAAGAAAAAAGAACCAGCTCAATCGGATCAGCCGTTCTCCCGCAAATCGAACTATAGACACACACCACGGTCCACGCGCCGAAATTAGGTTTTTTTAGACTCAGTAAGCCTCAAAACGTAAAGATCTGAAGAAAACCCAAATTTTTTTTGACACGATTACTATACTTTCCTTTCCCTTCGGGGTAGCCGAAAGTAAAAATCGCGTTGTTAGCGCCTGGATAACGTTTTTTACGTTTCTTCCATTTCTTGTATTTCAGAAATACTTATTTCTTCGAAGAAACCTTAAAAAAAGAAGTGCAATACGCTTTTTTGGTTCGTGAATTGACATAGATAATCCTCGAACCTTTTGAAACTCCATGAAACCCAACAGTCAAATTGCCTCGCTCAGGGCACATCGAGTTAGCAAGCCAATG
Organism: Pachypeltis micranthus; assembly: GCA_020466155.1. Taxonomy (NCBI): domain Eukaryota; kingdom Metazoa; phylum Arthropoda; class Insecta; order Hemiptera; family Miridae; genus Pachypeltis; species Pachypeltis micranthus. Next base: position 9,709,946 of record CM035780.1, read on the forward strand.
TACGAGCTAAGCTGGTGCTGGTACAGTAATACGGGCACCGTCGATAAATAACAAACGATTATAAGAGAATTAATTCTCGTAATGTTAATTGTTTCTTTATATTTACCTTTCTTTTTAAGAGGGCCTTGCGTTCATGAATCGTAGACACAATTTCTATCACAGCGCACGGAGAAACAATGACAATGTTCACCCCTTCGCAGGTGTTGAGTACAGTCAAATATCGTATCCGCGACCATTTTCAGTTTTGCTTGTTTGGTAACCAGCCATCATCGCTTGTGCTCACTTTCGGGGAGACAAAAAGATGATCCAGTCAGTTTCTAGTTCATACGCTACAGCAAAGATACGAAAATATCAAATAACCGAGTCGGGTATGGTAACAGAAGAGACTGACATCTTTAGCGCATTATAAGAGATATGCTTCAGAATCATTTGATTATGTAGCGGAGTAACAACAAAAACTAAGTTAGCCTTAGATATGTACTCATGTACTCTAGGTGAGTTCATCCTTGTCATATCAAATGATTTCAATTGCAACGGGAACTAAATAACTCACGAAAATCGAAATACGTCTGAAGCACCGAAAAACTGCAGAAACTGGAGAAACGAAAGAAGAAGAAAGCACAGAAAAGTAATGCGAGCGAATAGCTGCGCTATGAGGGAAGATATTTTTCTCTCGCCCGCTCCTCGAGCTCAAGCGCATTTAACGTTAAAATGATAAAAGTAACACGTACTTATTCGATAAATTAAGTGTACAGATATCGAAGAACCTTTATATTCAACGTCAAAGTTCATTTGTGAATAGCAAAGCGATTTACGACAGTACAGTACTAAATGGCTACTCTCAAATGTAATATGGATCAAATTGTACACGTAAATGTTGTTAACACCAAAGTGTATTTAGCCGCAATTAATATTTAAATGCGACAGTTTTCCTCAGTAAAACGTCGTTATACACGATAAAAATTACCCGCTATCCGTATTTGTTAAGTGACAACAGCGACAGTCCAATTAAATAATTACGTGTCACTTCGAGAACATCGCGAGGTAACTCAATAAATTCAGGCGGGATAATCGTACTTCTTTCCGTTTGTTCTGCCCGTAATCTCATTTTTGCGCCTCCGAAAAATGCAAAAAAAAAGAACGAGGCCAACCGGTTCAGGGCCGTTAGCTCACAAATTTGATTGCACGCTTAGAGAAACATGAGTTTGTTATTAGGTTTAGGAGGCTTCTGATATGATGAAAAGCCAACTTTTGTTAATCGAATAATATACTTTACCCATCGGGTTTCAGAAAGTCAATTTCGGACTTTACTGTACCCAGTTCTTTTGGAACCGTCTACAAAGATCTCACCTGACCTAAGGAAAGAAACAATTTTCAGAATATAGTTAGTTGTACTGGTATACTAGGGATAAAGTGGATGAACGTGAGAAGAATAATTTCATAGTGCTGTGATAGGTAGCACTCAGTATTTCTTTCTCTTGGGGAGATTTCATTCCATTCTCTCAGTTTCAGGACCTTACAGGTCAGTTTTCTCATAGTGACCGTACAGCAACCCGCATTAAGAGAGTTATATCAGTTGTTTATGAACCTTCGAACGAGACCTCGCTCAACACACATTTTTTGGGCCTTATCTTAGTAACTATCCGACATACGCGGATTGCGTGATATGTAAAAGTTCTGCGTTGGAAACTGCATACCTGAAAATGCTCAATTTCGGTTCGTAATTTCAAGATCAAAGTTGGAAGTTTAGTAAACGTAATGCTTGCCAAGAGCTCCAGTTCACGACGAGATTATGTCCTTCGCGTGCAACAGGCGTGAGCTCCGACGTCATTTTTCAAACCTGCCTTCAAAAGGAGAGGCGTGATATTAAAAACCGAAACCGCTAAATTTTCCAGGAAGGAAATCAAAGGGCTCTGAGACCACCCTTCGCTCTGCTGCATAGCGCTCCATCTCCGCGACCTCCTCCATTTCACCGCCGGAGAGTAAAAGGGCGGATCGATAGGGCGCAATACTCGCACTGATACAGGGAAAGGGGCGAGGCAAGAGAGGCGACAGGGCTACGGGCAAATTTAATGAAGGCAGAGCCGAGCAACGCGATCATTTTCACTTTGAAAGGGTCGAAAATTAAAGGGCAGTAATTAATTTTCCTATTCGGTTACGCCGAGGGAATTGAGCTGGCTGGCTCTCCCCGTTAAAGCGCGCCCAGCAACGAAGTACCAACAGGATCTCAACTGTCCTCTGTTCCACTCGCAATCAAACGTCCAGAGTTATTTTCCTTAGCTGGAGGGCAACGCGGGCGAATAAATGAATTTTCCACGTTCATCTGTTGAACACAAGCGAACCCCTTTGTTTCCAGCCTCAACATAATTGACCTTCAGCACGCGCTTTTATTCACTCTTCGCGAAAATCCGAGTCAATTGCTATTGCGCGAATGAGTGCTTGGCGCCCGTGGAACAAGTTTGCCGGCTCAAAGCTGACTACTGACGACTATGTTATGTCCCAAACAAAGCGCAATTATCTAAGTAGAGCTTAGAATTCTACCTGGCACTTGTATGAAAAATCCACGGCTTGATGCCAAGTGTACAGTACGGGAAGATTATAATTTAAAAAATGGGTAATTGTCGTTCAACCCATGAAAACATTTGTGTGCCTTAGACGTTTTGTAAACTGAAATTACTAGCTGCAGGACAAACCCACTTAGTATGCCAACTTATGTACCAGGAGCAACTATTGGCAAATAGTTTTCACAGTGGGTACTTTAAGCTCAGAAAATGAAGCTACTTTCGAACTTAGGAAACGCTGGTCATTGAATTTATTGGGTATAGAATGACAGGAGCATCTAGTTCGCATCGAGGGGAGAGTAACAGCTACTTCGATACTTTCAATTTATCGTTCAAACTGGTTGGCATAGACAAACATGCCTACTCTGCCGCCTCATACCCAAGTATTGGAAATATTTGTACTTTTTGCCCGACTAATGAAACTATTCCGTACTTTCGACGCGGCAATTGAAACCACAAGACTTCAAAAGACTGATAAACCTGCTCTGCTGTTTTGTGCCAGGGGAACTGAAGGATGGTACTTGGTCGTTTTCCGATTTTGTACATTTCAGCTTTTTCGTTAATACGTTGAGCTTTTCTCCAAACGTAATAATCCGTTTCAACAAAGATCGGAAGTAACAATTTGTATTACTGTAAATCAAATTAAAGCACTTACGTTCGAGCTAAAACCTCAGGATCTCAAAATCGATTGGATAGATTAGCAGAGGAAGAAGAAGATAAGACCAGCGGTAAGTAATGTCTCAATACCTTCACTATGAGCGCACCTAGATATCGATCGCATTTATAATATTTTGTATAATAAGCTCGTTGAAGATGATTATTTAAATAAGTAAGCCTCGATTCATACACAATATGGCCTCAAGTACTACAAATATGACAAATCGAAAGTTCTAGCACGGTTATTCGAGTAAAACTAAATATTTTTCATAAACCCAACGGAGATTATTCATACGTTACATTTTTCTTGAAGAATAGTATCTTCCGTTTCAACAGTAATTATATGTAATTATTAACACTAAATGAAATTAAAATTAATTTTAGTTAATTCCAATGAAATCACTCGATCTCAAAATTGATTCGACTCGATACGTTTCCAGAGGAAGAAGAAGAAAGCGCGTCAGCGGAAAGTAATGCGCGCATACCTTGAATATGAGCGCTAAAGCAGTGAGTCTCCGACTGCGGACTAATACTAACCAGTAATATTAATTTTTGGAACAATAATGCAAGTTATAATTACTGATTTAACATCAGGTGGCCTCATTCTTTACCAGATATAGTGAGGAAGTAAAATTATTCTTGCATACATTCGTCAAAACACATACACACACACTCGTAAAAGACATTCGCGGCACCATTTCTCAATTATGTTTCGAATTGGAGGAAATCTGGGAAAGAATATTAGATAAAATACGCTTATTCACCCTTGAATGCAACTGCCATCAGACTAACTGTGATGACCTTGCAAACCTTGCAAAGCCGCTGGGGGAGTACGCCACGATATTTCAAGCGGAAATCCTAGCCATAAAGATCTGCGCAGAAGAGATCCTGAACAAAGGACTCAAGGGCAAGCGGATCTACATTTTCTCAGACAGCCAGGCCGCCTTAAAGGCCATTGCAGCCTATAGTTTTAGGTCTAAGCTGGCATGGGAATGCCTCCATGCGCTCAAGCAGCTCGGCGCCCGTAACAGGCTCTCCCTCATTTGGGTGCCGGGTCACAGGGGGCATGAGGGCAATGAAAAAGCTGACCGCCTAGCGAAAAGGGGTACAGAAACCCTACCCATCGGGCCTGAGCCACACCTGGGTCTGACGAAAAGTCACCTAAACCGTCTGGTTGCTCGATGGGAGATACAGGAAAATGGCGCCCATTGGCATCGCCAGCCACGACTATGACAGGCGAAAAGGCTTGTCACGCCTTCCTGTCAAAGGGCGAAGGCGATGCTGACACTCTCTAGACAAGATCTGAGAGTACTGATAAGCCTCCTCACCGGGCACTGACCACTCAGATATCACCTCAACAAGATGAGCATCTCAGAGGCGGTGGAATGCAGACTCTGCAGCGAGGAGGATGAGACAGCAGAGCATATCCTATGTGAATGCCCTGCTTTGGCAGCAAAACACTTTGAATACTTCGGTCAGGGGACCACTGAACCCCAAACCGTAGCGGACTCTGCGGTGAAGGACATACTCGGCTTCCTAAGGGGGGCGGGTATGTACGACGCCTTCTACTAAGAAAGGGCCAGCGTCACAATAGGCCCACATAAAAAGCGGCCGCAGTGACAAAGAGACTTGCCCCACACGCCCTCGGGTTAAAAAAAAACTGTGATGACCAGTCATGGAGGTCACGATTGCACACATACGCGGTTAGTGACTGATTGGGATTCAACAGTGACCGTGTAAATTATCCGAAAAGGCTAGTTTTCGGAGTCAGTTAATAGTTGACAGGTTTGACACGCTTAATCAACAACCCCCGCTGTAATTGCAGTATAAGTAATTACAAGAAAGCGATTTCTAGTACCTTCCTGTCTTTCAGAGAAAACACCCCTCGGAACTCACAATTTTTCGAGCAAGCTACTTTGGTTCTGAGTGTTGATTAATAGAAACGTGCTTGGTTTAGCCTTGCCCTACTCTTCACTCTCAATTGTTTTTTTCTTTTTCTTTCCCTTAGCCCTACGAAGGACAATTTTTCGTTAGCCTTCTCCAGAACATTAAATCACGCTTGTGAGATCGAGCAACACCATTTGAGGGGTGTGAGTCGTCGCAATTGAGACAAAACTGACGAACCAAATCAACTCGTATTTGATATACACCCTGTACATCAATCTAAAACTATACTAATACAGTTTTCTTGTTCTAAATGACGCTCACATAAAACCAGCGTTTCCGCAAAAATCTGGTCATAAGACTATCAGGAGCAACCCAAAGTTACAGAATTGAAACTAATGTCATTTCATTGACAAACTTTTGTTACATAGTTATATCTATAATTTCAGAAGAATAAACATAAACATCCTCTAGCAATGAAAGAGTGGACAGTATTAAACGGTAGTATGATAAAGTAAGACGTACGATGAGAGCACAATAAGACTCAAGATAATTCGGAGCAACTCCGAATATTCCGCAATTCAAACCACTGCCGTTTCACTCGCTACTTCATAGTTTTTACTCGATAATTGGAAAACAACGATGAAACTGTCACATTCATTTAGCAGCAGGTAATATTGAAGTTTCCCAGGTAAAACTGCATAAGGCTCTTGCCCTCAATGTACCATTGGCTCGTTTTATCGAGAAAGAAATCGGCAACAACAGCAAATCTTATGAAGTGTCTTCTAGCAACCAATACCGTCCTCTGTAGTTACTACCGTATCTATCTGTAGAACGAACGAACATATAAGCCATGATTGCTAGAAGGATTGTGCTCGTTGATGGTTTCGATATAATGAGGTTATTAAAACGTGTGATGTTATCAAGCGTTAGATTAAATTAAATTAAAATTTGACATAAAACGTCAAAAACACAAAATAATCGTAACCCTGGAGGGGCTCGAACCCACCATCCCTGGTTTAACAGACCGATGCCTTATCCATTAGGCCACAAGGGCTGTTGTTTGCAACTCGGGTTAAAAATTTCGTGACACTTCTCCGTAACATCTCCGGCGTTACATTTTCGAGTTTATGTAGCAAAGTAAAGACATAAAATGTCAAAAAAGTGAAATCAAGCATCAAGAATGTTGGCCTGATCAATGAAGTAGGTTGAAGGGTAGCATTATTTGCAAAATGTCTTTTTAACTTAAGGACGTTTATTCATTATTTGACGGTAATACACAGAACTCTGTTGTTGCGTAGTTTTACAAATAGTAATTCTTAGGGAGTTCACAGTTTTTTCAATGCGCCAATCCTTCCTTTGAATTATTTCAGCCACTCAGCATTTTCCCGTCCTTCAACGGCTACATCTTAACGACGAAAATTTTGGAAATTTCTGTTTCTGCCAAGACTTCGGGTTTTCCTACAAATGTGGAACGACCACAGAGGCTTTCTCCTGTACGATACCCCTCCAACATTTGTCCCGGCCAACATTCTACTCAGTAAATTCGAACAGTAAGATTGCAACTCAACAACCCTTCGCCAATTCACGCTGAGCCCAAAGCTCGATGACCTCAAAGACGCATATCACGATAAACCGTATGTTGATACCACTTCGCTGTAACGTACTACAATATTATTTCTACGCCTGTGCGCTAAATCAAGCCGTATTATTTTACCAGCTTTGGCAAACGATTTCCTCGAATGGTTTTACTTTTATCACGCCCCTTCGCTACCCAAATCCCATCAACCCCGAGTTACAAAAGAATTCGCGAAGCCGAGATTCGCCGGAAAACCTTCGCTCAAATTGAACTAGGCAGCCCGCCTTCTAAACCTGGCACAAGAGGAGCTAGTTACTATTGATTTTCAATTCGCCTAAGTGCTCGTTCCGATCAGAGTAAAAAAAAAAAGGCTTCGGACGTCGGTCGAGATCATTCAAGGCTCTGCGCACGTTGTTGCGGGCGAGGAAATAAAGGGTAACAAGGAGGTTTAATTCCTATAGACTGGGAATCGGGTTTTCAGCATAGCGGTAAAAATTATTGCGTTAGACGGCCAATTAGAGTAATTGGCGTAAACATGTAGGTAAAATTGGAAGTCGGTAGTTGTTATTTAATAGAGCAAAAGTTGAATAGTTGGTTATAGTGGTAGTTTCGTAATTCGTTGTACTCGATATAGAAAGGAAAATTAAGTGATTAGGTAGTCGTTCAGTGAAGAATAATATGAATGAAGAATATGCGCACAGCAAAATGGTTTGAGTTAGAATATAATTCTATAAGCAAAGGTGTGAAGTATTGTTAGGGATGTTGTCACCAGATTGTTTTAGTTACCGTTTATAGTCGGTTGTTACCCGAAACTCGTTGCTAATAAAAAACATTCCTGCTGAGGTTGGTTCCATCGTGATTGCGCTATATTTCGTTTAGTTCGTAACAATTGCGACTATTCGAGATGACGACATGAGCTAAACGACGACGGTGAGAGGACAGAGTTTACTGGCGTCGCAGTTCAAAGAGCAGTAAACACACAAAGAAAATGTTCTCAACCTAGGACATACATGAAGAGTTACGTCGAGAAATAAGCGAGCAGATTGCTGAGGCTCATCTACATGCCAATACGTCCCAAGATGATTCTGGCAGTGGGACAGTACTGCGCGAATGAAAACCTACACCATGCGATGGGACTGCGGCTTGCTTACTTTCGGCTATTTGAAATAGCTAGCCGAAACGAATGGACCGGTGTCCAGGCAAGAGTCTGCCTTGGCGGCAGCTCTGCAATGGCCAGCATTGACTACGCTGGTGGACATTGGCGTTTCTCTTAGTTATCCCGACTTAGTCAATATTGATAGCAAGTGTGAGACTGCTGGGAGGACTCAAATGAAGAAGACTGCCCTGCACTCTTTTTTGGCACAACGCGTTCAGCAGTTCAATTGTCTCGTATCAAGCTGCCCCTCCATCAGTTTTTCCCTGGATCATCAGCATCCCATAACGACGGTACTGAGTCATCAGCATCCAAAAAACGACAGTACCTGGTCATCAGCATCCCAAAACGTCGGTACTTCATCATCAGCATCCCAAAATGACAATACTGCATCATCAGCATCCCAAAATGACAATACTGCATCATCAGCATCCCAAAATGACATACCGCGTCATCAGCATCCCAAAACGACAGTACCGAGTCATCAGCATCCCAGAACATCGGTACTGGGTCATGACTATCCCAAAATGACAGTAATGGGTCATCAGCATCCCAAAACGACAGTACTGAGTCATCAGCATCCAAAAAACGTCAGTACTGGGTCATCAGCATCCCAAAATGATAGTACCGGGTCATCAGCATCCTAAAACGTCGGTACTGGATCATCAGTATCCCAAAACGGCGTTACTGGGTCATCAGCATCCCAAAATGACAGTACCGGGTCATCAGCATCTCAAAATGACAGTACCAGGTCAACAGATAACAGATTGGGCTGGCCTTACAGATTAACTTTACTATTAACGTTGTTTGTTTTCATCTTTTTTTTTTCTCCAAATCCCATTATTTTGAGAAACAATTAGCTATTTCCTGAGTCCTGATGATGCTTTATAAATCAAGCGAAACGTCGGCTTAGAGAAAGTTTATCATTCATCCTGACTGGCTCTCATGAATCCACACCTGAGTTTACTTCTACAGTCGAGAACGAATCCCACGTCGCACCTCGTTTTAACATTTTCCCATTTAATCGTTCAATTTTTCGTTTCCCAACTTTTCTTCTCTACAAATATCTCAGTGAAAGTTCGGTTCGCCTATCGCCAAGAGATGGACCGATTCTCTGAACCATGGATGTTGCAGCTCCGTGGGACGAAGAGTACGAACCACACATCCCAAAATGTGTACGTCAGAGACATTGTGAGGTGACTGTTTACTTGTAGTTCTAAATTCAATACTCCCACCACAAACGTGGGCACCCTTTTGGTACTTTAATCAAAATTCTCTATAGCTCGCTATGCTCAAGACTAGGTTCCCCTTTGTGGGTGGACAGCAACGCCCTGAACTGCAGTGTTCATGAATGCCTGAGGACAGGTACTTCATGAAGGGTGGAGTGATGTACCGGGACGAACCAAACCCTTCGATTCAGCGGAGGCTCGTCCGGGGCATTTATGCTGACTGGGCACCTCAAATGCCCCGATTCGCTCTAGACTTTGCTGCCGTCAGTTGTAACTGAGCTGGTTCCCTTGTCGCCGTTTGCTCCCACCCAGTTCCTGTTTGTGGGGGTAAAACTTCCCCGAATGTACGAGGGACGTCCCAAAAGTTCCGAAGTGCTGGGAAAAGTCGAAAACTCAACCAATTTGAAAAAACAAAAATTATTCTTAAAGGTACGAATCTACTTTATTTTTCGACGTAGTCGCCATTCCGATCGATGCATTTTTGGTACCATGATGCCAGTTTACGTAACCCCTTGTCGTACCATTCTGCGTCATTTTGTTTGAAGAATTCCGAGACCGCGGCTTCGAGTTCGGCGTTCGTACGGAACTTTCTTCCGCCCAGGTGGACTTTGAGGAGGGGGAAAAGGCAGAAGTCACTCGGTGCAAGGTCTGGAGAGTATGGGAACTTGCGAACTGCAGAAACTGCGTCCTCTCCACGAGAAGTGGAAGGGCGCCCACTTCGCTGTTCATCGTGCACACTTTCCCGCCCTTCCAGAAAACTTCTCTTCCACTTACGGACCATTTCGATGCTCATGACCCCTTCTCCATACGCTGAAGAGAGTCTGCGGTGAATTTCGGGCACAGAAACATTCTCAAAAACTAAAAAACGGATCACCGAACGGATTTCACAATTTGACGGGTTTTTCAATGTAGCAGCCATGTTTACACTGGTGCTGATAAGCCGCAACAAGTGATAGCAACATAAGAAAAATTCAGTGTTGCCACCAGATGTAACACGAAGTATCCCCGTTGGAATTCTTTCCCTATGGCATTTTCCCACGGATTTACAAATGATCGAAACTTACTTTTGGGACGTCCCTCGTAATTGAGAATAAAACTCTGTTCCAATTGCATTCGGCTTGATATCGCACTAACTCCCCAACTCTCTTAGTGCGATATCGCTTTCAATATGATCCCCCCCGTGACAGATCACTTGATAATAACACAAAAAAGAGTGACTACTTCTCCCTCATCGCTCTCAACACCTTTACTTCATAGTAGCTCCTAATTTCCGTTTTGTACATATTACACGACTTGTTTGTCACTTGGTTTGTCTTTTGGTTGTCAGTTAGCAGTTAGTGAGCGTACTGTACAGGCAGAACTTTCTTGAACGTCTTGGGAGAAAGTGAAGAAGATAGTGCCTTACTTGTCGATTTGAATGCGCAGCTACATTCTCCATTGTGCACATTTTGCGGCTCCACGGCGGAAGAAACAACAAAGTTTCTCCGAAAGCCTGGCAAAATGGCGAAACCTGCCGTACTTCCGCAGGTCTGGGTTCGGTGGATGCTGCGCAAGTCTCTGACCTCTCGCATGATAGCGAAACTGCAACCTTTATGACGGTCGGCTGATATAACTCTCTTCGAGGGTTCAGAAACAGTCATTTGATAAGGAAACAGCCGGTACATACTGGAAACGGACCTTTGGAATAAATTTGTTACGAAGGATGATAATCGCCCCACCCGGAAGCCCTATTATTGCAGAAGTTTGAAATAACCAGGCACTGCGAGCTATTTTGAGCAACGAAAATACAACTCCAAGCTTTTGTCAAGCCTTTTAATGACGTAACAAAAGTTGGCAGTGCTGGAGATCTTTGCTCAACGTCGCTTCGGGTCATTACGACGCAGTAAATTCATCAAACTCCTCCTGTGGGCGAACCCGAGTTGGCTTCTCAATCTTGCGACGCTGTATCAATGTCGTAAAATTGCCCTTGCTATTCCGCTAGCTTGATGTTGATGAAGCTATAAATGACGGGCTTCCTAAGTTGCGATCACGCTAACCACTCTTCAAAGTCAACTTACCCATCGAGCTAGTCGGCTTTCCCTAGACAGGGTAACGTTGTCTTGGGAGTAGAGGACTCGCACAACCGACGCTTCGTTGACGTTGATATACGAAGCTTCTGGAGGACGTACCCGAATCAATTAAGTACCACATCGGCTCTCCTTCGCTCTGCAGCACCCGAGCGTTCCGCACATATTGACGTAAAACGTTCCAAAATTTGTCCAATTTAGGCACCGATCTGCCCATTTGTAAATCACGGGTGAAGAGGATGGATAATCAAACGGCTGTGTTACTGGGACCTTGCAGGCCCCACTGACGTCACAACAGATTGTCAAAATTTGCAACGAAAATCGATTTGTAGCACCATTTTTACTTTCCATGGCTCTAGGAAGCAAAAAGGAAAGTTACGTAATCGGTTGAAACAAAATTGTTGTGAGCTCTCTTCAGATCTTCACGTTTTAAGGTTACAGGGATAGAGGGGACGAGGGGATGTGACGTGTAAGGGTAATCCACTCAAAAGTGTCAGCAATACAGGGGTATGACGTCACGAGTGCTGATCCACTCAGAAGTGGGGGCCACTGGTAGGGGGGTATGACGTTGCATGAGGTGTTGAGGGGATTGGGGACACCGCCACTTCACATGATGCAGCAGAGGGGGCGGGGGGTAGGCTGACGTCAATCCACCCAGGCGTGTCTAAACTCAAATTGAGAATTTGACTAGTGTGGGGGCCAAGAACCGAGAGGGCAGCCAAAACGATGGGGCGGGTGGAGTACCAGCGGGTTCAGAAGTAGTGGAGGAGGTCTGGGGGGTCCAAGGCATGGGAAAGTTCAGCAGTTACTTTTCAGGAGTTTGCAGCGTTTTGGGAGCATCTCTTGAGTGCTCCCAGCTACATTCCTGAAGAGTGTGTGGCGTCCCCTGCTAGCGTTATGTGTTCCACAGTCCTCGAGAATGATGTACATAAGTGCCGTGTCAGTAACTTCACTTCAGCTGGACCTGATGATATTTCACCCTGTTGATGGAATAAGGCCCTGAACTGCTGGTTTTCAACCTACTTCTCTTTGTGGGAAAACCTTCTGCTGGATTGTCGCCTACTGGGGCATTTAACGTGCGCCTCCAGTTCTTTGGACAGCGGGGTTTCAACGAGTGCCTGTGTGGAATGGGGGCTGGGGAGTACGCTCACCACGTTCTGTTTGTTTGACCCCTATACCTGGACATACGGCAGCAGGACCGGCTTCCCCTGCCCGATGAGGCTTTGCTGCTCTTCAGCACCGGGGTAGCGACCAGGAGGTTCTCAACGTTTGCGCAGGGCTGGGCAACTGCAGACGTGGTCTGGAGGCGTGGCAGCCACCCCCTCCTATTGATCTGGAGAGGCTGTCTCACAGCCCCTCTCCCTCACATTAGAGCAGCCTTAGTGGCCCCTCCTCGAAGGGATCATATCGCAAAACTCGTTTGAGGGCACAATGTGCTGGTAGGCGACTACTCGCCTGGCGCGTTTCACCCATTGGGGGATTGTCGGGTACCCCACCTGTCTATGTCCTCAAAATAAGTGGTGATGAGCTGGGGGGCAGCAGACCAATTTCAAAGTTGCCTACGTCCTTCCGGCTCTTGCAAAAAGTGCTGGCATCTCGTCTCCAGGTGGCTGATGTAATTGGCGACACCCAGAGGGCAATCCAGGCAGCAGGCAGGGCCCGGAAGAAAAAGAAGCAATTCCGTGTGGTTGCCCAGGACGTTGCTAAGGCTTCTGACATGGTAAGCCACTAGGCCTTGGCCGATGTGGGGGCTCCTGAATTACTCAGCACAGCAGGGGTGTGATGGCCTCAGAGGGAAGGTGTCTGAGCACGTGGCAATAAAGCGTACGTCAAGGAGACCCTCTGTCTCTGTCTCCTATACTCTTCAATCTTGTGATTGAAGGCATTCCAGCCAGTGAATATGGACTACGGGTACAGGGGCTAGGCTACCACACCTCCCAGGGCACGAAGATGCCAAACAAAACTTTTTAAGCTATCGACGCACAGATGTCCAATATGGTAATACTCTGAAGTAGGGAACGTACTCGCCAAATACCTGAATACGTACAACCAGCTCTGTCTGAACCTGTTTGACTACAACTTTACCGTTTCCCTTGACATTGCAGCAATCCAGTTTATATCGTCCACAGGCCTCAGTTTCGACCCAGTCGTCGCGTTAATTACTCCACAATTACGTTCCAAAGACATCAATTTATACTAATGTTGAATGAATGGTGATCAGTTTATTTTGCGTGGCATGCAATAGCTACTTTTTAAGGGCCACAGTTGAATTGGCCTTATTCGTTCAGCTCAGAGCTTTTTTAACAGTCGAATGACGCACTCCATCAACAATCCCCGCTCCAGCAGTTGCACGTTTCACCAGTGTTCGACCTTTTGGACCTCCTATTTCAATCTGAAGAGACGTATCACGCTTCCGAGTAATGCTAAGTTGATTAAGCTACCTCAGGAAGTAAAGTCTCGCCCCAGGCGTGGGAGTAGGTGCGTTAGCCTTTGCGAATGATCATTCTCCTTTCAGGCACCAAGCACATTTCCCTGGACAAGTTTGCCTATTAGGGGGCGAATCCTGAGAAACGTGGTTCGGTCTCCTTGGTGCCGCCCTATCGAACTTACGACGAGGGCATTGTCACTATTACGCCCAATTTAGGCCCGGGGCCCATCTATATAGTTAATCGTATTTGCCCGTAATAGGTTTTATGCTGATAAACTACCGAGACGAGTATGAAACATTCTATTTCCCCGGCGGGGCAACGAAAGCACGTGAGCTCGCATGCCGAAGCCATACTGTATTTTACCCCGTTGCCTGGGCGGAGGAACGGATAACGGCTACCGCGTTGCGGGATTAGGAGACGAACGTTGATGAAAAAACGTGCCAGGGAGCGCAATTGCGTAAGGCTCCGGCGATTCGTATTACTCGGCTGAAGTTATTCGTATTATTCACAATCGAAACTTTGAGTGTTTGTCCTGAAGTCGTGGATGGTCCAACACATGAAGATGAAACATGACTTCAGGGCAAACGATCTAAGTTGCCAATATTGAACTAGGCCAAATTTCGGGAAAACTAAAAAAAATATATGTGGTGCGTTGCAACACACAACTTTCCTTAGCTCTACGTCAATTCACTTTGTACATGGCTTTGTCTACGTAATCAATTCATTTACCACTCAGTTCATTTGAACTTGGTCAAACAACACTTTACAGCAGCATGAAGCGGCGGCGCTTACAGTTCCAGAATGTATTGTGCTGCTAGTACTCTCATTCCAGGACCATTCTTGCACAACTGGTACACAGATAATTAATGAGGCTGTAAACACAAATTTTTTGAAGAAGGATAGTAATTACTTTTGCAGAGTTATTGGGTAATAACTGTTAGAACTGGTAGTAAGCGAAACGGCAGTAGTTGAAATTCAGGAATTTCTGGAGTGAGCTCCATGTATCTCATGAGCGTTTTCAAACACTCACCCTTTAGGTATTGGATTGGACTATAATACCAATTTTTTTTTAACCCTCTACTTACATTCCAGCGGAGTTAATAAGGAAATATCTGGTGCGTTGCAACACACAACTTTCCTTAGCTCTACAACAATTCACTTTGCACATGGCTAATTCTATTTAATCAATTCATTTATCACTCAGTTAATTTGAACTTGGTCAAGCAACGCTTTACGGCAGCAGGAAGCGGTAGCGCTTACAGTTCCAGATTTTATTGTGCTGCTCGTACTCATTGCAGGACCATTATTGAGCGATTGGTACACAGATAATCAATGAGGCTGTAAACACAAATTTTTTGAAGAAGGATAGTAATTACTTTTGCAGAGTTATAGGGTAAAAACTTTTAGAACTGGTAGTAAGCGAAACGGCGGTAGTTGAAAGTCAGGAATTTCTGGAGTGACCCCCACGTATCTCATGAGCGTTTTTAAACACTCACACTTTAGGTATTGGATTGGACTACAACACGACTTTTTTTTAACACTCTGGTAACATTCCAGCGGAGTTTATAAGAAAAAACCCCCGCCAAAAACGCTTTTCGTCGAAAATTTTGATAATTTATTGTGCTGCTCTCGTCATTTTCCCACAAATGGGAATTTTATGGTATAATTATTTTATTAAGAGCTATCTATATAAAAAATTTAATCAAAATCTTTATAGCCGTTTTTGAGAAAAAAAAATTTGTTGTTTTGATCACTATGATAACTATAGTTAACTTTCGGTGGATTTTGTCCAAACCCTTATTTTGGCGTCCCATGGAGGCCTGCGGGCTAGATATCAAGTTTGAGCTGATTTGGTACGGTGGTTTTCTCTAAAAATCGTTCATAGACACACACACACAGACCATTTTCCCAAATAGTGTTTTTCGGACTCAGAAGGGTCTGAAACGTAAAGATCTGAAGAAAACCCAAATTTTTTTTTGGGCCGATTACTATACTTTCCTTCTCTTCGGGTAGCGGAAAGTAAAAACTACGCTAAAAACGCGTTTCGTCGAAAATGTTGATAATTTACTGTGCTGCTCTAGTCATTTTCTCACAAATGAGAATTTTATGATATAATTGCCTTATTAAGAGCTATTAATATAAAAAATTTAATCAAAATCGTTAGAGCCGTTTTTGAAAAACAAAATTTGGTGTTTTGATCACTATGATAACTATAGTTAACTTTCGGTGGATTGTGTTCATACCCTTATTTTGGCGTCCCATGGTAACCTGCGGGCGAGATATGAAGGTTGAGCTGATTTGGTACGGTGGTTTTCTCTAAAAATCGTTCACAGACACCACTTGGGATGAGTGGATCGTACGTCTTCGTCCCACGCAGCTCCGACATCCATGGTTCAGAGAAGCGATCCATCTCTTGGCGAAACGATTCTCTGAGTGAGGGAAGTCAGAGTTTCCCTCCTCCTCAGAGGACACCTGCCCTCAGGTATTCCAGAAGGGGTAGTGCAGAGCGAAGATGCTGCGTCTACCGTGCACTGGTTAGTTGCATTTTTGTGAACAAGTGCGGCGTCCTGGCTCCACCAGGCCATTTTGAAGGCGCGTGGTTTCCCCGGACTCGTTGTTTGAGAGGTCGTTCGGGGACAGACACGCGAGAAGAGTTTGATGTTGATGCAGGAAGGGGGATTGAGGGGTTGTGAGGTGCGCTGTCAGTAGACTTCCGCTGAGTAGTAGGTTTATGCTGCTGCGATGCTAGATAAGCATTGACCTTCTTATGTAGATGTGCGCGAGATGTTGATAGACCAGAAGCTCCTTGACATCTGTCCTGCTTTCCTCGAAGCAACCGTCCTCGATTGAACACAAAGCTGTGTTCAACTGTTCGTCAAGAACAGACAACGTTCGAACATAATGACGGGCGAGAGAGTAGGTCACAGCAGCAGGGCAGAAAAGTTGATGGTGGGGGATCAAACATTCCCATCGCATTAGAAGAGCCTTAAGGTTTTTCTGCGTGGCCAGCATCTCGAACTAATGTAGGGGAAGTTCGACCACTAGTTGGGCGCCAATGTTACGGGGGGGATTAATATAGTAAGCCGTATCGCACTAACAACTAATAAGGGAGTTTTATTCTCAATTACATTCGAGGAAGTTTTACCACAACAGACAGGGAACTGGGTGGGAGCGAACGCAAGCGCGGACGACACGGCGACTAGGGAACCCACTCGGTTACAACTGACTGCAGCGAAGTCTCGAGCAAATCGGGCATTTGAGGTGCCAGTCAGCATAAATGCTCTGGACGAGCCTTCGCTGAATCGAAGGGTTTGATTCGTCCCGTTACAATAGAAGTATTGATATTACTAGATGATGCGATAAGTCCGATGCTCACTCACACCTTTAATGGGTCCGTGAAAACAGGATGGAAACAAGCTGGAATTCAGCCTTCGTAAAAAGAGAAGCCATTGGGTGAGAGCGATTTTAGACCAATAAGTATTCCGTGCACCCCCGCAATAATATTTTACAAGTGTTCAACAATTTCGTGTGTGAAAACGACATCTTGGACGATAGGAAGTCAGCATATCGTGTGGGTCGTAGCGCAGAAACTGGCCCAATAAGGGTGAGGAATGCCATGGACGAAAAAACGACGATTTCAGCGATGATTGACTTTTCCCAAGCTTTCGATCGAGTGCAGCACGCTCTCTTGCTGGCAATACTAGAGTCAATAGGAGTTTCAGGTAAAATGCCGCAATGGTTCGGCTCATATCTGAACACAAGGTCACCCAAATGGTATCAACAAGCTGTGTCTTGGAGGAGGGGCTACCCCAGGGTTCCGTACTGTCACCTTGGCTATTCGCTGTTATTTCAGACCAGCTGCGTACAACTGCGTATAGTGAAATTACAGTAATTATAGTGAGCCAAAGTCTACTAATTGAAAGAACTCGCGGGACGATAACCACAGCAAAAGTAATTGTACCGTTTGTACTCCTTCCACCCGCCAACTCGACTCTCCACTTCGTGCCAATTGCCTACGGGCGCCTGGAATATTTAGTTGTCGGCGTTCCGTCGTAGTCAGGTCATGTTTGGTGTGGTTTACTGGTATTTTTCGATGCCGAATCGAATGGAGTGGGTCTGGGAGATGTGAGACTCAAGCTGTTCAAGAGACTAACAAACCGACGTGTAATAATTTGCAGGGTTCCCTTTAGCGCTTTATAACAGTCCCAAAAGTTTTCCCGAGCTCATTGTCAATGCCTCTTCTTATTCATCATGCGCCGTGAATATTCCTAACAGTTTCTCGGACAACCCCTCCCTTCAACTGCTTAGTAAATTAGTTGAGAGGAAAGCTGTGCGTCGTTTTTATTCGCAGCGGCGACTAAAAATTTTAACAGCGTATTGAGCGAGGGCACATCTGACCCCAGAGTTGTGGGCTGACCTGGTTTCCAAGGGAGGAAAACCTCCCCACGCGCTTCTCATCTCGACCGCCCTAAAGACCCTGACATTGCGTCGATTCAACGCAATTGTCAAGGAACCCGATTTATTTCGACCCGAACGCGTCCGAACGGTTCCCTTCATTTCCTTTTGTGGATCGATTGACGGAGAGACGCTAAAAGCTTTCCGTCGCGACGGGTAATGTACGCCGTGTCGTCTCAATTTCCCGGAGGATGGGCTTGAAATTGGGGCGCTCAACTAGCCCAAGGCTAACTTGAAAGTCTCGGGGTCTCGTTCTCGTTCTTCTCAACCGCTGGGATGAAACTATAAACCAAACTACTGCTACAACCTCTGGACGATGTTGTTAACGTTAACAAGCTGAAAGAACAATCATGTTTGTCACCCCTGGGGAAAACACGCGGAGGCTCTCAATTCACCAGCGTTTTTCAATTCTTGCACAATCCGCGTTCCTATTAGTCAGAACTGTGCAGGACGTTGAGGCAATGAGCTTAAACTTTGATGAATCCTTGGTAACTTCCCACATGCTCGTTCCCAGTCACCTTACACACAGAACTGCTGAGATAGGTCTACTTCAGGGGTGCCCCCAGGGTTCGATCCTTGAACCAGCTCTTTGCAAGGCCTTTTTCGAACTTTTCTGGAGCCTCGTGGAGACTGGCTGTGAATCATTCGCCTATGGACACAGTGAGTTCGCAAAATCGAAGCAAAAACCCGTCACATGCTCCAAATCGTCAATTTGCAGGTGTTACGAGGGGCTGAACCTGTATTCACTGTGCCATTGTGCCATCCCACTTCTGAAGCCATTCGTCAAGAGGGGTTAGGGAAATGTTGGGAGAGCCGCTGACTCGGGCACAAATTACAGCAATCCTGAGCTCTGTTCCAATGCCCTACTTTCGTCTGAATACTAATCTTCGTCTATGACCACTAGATACTGGGAGTTAGGCAGTACGCAGGTGGCTCAGGAGAAAATACTGCTCGCCCTCTGAAAAAGAAGACTCAATAGCCAACTGTTGACGCTTTTAGGCGACCACACGCTCTTGCAAACCATGTCAAGTACTTAAGAGTCATTATACGTGAAAGGTGGCATTTCAGCCTGCCCATCCACTCCCTCGAGTTAAGAGCAAGGCCACTCAGCGTCACACTAACCTCATGCACAACGCCAATTATATATATAGTCTTCTGACTGTCCCAGAGGTCGGATGTGCACTGCGGCCAGATGGCCTATTGTGCCGGTTCTAATGTCTTACAGGTCAGTGCCTAGCCAGGTAGTTCCTGAAAGAGTCCTCGTTGGTATCCACCCTGGGAGAAGTGGTGCCAAAGACCAAAAGCTGCTCCCTCTCAAGTCTCTGGCACTGGGCCAGGACATGGGAGGGAGTCTCCTCATCCGTGCCACACCACCTGCATCGAGCGGTGTCTACTATACCTATATTAGTTCATTCTGCAGTGCCCAGTTATGATCCCAACAATCTGCCTTAAGTCCTTCCTCTCCATCCTCAGAAGGGTGTGTCTTATCTCGCTTGATTGCTCTGAGAGTGCATTACTCCTGCAGAGTTCCAGATTGTCTGATGCAGTCTTCTGGCATGTTCTCCAACAGCCCTTTTTACTAGTGACAGAGAAATCCCACAATGGGGCAGTGGCCCGTAGGCGCCTTGCACGACAGCCTATCTCATGCATTATGATTGCCTCGGCGATAATACCATAGATCTCTGCTTGAAAAACCGATAGAGTGGGCCCTAGGGCAATGTACGTCCCACTCCTGCCAGAGCCACTTATCCACACCCTGGATCCTGTTCCCTCCGGAGTTTTCGATCCACCTGTGATGATATTGATGCTGTTGGGAGGCCGAAACTGGCGACTCTCGCTGTTCCATGGACGTCCCAATGGCTGAACATTATATTTCCTCTCGAACTCATACATGGGCCATACAATGGCGTCCGTGATCATGCTGAGCTCCTTAAAGGTCTCCATTTACTTGGGCGTGATTGACAATTATACAGACCTGCGCTCCTATGGATCAACTAGGCCTGCAAGACAGGTACTGGAGCCCTCCTAGTGATCGCTGGCTAGTTACGCGTTGACATAACTGTCGTGTCCATAGTGGAGAGTGGAAAGGGAGCTTATTCCCATTAGAGTCTGTGAAGGATACATCCTTCCTTTGCTCTGTCTGCCATTTGGTGGGAAAGCTCGGGGAATCAGTACAGCTTTTCGAGAAGCATTCTGCGCCCTTCAACATTCAGCGTTTTCCTCCCTCGCTAGAGTCTTATTGAGTGAATCCCTGTTTATTAACCCCTTGTCCCGTTCTTGTCTTTAATCACGATCCGAGCAAGCAGGTTAGAGTTGGATTCATTCATTTCTTTCTTCGACTTCGTCTGCGTACTTTTAATTTAATATTACGGATTATATTAATAGAACGGTATAGTTTTAGTTAAAAGGGAGTACCTAGGAAAATTTATTGGTCCCTTATGTCCAAGAGACACTTACAGGGGCCAGCGTCACGTTCCGTACAAAAATGTTTTAAATTAGGTCATTTTAAAATATTTTTGTACGCAACGTTTGCTGTTTTGTTATTATTTGTTAAAATGTAGAGATTGTTCGGACTCGAATAAACAGTTTTTTCTCTAAATGGACACCTGCTACTTCAAGTGTTTGCCCTTGCGCTTTGTTAACGGTCATTGCGAAGGCTGTTTTGAGGGGAAACTGGATTCTTTTAACACTAAAACCGCCGGTATTTTCGCATACCTAGAAACGCCAAAGGTGTCATTTTGACACCTGGCTATTTTTTACGGGTTTTTGGTGGTGCATTTAAATTTTTATGATTCTGCTTGATAAAACACTTTATTACTAACATGTAGAAACTGAGAAATCATACAAAATGACCTTAAAAGATTCTTACAGCGGCATTTTTGAGGCTAACTTTCAAAAATGGCAAACAGTAAAATCGGACTAATAAAACTGAACGGTTTCAGGTAGTTTTTTCTCTCCCGTGTTGATATTTATTGAAGGATGCATAGTGCTCATAATCAGTACATTCTTCCGAACTTTGACTTGGTACATCGTGAGGGTTTTGTTTTCGGACTCTAAAAACACGGTGTCATGCAAGGGACGCTTACTTTTTTTTCACATCATCCGGTATTTCACGACTAACACGATTTACTGTCCCTACAACGCTCGTGCTTTGAGCTTTCAACTTATCTGCTACCACTGCAGAGGTAAAAAAATTGTCCATTGTAATGTTCCGTCCTTTTCCGACATAGGGGCTAGCAATTTTCATGACAACGTGTTCGGGTAGTGACTGTGTTATAGGTTCGTTCGGGCGTCACACAATAATCAAGGCCTTCCTTCCAATAAACCAGTATATTCCTTTGTTCCAAGTAATAGCCCACAGGTATAGAATAGAAGAGGAGCGAAGTAGAGCCGTTGGAGTCCGGAAGAGAAATAGATCGAGTGCCTCGTTGCGCGCCGGGGTCCCGATTTTCTTAACCTCCCGATCGCGGCAACGCGGTCCCTCCCCTCTCCCTGTTCATCAGCAGCTATCTTCCTCTTCAGATTTAATCGGAGCTGCTTCAAGTGGCTCTGCCCGATAAAAAGAAGCTCCGGAGTTCCGAGTCACAGCTCATTCCGATCGTGCCCGTAACATCACTCCCCCTTGCGAGAAGATCATGTCCTCATGATCAGGTGGCAGTGGGGGGGGTGGTTCGGCGTTTTCCCAAGATAGGTCCTCTTCTTCTCTTGAGCGGATAGTGAGGAGCTCTTCGTCTTTTCCCAGATACGGAAAACCATTACACAAATATTTAGTATCTACTTCAGCCATAAGCCAGAACTTCATGCCAAGGGGGAGGGAGAGGGGGGAAAGGACGGGTGAGACCGAGTCGCTGCGGCCGGGTTGGAGTAGCAAGTCAAAGCGTCGCTCGGCGACACAGCGTTGGAACAGTAGCGGCTTGTAGCTTGCTAGCGAAAGCAACTACATATGTTTTTGGACCAGAGCAATAATATCGACATTGAGACTGAAAAGTTCAAATGAAAACAGCATTATGCTGTAACAAAAATATTCCGACGAACCCTTTCACATGGTACCTCTTATCAACTAAGTGGTAACATCTATTGAAAATATTTACTAAACAATAGTTTTTTGTTTACTTACAGTAAAAAATAACTATATCTGCCCCTAAAATCCGTAAAATAGCTCTCTCTGCGACAAAATACGTAGGTGTCAAAATGACACCTTCGGCGGTTCTAGGTAAATTTTCAAAAATGGACCCTATACTAAATTTTGCATGAAAATCAGTATGATTCCCAAAAAGTACGTAAAAAGTAACGAAAAGTCAGAAACTTTCAATGGCCTGCCTCATAAAGGAAGTTTGCGCCAAGAAAAACAAAGTGTCCAGGTGTCAAAATGACCGGCGGTTCTAGTGTTAAACTGAAAAGGTAAATCTGTGTAAATCTGATCATGGGTATGCGGGGAATCAAAACTTCATATTTCGCTATTCCTGTCATTATAATTGCCCTAGCTGCGTAATTTGCAATAGAGTCTCGGCGCTTCGAGATTTCTCATTAACAAAACTGGAACCCCAACTTTCAGTTTAAGCTTATGAGACGGCACTCCTGACAGCTCTAAAGAGTTTAGAAATTCTGCAGGATAAGATGTCACCTGTTCACTGTCCATGGCAATATCTACCGACAAATCCCTTTTTTTTGCAATAAAAGGTAGCCTATGTCTTTTCTACGGGTCTAAAGATTGTCTGTGCCAAATTTCATCAAAATCGGTTGAGAGGTTTAAGCGGGAAGGCGCAACATACAGACAGAGTTTCGCATTTATAATATTACTCGTAGTAGGGATTTAAGATGTAAGGTGAGTTTCCTGGGTTCTCGTCTGATTATTTATATTGAGCCGAGCCACGAATGACGGATGAAAACCCCAAACACACCACAGGCCTGAGCTCTGGGCGACCCTGTCAACAGAATCGAACCCACCTGGGCTGGATGAATGTGGCATTGGATGAACAGCAAGAGAGACCCTTTACCAACACTACTCTTCAAGGACGTGCAGGAGTCCTTGCACGTCCCAACCCCCGCGAACGTCTCAGTAGAAAACAATTTGAGTGAGAGCATTGGACGAGCCAGTTCCTTACAGGACATGGCGAATTCAACGCTCAGTTTCACTTCTTTTTCTTTCAAAGGCATCCTGCGCGTCTTCCGCCTCTGGTGAAGAGTTGCTCAGCTGTAGTTCTCACCGTGGTTCCAATTTACGTTGGAAATCTCGTCAAGTTTGGAGAACCTTGCACCGGTACATATTCGCCTAATCTAACAAGTCACAGGGTGGCATAAGAGCTGACTGTAAATTACGATGCGTCGTCATCTCCGCAACAAGGAAACCCTGAAGGCGTTAAGGTGAATATAGTTTAGCGTAGAGATCTACAGAAACAGATAGACGTCTAGTACACCTTTTACCAACACTGGAAGGAATGACGTTTAAACACTTCCTGAAGGACTGACTACAGGCGCAGTCTCAACAACATTACTAAACAAGACAAGATGTTTCGTACACCTTATTCCTCACAACTAAAAGTACGCCAGAGTCAGAAGGGACGTTCTGTGCAGCTCCTGGCGTCCAGAATCTCGGAGGATTGAAAATGAATGGAGTCCAAAGTACAAGGCGCTTTGTACATTCCACCGTTCGAAGACACCGGAGGACTGAGCATGAATTTAGTGTTCATTGGGGAGCAGAAGAGCGCACCTCATACCTTGCAAGGTCTGAATGGAAACAACTTATCTGGAAAGGCTTAAGATGGACGTTGTAGACCTCGCAGAAAACTCCAATAGAAGGGCGGAAAATAGATGCGGTCGACACTGAATTTACAACCTTCCAGGACCAAAAAGGAGATTTCAGGGCGACGGAGTTCTGTGCACTTCCTGTCTTAGAAAACCTCTAAAGACTAGAGTTGAATGGACTCTAGATTACAAGGTGTCTTGCAGGACTCACGATGGATGCAGTCTCAATTAGAGAGCAGCAGAGAACACCTCGTTCCTTTGCAACGTTTTAAGCTTCTGCGACGTTCTTGTCCGCCACCAACCGTGGAAAGGCCATTTGAACCAGTTCATTTTGTGGAGCTGCAGACCACGCAAAGAGATTTGGTACAACTGAAAGTGTTCAAGATCGAGAAGGGCTGATGATTGGCAAGATAGGACGTTCAGCTCACCTAGCTCGTGCTTTCTGGCGTACGAAGATACTGAAAGACTTGGGATGAATGCAATCTGAACTAGAGCACCTTATTCCTCGCGAGGCCTTAAAAGGCTGCAGATGATCGCATCTTGTCCACCTCCTACTATGGAAAGGTGCAACCTGCTCAGATTGGGGAGCTACAGACAACACGTCAGCCAGATCTTGATGGGCTGAGGATCGATTGGACAGGGTGTTCCGTACACCTCCCACATTCTGCCATAGGACGCTTCTGAAAATGGATGCAGTCTCAATTGGGGAGCAGTACAGAACACTTCATGCCTTGCAAGGTCTTGAAGGACTGCAGATGATGACATTGTGTCTACCTCCAACCATGGAAAGACTGAAGATGCAACGAGCTTAGATTGGGGAGCTGCAGACAACACGTAGAGAACAACTGACGAGAGCCAGATCTCAAAGGACTGATTATCGATTGGACAGGATGTTCTGTGCACCTCCCACCATGTATATACATCCGTAGAAAGACGATGAAGGACTGAGGACAGGGGAGCAGTACAGAACACTTCAGTCCTCGCAAGGTCTTAAAGGACTGCAGATAATGACAAGCTGTTTGCCTCCAACCGTGGGAAGGCTAAAGATAGAGCTGCAGACAACACATGGGGCTGATAATTGATTCGACAAGATGTTCTGGACACCCCCTACCCTGCACATTCTGCCATAGGACTCTTCTGCAAATGAATGAGGTCGCAACTGGGGAGCAGTACGCAACACTTCCTTCCTTGCAAGGTCATAAAGGACTGACATGATGACATCTTGTCCACCTCCTACCATGGAAAGTCTGAAGATGCAACCAGCTCAGATCGAATAGCTGCAGACAACACGTAGAGACATCAGCCAGATCTTGAAGGACTGAGGATCGATTGGACAGGATATTCCGTACACCTCCCACCATGCACATTCTGCCATTGGACTCTTATGCGAATGAATGCAGTCTCAACTGGGGAGCAGTATGGAACACTTCATTCCTTGTAAGGTGTTAAAGGACTGCTGGTGTTTGCCTCTAACTGTGGGAAGGCTGAAGGTAGAGCTGCACACAACACGTAGGGCTGATGATCGATTGGACCAGACATTCTGTGCACTTCCTACCCTACACATGCTGCCATAGGACTCTTCCGCAAACAGGGGAGCAGTAAGGGACCCCTCATTCCTTGCAAGGTCCTGCATTCGAAGCACTGCAGATGCAGAAGAGGAGTCCTCCTTTCACGACAAATAAAAGAATACCATTCAAAGGCTTCTACGTACATTCTCAAACGAATAAACGGATAAAGTTACCTGCCAACCCTGAAGAAGCAAACTCCTGTCGACAGTCCGGAGCCACATGACGGCATCCCCAGCCTGGAAGTCTTTCAGTCGATAACACTTGGTGTGGAGGTAAATGCCCAAGCATTTGAGGAGCTCCGACGTCGACGCCTGAATGACCGTCTTTTTCGCCGGAACCGGAACCGGCAAAGTCGACAAATTCGCTGGCACCAAAACGGCTTTGGATATCAATTTTTCGGCGCATGTGTTGTTGTTGGCGTTGTTCGCTCGTACGTCGAGAGCCGCCGCCGTCGGTATCGACGTCGTCGTCGCGGATTTGACCATCGGCGGATAGTAAAGGGTTTTTTGTATGTTTTTGTTTTTGTCGACGAGGGGGTTGATATTGTCGACCAACGGGGGCCGATAGGCGGTCACGTTTTTGTTTTTGTTTTCCAACTTCTTTTTCGAATTGTTCGTCGTCGAAAACCTTTTCCATGACAGGGCGTTGATGAAAAGGGAATGTTTTTTCAACGATTTCTCGAGAGCGTTTTTCTCCGAAATGATCCGAGCGTTTTCGTTGTTGGGGGGCGGAGCGGGTTGAAGTTTGCCGGACATCGCTTCGCGGTTTTTGGCGTTGTTGAGCTGTTCGTAGCTCGAAACGTTGTTTAGGGCGTAATCCGATGCTGTCGTCGTCGTCGTAGAAGTCGTCGTCGTGTACACAGGTCGCCTCTCCCTCGGTGAGAAGCTCAATACCGTTCCCATTTTACAACAAAAGCGCCAATGACCTACCGTTCGACACTTTCGGTCAACATCCCATCACAGCTCGCCGCTGTCGACTGGGGGATGAAAAGCATCGAATATTTTGAACGTCGAAACTCGATAAGGGGGTGGCGCGGCAAAGGGGGATGGTCTCTTCATACCGCCCCCGGCTCAACCACCCCCCACGCACCCCTTCCTTTCCGCCTATCGTCAGTTGTTGCCTTGGAGACGCTCCCAGCCCGCTCGCCTCCGCTCCGGACGACCCTCAAGACTTAGTCGATACCGTTCGCCTCCCCTCGTTAGTGGGGAGGGGGAGGGGAGAGGAGGCGGCCAGGGCTTTTGCCGCCCCTCGTTGTCGTCCCGCCACCCACCCGCCCGCGAACGCAACGCCGCTGCGCGTCCCTCAATCTCGACTTCCCCCCCTCCCCCTGCCCCACCCACCCACAATCACCCGTCTCACGTTCTGCGCTTATCCGCTCAGCGACGAGCACGTTCCTCAACTTGTGCTCACCAACCGCAGCGTTCACTAATCTCACAAACGCTCGTCCCCGACTCACTTTAATAGCCAGCACGTTGCAATTTTTTTTTTTTTTGACCAGGTCGTTGGTTAGTCATCACGTTGTAGCGCCATGTCACGAACCTTTCAAGGACCAAAACGGCCCACGATTCCAAAGCAAGTCCGACGAGCCAAAATGTGCTGATTGTCTAACAGCAAGCATAGACCTGATGACCCAAGACTTAGCCACAATTAGGATTTCAGATCAACTAAAGTACAGTAGTCCCAGTGAGGAGATGAACAAGAGCCCTGAGCCAGGAGTGCCAAAGGCTAGTGAATGCTGAGGAAGTCCTGTGATGATTGTAGCAGAAAAGGCAAAGGCAGCCAAGTCCGGCGAAGTCAAGGCAAACGCCAAGTTTAAGCCAGAAGCTGGCGTAATGTAAACGGAGGAACGAGAAGGGAAGGAGGGAGGAGTGAATGATCCTTGCGGGGAGAAGCTGCCTGGAGCTTGCTGGGTTGCATTGTGCTTTTTGTTTAGACCAGGTCGTTGTTCAGTCATCGCGTTGAAGGCAAATGCCATGTCCCGACTCTAGCGCTGTCCAAAATGGCCCACCACGATTCCAAAGCAAGTTGGATGAGCCAAAATGTGCTGATTGCCTAACAGGAAGCGTAGGTTCGCAGCGTTCAAACATTACAGTAGACCCAGCGACGAGATGTTCATGGGTTCAGAGGCAGGAGTGCCGAGGAAGTCCTGCGATTACTGAAGCAGAAAAGGCAAAGGACAGCGAAAGCCAAGTTTAAGATCATCCTTGCGGGGAGAAGCTGCCTGGAGCACTTGGTTCCAATGACCCAAAAGACAAGAGTCCAAGTCAGTTCAAGGCTTGTATCTCCCAAGGGGGAGATTGGGGAGGAACAAGAAGGGAAGGAGGGAGGAGTGAAATACCCTTGGGGGAGAGAAGCTGCCTGGTGCCCTTGGTTCTAATGACCCCAAAAGACAAGAAGTTCAAGAAACGTGGGCCTGTAGCTGATGGGATTCAGGTTAATGCTTGAATCTCCCAAAAGCTCGACTGTGTTCAATGGCCAGTGTGTGTATTGTCTTTTGTTTTGACCAGTCGTTGTTCAGTCATCGCATTGAAGGCAAACACACAACATGTCGCGACTCTTAGGCCGACCAGACGCCCAGGTGCCAAAGCAAGTCTGACAAGCCAAAATGTCCTAACTGCCTAACAGCAAGCACAGACCAGACGACCTTAGACTTGGCCACGATTAGGATCGCAGCTCTCATAAAATACGGTAGTTCCAGCGATGAGATGAACATGGGTTCTGAGCCGGGGGCCCCGAAGACTAGAGAAGGCCGAGGGAGTCCTGCGATGACTGAAACAGAAAAGGCAAAGACCAGCGAAGCCAGAAGTCAGAAGCTGACTTAAGGTAAATTGGGGAGGAACAAGAAGGGAAGGAGGGAGGAGTGAATGACCCTTGGGGGGAGAAGCTGCCAGGAGCCCTTGGTTCCAATGACCCCAAAAGACAAGAAGACCAGGAAAGGTGGGCCTGTAGCTATAGGGAGTCATACTAATGTTTGAATCTCCCAAAAGCCGTTTCACGACCCTTCCATTATCCAAAATGACCCACCAGGCTCCCAGGGGCCAAAGCAAATCCAAGAGGCCAAAATTTCCTAACTGCCTAACATCAAGCATAGACCTGAGGGTCCAAGTCACTGTGTGGCGTGAAAATTGGCAAAGATTAGGGTCGCAACTCTCACAAATTGCGGTGGTCCGAGCAACAAAGTCGATATGGGTTCTGAGCCTGGGACGCCAAAGGCTAGTGACGGCTGGATCTGGCCCTAAGCAGAAAGGGCAGAGACCGGTGAAACCTAAGTCTAAGTCAGAAGCTGACTTAATGGGGTAGGAAAGCTAGTGGGGGGAGGGAGGTCTGAATGAACCTTGGGGAGAGATGCCTTCTGGGAGCCCTCGGTTTCAATGTCCCAAAGGACATGAAGTCCAAGAAAGATGAAGAAGGCTGAGAAAGTCCTGGATGACCGTGATTGCATCATCCAGAAAGCTGGAACAGAAAGGGCAAAGGCTTGGAGATGAAAACACCATCTGGCAAGGTTCAGTTGGTGTATTGTACCCATGGGGCGACTTCCCCACTGTCGAGCATCTCAGGCAGGTCTAGAACGCTGCTGGAGTGAGGCACTCCAAACACTTCTTCAGATAAGACATAGACTTCTCATGATGGAGAGGAAGGACTTAAGACAGTAGTCACGGGACACAGCAAAATGTACAATCACATGTATGTTATCAATACCCATTGGTGTACGTGGTGTGCTACAGGTGGAGAGACTCCCCTTCAAGGGAAGGGGGGGATTTCTGATCTTTTAATAACTTCTCTCTTCAAAGAGGACTCCTGCAGGAAACACCTGGCATCCCTTAGGAAGCTGGGCATCAACCTGTGAGACATACAGACTTAAGGTGAGAAAAACGATACAAAGGGCCTCATCCGTGGTGTGGGCAAGACATTGGGGCTGCCGCTGAGTGCGGTTGAGCGGACATACAGGGGCAATTGTTAGGTGCTCTGGTCTGATGGACCAGGATAGGGTAGAAGATGTGCAGCAGCAGTTGAGCAGACTTCAGTGCATGGCCTCCATAGCTGCAACACAGACAAGCTCCCCCAGGCTGGGCATCAGCCTTCTGTAGCTGTGTCCTGTGACGATTCTGACTAAACATTGCAAGTTCTTTCTTTCCATCAGACTATGTCTTATCTCGAGTGTTGATCCTGAGATGAGGCGTTTGGAGTGGCTCATTCCATGAGGATTCCAGACACTCTGATGCATGAATTAGATGCCCGATGTGACCCCATGGATACAGTACACAAACCAAACCTGGCCAGATGATCTGCCTTCTCATTACCAGCAATCCCTTATGCCTAGGACTCCTAAAGAGTCAAGCTGCATCCTGCACTCCCTCACCAGTTTTGACATTAATGTAAACATTTCTCGAGTGGAACAGAAGGCTCTACCAGGTTCAAGGGAGAGTCAAGTATTTTTTAATATCCTTGAAGACGTCAATTCCCAAACTAGATGTCAATTGTCGAAAGAAACGACGTCCGCCGTCCCAGTAGGGCACCTGGGCGAATCAGCAGCCCTGTCTCATCATATTTGTTTCCAATCTGGTTTGGGCCTGTCTCCCAGTCCTAACTTAAGACCTACGAGTGCCTAAGAGTACTCCTTCAGGAGCAGGCGCCTGTCGATTTAGCTATTAGTGCACTTACTACAGTTAAGTTTTCTAATATATTAAGGGCCAGTTTATCAATGCTACAGCTTCAGCTGGTGGCTAGAAGTGGGCGAGCTGTTGGGGGCGGAGAGGATGCCAAGGTCCATCAAGCTCAAGCTGCAGAGAGACCACAGGCAAGTAGCGCCTGTTGGCCCCCCAGGGGCTCCGCAGGGACGTAAGCTCCCGCGGGGGTTGAGGGAGTCGGTGTGGGCGTCGATGAGTGCACAATGTCTCAGCTTCCTCCAGATCAACCTGCATACAGCCAAAGCAACGATGGCTGTGATGTGCAGGAGCTTTGTCTAGGGGGGGGGGGGGGGCTGTGATGCGGCTCTATTGAAGCCTTGGGAGGACAACAGGTACGTCATTAGGGGGCTGTTGTGGTACGACGCAACTTACATATACTTAAAATTCCTGAGTTCTGTCCCAGGGATTTGGTAGCAGTGATGCTGGACGCACAAAACCGTAATGGAGTCCAAGTGTCATCAGCCAGGCTCAATGATGATGCTGAGGCCCCCCTGCTGAAAATGCAGCAGCCGATCCACTACTGCAGAAGGGAAGATCTTCAGTTGATTGTCTGGTGTGACGCCAATGCACACGAGACATGGGGCAGCACAGATACAAATGAGAGGGGTGAGTCCCGTCTTGACTACTTACTGCACAATGGAATGGTGGTGGTCAATAGGGGAGGGAGTGCGCCAACTTTGGTTACACGCAGGAGGCAGGAGGTGCTGGACATGACGGTCTCAAGCGCCTTCTATGCGGCATGTCTCGAGAGAAACCTCAATGTCTGACCATCAGATGTTCAGGCTGAGGTTCCCTAATAGTGTGACGGAGACATATCAGAACCCCAACAACACCGATTGAGTTTTGCAAAACCTGTGTCTTGGCCTCCAGCTAGTTTAGGTAAAAACGGCCCCTAACTGCCTAATTTTAGGGAGGTAGCGCTTGATCAGGGCTTAACCCAATCTGGTGAAACCCGTTTTTGTGGCAGTTAGACACCGTTAATCGAGTCTAAACGGGATCAACGCAGTTGGTGAAAACGGCCCTAGGTCCAGTTAGCTCTTATCTTTCTTTATCATATTCAGTATTTTCTTCTATTATTGTGGATAATTTACAAATGTTTTTGAATAGTAATAATAAACATGTTGTTTACTAGTGCGCAGTTATTGCAGTTCCTTTTCCACCACGATGATAATCTAATATGTTATTTTATCGTCATATCACCCGGCACTTCGTATGGATGTGAGAGCGTTCCGACGACTTATAGGTAGGGAATATTAAATTATAACAGACTTGTACACACAATTTTGTGTATTAAACACGATAATTCTCTCTTCATTTTTGAGTTCCTTGCTCATGAAAGTTGTAACCTCACAATTTCGGTTTTTATTATTTCTTGTTCAGCTCTCATTTTATTGTACAACTTCCGATTTTCCATGCTCACGCAAAGCATTCTCCCGGACTTATTTGGTTTTTTCCTTCATATTGGCGCTTTATGCTCCTCACCAGTTGCAACTTCGACAGAGGTTAATTTGGCTTCTGACAATTATTAGAAACAATAATTTGGTCAAATCTGGATTGTTGAGGGTTGTACATCTATGGGATGTACTGTTACAGGGCCATTTAAGCTTACATGACACTTGTTTACGGGATGGGATGTTGAACAGTCGTCTAATTTCCTTACCTTATTGTGAGGACCTCATTAGTCCACTGCCTTCTCGATATTGCTTAATCGCCGCGTAATTACGACTATTCTAACCGCATCCCTCAGTGATATCGGCTAGCGTGGTAGGAACGAAACAAGCCTTGATTTACTAATCACGTTTTGGTGAAAACGGACCTAAAAGTCGAAGACGGCGTCTTGTATATCTGCGGTGTGGATTAGACATGGAAACAGGTACAACAACAACGTCGAGGTTATTTTTCGAGTCAGCCGGCGGTAAACAATCAACAAGTGTTCGGTTCTCCCTTCGTTTGCGATGGTTTTGAACGGATTGTGTGGTATAGTCGTTTCGAACGGGGGACGTCGACTGCGATTTCATCGAAAGGGAATCGTGTAAAACTTGCGAAAGATGAGGGCGACGCTGCCACGTCCCGAGCTCGCCCTTTACTTCGCCTTTTGGCTCGTCAGTTTCGTTTACTCTTTTTACAAAGTCTACGAAGGAGGTCGTCTCCTCCAATTGACGCTTTTCGAGCCGCAAGACTTTTCCGAAGGCTTTTTACGTCTCCTCGGCGAGCCATTTCGCGACAGCTCGGACTACGACTGGGAATTGTGGACGGGCTTTTTGCGGCGGCTCATCCCCTGGACAGTTCTTCATTTGATTGCCGCCGAAGGGACTCGACTGTTCGACCCGTCGACAGCCCCTCTTTGCCATTCCCTGGTCACGTTGACAGCCCTCGTCGTACACTTTCCACCGGAATCCACTTGCGCTTTGATTCTCACCTTGGTATTGTTCTCGTTTTCCTTGCTCGTTCGGTCTAAATGCCTAATTTGGACTCTCGCCGTCGGCCTTTTGCTGTCGGTTAATTTTTTTTCGAAGTTCATATTTCACGCGTATCAGGCGAAATACGAAGAAGTGGCGTTGTCGGTTTTGTGTTTCGAGTGGTTCCTCCTCAAATGCATCGATTTTTCGTTGATTGAGATCCGAACGACGAGAAGTTTGAGGTCGAAATTCGTGGATTTGCTCGGTTACGCTTTTTACCTTCCGTGTTTCTTCCTCGGTCCTTTCGTTCCGTACGAGAACTTCAGGCTCGGCCTGAGGCGAGAGTTTCAACCCTGGACGGGAATACGGCTCAAAGTGTTCGCTCTGAGCTTGCTCAGAGTCTTCTTTTGGTTTTGGATATTCGAGGCGTCGGCTCATTTCTTCTACTGCCACGCGATGCACTTCAAAGTGAACCACGTCGTCAGTTTAGGGCGATGGACTTTGAACGGAGTCGGCCTCTGCATGGCCCAGTTTTTCTTCGTCAAGTACACGGTGGTCTACGGTGGAGCCCTGAGCGTCGCCAGGTTCGAACTGTACGAAGTTCCACCTAACCCCAAATGCGTCAATCGGATTCATTTGTACTCCAACATGTGGAGGCATTTCGACCGAGGGTTTTACATATTTTTGATGAGGTGCATCTACAAGCCGCTCGTCGGCGCTAAAAAGTCGTCCCTCCTCCGCCGCCTCGTCGCCTCTTTTTACTGTTTCTGTTTCGTCTTCTTGTGGCACGGGATCAACCGAACGATGCTCATATGGTCGACGTTGAATTTCGTCGGGATCTTCTTCGAGTCTGTCGGTAAAGCAGCGATGGAAACGAAGCCGTTTCGTCGTCTTCGGGAGGTCGCTGGGAAGCGGAATTGGCGGCGGTTGGAGGCTGCGGCCTGCGCTCCGTTGTGGGTTATGGCGGTCATCTCGAACTACATATTCTTCGGGGATTATGACTTGGGAATGGCTTACGTCCACCAGATCCTCACGGCTGAGTCCTGGGTTTTGTTGTTCGTGTTGGTCGTCGGCTACTGCATGTGCCAAATATCCATTGAGGCTTCAAACAAGGACTCCAACCTTCGCTCTCTTCATATCAAAAATTGACAATCAAATACAAATTGACTTCCAATCAATCGGTCATTCCTTCATCCTCACACCATCATAGTAAATATAACATCCCATAGCCATACCAGTTGGCAGGAAAGTTGTGTAATTGGCTGCCTTTTTTCTCTTTTTTTAATATTCACCTAAAACTGCCATAAAGTGTCAAGCTGGGAGGGAACGAAATTGTGTCACTAAATCAGTTTTAAAGAAACTCAGGCCTTTCCCCTCCCATTTCACTCCTTTGCCAATCTCTCAAAGAAGCTGAACCAACAGCATAAGCCTTGGCCAAAGGTGGCTCATTCCCAATTTCCACTAAGGGACCTATTAGGAAGGCAGCTCTAGGTCCCCTGGCAGTATCTCTGGTAACTCAACAGACTCATCCAGCCCTCCCTTTGGTGAGGCCTCCTTTCTCTTGAAGAAATAACTAGAAGTGAGCCGAAGATGAGGGGTATGAGCCCAAAGGAAGCTTATTTCCCTTGGAAGGGGCCTGTTCCCCTGCAGTACCTCTCATAACTTTACCGAGTTCTGCACCAAACATGTAGGGCTTGCCAATTTTAATTACCTTCGGATAATGTGCCAAATATCTATCAGGGACCTAATCTCCCCTCCCACTGTCCCTTCATTGAGGGCTTCAGGGGATCCTTTCTCTTGAAGAAGACAAAAGGGGAGTCTGCTGAAGTTGAACAAACAGCGTAAGCCTTGGCCATAAGGAAGCCCATCTCCCATGGAAGGGACTTGTTCGGTGCAGGCCGAATTAGTTGGGGGTTGTGGCGGCTGGCCACCCTTTACCTACAAAAGGCGCCTCACCGCAAAGTCTTCCCAACAGAGGGCGCTAGCTGCGAGCCACAGACGACTCCTGGAGGGGATAGTAGGTAGCCAATGAGAGAGGGCTACACCCTCCAGGAGAACGTATATAAGGGCCTGCCTGCAAGAGCATTCATTCATTCTGTCATGCATTCCTTCTTCTGACAACAACCAGCCACCATCAGCGGAGACGACGAGTCCCTCCTCTCGCGTCTGAAGGAGAAGGAGCGACGACTCAACGGAGTCCCTCGCCGTGAGGAGCTACTGCTCAACCGAGCCCTTCAACTTACGCTTCAACGCCTGAGGAACTCGTCCCTCGTCCAATGCTTAACCGACCTCCGTTTCGACTCAACCGAGTCCCTCCTCTCGCGTCTGAAGGAGAAGGAGTGACGACTCAACGAGTCCCTCGCTGTGAGGAGCTACTGCTCAACCCGAGCCCTTAGCAACGACGCCAGAGAAATCCGAACCTCGCTTCACACTTTCCCGACCGGCAGCTACAGGACCAACAAAACTTTCGTCGGCCATTTTTAAGGCCACACACCCTTGATAAGGGGGACCCGACAGGGGGTTTTGACCTCGGAATGTCCGTGCTGGCCCTAACGGCAAATCGTTGTTTCCCTGAACACTTTTCTGATCTCAGGCCCTTTGGTTCGTAGCTGTGGGAGGTCCACATCTTCAGTTATTTCCGTGTGACAAAGGATTTTCCTGCCTTCTGGACTTTCCAAAATATCCTTTGCCCTCAATTTACATTCCTCTCTACAACAGACAGCTACTTCAAAACTCAGTCATCTACTAGCATTCGCAGAATACAGTCTTCTCCCGACAGACACCACACCTCTCTTCGACGTCTAATTCGGATCCCTCCTTTTTTCCCCGTACAACCAGTTTCACGCCTTCAAAGCCCCCTTGTTCACGTCTGTAACTCAAACTCTTATTTGGTTCTAGCTACTTCTTCCATGTACAGGGTGCGGCATGAAGGTCGGACGTTTTTGAAATGGCCAGTACTTCCCCCCTAATGGGTCGACCAACGTGTGGAAGGGACCATTGTAATCGGGAGGTCTTAGCATTTTTGTGCCAGTTGAAGTCGTGGACAGTAGAGCACCGCGTTTTTGCTTACGACAGTTTCGTTCGTAATAACGAGTCCATCACGGCAGTCCAGCGTGAGTTTCGTCGCCATTTTAATATCCACCAAAATCGGGCTGTTCCCTGTAGAAACACCACACGAGATTCATTGATGAGGATCAGACCACCAGGAGCTCCAAGATCGATTCGAGCGCCAGAGAACATTGAAAGTGTACGACAAGCACTAATTCGCATCCCGAGCCGATCAGGTCGCCTGCATGCTGCTGAACTTCGCCTCAGTGATCGATCGGTTAGGCGTATTTTGCATCTAGAGTTGAGGTTAACACCCCTATAAGTTGTCCATTGTGCAACAATTACACCCAGGGGATTATGCACAACGAATGACCTTCGCCCGTGAGATGGAAGCACTTATTGAAGAAAATGAGATCCTCATTTGCGATGAGGCTCACATCCACCTCAATGGCATGGTGGATCAGCAAAATTGTCGTTATCGGGCTGATGAAAATCCCCAACAATTACATGAACAGCCGCTCCATAGCCCAAAAGTTACTGTTTGGTGGGCCATATCCCAAACTTGCATCATCGGCCCTTACTTCATTGAAAACGACAATGGCATTGCTGTTACCGTCAACTCAGAACGCTATGTCGAGATGATAACCGGCTTCTTTACGCCTGAATTGAGACAAAAGCGTATTGCAATCCGGAGCATGTGGTTCCAACAGGATGGGGCAACCGCTCACACAGCTAGGGCAACAATGAGCGTTATTCGTCCTCTTTTCTCTGGCCGCCTTATTTCCAGGTTCGGTGACGTTCATTGGCCTCCTCAGTCCTCAGATTTGTCCACATGTGACTTTTTTCTGTGGGGGCACCTCAAAGCACGTGTTTACCAGCAACAAGCCCCGAACATTGGAGGAATTGAAGCTGTTCGCGTGGAAATTGTTGCAGTTGAGAGAGCAACGTTGGAAAGAGTTTTCGGATATTTTCAAGAAAGACTCCAGCAGTGTATCGCGAACGAGGGACGCCACTTGACTGATGTGATTTTCCACACATGAATTTCTAAAATGCTTTTAAATTGTGAATCTAAATATGTAAATAAAAATTTTTTTGAGTAAAAATTACCGAAGTTATGATTTTTTCAAAGACGTCCAACCTTTACGCCGCACCCTGTACATGTAAGTGTTCGAATATTTGTTGAGATTTCCCAACTCTTTAATTACAAATTTCATGCTTGGAGAAACCTAGTAAGAAGGGAAATAGATGTCGTGGGCAACTTATTTCCTGTTCTCTGTTGGTGAATCATTCAGTCTCGATCGCCCCTTATCACCAGCTATGGAAAAGATAAACTAGGTCTCGGAGACTCAAATTGCTCCTTCTCCTTCCTCACTTCGTTACATGACGCGGCAAGCGACTAATTCATTTTTTTCACTATGACATACGCTTTAACCCGCCAACACAATCGCATTTTGCTCCTAATTATTTGCCCAACCATTTGGCATTTTCGTTGCTCTGGCCTGGGGTAAAGGATACTGCCGACCACCGCTGTTCGTTGCACAAAAGAAGCCCCCCCCCCCCCCCTGGGAGCATGAGACTCCGAAGACGCTGGTAAGCCCTTTTCAAGTCCGAGCTAAGTTTGGTGCTGGCCAATAATTTGCCAAGCGGTTGCGTATATTGACTGTAACAGTGCAACAATAAAAACCGTCTTTGTGTTTAGTCCAAGTCTACCCTAGTCAAAACAGGACCTGTTGGGGAAACTGCTCCACTTCACCAGCAGTATCTTTGGTAACTTATCAAATCAACGTTCATAACATGTGGGGCTAGCCAGTAAACACACTCCAGAGCTCTATTACTGATGGAGCGTGACACACCAACCGCCCTATTGGGCAGTTAATCGACGCGCCCTGTCTAACTATCGACTCACATGCCCTGCAATGTTATTCTATTCATTTTACTGTATCTCTGTGACGAGGTGGTCACAGTGAACTCAGGGTTGGAGTAAACTAGCGAGGTCCCCTTCATTGTTGAGGTAGGGCAGTAATTTTTACTAAAACAAACAGAACGTTTATCGTCTCCTACCTCCTCCCAACGCCACGGTAGCCCTTAAGGTCTACGCAACACAGACGATAATTAGCTAAGTAAAAATTGTATTTAATTTAAACAAATTTAAACCGTAAATTAGTACGGTAAAATATGCGCTTTGCGACTTTTCAATTTCGCTACGCTGGACTGACATCCGATCTCTGGCATATAACGGCGTCCATGAAGCGGTTGAAAATTATACCATCTCACCGAAAAACGAAATAATCTGCAGAACTCCGAAATTGCAAAAACCGAACAACCCCGACATTATTTCTTGGCACTCCACGGCACGATGAAAGGTGCCTCAATCACAGTCAACAGTTTAAAATAAATAAAAATATTTGTGATAAATAACTCGAGGGAAAAGTGGAGTGACAAAATAAGAGTCGTGTAATTTTAAAAGTTTAATCTTCCAAAATTCAGTACTTAAAAATATCACAAACCTGTTTTTAAACGAACCTATGAAGTGAAAATTGTTTAAAAACAACGAAATATTTTTGTGTTTAACTCGACAAGGAGCTCCAATTGCTCTTAAACGAGAAACCTCTTTGTGAGACTAAACGGTGAACAGCTTAAGACTAAAACAACGCAAATATAACTTCCTTAAACTAAAAAAAAACCCAAAGGATAAATATGCATGGGGGAAACAGAACACGGCGCACCTTAAATTAGAATTAAATGACATTTTGTACAACCAAAAGGAAGAATTGTATTGTTCACAGGAATCAAATTGAAGGGTCATATTTACATTAAATCTGATTAGGAGGGTCGGTTGGGTCGTAGGCCGAGGTCGTCGGCGAATAGCTGGGCGAGGTGGGAGAGTAAGCCGCAGCTTGCGAGGACTGCGAGTAGGCGGGAGACGCAGGGGAGGCCGGCGAGTAGCCCGACGGTGTGAATGAAGGAGAAGTCGGGGAGTATTTGGAAGAAGTGGGGGAGTACTGAGGGGAGGATTGAGAATAAGAGGGCGAAGTGGGGGAATATTGGTTGGGAGAGGCCGGAGAGTAGCGCGTTGGTGACGACGGGGAGTAGGATGGGGAGGAAGGAGAATATGAGTGAGGAGTGGGAGAGTACGTCGGAGAGGTGGGCGAATATTCCGGAGAAGTGTTGTAATGAGGGGATGAAATAAACGACGGCGAAGTTGGCGAATAGGAAGGCGACGATGGGGAATATTTGGGGGATGTTGGTGAATACGAGGGAGACGTCGGGGAGTAACGCGGGGATGATGGAGAGTATGATGGAGAAGTTGGCGAGTAAGTAGGTGACGCCGGAGTGTTGGGAGATGATGGAGAATAAGATGGGGATGTTGGCGAATATGAAGGAGAAGTAGGAGAATACGACGGTGACGTCGGTGAATATGAAGGCGATGTCGGTGAGTATGACGGGGACGTCGGAGAATAAGACGGAGATGTAGGCGAATAGGACGGTGAGGTAGGAGAATACGACGGAGACGTCGGTGAATACGACGGGGAAGTCGGAGAATATGACGGAGACGTCGGCGAATATGAAGGAGAAGTGGGAGAATATGAAGGAGAAGTGGGAGAATACGAAGGAGAAGTGGGCGAATACGAAGGGGACGTCGGAACGTAATGAGGAGACGTCGGAGAGTAATGAGGTGAAGCTGGATTGTAAGTCGGAGAACTGGGAGAGGACGGGGCATAAAATGGCGACCGTGGAGAGTAAGATGGCGACATCCCTCCGCTCGAAGGCGATGCCATATACGACATAGGCGACCTCGGTGAAGCGTCCCCACCTCCGTGACTAGGGCTCCACGGTGACATACATGAAACGTCCGAAGCTCCCGAGGGTGAGAAACTGGGCCCCCAGTTGGTGGCATCGGCTGAAAACACACAGTCAACAATTCAGGCTTTTATTGGGTAAGGGACAGCGTAACAAGAGGCCCTACGTGCGACTGGAATGACAAAGGGACTTAGCCTTGCATGCCATTGGGTCAAACAAATAAAGGAACGCTCAACAAGCTACACAAACATTTTTCTAAAAAATACTTTAATAGAAATGTAGTGAGTGACCTATCGCACAACTTTCCTCCAATAGGCCATAAAACCATGATTGAAAGAGAACTCAAAAATTTGTTATTACCCGATTACACAACTTTCCTTTCTACTTCCCAAAGCCAAGGAAAGGAAAAATTACTAATCACAAAGAAAAGGCGAGCTCTCGAATTGCCTTCTTGGACTATTTACGGAACCGCTCTCGCTTTATCATGGTCCACAAACAATTTGTTTTTACAAGAAGCGAAATCGTCATAAAGCAGAAGAGGCAAGACAGGAAGTCAAATTATTCAACAGGAACTTTCATATTGAGGGCAGTTACCTAAGTGAAAAAAAAATAGTACAATTCATCCACACATTTGTTGGGTACGCAAGAGGAGGAGCTTGAAGAATAGATTAACGTGATTAGAGACGAAAAAGAGATACGAGGGTGAGCGAGTAAGACTTTACGCGACACAAGGGGGTTTCTGAATAGGTGAACTGGGTTGCGAGGATGAGAGCAGAGAGCGGCTGAGTAGAGCTGAGAGACGAATGCGCGTTTTTGGGGGGTTGAGTTTGGGAAGGGCTCAGCGTGAAGTGAATATTTGAGAAAGTTCGTAGCCGGCTTTGGAAATAAACCATAAGACCTTTGTCGTCTGAAGAAACCGATTGACGCACAGAGTTTGTTTGGATTTTCCTGCAGCTACGATTTCAATGGCTTCAGGTCAGAAAGAGCTGGACTATTGCTAAGAAGGAAGGTCTGAGCTGAACATCCTTTTTCGCTCAATAGGCGAATACTCTCAGAGGTATTTATAGACGAAATTTAGTTACAGATTAGTAGAAGATAATTTGAAAGAATATTCAAAAGATTTTGGTGCATGAGTGTTTAAATACTTAAGAAATGAATTAATATATAATAACGAGAAGATTGTTCGCGCTGCCTCATGTTAAACTTCGGTTTTCATTTCTTCTTTTATTTGTTCGAGCGGCAACGGGTCAAAATGTTCACTTTGCTTCACATCGCAACAAACTCATCACCGAGCGAGAGTGCTAATTAATTTGTTGGCCACTAAGAGAACTTTTAATCGAATCGGCAGCACTTAACTTACACACGGTTTCAACAGATTATCGCCCTTTTATGGACACCTCCATTTTGTACGATGTCACCATTGCCCGAAGGCGCAGAGCCAAGTTGAGATGGAGGGCAATGGAGAACTATGAACTACCTTCTGGTCTTTCCGCTTGAGGCGTAATCTGTACATCTTCGCCTGTTATTCGTTTCAGAGCTCCGGCTCGATCGACTAACCGCTTACTTCTACATATTTCAAGCTCTTGACAATTCCGACGACCCGATATTATTTTCGAAGGACTCCTAACGCTCATTTATTTAATACACGCCTGAAGGTATTCCTTCTTTGACGCATCATTGCCAGTTGGTGGAGCATCTTAACACATTCAATACGGCATGATGCGAATTCGCACCATCGCCGTTGGCTAAAACAATGGCTGGCTTGACGCACGTTTGAGTCATCATTCTCTCTCTTCTAAATACTGCACTGAAAACTGACGGGTGGCCGGATTGTCTCACGATTTTCAAAACACCTTCCTTGGATGGACAGCTTTCAGAAAGCAGTTTGTTTTAGAGTTGTCCCCCACAAGTTTTCGAGTTATCGCTACGCGAATGTCGGTCTGCCAAACCTCCCTCCAGCGTTCTAAACGAGTATTCTTGGTTGTGTGCAGTGTTTTTTCTTTGTTAGTTTGGTTTCTTCATCCAGAAATGGAATCATCTAAAAGGGTAAGTTTGATTTCGTACTTTATTCTTCTTTCGAGTTATTTTTCCTACATGTTATTAACGTCATTCATGCTATGTTGCTGGCATCATTTGGCACTGGCAGATGTTCACAGATGACAAGATTCGTTCTCTCCTGGACAATTTGTGTTTGGACAGTATTATATATGTGGGCGATATGGATGCGGCAGGATATTTCTCGACAAATTATTATTGCCCCGATTATACCAAGCAAGCTGCCCTACGCCTAGAGTGGTTATGGGAGTACCATTCATACTAATACTTCTGGTTCTGACTCAGTTGTACAAATGACGTTGTATTTGATTCTTGCTCGTTTAATTTTTTCCATCCAACTTTGTAATTCATACGTTTCATTTTGTTATTTCTTTCAATTTTCTTTGCAGTTCTTACTCTGTTATCAAATGTTGTCAAATAAATGACGTGCCTGTCGTGTGTTTTACTTACGAAGACTTGCCAAAAAAAAACACCGCATGACGCAGATTCGCGTCATTACTTGCCAAAACAACAGCGTGACTCGAATGAGCGTCAGTTATTAATTGATACATAATCAACTTTCTACGAATCGGAACACCACTTTTTTTTCACATTTTACACATTCTCGCACAGAAAATAGAAAAACAAATAAATTCCGTTTTCTTGGAACTTTTTGTGTAAAATGCTCTGTATTGAATGTATTAATTATGCCCGGTTC
Source organism: Pachypeltis micranthus (assembly GCA_020466155.1). Lineage (NCBI taxonomy): Eukaryota > Metazoa > Arthropoda > Insecta > Hemiptera > Miridae > Pachypeltis > Pachypeltis micranthus. The sequence goes on from CM035780.1 coordinate 9,751,960, forward strand.
GTCGATCATTCCCTTAATTCGTAACCTATTCATTGTCCAGAATACTACTTCTACGTTTCTGTCTCTTACCAACTCTTCCATTCATCAATTTATCGGAAAATCGCGAACATTGTTTTACGTCGAGTTATCGGCAGTTCCCTCAATCTCTTGCTTTCATTTTTCATTGTCAATCGCCATTTATTTTGTTTTATCAAGGGTGTCATGTACATATTTATTAGTATTCTCATTTTTATAGAAGTTAGTTGGTTTTTGTCTCGATTTTTTCTTTTCCTAAATGCGGATGTTGGTTACCAGGTGGTAACTATACCTACCCCTTTGCCGTCAAGTATATAAAATAAAATTAGCTTCGAAAGGAAATTAATTCGGTTAAAAATGTAATCAAAAAATAGTTGGGCAATTAGAAATTGCTAATAGTTTCTTAAGATAAAAGAAAAACAAACATAACTCTTCTTTTTCTCCGAATGGTGAGAAACTATTAGCAACTTCTCGAATTTTCTTAAAATAATGACATTCGGAGGGGAAAAGTTTGTATTTCTTTTTTTAAGTAACTATTAGCAATTTCCCGAGGTATGTTTTTCAACATTAAATTTAGTTCATTGTGTCTCTGTAAGTTCCTTATAATTAATTGTAACTAAATTGCCTAATGTGATATTCAATAGCCCTGATGATGTTTAATAAATTAAGCGAAACGTCGGCCTAGAGAAAGCTCTTCATTCATCCTGACTGGCTTTCAGGGGTCCACACCAGAGAAAAATACTAATCTTAAGAAATAAAACGGGGGTTTTGTTCTGAGATGAGTAGAATAAAAGGTTGGTTGAGGTTAGAACCAAGAGGTGCGGGAAGTTCTAAGCTGGTGTGAAGGAGGGAAGGTTTTGCTGGATAGTTCTAGCAACAGATGTCAAAGCAGCCATCCGCGGGTGATTAGATTCCGAGCAATCTAACTCTTGTATGCAGACTTGGTGGACCCGGCAAAGGCAAAACTAGTTGTCATCGCGCTATAAAATTATTGCGGGGTTCCTTGTTGCGCTATATGGAGTAAGAATTCGGTCCATTGAACACAGCCGTTGAAGCGTGAAGCCTTTGATTTAAGTCACTTCTCGTTGGAGGCCATAAAAAGGGGAGAAATTGGACGCGGCTGCTGAGCATGTAAATAAACCGTCGAAACTCAACAAAAATTAAAAACTAGATACCGAATAGAATTTTTGTGCGAAAAACATCGGATTTTTTAGATCACGTAAAAGGCACAAAACAGCTGAGACGGCGTACGGCTTGAAACGTTAAGTATCAAACTTTGAGGGGAGGTTCTACAAAATTTTTCCTGACCGAAAACGTAAGTGGATTATTCAGAATGAATAAAACTGAACTCGACTACCTCGAACAGTATATATTGGTCCCCCCAGGTTTTGGTACAGGCACTCTCGGTATTGCAAATACTTTATGTAGCAGAACATTCTAAAAAACGTTGTGGAACGGCTACCCTCTCCAGGCTTGTCCCATCACTAGGCTGGTAAATGTATTGGGAGTGAGCTTTCAATTTATAGGAAAAAAAAGAAGACACTCACCAGCAGGTGACCAAGATGACTGTTGACCTGTGAACGACGGAGTGCTACCGGAGGTCCACGGAGTTCCAGGCGGAGTTGAAATCGGCGTCGCGGCGGACGCAAAAAACATGCCGCTTCCGACTCCCATTCCTCCGCCGGCCATCGGTATTTCGATGCCTTCTTTGCACTTTTCAGCATCGAGTAGTAAATCGAAGCAACCTTTGAACAAAAAAACATTACCGCCGGTTAACTATTGTAGAAAGTCAGTGACGAGGATAATTAATCGTCGGAATCCATTTTGCCTTTACCTGTTCCCATACGGGGCAGTTGGCCCATGATGATATTTTCCGAGACTCCTCTCATGGGGTCGACTTCAGCGTGAGAGGCAGCGTCCATCAGCACGTCGACGGTTTCTTCGAACGAGCACCTGCACAACATGGAAGTTGTAGCCAAAACATCTCAAGGGGAATCAACAGTTTAGAGACAATTCACCGCCTGTGAAGGTCACTACTTTTATAAGAAGGACTCTTTCCAGTAAGATGGAGTCATTTGCATCAGCCCACAAAAACATTTCAGTCTTTACAGAAAAAAATTAGGCGTTTTTCAGACTCAGAAGCCTTTTTTAGGAACGTAGAAGGGAAGGTATGCTCATAGTGGCCCCATGAATTTACTCTTGCGTATTGAGAACCAACCCTGAGCCATTTAGCACATTGAATCACTTAGGCCCTCTCGCCTCTCTGCACCCTCGCCTACAATTTTGCAGTTTGCCGCAATTCCCATGTATCCTCCCGTACTTCCCAGCATCGCGATAATGGCCCCGTATCAACCAACTCCATCCTCTTCTCGCTGAGCACTGCTAGGGCAAATGAGCCCTACTTTTCAACGGAGTTCAACATAGTGAGGACGAATTCCTCATGTGTGGACCAGCCCATTGCGCCCTCAGCCAGTTTGGCACGTGAAGATGGCATTGAAAGCTTCATCCTTTGTTGACCTGCAATGCAGGCAGTTTGGGCTTGCAGCCTTACCAATTCATTCAGTGCGGGTACACCCTAGCTTTGCTCTAGTTGCTCCCTACTAAAGTGATGCTGCGCAGTGTTCTTCAGCATAGCAAACTCCTTTCCAACTCGACTGCTTGTCTTCCATTTTCAAATTTGGTAGGCTGTTTGCCACCCTCGTGGCTATGTGAAACTCCCCCACCACTACCCAACAATCACTCCCCCTCCTGCTGCAGATTGGGATCTCTCTCCAGCTACTCACCTTCTTTTGTCCATCAGCCTCCAAAGGAGGCATCAGTCACAGGTTAGCTGCTTCCACTGAGGTCGATGACACAGACTCCAACCAAATGCATCAGCGCTCAGATATGCCATGAAGCCCTCCTTGGGGATGCTGCTGCAAATACTTCCAACACTCATACATCAAGATCTCTAGGGGAAGGATGCCCTCTGTCTGCAACAGTTGTCCTGTGAAGTGTAGCTCCTCTGTTTGTCTGGAGTCTACATTGCTCCCCGGGTCTACCACATAGGTGTTAACACTCCTGTGCCCCACAGGTTCCTCACGACTGCCAGCGCTCGAAGCAACGGAAAAAACAGCAATCTGCGCAAGAAAGACTAATTCTCCTCCACTCACCGCTTTTAACGAAAGAGAAAACTTTTGGTTTCTCAACGTACTTGACCGATTCTGAAAGTTGACCCCCCAATCACACAAAATCCTTGTCAGTCAGCCAAGGACGTTCCTTCCCTGAAGGCTGAAGCCAAACCAGGAAGCGATTCGATCGTTCTTGGTGAGGTTGGTCTTCCTGCACACATATCTCCCGTCTCCCATTCAATAAATTTCACTTTGTTCGTCGGTGATATAACGTTCGAGCGCAAACACATTCATTTCAATGAGCATAACATTAAAACCCGCATACTTCGTTCAGATCTAAGAACACGCACCTAAGGAAGGCTCATAAAACATTGCCAAAGTGCATTTTAACGTCGTTCTAGAACACTAATGAACATTTTAAGCGTTAGCTGTTTGCTTTTCACGAAGCTTCAAAAGCTAGGCAATGGCTGGACAAGTAGCCTATCTGAAATTCGTAAACAGTACGAGTCAAAATAACTTTTTGACAAAATGGCACAACTATAAGTTCAACTCACAAGCCAGTGGCCTCTAAACTGACACAGTAATCAACTCTTTAGAGGACTCAAGACAAGAATTTTGTGGTCGTTCAAACTTTCTTTCCCAGTGACGGGGATTTGTGAATGTAGTACAGAAAAACGTATAGACTAAGTACTAAAATCGATAAGATTTTACCTCATGAGAGCGCCGGTGTCTTGTCGATTAATACCGTGCCTAGTAATAGCCATCAGATGCCCTTTGGCAGTCATGACGTCGCAAAGCAAAGCCAGATGACGGTAGTTCACGTACAGTCCGTAGAACTGGAGCACAGCGTTCATTTCTTTTTCCACGGATTTTCGGACAGCTTCGATTCCAAGGACCTGAACGCGTACAACGCATTATTTAAACGTGAATTGTTCGCATTAATAAGTGAACATATCAAGAAGCTAACAAAAAAGTGCCTAGACCAGTAAGTAGTGGTGCCAAACACTTGGATTTAGCGAAGGCTCGTCTGGAGAGCTCAACGAACGTTCCGATTTACTCAAAACGTTGGTGTCAGCAGTCTAAATGGAGATATCTCGTTGAGGTGTTCCACTCCCACCCAGTTTCCTGCTTGCGGTGGTAAGTCATCTGCGACTTAATTGTGAATAAAACTCTTAGAACTAATTATAGTCGGGCGTTAATGCACGTACTCCCTTTCCACACTTAGTACGATATCGTAACATTGGCGCTCAACAGAGGTGGTCGAACTTCATTTCTTTACTAGTTCGGGATGACAACTCAAGAGCTATTCAAGATCAACTGGTAACCTGAAAATTCTTCTAACACGACCCGAATTTTCGATCCCCCTCCTTCAATTTTTTCTTTCCTTCTGCTGCAACCCACTCCCTCACCCGTCATTATGTTCAATATAAGATGATTGATTAGAGGAAAGCAGGACAGATGTTGAGAAGCTTCTCTTCTGCCTGCAGTTTGCTCATATCCATATACAAGAGGTCACTGCTTTTCCTGCAGCGTATTGAGAACTCTCTTAAGCACAACTCCAGTAATGGTGTGTCAAGCCCAAAACCTTCCTCAGGATCAACTAAAATTCGCACATCTTTCTGGTTCAATGGTTTTGGAAAGGTCTTGTAATGACAGCACTCTACCCTAACCGTGATGAATATCATGAGTGAGAAAGTGCCCACGCTTCCTCAAATCCAACGTGGATGCTGGAAGAACCTACGCGGGAATGCGCGATCTGTCGTGTACAAATTGCCTAGCAATCGAAAACCGCCACTCTAGTCCATCAAAAGAGTGAATAGTAGTCAATCTTTATACACAACTAGCAGGTGTCCTGTAAGGAGGAGGCATGTTCCAACTCGCTGTACTGAGAAAAACGTCTTTTGCCAAGAGATGAAGAGATTTGATAAACCCTGAATGTCGCGCTGAGTGGAACAAAGACGTTGGATACACAGAAGTTGTGCTTTCCACACACAATATTAGGAATTGCGCTTTTATTTCGACATCCACCACAAACGTGGGCATTTTTGTGGGTCTTTAATCAAAACTCTCGCACTCAGCTCAAAATTAGGTGTTTTGTTGAATTGACAGCAGCGCTCTGATTGCAGTATATGGCAGGAAACTCGAGTATGAGTACCTACGGGCAGAGTGATGTTCTGCACACATCAATGTAGCGAAAGACTAGTCCGCGGCATTTGTGTTGACTAGACCCCTTCAAATCACGTTGGGGCTTGTTCGGGAATGCCTGACTGGCCTGAAGACCTTGGCAAAGCGAAACGCATTAATACTGCGTTGGGTGCCAGGACATGAAGGGAAGACCGACAAAATGGCGAGAAAAGGACCTGCCCTCCTCCCAGTGGAACTTTAGCCGTTCGTACAGACTTGAATCAGGAGGTTGTCAAGTGGGACAAGTGCAGGGCTGTCTATTGGCGGGATATGCCAGGGCAAAGGTAGTCAAAGGCTGTTTAACAAACTCTCCAAGGAGCAAACGAGAAAAAGCCTGGGTCTACAGAAAGTACACGGATGGTGTGTGATCTGTTCACAGGTCCACTAAGGTCCACCTGGCTAAGATTGGTATGGCAAAGGTACAGAGTTGCAGATTCAGCAATGCAGATGCGACCGGATGAGGTTGCAGCAGGGATCCACCTCTAGGTCGACTAGCATTTTATGCGAGAATGGTGAGGATGTATTGGGAAGACAGAGTGACTCATGAACGACACACAATTGTGGCGACAGTGGGGGGTTTTCACAGTTGCATCAAATCAAGATGGAAAAAAGGCGCCTCAAACGTCCAAATTTACTTAAAACTTCGGTTCACACCCAGAATGAAGTTATCTCGTCAGCGCGTCCTTGTTCGAGGTTGTAAATCGCTGAACGTGTAATCGTGAATAACATTCCGTATTCCAATTACGGTGGTCATCGTGCACACTGCACCCTACGCGACATGCTAAAAACAACCGACAATTTCTAAACTAAAAACGTCAACTCAAACGTCTGTCATAAAATACTTACGGAAAATATTTCGCAAATGTCGTTGGAGAATGTTCTCACGGGATCGACGTCTCTTTCGCTCAAAACTTTCATTAAACTGGTGCCGTCAGTTTCCAACAACCAATCGGCGATGGCTTTAAATTCTCCGGTGTCCGTGACGATTATTCTCTTCTTCGAATCAGTTTGTGGCAAGTGCATGTACACTTTCGAAATGGCTTCGATTCCCTGTTTAACGAAACGTTATTTAATTCTTACTGAATAGAAGAAACTGTTTAGGCACTCAGGGTAAGACTATAATCAATGCTCCTGCTCCTACTTGTACGCAAACGTGCGCGTTGATCAGTCCATTTGGGACGGTCACGCAGTTTTCAGCTGTCCACTCTGATTTGAAAGGTTTTACTACAATTTCCCCACTATTTTAATCTTAGTTCCAACAATATCGTTCTCAATGTAGTTTTACTGCTTGTTCACTTCTTTTCTCAATTTCTCAACAAATTTAACCTAAGTGCAGGATTTGAAAGTTCTTCAGCTCTTCATGTTGTGAGCCACAAATTAAAAGTTAAATTTACCTGAAGCGTCATGTCAGACAGCATGTTAGCTTCAATACACCTAAGGAACATGTCGTCTTCCATTTTGTCGACAGCTTCGTCTTCGTCGGTCGCAGATTTGCCGTCATCGGAATTCATAATTCGAATGCGAAGGACGAGTTTCTCTGCGTTGTCGTCGTTGAAGATGCAATTTAAGTCGTCGCCGAAGCCGGCGTTAATTTTTTCAGAAATTTGCTCCATAGTCAGCTTTTTATCTGAAAAAAAAAATCAGGAGTTACGTAGCGATGAGCTCAGTAAGTGAGCGCAATTGTTATTTTATTGCAGGAGCTCGAGCTGTGAGTATTGTTGAGGGATGTACAATTCAGTTGAACTACTCCCACGAAGAAGAGAAGGGGTATTTATGATGGCGGATTTTTTGGCGCTCACAAGCAGCCCAAGTTCCACGAAGTTGTCCCTGATGCGACAGCCGTCATTCTCCCGCAAAACACAAGGCAGCCTTGAGGTTATTCACTGCACCCACGGCACTCTGAGCCACACCAAAGCTAGCCCCTCACGATTACACAGTACATGCTCCTCCGACTCGAACCCCGCATCGCATGACCATACCAATCTTGGCCAGGTGGTACCTTAGTGGACGGAGTCCCATAAACAGGCAAATGCAAATGTGCATACTTTCTCCCTCCAGACTAAGGACCTCCCTGGAGAGTAATAAATAACCCTGCACTGCCTTTGGCACATCCTGGTAATATGCAGCCCAGCGGTTGCCCACTTTCTTCCACAAGTGGCTCTTCGTGGACCCACTAAGATCAGTTCCATCTCTCACCAGTTTTTCGGCCTCCTCGTTCCCCTATGATCTGGCACCCAACACAATGTTAATGCGCTCTCCGTCGCCAAGGTCCTCAGACCAAAATTCTCAAACCAGCCTTGACGAAATGGTATAAGATGCCTTAAGCGCAGCCTGAGCGTCTGACATAATATAGACGAGCGGTGCGTAGCAACACACGACTTTCTGCAATCCCATTAAGTTCGAACACCACCTACATAAGCGGGCACTATATCTTCGTTCAACGCATTTTTACTGGAGCATTTATAGAGAACAGAATGTAGGGACTAGTTAGCTGAGAGTACTCCGTAAGTTTGATCGAAATCGTCTGAGCTGTTTTTGAGAAAATTGGAATACTGATAATTTAATATTCGACAAATCTCCTTTTCTGAGTTAACTTGGCTTATATCTCCGTTCAACATATATATACAGAAATAATTATAGAGAACGAAAGGTGGGTATGGGTAACTAATAGACCATCTGTAACATTGAACACATCTGGTGAAGCAGTTACCCTGGAAGTTACGGAAACGTTCGAAAAAACGTTATTTTCGACCCATTTTCATTTTTATCTCTGCTCAATGGACTGCCAGAGGAACATTTATTGAGAACAATATGTAGGTATTAACTATTTGAAAACATCTTGAAAGTTTGGTGATAATCGTTGAAGCCGTTTTGCTGCATAGGCCTATGTCTCCGTTCACCGTATTTTCATGGAGATATGTATGAAGAAGAAAAGTTAGGTATTGATTAGAGGAAAATAATTTGAAAGTTTAATCAAAATCGTTAGAGCCGTTTTCGAGAAAAAGGCGAAAAACCCTAGTTTTTGGTACATTTTCGGCCCCCACCTCCCCTTCCCATCGGCTGAAATCGCCTATAACCTTATTTTGGTGTCTTCAAAAAATAACAAACAAAACAAAAAGAACCAGATCAATCGGATCCGCGTTCTCCCGCCAATGGAACTACAGACACACACACACAGACCACGCGCCAAAATTAGGTTTTTTAGACTCAGTAGGCCTCAAAACGTAAAGATCTGAAGAAAACCCAATTTTTTTTTTTTTTTCACGATTACTATACTTTCCGCTACCCCAAAGGGGAAAGGAAAGAAAAGTTTAATAAAAGAAACTGTGAGGGCTGACCTGACATAAACAATGGACTCAAGTCATCTCACGCTTCCTAGAGGCAGACAACGTAAACCCTCCCGCCTAAATTAGGGGAAAGAAAAGCGCCAGTATGCGATTGCCAAGATCTACAATGAGGGATCACAACCTTCAACATTTAGTAGCCCTTCTTTCAACATTTAGTAGCCCTTCTTTCAACATCTCCCTCACTCTCCGTGTCATTTTGTTCTGAACTAGGGAGACTAGTCCACTCAATAAAATGAGCGATCCCCGTGTATCACGAAAGAATCAATCGACCAAGATCATCAACATTTAACAAACCTGTCATTCTTTTTCGATCCAGTTCAATACGAAGAAGCCACGGCGATATCCGCGTAGGGTCAAAGTCGGGCATTTCGTAGTAGACATTGACGAACTCCTGATCTTCTGGGATTACAGTGTTTTGTGGGTCGGGGTCGTAGTAGATCGCAGTGTTGGCTGTCACCTAAAAGCGTCAAAAAAAGTATCGTAATTGAGTTGTATTGAAAGTAAATACTATGGGTGTATCTTTACTCTAAAGGCCCTTCCAGGCTCCTATGGAGTAGCCCGAAGAGCGAGAAAGTGGAGAGGTTCCTCAGCTCTCCATGTTCGTCCTTACCACACTCAGTCCAACTTCGTTACGTGACTAGAAGCAAGAGTGTGTAAGGGGTTGCTCTAGTTTCTCGTTCGTCCTTTCCTCTAAGTTCAAGAGCGGTTTTCGTACCTAGGAGTAGAAGGATCACGACGGACGTGAAATGCTCCACCAGGATACTTCTTGAGAGCATGAATGGAACTTTGACAAACTCACTCCATGAGCACGCTCTCGAAGTGTGGATGTGCGTTGTACGCTCGCCAGACAGTAACCAACAGGTATTACGAGTATACTGCACAGAGGTGGCTGTAGACAGAGGCAGTTCAACAACTACCCGCATAGCATGTTAACCCCTTGATTGTCACCAACGTTCATAACGTAAAACGTTTTGTGTCGCAGAAAGAGATCTTTCGTATTCTTTCGTCTTATAGCGGCAGCTGATGGCCAGCGTCAAATGAAGAAGCGTTCGTTTCTTGACGGTTTCAGACTGAGCATTAATAACAGCGAATGTTGGCTGCGCAGGGCCGAAGATTTATTTTGCCTCTGATCAGTAAGGTAGAAACGTCAATTTTTACTTTACACAGATAAAAGTGCATGGTAACTTCTGGAGGTGCCTGACTGGAAAAAACGATGAACTCGTATAGTGTACCATCAATGCCTACATGAGGCAATAAGGGAGCACAAGCCTCCAACAGTCGTCAACAGGACGTTGGTGAGCGAGAACGGCTGGGGGGGAGCCATGGATGGATTTGTCCTTGTGGAGCATGCGGCTTCCCTTAAACGCTGAGGAATCTCTAGCCCCTCAGGATAAGATTCTACAAATGCTACGGCTCCCCTCAGAATTTACGCCGCAATGGCGACGCTTTGCTGTGTACCGCCTGACTCCCTTTAAAGGCACCGGGGGATCGTGGTCTAGTGCTCAAGACAGTGGTTCATAATTCTCTACGATAGTCGGGAATTGTGGATCGGAGCTCTGCGCAATTGCTGTTAATTTTTGCTTGAGTCAGCGGATCCCCAAATGTCTCCAAACCCCCCTCGTAACAGCTGGATTCATTCGCAGTGGGAAGAAAAAAAACTATTACTCCTTTAGCACTCACAGGATTTGTACACTTTAACTTTAAAAGATTTGAGGCGATACTCCTCAAGAGCACTTTTCGTGTGGTTTCTATCTGTTGACGCCAATGGATATCGGCCGAGTTGACAGAGTTCGACTGTTTGGCGACCCCAACTAAGCACCTCACGTTCTCCAATCCCCCAACAACGCGCAACTCGCACAAACTCCACAGCCCCCAGCCTCATTGCCGAATTCATTGCGCCTACCATCAGCAACATTATCTGTGCCTCAGCTATTCTCCATTCTTGTCTATTTCAACGGCCTCTGGATCCGACTTCTCTAGATAGTCGTTAATAGAGAACATTTCTGGACAAGGTAAAGTGCCATGCTGACCCTGACACTCCGTATATTCCCCCAGGAACACCCGAAAGCGAGAAGAAAAAGAGGATCTCCCTCGTTTTCATTCGTATCCTGCCAGAAGTCCTGGTCAGACTATTCCGAATTTATTTTCTTTAGTTCCTGAATCATTTATATTTTAACGAGAGCATTATTCCTTTTTTCCTTTCAATTTTCCTGCACAGAGCTCTTAGTTCAATTACCTTTTCTTTCATACCACTGCGCACTTATATAAATACAGTCCACTTTTGCCTTTAATTTTGCCGTTTATTGTTCTCCCTTCATTCCTCACACGTTTTAGTTTTCTTTCTCTTTCTTTTATTAACAGAGGTCAGATTGAGCGTAGCCCAGATACAGGCTACACAATTTACGCCACACTATCAACATTTCCAATCTCACTTCTGCCCCTTCAAACTACAGTAGTGTCGCTGTATTCTTTCGTATTTCAAGATGGGAGTATTGATGAGCCTCTGAACGGACAGTCAAAGTTAGTAGTGCAGTAGAGACATTGTAGCATACTTGAGAATGAGCTGTGAGACACTTTTGACCTCATCCGTACAAAATTAAACGCTCTACTCATTCCTTTCCCTCATATTTCTTTGCAACAGATATTTTAAAAACTAATCATCAATAAAAGTCAAACATGCATAGAGGGGGGGGGGAGATGAAACAATATTTGTAAAATTACCTTTCGCAACGTGGTGTGTTCCAGGCGACACAGAACGTTTTTCGCTTTTTCCGCATCTCTCGCCGCCGCCCCAGTCAAAAACACCGTGAGAGACGGGGCTTTCGGTTTTTTCGAAATGTTGATGATTTCTTTCAAACGAGGCACACCCAGGGTTACGTTTTTGGAAGACACTCCGGCAAAATGGAAAGTGTTCAACGTCATCTGAGTAGCCGGTTCGCCGAGGCTCTGAGCAGCTAAAGCTCCGACCATTTCACCGGGTTGAGCCTGAAAACGGTTGAAAAATGTACGTAATGAGAGAATCGCAGGCATTTCAAACGCGTTTTTCAATTAAGTTTCAAATGTGAATCATAAGGAGAGGTTTGATATTCCACATTCCCATTAAACGACTTTTTAAACACTTACCAAGCAACCAAAAAAAATCGTGTTTACCTGCGCTTGTTTGAATCTGTTTTCAATTTCACCGATCAACCATTCGAAAGCCTCCTGGGACAAACGGAACTTTTCCGAAACTAGTTTAGTGCAAAGGGTGGAACGGACGAGACACTGGAAGAGCAAAGTGGCGTTTTCGTTGGCTTGTTTGGACAAATGATCGTCTCCTGCGACGATGATACATTTCTGAAGAAGATCCCTGACCCCTGAAATAACGTAAAAAACATTGTAATATCGTGCTCATTTTTTTAAACGATCATTTCAGGCACTTCGAGACCCACAGAGCACAAGCGGCCAAACGAGAAGCACTTTGATTGGTGATTGATAGCAACAACTCGAGACTGCCAGAAACGCTTTAAACGAAAAAAATTCTTAACGTTGCACACACCTTGATTTTGTAAGTAAGCAACTTTCAAAAGGGTGGTTCGCGAATAAATGCAGTACTAGGGAGTCAAAAAAACGAACCTTGAATAACTTTGAGGGGGCTGAGATCAGTCGGAGCTCTTTGGTTGATGTGAAAAATTTTCTGGACGTTCCAAATCATTCTCTTCAAATTGCACGGTAACACGACTTTACTTTCCCCTGAGGGGAAAATTTGTCGCAGAGCTTCTCGATCTCTATTAAGTTGTTCCCACTCCTGTTCCAAAGCAGATATCACTTCTCCCGAACCCAAGAGCTCGCGCAGAACATCTTCGGAAAATATTTTTCTCAAGTGCCTGCAAATCAAGAATGGTTGAATGAAACGACGAATTTATTAGAATCGCAAATCGCAAAGGAAATAAATATAATTGTAACCTTTCATTCGAAGCGTCGAATTTGAACTGGTTTTCAAATTTTTTGTTCGACAAGTCGACCGTCTCAATTTTTTGAAATTCCACCGCCTCTCCGCAAAGGCCGTCTTCTCCGTAACGCAATTGAATCAACTGGCCGACTGAATTACGAACTGTTCCATCGTAGTGGACCATAACGGACTCCATAGCCTTTATCAAACGCCGCTGAATATAACCTGAAAGCGATTCGAGCTCGTTAAACGCGAATAAAACGAGACGTTATTACGAACAGAATGAGAGTCAAAAAACCGACGAGACCTGTTTCCGCAGTTTTGACGGCAGTATCGATAAGACCTTCTCTTCCTCCCATAGCGTGAAAGAAAAATTCCGAAGGGGTGAGGCCGGCAAGGTACGAATTTTCGACGAAACCTCGAGATTCGGGACCGTAATCGTCTTTTATGAAGTGGGGAAGCGTGCGTTTTCTGAATCCGAAGGGGATTCGTTTACCTTCAACGTTTTGTTGGCCCACACAAGCGATAACCTGCGGAGGAGAAGAGTCGAAGGTTATGTTTCGAAATTGAGGAAACGAGGCAAATAGAGATCAAGTTGGTGTTAGAAAGTGGAGAACATTAAAGACCCATTGGAACCAACGATTGATGAGTACAAGTGTGATTTTACGAGTTACAGAAGAAACAAAAATTTCTGTTAGTGTTACATGCTCAACAAGTCTACTTATGCACCTAAACATCAATCACAGTGAGCAGTCTCATTGGACAAGTACTTAGCCGACAAAAGAAAAGCATTTTGGAAAGAGTGGCGATTTAATTTGTCAAAAGTCTTCTTTTAGGTCGACGCATTTGACCCAGCGAAACTCCCTCTTCCTCAACCCGCCTAAAAAATAAACTTCCTTGAGGCCTCCGTGGCAGCGATGAAATTTCTGCCTGGCGAGCGACTTCTTCCAAGTTTGGAAACAAAAGGAAGTCTTACAGGGCCAAATATGGAGAATATGGTGGACGGCGCAGCAGTCCATAGACCAATTTAGGGTTACTGATCGGGTTCAACCAACCCTCGAAAAAAGTTTGAACGCCTCACTTCTAAAACAGAGACATGCTTTGCCATTTCGTCCTCCTCGCCACACAATCTGCATTCAACTGCCATTTCTGACTAATATCGCTATTTTTCCATTTTTCTGAAATCTGGGGACACTCCCGCTTCCACACGCTGTCAAACCCAACAAGCAACTAGTCAACTTCTACGAACAATTAGGTCGTACGTTGGTGGAAATCGTTTTTAAAAAAATTAACATTTTCGTCACATGCGATCAAATTTTTTTTATTGAGGGCCAGCCTCAATTTTATATTCGTACACGCAAAAATAAATATTAAGTTAACTACCTGCGAAATGTTAATGTTGGACCCTTTAGATCCTGAAACCACCATGGCTTTCAAATTGTTGTATTCAGTCAATGATTTCTTAGCGGATCCACCAGTTTTGTCACGAGCGTCGTTCAATATCCTGTTCACCTGAAATCGAGGCAAGAAAACACATAATTGCGATTCAATGACTGAGGAGTAAAATTCATTTCATAACATAAAAATATCTGGTGTGTAGCAACACACAACCCTCGATAAATTGGACAAAATGGTATATATATTTGAGCGCTACACCTTCGTCCAATGTGCCTCTAGGAAAACTTTTTAGAGAACTGTAGATACTAGTTGGCTGAAACCAGTAAGAGTGATCAAAATTGTTAAAGCGGTTTTTGAGAAAATCAGAAAAACGATAATTTGATGTTCGCCGATCCCACTTTTCTGATGTCTTGGCTTATACATCATTAGCAAACTTTGGCAAATTGAATTGAACTTTTTTGTGAATTACGCATTTTTGAACCACGTGAATTTTGTGTCACTCGCATTATCGCTTTTGCTGTTCCAATATTAGTTATACCAATAGGTATTCCTTCCAAGCTCCAGCAAATATTCTAATTCAAGTTAGTGTCATTTTTCCGCCTTCTTCAAGTTATGTTCCTACTAACAGGAGCTGAGTCACAAAACAAAGGGTTGTGTGATGAGATACACTCAGGCGCATTTCGGAACTGAGGGAAACGAAGAGGCAGCTGCAAGCGGAATTGTAAAAGCTCACAGTATACAACCAGTGGAGCCGTGTTTGGGAAGGTACGCCAGACGACCACAGAACGAAGGATTTTTTTTCCACTCTCCAGGATCGGCTTCACCTAGACGTGACCTTATCTTTGCAATTGACTCCCTTACTAAGAGACAGAAGAATTCGGGAGTACCTCCACCGATTTAACCTTAAGAACGTTTCGTTAGGATATCGTTCAGATGAACTGCAAAACTGGGAACGCCTGCTGTTTTTTGTGGATATTTTGAACAACCGCGTGCTCGTATTGAGCAATGGTGTATTGTGGAAGGTCGGATTTGACCAATAACGACGAAGGCAGGACTTAAATCAAGAACCACCTACAGGACGTAATTATATTCTTAAACAAAGCGGACAAACAGCTTCTTCAACTTATTTAACGACGTTCAATTTCAAGATTGTATATAAAATCGAAACATGTTAAACGAACATTAAATGTAAAATAAGTACCTCTTAAACTGTACTTAGATTTTGAAGCCTGTAATCATTACAGAAGCAACCAGAAATAAAGAATTGTTCATAAAACTACTTTAACCACTTATTTGCTGACTGAGGAGAAGGTTGAAGGCCACAGCGAAGTAGAAGAAGTTTGCCGTCCACAAGGAAGCTATTTACTCTCCACGAGGAAGGTATTGACGCCCCACAGAGGAAGTATCGTTCCACCCGCTCCAAGTCCTCTGATCACGTTTAATATTCAGAAACATTTTTATTAAACTTGTGGTTCATTTGTAATCAAGGAACGTTTTATTCAGTTGATGAAAAGTTCAATTCAGTTTGCGACTGCTATATCTGCATTGAATGAATAGTCAAAGAACAGTAGCGAGGAACAAAGTGTGGGTATAGGTTGCTCTAAGAAACTGCGTCAGGATGATCAAATTTAGTAACCATTTACTGCGAAAACGTTCAAAGAACACGCTTTTTGGAATATCGTGGTTATCATTGTTCAATGGACTAACAGAGGAACATTTATTAAGGACAACATAAAAGTGGTGGTAACTTGTTGATACTCTTTGAAGGAAATCGTTAAAGCAGCGTGAAAAACCGTCGTTACTAGTGGATTTTACCCCCAACCATCAATCGAAATTGCTCATAACCGTTAAGTTTATGTTCGTACCTTCACAAAATGACGAACAAAACAACAAATCGAGTATCGCAATTGCTGCAGCACCTCACGCAAAAATCTAATAGCAGACACGTACGCTAGCCCTAAATTAGGGATTTTCCATCCATCGAAAGAAAAACAAATTTTTATTTTCCACTACCCAAAGGGCAAAGAAAGTATTGCGCCTAAAAAAAGCCAAGAAAATAGTGTTTCTTTTGAACATTTTCATAGTAACTGCTTCACTGTATTATATCTATCTTACCGAGTGTCCTCAAACAAATATACACTCATGCATGCAGAAAGTTGTGCGTTGCTACATTTATGCGATCACAAACATTTTTAAAAATAACGTAAGAAATACCTGGTTTTCGAAAGTTTGCCTCAACGTATTACCAGGCGTCGGCTCAAGTTCCATGTTGTGGGCCTTTTGAATGACCTCTATCACGTCTTGTTTGGCTTTTTTAATAGCTTTTTGAATTTCCATGTACGTTTGAGGATCGGCAATAGTGTCCCCAATACCGATTGAGTGACCTGAAAGAACCCAACGCGTCGTGAAATAGTTGAAACAAAACGATCGCAGCAATAAAATAATCGGATGAGCCAACAGTTTAATTATAAAACAATACAAGTAAGGGCTATCGTAAAGACAAAGTACAATAATTAGGACTTGGGTGGTAACGACAGATGAGAAGAAGCAGAGACAAAAGATATAGTTGACACGAAACAGTTAACATAGTATTAGCATACTGAACATAGTTTTTTACAAACTATTTCTCCTCCATATTACTACACCATCTGTCTTAAAAGGCAAAATACAGGTTATTATACACCTGAACTAATTATAAACTAACCTTCGAGAAGGAGCCAGTTGTTGACGACAGTCTGAATGTTACCGTAAAACAGACCGCATTCTTCGTGACCGAGCTCCAGAAAACAAATGTGAAGCAGAGAACCCGCTGACGTTCCCAATGTCTTTTTGCACAGGATTCCAGTGATTAGCTCGCCATGTTCGACCATGACCTGTAAATTAATTGAATATGTCGATGCAAAAAAGGTAAGATTTGTAGGAGGTTGATGGAGTACCTTGGGACTACAAAGAGGCTGGTGATCATTACGGAAATCGCGGGATAGCCAAGTCACGAATTTTGAGAGACTTCTATAATTTTACAGGTTTGTTTCCTGTACCTTCTTGAAAGAGTTATCGCATGTCATGGAGGTTGTGGTCAATCGCTCAGCATCCACTGAACCAGACCTGTGAAGGTACAGCAAGTTGCCATTTATTAATCTAAACTTAGAGCGCCAACAATGACGTCCTGCTTGAACTGTCCTTTAGTCTGCCAGTGAGGTTGCAGCCAAAGACTCCTTCGAGGGATCGCTACATCAAGATCTCTAACGTTTTGCCCAATGTGTAAATAAGGCTGAGCAGTGTCCATGATAGGAGGTCTGACTGATTGCAGTTGCCTCCCTTTCGAAGAGCTACCACACACACAGATTTCCACCGAGTGTTGATTCGTCACATTGGCTTCTTTTTATTTTAGTGACTCGACCCAGAGGGGCCTTAGTATGTAGTTAATACATTTTTTGCCTTTTTTTTTTTTAAACAAAAAGAAGCCTTTTTGCCTCCTAGGTAAAGTTGAATCGACGTCCCCTCACCCATCGAGCCGTTCAACCTGCACAGCTAATTAAAAACAGAATGAACAATAAATTGTTCTCTATTCTCTGTCTTGGGTTGATTGACATCGGGTTTTTCCGATGTTACTGCTCTGGTTTCCCCTGCCCCGCCCCCTTTCACTTCTCTGAGCCAATAGGATTCAATATCTCTGTTCACCTGACTACATAAGATGTTCTTTCTATGAGGTACCTTCAGTTCATGTTTGTTACTGATGATGACCTAACCGTCAAAATCGATTTAACAATTGCGCTCATTATTTCTGCGGAAATATGGACAATTTATTGTTCATTCTGTTTTTAATGAAATGGGTCTCCACAATATCCTCGCGAATGATTTAGCTGCACAGCTAACTTGCTTTCTTCCGCTTCCCATCTTGACCTATCTGCGTCCCTCCTCCTCTACGTTCTCAACCATCTAGCTTATATCTGCACTTTCCCCAATGACCTCCCTCAACTCTGCTGGACAGGTTTGGGATCAGTGGATGCTGAACGAGGGCCCAGGCTCTTGCATGACCGAAACATCCGTGACATTCGACTGATATAACTCTCACATGGGGTTTCAAGAACAGTCATACCGATATGGAAACAGATCTTTGCACAACGCTCAACAATTGTCTACGTAGTTGTTTACAATTGAATAATTAGACGCCCAAATAACGTAATTTCGTTAAAACAAACTCAGCATGTAATGCGCCGCGATAATTTATTCCCAATAAACTCTAATCGGGTCATAACAGTTTTCCAAATACAAACCTTAGTATCACCCGGGGAAATCCATCTGTAGGGCCCGCTGTCTTCGTCGTCAGGATGCGTCGAGTGGGTCCGTATCATGTTTACATTTCCCGGAATAATAAGAGAAAATACTTGTTTACCTGAAAATAATTAAGCGAAACAATGACGAAGTCCCTTCAATAATTCTAATCGACGTTATTCAAACGCTGAACCAGCCACTCACCAGTCCACAAAGGTTTAGGCTTCAAAATCGCTGGAATGGGCATTTTACCATCCCACACTGGAAGATGCATTAGGATATTCATCATTTGCTCTTTCTCAAGAAATACGTCTCGTTTGGTCATTTTTCTAACAGCAGTCAGAGTGTCCTGTACAATACCTGAAAATTCAACGAAAAAATGTTCATTCAATTTGCATAATTTAATTATTGGGGGAAAATAAAGTAAAAAGAGGTAATGCGTTCGAACGGTAACTGATTTACTGGGCAAAAACAATGATCAAACTCTGTCTCAGCTCTCCACTAAACTCAACAGTTTTGCCTCAAGATGAACAACAATAATATAATTAGGTAGCGTCACACTGTGCGCTACATCTCTGATGGCAATGTGACAACTGACCTGGAGCTCGCGCACTTCAATAAGTAACTATTCGATTATTAAAAACACGATTCATAGTACCATCAATTCGAAGGTAGCTCTATAAGTTCCATTCGTCTAGCTCTGTAAGTCCAATCTTCACAAGACTTCACCTCTCAGATCATCAGACTCTAGTTGTCTCTTCTATAGTATTCAATTATGTTACAAAGCTTCGCTATTCAACTCAGCATTATTCTCAGAGAAGGCCGACTAACTGGCAAGAGACATATCTGTACTTTTCCCAGTAGGACGTGAGTTTTTTGTAGGGAAAGAGAAAGGATGTTAGCACGTGGGAGAAGTGCAGAGCTGTGCTGACTAACTCCTATTAAAGGCACCAGGCGACTGTGGTCTAGTATTCAATACAATGGTTCATAAATTCCCGACAAAAGTCAGGCAATTGTGAATCGAAGCTTCGTGCGATTGCTGTTAATTTTTGCCCGAGTCAGCAGCTCTTCAAAAGCATCTCCGAACCCCCCTCAGTACAGACCTGCCTATTGGCAGGATGTGCGTGGCCAATGGCAGTCAAGGTTATTACGAGGCATGTTTTTTAAGTAAGTACCGTTTTGGAATTAAAAAAAGACGTGCATAGATATCGCAATAATTTTATTTTTACTTGAAAGCCTGTACTTTAATCTACTTTTCTACATAATTTCCGTGAATATTGAGGCATTCGTCATAACGTGGCACCAGTTTTTGAATACCATCCTCATAAAATTCTGCCGTCTGACCAGGCAGAAATTGTTTGCTTAAACATCACTCTTTTGGGTGATGATGAATGTCGCCATTCCATGGATTGTTGTTTCGATTCTGGTGTGAAGTAAGCCACCCATGTTTCGTCATCAGTAACAATTTGGTCTAAAAAAATCTTCACCTTTATTGTGGTACCGCTCGAGGAAAGTCAATGCACTGCCTAAACGTTGGGTTTTGGGCAAATCCGTCAACATTTTTGGAACCCAAGGTGAACACAATTTCCGGTAATCTCCCACATCTCCGGTAGTTCTCTGTCACAATGCGACACAAAACACTACGAGAATATTGAGGAAAGCAGTCGGACAATGATGAAATTGTAAAGCGTCCGTTTTCTCTCACCAAATCTTCATTACCGACCGAAAGACGCCCACAGGTCTGTTTCTTTATTTGATGACTGTACCTAAACCCTCGACGAGGGTTATATCAGTCATAGAAGTTGCGGTTTCGCTAATATGCAAGAGGCTGGCCCCTGCAGCATCCACCGAACTCAGACCTGTGGAGGTACGGCAGGTATTTGGTCGTTAGCCAGTCTCACCGTAGAGAGCTGTTGCCTGTGTGTTACCGCGCGGAGGTGGCCACCTGAGGAATCCCGTACCATCTGGGAGTAGTTCTTAATCTGGTTCCCTACCTGATCTTACTGTTTACTTGGGTGGCAAGTTTCAAAAGGACTGATCAACTATAACCACGTTTCTTAGCCATGGTTTCTTTGCGAACTTTGCAAAATGGTTATAGGCTTCCTTTGTAGCAGTCAAAGCTGCTAAGTTCGTTTGCCCTCCCAACAACCGTCGCTCACTGTTGTAGAAACTACAGTGGAGCAGCACATGGTTCCTTGTTTCCTCCGCACTGGAGGCACAAGACGTGCATAATGGAGAGTCTTTCAGAGAAAAGGAGTGGAGCCGCGCATTGAAGTCACCATGTCCCGTGAGGAACTGGCTCGTCCAGTGGTCTGGCTCAGCTCATTTTCTAGAAAGACGTTCACGGATGTTGGGGAAGAACTCATACGTATCACGTCCCTTTGACGAGGATTCCCATCTCGCTTGCCATTTCTCTAGAGCCCATTCATCGATGGCGGCAAGTTTCTGTTCTGTGGTGAGATCCGCACGGAGTTCAGCCCAAAGCGGGGGAAGCTCCCGTTTCACTCTCCACTTGTCAATCATGCACTCAACAGCCAAATCAACTGGTAACTGACCAGTGATCACCTGGAGTGCTTCCGTCGAAAGAGACGCCCACTCCGTTCTTCATCATGCACATTTGTGCGGCCATCTTTAAATGCTCTCACCCATTTCCTTACCATTCCACCAATCATAATGTTTGGTCTGTAAACTTCACAGACCTCACGATGAATATCGATTGGTTTTACGCCTTTAGCACTAAGAAATCGTGTAACAGCCCGTACGTCATGATCAGCGGGACTCAAGATTGTCGGAAGCATTCAAACACTCAGTAAACAACGTATACAATGAAGAATCAGACTGTAATCGCGTCAGTGCGTAGACAAGAGATGTAGGTAACCAGCGTGCATGCGTGGAACGCCGACTGTAGCGCTGAGGCGGCGGAATCTCAAAACGGTAGTTGCCTAAAAAACATGCCTCGTAATTAATCTCCAGGGGACGATCGAGGGAGGTCCTATGGACCGGAAAGAGCAAGTATACGGATGGTACAATGAGGCAGAAGTACACAGTTGCACATTCTGCAATGGGCGGGGGGGGGGGTTGTAGTGGAGCAAGTATTGTGTACTTTTGAAGGGCTGGCTGTGGTGTGCCTCAGTGTGCTTGCGTGGGGTTGCAAGGAAGGACCTCAAGGAACGAATATTGGGGAGGGACGTCGCAACCAGGGAACCAGGTGGGACCTGGCGGTGGAGCCACTTCTTAAGGAGGTTAGCGAGTGAGAGGAGAAGTGCAAGGCTGCCTATTAGCACACCACGCCACAGGCAGTCAAGGTTATTCATTAGGCTCTTTAGATAGCGATCAGGAGTGGTCCTCAACCTATAGTAGTCCAGGAGTCGAGGGCTAAAAACGTTGACCGTTGAGTAGAAAGTTGGTTACTATTTTTTCTGATAGCTCCCTCAATGTTGTTGTTGTTCTCTGCTCTCTCTGAAGTATGGACTAAGAAAATGGTGTCTCATGAAAAAAGTCAAAATTTGACTTATTAGTTGATAGTTACAATATTTACCACAGTTGAGGAATTGGCTCGTACTTTCCGAATTCACAACTCTGCTACCTCCCATGCTTGGCCATTACGTTGCAGTCAATCAAAATTCGTCAAATTTTGAACCAAATTTTGACTCATTAGTTGACAATGGAAATTTGTATGGTCGATACGCATCAAGTAACTGAGTCGGAAAACCCGACTCTGCCAGTTTCATGGACTTCGACTTGCAGACAAAATCAAAATTTGACGAAATTTTGGTCAAAAATTGACTTAATGAGTTGAAACTTGACATTTATGTTACGAATAGGTGAAGTGGAGTACTTTAAAAATTACCTTGTCTGCTTTCCTAATTTTGAGGACTTTCGAGACGTAAATATAGTATCAAATTGACTTTTTTGATGAGCCGCCATTTTCTTAGTCCTTACTTCAGAGAGAGCAGAGAACCAGGGTTTTTCCAAACATTGAGGGAACTATCAGAAAAAATAGGAACCAACTTTCAACTCAACGGTCAACGTTTTTAGCCCACGACTCCTGGACTAATACGGATGGTATGTGACCTGTTCACAGAAAACTGTCAACGAAAGCGCCGCTTGGCCAAGATTGTTAAGTCAGAGGTACTGAGTTGCTGGTTTTTCGAGGCAGGGCTAGAGAGCGTGAAGCAAGCATTTTGTACTTATAAGAGGGTGGCTCCAGTGTGCCTCAGAGTGCTTTGGGAACCTCTGCTGTAGCCAGATGAGGTTGCATAATAGTAGCGATGCATTTCATCAGGGAACACCGGTTCCATGTGAGCTGGAGGGTGAAAAGAGACGAGACAGCTCATGGACGCCACACAGTAGACCCATCTGAGGCTGCAGTCGAGCGTTTCTCATTGCCATAAGTGTGTAAGGAAGAAAAATAGCCACCGGTGCGTCGTAGCTATGATTGTGCCCAGTAGCATAGGCTAACACCAAGTAATGTATTCTTTAGAAGCGTTTTCTCTTTTTTAGCTCATTCAAGTATTTGAATTACACTTGTATTTTTGATATATTGCAAAATATATTTCTCTATCGAACCGAATATCAAAAGAACTCACCCATGACAGGTTTGTTGGCCTGGGGAGTAATGATTTGTCGAGGAGTGACGTGGAGGTTTTCTACTTCAGCTCTCGTCTCCATCGATTGAGGAACGTGCAAATTCATTTCATCTCCATCAAAATCCGCGTTATAGGGAGACGTACAACTGAAAGAGACGACTCAATTAATCACAATTTCAACGACGAGCAAGTCTTTGTGATTTCTGACGTTAAAACTAACCTCAAATTCATCCGGAACGTCGACCAGGGTAAAACTTTCACTCTGTGACCCATCATGGACATTTTATGGAGAGTGGGCTGACGATTGAAAATGACTAGATCTCCGTCGTGAATGTGTCTTTCAACCTGGAAAACGAGCGCGACAACATGTATTTTTAACGATCGAAAAAAAAATTGCGTTTGTATGTCTTAAATCGAACAAGAACTGACCTTGTAGCCCCATTGTAAGTGAAGGTCGGAAGGTTTGGGGTGAAAGCGTAAATCGATTCTTTCGCCGTTATCTCGTACGATGTACTTCGCACCGGGGTACGTGGCGTTACCTCTTCGCACCAACGCCAACATCCTGCGAATCATAACAAAAACGTGAAAGGTACTTGCGTGAAAACCTATGACATACTGCAGGGTTTAAATGTGGGTTGCTGGGCAAAGGCAAATCAATCAAGGTTGAGAAGGCAGCCTCTGCAACAAGCTGACACCGATACGCCCCTGACTTCTGGCTATTTGGTCAAATTAACATAAAATCTATACAAAATCAACGAGGAGTGAACTTCCACACGTGGCCACCTCTGTCACTTTGTTGTGTAGTGCTAACGTGAATTAACTTGTGAACACAGTCAGGACAAAAGGACGCCTTCTCATCCCGACGTCCGAAGATCTTATCAATGTGAGATTGTAGCTACACCTCTCATGTCAGTTCACTTTTATTTTCTACTTTGCATATGTGCAGTTGCGCTCTTCACAACAGATTTAGGTTCACGTTTCCCCATACACGCACAGACCACTCTCAGTTAATACATTTGCACCTCAAATTGCACTGTTCGTATTCTCCTGCCAGGCTCAAGAAGTTTTCCTCCTATCTGTGGAACAGTCGACTGAAATACAGTTAAAAAACATAATTGCGGTTTGGGATCGCCTATCAACTATCACATCTTTCGAGACAACGCGTTGGAACGACCAATAGCCATTTCATCAGTTGCAAGTGGAATCTAAATGATGACAAATATTTAGTGTCAATTCTGTTTGGTTTGTAAATGTATTTAGGAGCAAACCCAGCTTTGAGGATAATTTAAATCTCCTTTTAAAAATTTGTGTTCTGCCAGGCTTTAGGATGTAGGAGAGTCCAGACGAACACTTCTTTTGTTACATTTTAAATTAAAAAGAAATTCGAGTCAAACGTCTCACACAGCCAAATAACGAGAAACGCCATACTCACTTGTCAATATTGAAAGGGGTGACAATTTCGGGAAAAGTCATGTTTTGAGCGATTGAACGAGGCACGCCGACTTGATCGATTCGAAGATTCGGATCCGGAGTGATGACAGTTCTAGCTGAAAAATCCACTCGCTTTCCCATCAAATTACCTCGAATTCTTCCTTCTTTGCCCTTTAGTCGGGCTTTGATGGCTTTGAGCGGCTTACCGGACTTTTGCATAGCTCTGAAATATAAGAGGAATAAGGGTTAATGAGTAAGGTAATTAAATAAACCGCTTTCGAACTTAAGTTAACAAGGTTCACCAGGCAAACCAACTATTCCACAACAATGGAAAACAGGGTGATTCAAAAATAAAATCCGCATCTTCGAAAATGGCAAAGTAGATGGCGCTAAGCTATGAAGTTATTTGGTTGCTCTGAGGTGTTGCTCTCGTTTTCGTGTAATCTTCACTAGTTAGTTTGTTACGTCGCTAAGATTAAGTCACATTATGTAAGCTAAGCTGCTCAACAAAAAGCTTTTTGCGTTATCGAGTTCAGCAGGATATTCCAGCAAGATGGGCAACCTTCCAATTAGTAAAACAAGCGTGCGTGGCACACAGATGAATCTGAGGGATTCCTAATAAATAAATTCAAGCTGCTACGTTCCTAGGCTCTCCTTTTATCCCCCTCCTACAACTCGCAAATATTCTAAAACTCATAGTTACACAACCTATCCCAATAAACTCATTATCTTCGCTCATGCCCTTGATCTAACTCTCTTTTCACACTTAATTTTCGTGCAGCTACCACCAGTTTGCAGTATCTGGGGACAAAACCACTAAATTCACAGTTCATCGTTGACTATAATTCTCTCTCACGTGTTACATTCGTGAATCCTATGTAACTTCAACTGTTCGGCACAAGCCGAATTAGAAGGGTTATTGATCTCAGAACGTCCACACATAACAGGCAAGATGGGCAACTCTCCCACTCACCCTCCCTCAACCTCCAAAACAACAATTAGCACTTATGTATCCGAACCTGTTTGAATGATTCGTATTTACAACGAAGGATCCGCCACCAGGTGATATAATTATATAACATATCATTTTATGGGGGTCTGTAAAAGAGGACAATTTTCCAACAAACATCTTAAAGAAATAATAAAGGCAGTAATTCAAATAGCAAAAGAGTGTGACGAATTTTAACATCGTTGGTGGGAGGGAATAAGTTTTCTATTTGAGAAAAAATTCTTGATTATGTGCTGTTGCTGCGTTAAAGGTTGAAACAAAGACGACGCGAACGCGGTGGAAGGATGGCCGTGCAGAGACCGGCCCTCTCCCTGGCGACGAATGAGATAACGCCTTCAACCCCACCGCGCGCGACACTGCTCGTGCGCTATTCTGATCCGAGCTCCGTGCGACGACAAAACCTATTGTACTGAGGTAAGTTAGGAGATGTTTGAAGAGCTGCTGACTCAGGCAAAAATTACGGCAAATCGCGCAGAGCTCCTATCAACAGTTCCCGACTTTCGTAGAGAATTATGTCTTAACCATTAGACCACGATCGCCCGGTGCCTTCAATAGGAGTCAGTCCAGTACATCTCCCCCCTCGCCATTAGTAGCCGCTGCTCGTGGAGCGCTCTTTTAATGAACGAATTTATGGGAGTTGAGCGAATCCTCGGAAAATCCGATCAATGATGCGAGAAACGAGGGGACTACAAGGAAAGTCTTATCTTTCACATTCTAGTAGGCACGTCGCCTATTTTATTCGCGCTGGAACTTTCACAGTGTCAGAAAATCCTGGACCCGAGAATTCGTCTCATTATTTCTCTTAATTTTTTTATTTTTCTCTCTGGGCGCCAATTGTACTGAGGTAAGTTAGTAGAAGTTTGAAGAGCTGCTGACTCAGGCAAAAATTACAGCAAATCGCACGGAGCTCTGATCCACAATTCCAGACTTTCATCGAGAATTATGAACCAATGTCTTAACCTCTAGACCACAATCGCTCGCTGCCTTTAATAGAAGTCAGTCAGTACACTATCAGTTTCCAAAAAAAAACCCCCTTTTTTTCGATGTGAGTGACACCATAGGTCCCTGTATCCCTCATGGCACACTCCCCATTCTCCTCGAGAATTCTTACCACTTCTGGATCTCAGTATTCCAGCTCTTCAAGACTTCATTGGACTACTTCCTAGTCAGATTTTTCCAATTTAAAATTTGGCCCTCACGGCGATGTTTAATCACTGGTACCCGTATTCTACAATTTCATTTGTGAGTGGTACAAGAGCAGTTAAAACATGGACTGAGAAAGTCGACGATTACGCTTATTAAACCCTTTTCGCTCCGCCAACATGTACTTTTCACATTAATTAATCATCTTCTTTCGTGTTGCATTTAATCAATAAAGATTGTTGAAGAAGTGGCATTCTTATTGAACCACCCTGCATATTAAATGTCATGAATTTACTAGGGTATTAACAAAAAACGAAGTGAAGAATAAGAACGTAAGGACGAGGTACCTTGGCAGACCAGGCATGTCGTTGTCGACGAGAGTTGCCACATGAAATTGGAGCATTTTGATATTTTCAGCGACGACGTGAGTAGCCGCGCCAGATTGTTCATTTCGCATCAACTCGTTGTTGCATTTGATTATATCGGACAGTTTGTGAGTCAAATCGTCCTAAAACAACAAAATTGTACAATATTCAATAACGCCTCAGTTTGATAGTGTGTTGTGGCATGCAGAAGTTACATCAGGCCTCACACTTATCTTGTACCAGTTTTCTCCATACAGACAATGCCAGCTAGAAGGGCTTAATCAGGATATTTTTATTTAAACCATAAAATGTGGTTATAGGTTGTGAGAGGTATTTTTACTCCTGTGGTACGGCAGGAGGAACTTTTTGGGGAAACCCTGATGGGGTCTTGCGGCCCATTGAGTCATTGGGCTTGCGACTGGTTATGCCACTGTGATTGCTCTGTTGTTGTGTTCCTGCGAAGAGTGAACAGGAACACACCTTGCAATTTAAATAGGGGAGGGGGTTCCTCTCATTGAGTATTGGTACATCTTAGTCACCAGTTTCGCCTCTGTGGAACCTCTTTGTGGGAGATAGGTGTACTCTCGCACGTCCTCGTACGAAGGGCCGTCATATAGGATGTGTGAGGCATCCTCCATGGCACTCGCCTCGCATGGGCCGTCCTTGAATGTTTGGCGTTTGAAAAACTGGGCTTTGTGTCGAATGCTTCATGTACAGATAATAAGCGGGTTACTGGAGACATGGGAGGCTACCTCATGCGTGCAGACGATTTTCCAGCACCCTCACTATGCCATGGTGTTGGGCTGTGAGCACTGAGTCTCACCACTCTTACCAACAGAGGTTTAGCCAATTGTAGCCCTATTTGAGCTGCTGCTCAACCATCTGTGCACACTTCATACTGAGCATTAGGGTTCTCATTGCACCCTCGCAAGAGTGCATTCCTTTTTTTTATATGCTTTCACACTACAGCAAAAACCAAGAGGAGATCCATCAAAGGAGGTCCCCTTGAGGATCTGCAGGGCCATGTGGGATGTTGCGCAGTAAACAGGTAAGAGTGTCAGCAGCTGTGAAGTTTTGCAGCCTCTGCCTATCATTTCGAATTGGGGCAATCCCCCAGCCAACTGCCACATACTGCACTATCGGCAGGAACACAGCTCTGCCGTAAGCATTCCAGGTTTGTAGTTGGTTGCCACCATGTTGGCCCTACTAATTATCTACTTGGGAAATTAGTGCAGAGCTTTTTTTCTGAAGGTATTCAAGAGACGACCCTGTGGGCTCAATAGTTTGAAAACTAGTCCATCCATAAAAGTAGAATTGTCATTGATGACTGCTGGGAATATATTTGAACTCAAAAAATAATAACGAAGGCTGCAATACGTTAATCATTGACACGAAGGCAAATTCTCGAACCAGCATTATCTTTACCAAAGTAATGAAAAATTTTACCTGATTTCTAGCACTTCCATACATAACGACAGCAGGTCTGACGCACAGAGGAGGCACCGGTAGTACGGTAACAATCATCCAGTCGGGTCGAGCGAATTTGGGGTCCATTCCAAGAATGAAACACTCTTCGTCCGTAATGTGTTTAAGGATTTCCCAAGTTCTTTCCGCGGTGAGGATTATTTTTTTCTCTTGGGCATCTTCATTGATGTGCTTCCACTCAGCAGTGACGTCTAGTCCAGTTCGGCGGAGAGTCGGTTGGTACCTACCGCAACCACCATGACCAGGTTTGCGGTTCTGAAATTCGACGTAAAGAGGTGAGAAAGTTGCATTTGATTGGTCGAAATCGGTACATTTTCGTATTGTTATAGAACATTCAGCTGGTGGGCAACAAGTGCAATTGTATCTTGACAAGAGTAGTTTTTTGTCGTCCCATCTCACATTACATGCACGCCTTCATGCTTGCGCGAACTTGGAAAACCTGTTCCCTGCCACGCTGCTCAAGAGGAGCCAGGCAACTGCCCCAGAGGCTGGAAGACGAGCTCATACTTGTATTTCCTCGTACAGGGGGCAGGCAAATAGGACGTGGATGGCGTCTTCTCCGAGCACAGTGCTGCACAGGCAGTTGCTGATTAGTCAGCGATAAAAAGAAATTTAGGCGCATGTTTGTAAGAGAGGAGCTGTGCTGCAGCGAAGGATAGACACCACCAGTCCACTCGTGTGCGGTCTGAAAGTGGAATGAAGATGTTGGGCTGTGGGGCCCTCATCCCTTGCCCCACTGCCAAAAGTTGGTGATCTCAACCCCTATCGCAAGGCAGAGTTGAGTCATCCAGCTGAATCGCGAGCATCAGGGATGCCAATGCTCCCTAATTCTCAGTTAGAGACTGCAAGGTATTGGCCAATTACTCAAGGAGGGTGTTTATGCAATCATGTAGCTTTCTATTAACAAGCCAGGGAGTGTGTTTCCACAGCTCATCATCAAAACATAGTTACGAGTTGGGTTTGGAGACGTTTGGGGATCCGCCGACTGGCAAAAATTACGGCACTCGCACGGAGCTCCAATCCACATGAACCAATGTATAACCACTAGACCACGATCGCCGGGGTGCCATTAAAGGGAGTCTCACCCCCTCACCATTAATTTTCATTCACATTGTAGTAGGCGGGTCACGATTTATCTCTCCGCTGGAACTTTCACAGCGTCAGGGAATCTCGGAGCCGAGAAGTCGTCTCATTATTTTCTCTCTTGATTTTGTAAATTTTTTCTCTCAGACCCTCTTCTTTTTCTTGGAATGAAGGGGAAAAAAAAGGAAAAACTTGTTCGTAAACCGCTGCCACCAATGTTACGAGGGGGGTTTGGAGACGATTGGGGATCCGCTGACTGAGACAAAAATTACGGCACTCGCACGGAGCTCCTATCCACATGAACCAATAGACCACAATCGCCGGGGTGCCATTAAAGGGAGTCAGGCGGTACAACATGATTCACCAGCCATATCTTCTTGTAGAATGGCAAAGAACTTCCAAATTCCTAGGCTTCAAAGTGGCCTTATCAGTAGTAATTCTTTTCCTCCCACTGCTCTTCCGAATTACCTCGTTTTTCCAGTTTCATTTGTGACAACATAAGCTCGACTGCTCTTTTCCTCATTCACGAGAGGAAGTTCACGTTGTACGCGTAAAGGGTAACAAGGACACAATTTGTACTCCCACTGAGTTCTATACGAATGTCCGTACGCCGCAACTGATGTTGAACATTGAAATCATTCAACTGATCCATCATCACCCCCTAAAGGGTAGATATCAAGTTTGAGCTGATTCGGTTCAGCCGGGTTCTCTCAATCACGCTCATGCACACATTTTCCCAAATAGTGTTTTTCGAACTTCGCAGCCCTTAAAAGTAAGGATCTTAAGGGAACTTTTTTTTTCTCAACAGAGCCGAGGAAAGTAAACAAAAAACAATAACACACTTAAAACAAGCCTCGATGCTCTAACTTTACGACGAGAAACTTACCGGCTGTTGGCCTTCCATATTTTCTTTAGTTATGTCCATTTCATCGCCGCCTTCGCAAATGTTCTTGCCTTTACAAAGGTCGTAGACGAAAGTCAACCGCTTTCTGGGTTGTCCTTTAGATTTCATGACTATCTCTTTGATTTTGGGATGACCCTGCAGCGAACAAATCAACAGCGAAATATTAAGAGCTTTCTACGTAAAACGACAAGTATAAATCGAAGGTTCTTGAAGTTGCCTCAACTAATGCTCAGCTCAGTTGGGGAAAGGACTACACAAACATTCGTTGTTCATTTGGTAAAAATGCAGTCGTGTGAACACAGATATTCACTTTAAAATAGAATCTAACTATTGCAGATCCGAAACTGGAAATATTCGAAATACTCACTGTCATTTTATTTATTTATATTACATACATTAACTTTCCTCGGCTGAAAGGGAAGTTAATTGATCAGCAAAATCAGAAGTTCAAATATCCATCACAAAATTATAACGTACAAATAATTAGGATTTTAATTTGAATTAAATTTAAAGGTGTACCCTTGGGTGTGCACCGTGAAATGAACAACGTTCGTAAACGAATTGGAGACTCCCTTATTAACGTATTTCACCTCAAAACACTCCCTTCCCTCGAACAAATTATGTAATTAACGAGCTATGTATTACTCAATGAACAAATTTTGAAGAAAAAAATGAACTTACCGGGCTAACTAGAAGTTTTGAGCAGTAAAAACAAACGCATCGTAAAATTTTGATAGTTTTAGTCACGAAACCAACGTGAAATACAGGCTTGGCCAAGTCGATATGCCCGAAATGTCCTGGACACTCTGACATATTTCCTAGAAATTAAGACAAACAAAAAGGACGTCAACGATCGAAGTTACAAATATTTGTTTTATGTGAAACACGAAGTTAATTTTGTGAAAAACTTAGTGGGTTAGTAGATCAATGTACGCAGGGCTGAGGAAATTTGTGTGATTCGTCGCACCAGAAATTTTATTTCAGTTAATGCGCTTTGTATACAATCACACGACCCTCCTAAGCTCTGAGTAAATTCATTGGTTTTCATGACAGTGATACAAAGGATGACACACGTAGCAGATGCACCACCACAACACTTTTCTGGCACACTCCATGCCTGGACACAGTCATGCCATCACTCCATGAGTTTCCGACACTGCTGTACGAAGATCCATCCTGTCATATGGATGCTTGCCAAGTTAGCACAAGACCCCAGACGCCCGATCACTGCAGACTGGTTGGGACTAATGGCGACGATTCTCCAGAGACAAACGAGTAGTGCCGCTTCTTCTCGCTTTCAAGTCCTCAGATGACAATGCTCCCGCAGCCTGCTTGCAGACCATGTCATGACCATGCTTAACTATGCACTACACAATTCAGCAACCTGGTTACCACAGGCACAACACCAAGCATCCTCGTCACGATCCTGGCCTATTGTACAGCACATGGACGAAGTGACAGTACCAGTAATCCCTTCCATGGATGCCCTCTGACTCCTTCTCCAGCCACACAAAAGAGTAGAAGGAGTCGGGAGGACACTGCCCGAATTCCTGTTCATCAACCAAACCACGCAGAGAAGTGGCAAACTCCAAAGCCTTAATGGGAGTTGCCATGCCACATCCCTGGAACTGATCCGGAACGAATCCAAGACCAGCCACAGCAAGCAGGCGCTTACAGCACACACAACACCGTTACCCCATAGGGTGTTTTTCAGGCTACAAAGTCTTTTAAACGCAACAAATGAAAACTAAAGAAAAAATGACATTTCGATTACGTAAGTTTCCTTTCTGTTTAGTAGTGCTGATTAACTAAAAGTGATGAAAAATTAGTCGGTGAAATACAAAATACTTTTGAATACTAGCTACGAGTATATTCCATCGGTATTATACTGCTCCATGACTATGTTGTCAGGCGACACTAGTTGGCTCAGTTTGGTAGAAATTGTAGTGCTGTACCTTTTGGCCCTTCAGCCTTTACCTTTATATAACTCTATTCTGTCATACTGGACAATCTCTCCTATTTATCTCCTATCTATATTACAGAAGCCACCAACAAGCTCAATTGGTTTCAATTGCGTTGTCACAATAGTTCGATTTCATTCTCACTGCTTAATTTTTCGATCGACCGATTGAACATTCTTAATTCACACAATGCAGTTATGACTTTAAAAAACTAAATCATTCACAAACTGGAGCCAATCGTTTTCCAATGTCTCTAGTGATTTAGAAATAACGTCCGTGCACCGTTTTAATTATTAGTGATAATTACCGGCACAAGTTTGACATCTGGATAGCCTGTCAATGACACCCTGGCGGGGGTCCATGAGTCCGCCGAGTTTGGGACGACCCCCTTCCATGGTTTCGGGGAATCGGATCCCTCCTTCGGTAACTGACATCCGCCGCTGTAAAGAAAATTCAAAAACATTAGGTAATGGAGATGAGAATTCAAAGTGAAAGCGTGATTGGTAAAATCATGATTTGTGATTCACAAGGTCAAATATCGATAGTTTATTTAATCGAGACTAGTCATAATAGGGTCATGCACTACGAACATACTATTCAGAGCAAGAACAAGGCAGTTCTTATTTACGGGGCAACTGGAGTACGGCGACTAGAAGAAAAAGAGAGCTGTGAGCTTTGAGAGATGGAAAGACGAGTGGTACACAGCCCAGAAGGGGCGATGGAACAAGCAGGTGTTTCCAGCGCTTGGTACATGGTTCGAGCGGCGCTACAATGAGGTGGATTCCTACTTTACTCAGTTCCTAACGGACATAGTGTATATAGGTCGTACGTTTGCAGTCGAATGCGACATGAAATACGAAGTGCAACCAGAAGGAAGCCTATAGACCAGCAAAAGTCGACAGTTATGACCTCCAAATGGTATTAACACCTACACAAATTGATCTAAGGTCCTGGAGCGTATTTACTCTGGAAGGAGCAGAGTGCATATTGCCCTGGGTTCCACTCCAACGGTTTTTCAAGTGGAGATAAAGCTATCCTCGCTGAGGTCATCATAATCCATGATAAAGGGTATAGCAATAATACAAACAACGTAATTGAGTGCTTGTCAAGCATTTTGCAAGGTCCTGAACGACAACTACACAAATTTAAAACTGGAAAGGAAGTATAGGTTGTAACTCATTAGCAACCTACAATAAACTTAACGGTTATTGGATCCCTGGGGGTAAAGGGACAACTGGAGATAACAAGACGCTCCACGAGTATTGACTACTTGCACTCCATTAACTTCGTTCTTCAGCAACTCTCTTGTGCAGTTTCCTTTT
Source organism: Pachypeltis micranthus (assembly GCA_020466155.1). Taxonomy (NCBI): domain Eukaryota; kingdom Metazoa; phylum Arthropoda; class Insecta; order Hemiptera; family Miridae; genus Pachypeltis; species Pachypeltis micranthus. Next base: position 9,785,512 of record CM035780.1, read on the forward strand.
TGTGTTATCCACATGGACTTTTTCGTTCCAATATACAAACATTACAGTCACTGCAACTTCTCCAAGAGAGGAAAGTGTTTTAAACAGCAGAAGACATTCGTTAGTATTATGTACAGATTGGGATACAACGGTAGTTTGACGTCATTTAATTCCCTACAGTATACACGCCACTTAATTTGACCAACTTGACTCAAACTACACTCAAATTTCGATATCCTCAACATTTTCAGTGAATGTCAGTTGATTTTCTACGTCCGAGTCGTGGCACACGTAAGTAAGGCTCTGACCATTTGAAACTGTGAGTTGATAGCTGCTAGTTGCAACTGTAATCGCTTGAGTCCTTCAAAATACAAATTGAATCATTCTACGGGTGTATTGCGCTGTCCAGACTGTAGCTCCAACTCGTCGAGAGCTGCTACTTTAAACTGTTCCCCAACTAGCTCATTCTACCTTCGTTTCAAAGTCGAAATGAATTTTGATTTCAATTCAACGAATCTGTTTATATTTGGGGTGACGAAATACATCAGTAGTGTTTCATTTCATTTTCCGTTATATAATCGATTTTGCGAGTTTGTTTTGGTCAAAAGACCCTCAATTGCTAATGTGAGCTGTTATCAGGAGCCTTTCCACCGTGAGCTGTACTCGTGAACCCAATGGTCTGGACAATGCTTATTACCCACTCCATTAATCACTGAACTAAGGGATCAAAACTGTTCATCTCATTCTTCATCAATCTTCTAATGTAGCCCCTTCATCCGTCTCCTCTGACTTTTGTGTTTTCCCCACAGCCCTCCTCGCGCTTTTTGCTATATTCTGACCAGTCATAGACAGAAAAAATACGTTTTCAAATCGCCGACTGCAACAGGAAGGCTTGATGATATAAACCATCGTCGAGGGTTTAGGAACAGTCATCAGACAAGAAAACAGACCTGTAACAGGAAGGCTCACAATGTTGTCGATTGGTAAATTATTTCATCCTTTATGTTCATATCCTGTAGCCTGTCATTATTATATGTTTACATTACCATCCGTTGCAGTCGACAAATTGTTACCATTGCTCATATTCGTCCTCGCTACTTTCGGGCACGTTGTTTACATTCACATAACTTCCTCCAACAGTTACCACTACTGCTTCCCTTTAATCGTGAAATACCATAATCTCACTCTGACGTTGAGTTTCAGATATTGGGATTTTACCCTAAACTCAGCTACTGTTAACGTCTCTGCTTCTACTGCCACGGCCCCGTCTCCCTGTTTACACCAACGTTTCTCAATAGCGCTCACCAACCAAAACGCGACTCAAAATTGTGAAACGACTTATTGTGACGACCATTGGAAAACTAATTAGAAACGTTAGTCGACCAAATCCCCCTCAGTTCGAGTGCCGCGGAGGCTATCGGTTGCTTTAATCGAACGACGAAATTGATCGAAGGCTAGTTCGTTCTTAGTTGTATGCGCTTCACATTAGTTTCCACAGGCTTTGAGATAAGAATGTGTAACACATCAAAGTAACCTGCTCTACATCGAAGCTTGTGAAATGCGTACATAACGGGCATTATGTATCTCCAAATCTATAGAAATATCTCTTCTGATTAGGCTTGAAAAACTTCAAGGTTTCCCAATTCGGAGCAATTTTGGTTGGAACATGTTGAAACGATTAGTCGACAATTAGTACATTTGTAACTCAGAGTTAACGTCGATTCTGAACTTGAAATTGTTCCACTGATAAACAATGTGTACGTCAATATCTGAAGAACAACCGATACGATTTGCATCCGTTCAGCAATGACGACACTCAACAGCCAACTTGACAGGAAAGGTATTCAACGTTTCGAATAACTCGAGATTCAACGCCATACCTCCTTGCAAACGAAATATATGAGAGTCTTCCAAGGGTAAAGTGCTCACATTATAACGCACCATAAGGGCAGGTCTGAGGAACCAAGCGAGAGGAGGTCATTCTCAATTCGTGTACATGTCGTCGTTCGACTGAAAAGTATGCGTTTTGAAACGTACGTCAGAGTTACTACGCAATTATTTCGATAAACTACTTACGATTTCATCGGGAGATATTATTCCAAATTGCACTCGTTTAACTTGACGAAGGGGAGCCTTCGAATCCCCCGTCGCCATTTTGCACAACTGAACTCGCTTCCGTCTCGCTACGGAACTGATGGAAGCGAGCTCCCCACCAACTGACTCAGTGCCACCGTTCGAAAACTGTGCGCCGTTAGTAGCTTTGGCTACTCTTCAGAACTCAATAGCTGTAACGAACCATATCCTATCCTTTTACTCCAACGTTTCCATTATCCTTTATTCAGCAAAATTCTCCGATATACAATGTGATAAAGAGCTATAAAAATAACTGATGCGAAGAATCCCACTACTTTCTCATTTAGTGAAAAGCATATGGGCAAAAGGGAATCCGGTTCATATTCTGCAACCGGCGATGTAATCGTTTCAAAATATGGATGAACTGTAACTGGGTTAATGCTTTTAAAATTTGTTGACAAGCCATTGATGGGCGCATTTTGGCAGCTTTGAAGTGTGAATTGAGTGGACACACGCGAACATAATGTTGTAGGTTGCTGAATGAATGAAATTGTGTGCGAGAAGCAGTTCGCAAACATGTTTGTGGATGGAGTTGTAGGAGTGGCCACAACTTCAAGCGTCCCTCACATAGAGGGTCGTGGTATCAGCTTAGTCGTGAATGTAACATTCTGCATGTCACCCTCTACTGGTTTATGGGACTGCCAGCTAGTACAATCGCTTTGGAAACGAAGGTTTCCAATTAGGCTATCACTGCCTGGAAGAACTTCTGTCTAAAGTATGCACAGCTAACCCCCTTAAAATTCGGACGCCTCGAAACGAAGGTGAGTACTATTTCTAATTCAACATATCTGCTTACCTTAGGTCGACGCTTTCCGTCATTTGTTTGATTTTGCGCGTCATCGTTGTTCACATTTCGTGAGACTACTTAAACTACTGTCGTGAACCCTTCAGCCGTGAGCGGTTATCGTGGACCCTTCTGCTGTGAGCTGCTCTTGAACCCTTCTGCCGTGAGCTGTTCGTGAGCGCTTCTGCCGTGAGCTGTTATTGTGAACCCTGGGCCCGGGTATTTTTACCCTTTTTTCAATTCAGTAAATTGTGAAGCATACCCATCGTTTTCTCGTAATAATTTTCGAAAACTCTTTTTGGGTGAAAGTATTTTTAGGTCTAGACGCCAGTAAGATGAAATTAGCTGCTGAATTTGATCACTATAATTGTAGCCATTTTTGAGAAAACTTGATAAAACGAATCACTGAACACGAACGTCACACGAACGCACGTCACGACGGATCACGAATGTTCACTGTTCACAGACTCTTACTTTCTAATAGGTTTTGCTTTACACCTCTTCATGGTTTGCTTTCTGAAGAAATACGAATATTCCAAGTTTTTGGTACATTTTGGTCCCCCACACGCTCATGAACTACGTGCGGTTCCTCAAAGTGTGAAGATTTGAAGAAAGCCCAACTTTTTTAAATACTATTGCAAAACTATCCTCACTCCTTAGATAGCAGAAAGAGACAGTTGCTATTAAAAAATGTGACCACGGAAAACGCTAAAAATAGTGTCTTTTAGCGCAGTTTCGTTTTTATCTCTGTTCAAACAAAATGTGAGGAGATTCATGAAAAACAGTATACACGATTGATTTGATCTGACTTGTTATAGTCATTTGACAGAAAAGTAAAGGAAAATGAGAAAAAAAAAAAAAATGAATTGAAAACATTGGAAGGAAAGGGGTGAGACGAAGAAAGGCCACCTCCTGAAACCAATTATATCAGCTTCAGGGAAAGGAAGCCTCCTGAGAGAGAGCGAGCGAGAGAGAGAGAGAGAGAGAGAGAGAGAGAGAGAGAGAGAGAGAGAGAGAGAGAGAGAGAGAGAATAAATGGTAGGATTGAGTGTCATGGTTACAATCCCTTTTAGCATGATGCTTTTTGGCATTTTCATGAAAGCTAAAGCACGTTCTATGCTAAAAAAAAAAAGAAGCTTGTTTTCATCTATATACTATATCTCTGTTCTATCTAAGAACAAAAATTAACTACTTCTGCAAATCTGATCTAACTCATCATGGTTGATTTTGACTAAATGTGAAACCATAATTTTTGCTACATTTTTTCCATCTTTTTTCCTATTTACATACAAAAAAACAGCTCATTACTTCACTTCTATAATAACAAATTAAATATGGAAAAGAGGATGTTCGATCTGTGCAGCCATCCTCACATAAATAAGGCTACTGGCGCACACACCATGCCTTGATGTGAGGGTTTTTTCCATTAAAAAGGCCTCAAAACCAGATTGCATGAATAGAACTTGACCTTTTTTGACTGATTACAGCACTTCCTTTGTTATTTGGGACAGTTCTGAACAGTTAAAAGGAGTTAATAGAATATTCCAGCTTTTATTATAAAACATTGCATGAGCAGGCGACGGTCCTTTTTTCTGTGCAAATTCTCTTAACAAAAGCCAGCGGTTTTTTCAAGCGTGATAAAAGCCGGATGAGTTTGTGGGCGAAACATAATTTATTGATCATTTTGTTACAACTGAAGGTTCCAGTCTGACATGTTAACGTGTTATTGGGTAAGTGGTAAATGTACTCGGATAAGTGAAGCGAAGGTTCTTTGGTGCGAACGTTCCCGCTCGATGGAAGTTTGGCTTCAACCGTTCTCTGAAAAAACCATCTCTTTATCGCATACTTTCCGCGTCCAGTCGATTGTTAGTGAGAGTCGGCTCATCTGGTTAGGCCGATTTTTATCCAAATCAAACTTCACTCCTTCGGGTCGGGAAAATAAAAGGAAGTATATTTGTGTTTTTGTTTTGATTTATTTTCGATAAGACGACGTGCGACTGTGACGCTAAACGTTCGACCGGGCCGTGAAGTGCGGATTCGATGCGGTTTGTAGTTTTGAAACGAATTTCGGCGTCGAATGGATTTTGAGGAAGCGAGTTGTTGGACGCTATAAAAACAACAAACAAGGCGTTGCGAGTTGTGCATTTAAATAACTAGTTTGCGGTACTACTGCGTTTTGGTGAGTGCCGTTTATTTAATGTTGATTTATAAGAACGTCCGTTGGGTTTCACGCAGGTTTCCTAAGTTGGAGATCCGATCTACCTGTTTAAAGCTGGTTTTTAATTTTAGTTTTTGAATTGTTAGGGAGTTGAGCTCAATTTCATACTGTCGTACTATAAAGGTCGTGTCAGCGCAATGAAAGAAAATTAGAACTTGCATGCTTTGAAGTGTGTGCTAAAACAACCGCAGTTACGTAGTTCGTCAGTTTGGTGCTCTACACCATTACATTTATGTAGTGAGTTCACCTTATAAATGTGAACGATGCACCTCTACATCTTTTCAATTTGTATTATTCATTACTTGGCAGTATAAGTTCATATTGTGCATTTTCTTGCAGGCAGTGTGCTGGTTGAACGCTCCTCAACAAACTGCTCGTAAAGAAAAGTCCATAGTATATCACAAATCGGCAGTTTCAGAACTTGATAAACTGGATTGTTCGATCATCCAGTGAGAGGTCTCGCCCTCTCAGAAGATTAGAACGGATGGATAACAAAAAGAGTCCGAACAGGACGAAACGTCAGGCGAAAGTTTTAGAGGACAATTATTGGGACTGCAGCGTCTGTACCTACAGAAACACGGCCGAAGCTTTCAAATGTTTGATGTGCGACATTCGAAAAGGTACATCAACTCGAAAACCTCGAATCAACACCCAATTAGTCGCTCAGCAGGCCGTCCCTCAATATAATTCCCTCCCTTTCAAAAGCAAACGAGAGGGCTCGAAAGATGACAAACACCATAAACGAAGTTCGGGAGGAAAGTCGTCCAAGAAGGTATGGAGGCCGCCTCGATTGAAAAACGTCGATAGAAGTTCGGCTCAAACTGACGAAATAACTGTCAATAACGTGACGGTGGTAATCACCGAATACAAAGCCAAGAAGCGAACTGCGTCGGATGCTTCGAGCAGCGCCTCGTCCGAAGGCAGTCAAACTGACACCGATGCAAGGAGCATTGATCCTCGCAGTCCAGACTCCCGCAGCTCCTAACTCAATAAACTCCTGTTTTTGTAAGTTCGGTGGATATTTGGTGTATTTATGGACGACGAAGTATTGAGCTCAAGATCTTGAAAAAAAGTGACATTTTTTTGTAACGAACCAAACTATTTTAATTTTAAGTTGGTAATTTTTATGAAATTAGGGGAACTCTAAACATCTGAGGGGTAATCGTTCAATTATTCTATTTAACTGGCCCAAACATTTTTGTTTTTTGCGATCGCGCAACGCACGAATAACAAAAGTGAGTCAGCCTCTTCCCCTCTTTATTGCCCGGACGCATTTTTATTACTCCAAAGATTGTTTTAGTAAATCACTTTTCTTTTGGCGAATGGAGCTGCTCGTTGATGAATTAATATACTTGGCTGAATTGCGATATTTTTGGCTGAGATTTTCTTGCGGTGCCTCTGTCACTGCAGGGAGTGTATGAGAGACTTCCACATTTCAAAGGCTTACGCCTCTGTCGAGCTCTGTCCCCTTTGACGTCATTTTGCTTGTCTTTTCCTTTATTTTGACTCAACAGCAGTTGTATGAGGTGCGTTTGACGCTGTGCGTTCTTCGTCCAAAGTGACACCTTCCACCATGGCTCGCGTTGTGGGTTTTATTGTGACGCTCCTTTAACGCAAAATTCAGGATGAGAGTCAGTACAATGTTTCGTGGTCCATTTTGGGCGGGTGGGTGGAGGCTAAACGCGTTCCATGCTTAAATAAAACATGGTCAAGCGATTGGTTTGTGGTCTGTCTTATCTATTTTAATTTAGAATCCGCCCAAATATCTCTTCCCTCTACCACACCCATTGTCGTTCGCAGCCTAGCCGAAGATGCTACGAATTTCTGGCATTTTCAAAATCAAATTTGTGTTACTCCCTTAGCGAAGGTTATGAAGGTGACTTAAGCTTGAAATAGCTAAGGTGTCAGAGGCTCGTAATGGGCATATGACTGTAATCACGAACTTTGAAACCTTTACAGAACTCAGCATGATCACTGGCATGCCCAGTTCGATAGAAAATACAAATTGCAACTAGAAGGAAGCCTATGGAACAGAGAAAATCGTCGGTTTCATCCTCCAAATGGCTAAGATCCTGGAGGGTACTGGCTCTGGAAGGTAGGTCCCACGCCAACGGATTTTTCAAGCAGAAATGTGTGCTTTCATCGTTGGGGTGGTCATAATGCGTGTTAAAGGGTATAGCAATAAAACTCAAGAACTGCACTGAAGGACTACTGCACAATGTCAAAACTGGCGAGGTATTGCTGGATGCTGCTCAACTCTTTAGCAAACTCTAATTGAGCTAGCGATAAGTGGATTTCAGGGCATAAACAGATCACTAGAAGTCAGAGAGTGGACCATGAGAAGTCAGAATTTTTAGGAGAAAAAATAACTAGTCAAATCTAACTCACACTGTCACTTGTGCGCAGATGTAGGGAGCTTCTTGTTTCTAGCGAACACGTAAAAAAGAAGCGATGTGGCTATTTTTGTTTCGTTTCGAACATTCCCGGCGAGGGTAGACATTCTAAAGACCATCAAATGAGTGGTGTCGGACCTCTCCCGGGTGGTTGCCAACCCGAGGGTTCTAAATCAGAATGAGGGAAGTGGGAGGGCTGCCTTTAAGGTGCGTTTGCGAAGCTCAATGTTGGGGCGGGACGAGCTAACAGCTAAGGAAGTATAGAACCCAGATACTGAGCAGAGAAGCACCCACCACACTCCTGAAAAAAGCGGCAACACGACGTGTGCTCGAGCCTGAGCAAACTGACGCCGCAGATTACCAACTTGAGAGCCAGCATCCACAAACACAAGTAATGCGGGTGGTCAGTCGGGGCTCGATGCAATTGCCATTATGCATTGCACTCGGCGTAGCGCATTCAAGTTTAATTCAACCATCGCACATGGACGCCATTTTAAAAAGACTTTTTTTTTTCAATAAGTTGTTACATGGCTCCTCCTCACCTGCAGGAACATGCTAAGAGTTCATCAAAAGATTGAAGGGCTAGTTGGAGGTTGAATAAAGCCAATTGGCCCAATCGTTCGATCAACGAGATTGACCGTTTAGGGCCTCCTTTAGTCTTCTAGTTCTGCGCATTGTATTTATGTGGAATGATCATTTGGCGAAGTAATATCTTCGAGATCACAAAGCTTCAACCAACTTGCATTATTCTTTAGAATTTTTTATAAGCATCCCCCTTCACATTTTAGTTGGCTTAGCAAACCTATTGCCCATTGGAAAACATTTTCTCCAAAAAATGTTTCACAAAAATCCCAAACGAGAAAAAAATGTGATTACAACTTACAGCCCAATCGCTGAGGAAGAGGAAAAAGAGAGGTTTAACTATACAGATGATGAAAGAGCCTAGCGCGAGGAAAAGATAAAGGATTAGGGTAAAAGCACCAATTGTTGACACTATTAGCAATAAAAATCATTCAATTCTGCGTTGTACAAAAGTGTTCCAAGAAAAAAAAAGACTTTCAAGTAGTTATTATGAATTGTGAGTTCCTTGTGAACAGTTTGCACGTATTAGACTTACCAAAACATTTTTTTATACTGTCACAAACGACTTTTTTCATACACGGGCGAAAATTCCATTTGTTGACATCTGCAGTTCCTAATGTTGACACCGATTTAAATATTGTCCCATCGCTTTCCAGAAGTTATTTCTCAAGGTAAAAACGAACGAAAGATATTCAAAATAGGTTAAAATATATTTCAAGGAGTTACTTAATTACCTTGGTACAGAAACATACTTTATTAAAGAGTTACAGAAACGGGGAACTCAAATTTATTGGGATTGGCTCCGTAAGATTTGGGCTTGGGTAATTTGTATTTGACGTTGACGACCTTTAGGAGATGATTCCCGTCGCTCGAAGGCTTAATAAGTGGCGTTACTTCAGCAGCATCTTCAGAGTTAATGTAGACAACCAGGCAAACGCATGCCGTCTCACGTTTTTCATTAGTCAACTCAGCCACAACCACGTCTCCTTCATTAATTCGTCCTACTTCTTCCTCGACATGGCACAATGGTCTACTTCTTCCACAGCGGTGGTTTTCTCAGCAACACAGCGCTGTGGACTTTGTTTTGCTTGGTCGACTTCACCTTTTGAAGGTCCACTTTGTTTACTGCCATTTGCTGAGTTGTATACTTCCACATTCCATATTTATTAGGAGGCATGGTTGTAGTCAATCTATTAAAAAAAAGAAAAGATGAGACACAGTGTAAGAATTCTAATGTAATTTGGAAATGACAATTTAAAATTAAATTAAATATCTAATACTATTGAAAAGTTACAACAAATAGGTTTTTGTTCCTACAACAACAATGTGTATTTGATAAAATAAAGTTTTCTTTGCGAGTAGAAAAAAAGGCGATGTCAACATTAGGAACCAAATGTCAATAAATGTCAGACGGTGTCAACTTTACGTTCCACTTCGTTAAATTAAAAACTTCAAACCTCGTGATGTACTACAAAATTATTCAAATCCAAATATCACCTTAACAACCAAATCAACAGTTTACACAGGTGTCAACATTAGGACAACACTATTTCGTAAGACCCTAATGATGACACCTAATTTAACCGTGTTTTCCTATTAAAATTTGGGGTTTCAATACTTACACATTCTTCCATATGTTATTCAAAGAGCCGGCTGTGTGAAATGGTAATTTTACACAGAAAATTTGACTTCGAAAGTATAAATTTGTTGACTTGACTCACTAACCTGCGGCATGAGGATGGCGTCGACGGAGTAACTGACAACAATGGCTTCAATTTCAGCCAGCAGAGTTATATCGGATGTGCTGACTGACTCCTATTAAAGGTACTGGGCGATCGTGGTCTAGTGGATAAGACATTGGTTCATAATTCTCGACGTAAGTCGAGGATTGTGGATCGGAGCTCCGGCGCGATTGCCGTTATTTTTGCCTGAGTCAATTGTACTGAGGTATTTGGAGATGCTTTTTGAAGAGCTGCTGACTCAGGCAAAAATTACTTTAATAGGAGTCAGTCAGCACACGGATATTACAACTAGCAGAGCCAGCTGCTCTCAATAACTACATTCTTATCTACAGAATGACGCCAATTTCGAGTACCTTCAGTGGCCCCATAGCTTATTTTTACGTTTTAAAATTGAAGTGTCAACAATTGGTGCTTTTACCCTAGGCTATCAGAATTAAATCTCGCTACCAAACACGCTCTGCCGTACTATAACGCCCTTCGAGGCCCTCGAAATTACGTTCGCTCCGCTTCTTATATTCAACTCGCGTTTGCCAGAATGTGTTCAATTCTATTCGTTTCACGCAGGCCCTAATTTCGCCTGCCAACCCGCTTTTACCGATACGTACGAAAGCTTATTTTTCCTGCCGAATCATCGACATCTTGTTCAATCGTTTTACGAAGTGAGCCGAGACTTTGCTGCCATTTTTCACTGCCCGAACGGTTCGTTAACGTTTAACAGTTTCGCTGCCGCGTTTTTTGCGGCTCTCGGTGTAGTACTTTTTTTTTTTTTTTAATTATCTGTAACATAATCGTAGAGTAATTCGATTTTTACCCTCGTAGAATGCTAGTTTTCGTCTTCCTCTTAATTCCTTCCACGTTTGATCGGGCGGATTTCGAGTTGATGTGAATAAATTGCAGTCTACGTTGTGATGTGAACATGCGTCAATACTGTCTTATTTTGCATCCTCCCCCCCATGGCGCCCCTATCGAGCGCGTTATCAATTAAAATTTCGTACAGTGTCGAATTCTCAAAATTATGATTTACTTCTCCGAATTTGTGTACAGAGCAAGTTAATTAAAAGTGTTTGTCGGGTTTTTAGGCGTGCGTGATCAAGTGAACGACCGATCACAGGCGAGAATGGAACTGACTGAAATATGAGTCTTCTAGCGTGTCATTTGGCTTTTATTTTGTTTTATAAAAAAGAATTTCATGTATTATATACGAATCATATCTCAAAAATTGAAGTAATTCAAATTATCGAGGAAAGCCGTGCGCATTATGAGAAAATTCGGACAAAAATTAAATACTCTGACGATTTGTGAAGGTCTCGGAAATAAAAAAAAAATTGTAGTAACTCGAATCATACGAAATCTCTGGCTGGCTCTCAGATAAAACGCAGGGCAGAGCATTATGCAACACCTGTAAATATGAGCGTACAGGTCGCTACAAGACAGTCAGGTGGACGTTTAATTGTGCGTGTACTATGTTCAAAAACAACGCGATTTTTGGAACATTTTAGTGGTTAACTATGTCGAACGATATAGAACTATTGACACGACTATTTACTGGCACCCGAGACGTTTGTTGTAAATCCTTGTAGCCGTTTCTCCTAAAAGTAACAATTTTAGTACACGAAACATGACCTGAATTGACGTTATCTAGGCGACGGATCTCATGGGTGGTTGGAATGAGACGGGAGGCAGCGTGGAATGTGTGAGCGCAGGATAGGGGCTTTTGCTAAATTATTCCATAAGTTCCGTCGACTACTAGAATTCATGTCGCTATATTTACTGTGATATCACTGTTGTCCATCTAGACACAGCCCTTACCCTTTTAACACCTGTCCTATTCTACTTATTATCGAAAAATACCTAAGAAATGACACCAAACGCGACGTAAATGCAATAAAACTGCCAACAATTCGTTTTCGGATAATTTGTTGTTTTTTTTTTCGGAGGGCATGCAGGACAAGTCCCTTTGTCACTGCGGCCGCATATGGGCCTGTTGTGACACTGCCCCTGTCTAGTAGAAGGCGTCGTACATACCCGCACCCCTTAGGAAGCTGAGTATGTCCTTCGCTGCAGATTCCACTATGATTTGGGGTTCAATGGTCCCCTGGGTGAAATATTCGAAACGTTTCACTGCCAAGGCAGGGCATACACATCGGATATGATCTGCCGTCTCGTCCTCCTTGCCACAAAGTCTGCATTCCACCGCCTCTGAGATGCCCATCTTGTTGAGGTGATATCTGAGTGGGAAGTGCCCGGTGAGGAAGCGTGTCAGAACCCTCAGATCCGGCCTAGAGAGTGTCAGCATCGCCTTTGCCCTTTGACAGGAAGGCGTTACGAGCTTTTCGCTTGTCTTAATCGTGGCTGGCGGTGCCAATGGGCGCTGTTTTCCTGTATCTCCCATCGAGCCACCAGACGATTCAAGTGACTCTTTGTCATACCCACGTATGGTCTAGGCCCGATGGGTAGGGACTCTGTACCCCTTTTTCGCAAGGCAGTCAGCCTCTTCGTTGCCCTCATGCCCCCTATGAGCCGGCACCCAGATGAGGGAGAGCCTGTTACGGGGGCTGAGCTGCTTGAGCGCATGAAGGCATTCCCATGCCAACTTGGACCTAAAACTGTAGGCTGCAATAGCCTTTAGAGCGACCTGGCTGTCTGAGAATATGTAGATCCGCTTGCCCTTGAGTCCTTTAGTCAGGATCTCTTCTGCGCAGATCTTTATGGCTAGGATTTCCGCTTGAATTATCATGGTGTACTCTCCCAGTGGCTTAGCGAGACTGTAATTGGGCCCTACAATGCCCAGTCCAGCTCTGCCTTTCATGACTGAACCATCGGTATACCACTGCACGGTGCCCACCTCAGTCCGGAACGTCTCCTTTGCCCATCGTTCCTGCAAGTGGACGCTAACACTGAACGGCAGCTCAAAAGTTCTCCCGCTCTGGCATAACGTCAGTAGCTAGGACTTAATGGGGAAAACGGGCCAGGCCTAATGTGAGGCCTACCAGCTCATTGGTGCAAGTGAAGGGGTTACAAGTTACGGCCAACCGGGACCAGTGAGCACGCTGAAGGTTCAAATCCCGATATTAAGAGAGAGCAGCGGGCGTGGGCGTGTCCCTCGCCTGCCACAGCAGGGGAGGGAGACCAAGCTTCCAACAGTCGCCTCCTAGCCGCCCAAGCTTGGGCAAATCTGGAGAACCTTTGCCTTGCCAACCCTGTAGAGAGAAGCGTTGCTCTGCTTCCAGAGGGAGGGATGCGCGCATTTACCCGAATGTCCTCATAGAGGGAACATAGAGGTAGGACATGTTCTGCATCTTCACTGACGCCCTCCCCGCATGGGCAGGCGTCAAACAAGCTGCGCCTAAAGAAGTGTAGGCACTGGTTGAAGGCCCCGTGCCCAGACAGCAGTTGGGCCAGTGGAAGAAGGGGATGGCATTGTCCCATTCCCAGGCGGTCCCTGACGGCAGGGATGAGGGAGTGGAAATGACAGGCCGTTGTGCCCACATCCCACCTTGCCTGCCGAATGTCGAGGACAGCCTCTAATGCTAGTCCTAGACGGCGCCCAGGGATACTTCCAGTCGGAGGGTGGGGAGCAGCGACTCCATAGCCCCGTGGTAGCTATCTAGCGCTGTGCGCTTGATGCTAGCTCGCAGGACGGCCAAGTCCAAGGCCAGTAGCAAGGACTGCTGCCTCTTCTAGCTTAAACTGTCTAGTTATAACTTGGAGGCTCGCCTTGGCCCTGGTGTGGATATTTCCTGTCTGCAAAAGCCTTACCGCTCCCAGGTAAGCAGTCCTCTGAATGTGTATATAAAGAGGTGAAATGTTCAAAAGTACTTCCATTGTAGCAGTTGGGCGTGCTCCTGAGACACGCCTGTCACTGCAGTTGTTGGAGTTTTCCCCTGTACTGTCAGCCGGCCTGTCGCCTTCCACCACACAGTGGAGGCGTAAGTGACGCCGGGTCTTATTATCCCCTTATAGAGCCACTCCATCATTTTTAGAGTTATGCCCCAAGATTTGCTGCACAGCCTCCTACATGTCCACAGGGCTGTAGTTGCCTTGTACAGCGCATATGCCACATCCGGGTTCCGCGTGCTAATTTGTTAAACCATTGTTTCTTCAAGCGGGCAGGCACAACTTAATACCGAAAGGACTGTTCTTTTAGGCCGCACTAAAGGCAAAATATGGTCCTGACGGCGGGTGGGGTACAGATTTGGAATGTGCGCTTTGAAGGGTAGTGCCAAATTTGTAGTATATACAATTTGATGAATAATAAACCAAAAGTACAGTTAGGGCTTATCCCCCCCCCCCCTCCCTAAGTCAATAACTTTTTGTTGATCCTTAGAAAAAATCACTAGTGGAACGTAAATAGAACCTTCTGCTGTGCTCTGCGCTGTTCTCACACTAAACTCAACTGCAGATACGCGCCAAAATTATATTGTTTTCGATTCAAAACGGAAAAATCTGAAAGAAAGCTGCTTTGAATGATAACGCTGCCGCGATTCAGGCTGTGGATTGTTAAAAGTTGACAATTCGAGTTTGTTCTGGGTGTGTCGGTTTGTTGTCTCCAGTTCGACGCGACGATGGAAGTGAATGACTACGCTTACCTGATGAATGAGACGGATATAATGCGTCCAAGTGCAGGCAAAGACAGTAAACGAATGGTTGACTGGTGACTTGACAACTTCGAAATTAGCGTTTATTAAAATGAGAGTTGAAACATATCGTGTTATCTACGCCATTCATACAAAATTGTCGTGATTATGCAGGGGGGCGTAAGAATAGGCGACCGTATGAGCGTAGTTAGCTGTTTTTATGTGCTGATGAGCCCAGTCTTTTTATTAACGCTCTGTAAAGCCTCTCGTTAACTACTGATAACATCCATGACAGTATGCCTCAAGTTCACTCAATAGAATAGTTAATCTTAGAATTTCAACGACTGTCTTGTTTGAAGTTGCTCCCGCGCTATTTGCCTCAAGGCGCAGAAATTTTGACATTTTGTACAATTTCCGATTCGAAATTTAAATTTTAGACCGCATTCCGAACGCTCAGTCAATTTGATATCAGACTTCTCCCCGATGATCTCCAAGATGTTTTGCATTACCGTTTCGTAGATAATAAATGTACCCGCCCGAAGCTCGTTTATCAAAACATGACGGCACCTTTTACGGTGGAAGCTCCGAAGTCTTCCTTTTTTCTCTAGGACGTTGTAATTTCACTTTATAATACCTAAATTGTATGTCGTGTAACTCGTTGCTTCAAGTAGAGCGTAATTTGTACAGTACGATGATCCCGGTGCGAGGGTTGTCAGCCTTGTCCTGGTCCTGTAAAGAGGTACGAATAGATACTTTTTGAATTGTAATTTATTTTAGTATGCTCCTTGACTACTTATTCCCTTCTGGTTGTGCGTTCTATCTCAATTTTAGATTCAGTGTTGTACGAAATGACGAACTTGGAAGAGAGCGAGAAAGAAGAAAAGTGTTGTTCCAAACATGTGCTCCTTAATTTTCTATGAAAATAATATACGAGGAAAACCAATTTATGTAAGGTTTGTACGTTATTAGCCCGAGTCTGTCTACGATGAATACCTACTTGCCAATACTTAGGGCACGGTTCTCCGGTATTGGGCTTTATGAGGTCATAAGATTGTGAATGGAGAGCTGGTATTTTAACTGTGTCGAGAAATGATGGTAAACGAGCAGGGAACTCCAACACCTGAAGTACTTGATGTACACATGCACAAATCACATGTTATCTCCATCAATACAACCTACCCCCTAACCTCGACTCAAGCCACAGTTCTATTTGGCCAGCTCACATAATCCTTTTATTTCTCCTTTCTTTGTGGTGTGCTCTAACAGAAAGTATGCCATGATATTCATATACGAAGCAGGAATACGTGTCATAAATAACTGCTCACAAGACATCCTAAAGGGGTGAAGTGTAAGGGGATCTATATATTCTTAGACAGCCAGGCTCACCTAAAGGCTATCTCAGCCTACATCTTCACATCCAAGCTGACACAGCTCTTCAGGCGCTCAAACGACTCGTTGCCCATAATAGGCTTTCCTTTACTAAAGTTAACGTACCTGTTAGGTGACAGACCTTGAACATCCGGGAGAGAGCCACGAGGAACCCCACGCCAGCTCGTACCCATATCTGCAGCAGGTTTCCAAGGTGAAAAGCCTCTAGTCGATGGGCTAATGTAGGTAAAGGAAGTCGGCAAATCCGATCTGTAACTTCGGGATAAGGATTGGCTCTGAGGATCGTGATGTGCCGGGCTAGTTGGAGAGTCAGTGCTGTGTCAACGAGCCAGGCCTGGGCGAGGAGATGTTCGTTCATACGTTCGGAACGGAGCTCGGTCCCGTGCCTTGACCACCTGAGGACCCTTCTTGCTGCGAGCATTCAGCCGTCATTCAACGAATGGCTGATAGATGGCGCAAAGTCAATGAAAAGGCAGAAAAGGGACACAGAATCCCTCCCATTCGAGCTTGAGCAAGGAGCGACGAAAAGTCGCATGAATCGGCGAGTGACCTGGTGGGAGACACAGCATTAACACACCCATTGATCATCGCCAGCAACGGCTGAGACTTGCAAGAAGGTTCATTGCTCCTTCCTATTAAAGGACGAAGGCATTGGGCTCACTAGACGAACACCAAGAGTGATAGGCTTCATCCCTGGGTACTGCCCACTTAGATACCACCTCAACATGACTAGCAAATCGGAGGCAGTTGAATGCAGTCTTGTTCGGCGAGGAGGGGGATACAGCAGAGCCCATCCTATGCTCTGCCCTAGTCAAACACTTTTCTGATTCTTTAGCTTATGAACTGATACAATATGGGTAATCCTCCCAAACGCAAACTAGCCCCACTCACTGATAAATAGTAGAAACCCATTTCATGTCCCAAAACTATGTGGTTAGAAAACAGTATTTCTACTTAGTAGAGGTACAAGGTTAAACGCCAGTAACAAGTTACTAACGTTATAAACCTACAGCTCTAGCCTTATTACTCAGCTTAGCGGAAACAGACCGTGGTTAGGCGTGAGGGAAGTTAATGTTTAAGCCTCAAGGTTCAACGCCTGAAGTGTATAGGGCTGGAGGACCAAGGCTGCTGCCTGAATGAGCAAATAAATAAATAAGTAAATGAGATAGAAAATAAATGAAATGGGTTAATCGGGCCCTTAACAAAAGGGGGCCAGACGCAAGAAATTTTTCGCTTGCGATTTCAACCAGACTGTAATAATACTTTATTTTGCTACCTGAGAATAAGTATACCTCCAGTTTACTTGTGAGTAGGCGATAAGCGCCAAACTATGCCAATTTCTGCGGCTCACCTTGCTCTCGCTCAAGACAGAGCGAGATGATGATGTTAATTATGCTCAATATTTCCTCTAAATATTGCGGGCTAAATTTCCATTTCCAACAACAGCGACAACATGCGAAGGTTCTGCCAACTTCTTCGACCGCAGGGCCCGGCTTCTCCCTCTCTTGTAGGGGCTGGCACTCATTGGGGACACGGCTTCCTGCACTTTTCGCCGCATCCGAAATTGTGCCTCTACAATACTGACAACTCTGAAAGCTTGACTGTACTTGGGTTCTAATTACTTATTACGCCGAAGTGGTCAGGGGAAGGTGTACATCCTCATCGCCACTATGAAGTTCGATTGGAGAGCTATCACTAAATATCTGGTGCGTAGCAACACACAACTTTCCGCCACCCCTTTAAGTTCGAACACCACCTAGGCGGGCCCTATATCTTCGTTCAACGCATTTTTACAGGAACATTTATAGAGAACAAAATGTTGGGCCTAGTTTGCTGAGAGTACTCCGAAAGTTTGATCGAAATCGTTAGAGCCGTTTTTGAGAAAATTGGAATACCGATAAATTAATATTCGACAAATCTCCTTTTCTGAGTTAACTTGGCTTATATCTCCGTTCAACATATATATACAGAAATAATTATAGAGAACGAAATGTTGGTATGGGTGACTTAAAGACACTCCATTAGGATTTATCACATCTGGTGAAAAAGTTACCCTGGAATTTACGGAAATGTTAGAAAAAACGTTATTTTTGACACATTTTAATTTTTATCTCTTTTCAATGGACCGTCACAGGAACATTTATTGAATAGAATATGTAGGTATTAACTATTTGAAAACATCCTGTGAGTTTGGTGAAAATCGTTGAAGCCGTTTTGCCAAAAAGCGTAAAAAACCTATTTTTGCTTCAGTGGCCCATATCTCCGTTCAACGTGTTTTCATGGAGATATGTATAGAGAAGAAAAGTTAGGTATTGATTAGTAGAAAATAATTTGGAAGTTTAATCAAAATCGTTGGAGCCGTTTTCGAGAAAAATGCAAAAAACCCTAGTTTTTGGTACATTTTCGTCCCCCACCCACCCTTTCCATCGGCCGAAATCGTCCATAACCTTATTTTGGTGTCTACAAAAAATAACAAACAAAACAAAAAAAGAACCAACTCAATCGGATCAGCCGTTCTCCCGCAAATCGAACTACAGACACACACACACACATACATACACACACACACACATACACACGGACCACGCGCCGAAATTAGGTTTTTTAGACTCAGTAGGGTCTGAAACGTAAAGATCTGAAGAAAACCCAAATTTTTTTTTTGGGCCGATTACTATACTTTCCTTCCCTTCGGGTAGCGGAAAGTAAAAATTGTATCCTTTCGTATTTGACGATCTTAAAATGTACAGCTCCTTGGTAGATCACCAACGTTGATCTAACCATTTTTCCGCTCCACTTGCTCACCGCCACGTGCTGTCCTAAGAATTTTTCCTTTTATCCACGAAAGGTAATATACTCTCTCTGTTTTTCTTCCTAGTGACTGTGACGAAGATTTTCTGCCCTTTAAGGACTTCCATTTGTTTAAACTGCCTCCTACAGATCAGCGTCACCTTCCCTTGACCACTTCAGTCTAATAGGACAAGGCTTGTCTCAGTGCCTATTAAGAGGTTCACACCCCATAAAGCAGCGCAGTGTATTTCTGAGTTGAACCTTTTCTCGTATTTACGCATTTCAGGGGTGTCGGAAGAGGTTGGTTTGACGACATTTATGTGACTTTCTCGCCTACTAGCGCCATTGCTTCCTGCTCCAAAACCAAAGAGCTGGAACGTTCCTCTCTTCACTAGTAGATTTGTCTTGCCTTTGGTTGGGTGTGCCAAGTGATGAGGAGGTCAGGTAGAACAGAGCTGGTGCGTGAACCAGGGGTTCCAAGTTGAACCTCAGACGAATCCATCCAATGATGATCCCTCCCTCGCTCTTCTCGTCCCTTAATGTGTTCTCCTAAGAGAGAAAAGAACTTCCAATTTCCCTAGGGTGCAGTCGCACGCCCATATTGAAGAACCCGTAACAATCGCTTGCGAAATGGCAATCCGTCATGCAGTTTATTAAATTCTACGCGTAAGGTAAGTAAGGGCTCGCTTTTATTTAAGAATAATACAAGTTGGGTTATTCAAGTGTACACATTAAGTCG
Source organism: Pachypeltis micranthus (assembly GCA_020466155.1). Classification (NCBI taxonomy): domain Eukaryota; kingdom Metazoa; phylum Arthropoda; class Insecta; order Hemiptera; family Miridae; genus Pachypeltis; species Pachypeltis micranthus. The sequence continues at coordinate 9,804,835 of CM035780.1, forward strand.
CCGTAATATCACAGTTTGGAGCTAGTTATCAACGCGGAACCGGCTTTGCGAAGCTAGTCGGGCGTCAGCGGGTTGGTCTTGTCCATAAGCCACTTGTAGAGATCGTGGAGACGTTGTTTGATCATTTCATCGCCCACTAATTTCCTCACGAGATTGTGGTAGTTATCGACCCATCTCACCTTGAAAACAAAAAAGTCAAAATGATAAGTGCGAAGTACATAACTGTACAACTTTCTCCCACAAGTGCTTTAATGCTGAGTCAGTAAGAGCCATTCAGACGAGTGTTTTCTTCTCATATTGACCATCAACCCTCACACATCAATCAAACAATTTTTAATTCGGTTAAAAGTATATATTAGTACAAAACATTCTGGTAGTTTGATCAAAGTTGGCCCTGAACTTGGTAATATGCTTTTCTTCAACATTTCAAGCCCATTTTTCATTGTTGGGTACTTATAGACTGTTACTGTCGTTCAATGAGTTCTTAGAGATAAGTTCATGAAAAGAATACGTAGGTGTTGTTTGGCTCAGCTCTGTCCAAAATAAGTTGTTGCCATTGGCCCTAGTAGGTTTCTTCCTTATCTGATGGGAGTTCAATCAGCCTCTCCTGCTAATAAAAGACTTTAAGGGTTATTTTCAGAGTCGATAACTGGTTTTACGCTTGGATTTTCTGAACTCATCACTTCCCACTTTTCCAAGGCATTTCTACGCGCAGGTTTTTCTAGGCCAGACTGTAAATCAAGACATTCCACTCGTGGTGTTCAGTAGCTCTCAGCTGGCGCCCTAACACTGGTTCACATATCTAGAACCCTGCTGTGAATTAGTTCTGCTGGCTGCTCAATCAGAACTCTATTGAGTTGGTAAGTGGGAAGAAAAGTGCAGGGCTGCCTATTGGCAGGATGTGCCTGGCCAAAGGCAGTCAAGGCTGTTAATCAGACTCTCCAGGGAGCGAACGAGAGAGATCTTCATCCTGGAAAGGTATAGTATACGGATGGAATGTGCCACTAAGATACTGCCTGGCGAACAGTGGTGTCGGAGCCTCCCTTTTCAAGATGTTGCGCTGCTTGATTGTGTGTGAGGTCCTGAAAAGGGCCGACGAAATATTGTTGTTGTGTGTGTGTTGTTTCTGTTTGTCGGTAGAGAGTGTGTGAGGTGAAGATCGGATTTCTCGGGCGTCGTTAGGTCGAAGGGCTCGGTTGAGCAGTAGCTCCTCTCGGTGAGGGATCCGGTTGGATCGTCGCTCCTTCTGTCGTAGACGCGAGATGAGGTAGAGTCGGTGTGTTCGGTCGAGCAGCGGGCGAGGGACGAGTTCCTCAGGCGTCGAAGCGTCGTTTGAAGGGCTCGGTTGAGCGTAGCTCCTCTCGGTGAGGGATCCGGTTGGATCGTCGCTCCTTCTTCTTCTGACGCGAGGGGGACTCGGTTGTCCCCGCCGGAGCCGCTGAAGGTGGTCGGTTGTCGTCAGAGGATGTGGACGGTGTAAGAGCGGAAGGTTGAATGAATTGAATGTCTGAGCAGGCAGGCCGTTTTATACCTGCTCCTGGAGGGAGTCGCCTTCTCTGGTTGGCCGCCTGCTATTCCCTCCAGGAGTGGTTTGTGGCTAGCGCCCTCTGTTGGGATGAGGCGACTTTTGTTGTGTAGAGTGGCGGCTGCCACAAGTGGTAAGTCAGAGGTACAGAATTGCGGATTCTGAGCGGAGTTCGAGTCAGTGAAGCAATCACTGTGTGAGGGGCTGGCTGCATTGTGTCTGAGAGTGCTTGGGGCGGTACTCAGCTTTGGCCAGAGGAGGTTACAGTGGTGAACCTCAAGGTTGTCTAGCGTTTTGTGGGAGAATGGTGGGGACAACGTACCAGAGAACACCAGCTCCATGGGAGCTGGGGGTGGAACTAGGAGGACATGAAGAAGCTCATGGTCGCCCACACAACAGGCCCAGTTGGGGATTTTCCTAGTGCCACCGAGAAACTAAAAAAAAAAATATCTGGTGCGTTGCAACACACAACTTTCCTTGGGCAGAAATGGGGGCGCGAAGAGCGCATCGCGTCCTCAACCGCCTTTACCAACCCGTACAGAGCTTGTTTGTTGGATGGGCGTAATTGGAAAACAAAATGACGACGAGTAAAATCGTTAACATGGGAGAGGATAAGATCAATCAAATCCGTTTCTGAGTATACCTGTAGGATGCGCTGCACCGCCAGGAGGTCATCCACATAGTGGCGGAAACTCTCCTGAGGGCCCTGAAGTCGGTATAAGGTGGACACAACGAGCTCGTGTCGGGAATGAACAGGGAGGAGGTCTGTCAGCATATGCAACAAAAATTCCTCGAAGGTGAACGCAGGGGGGGGGAGGGAGGTGATGATAGTACGCAAATATGAAAATGTGGGGAGCTAAGCGTCGTACAAATTGTGTAAAATATTCGGGGGCACATTCGAATATCGTAATTTCAACAAAAATTTGAGGACACTCATGGGATTGTCGGTATAAAATATGGGAATCGTAGAGTGGTTCCTCTAAATATCGTGGCAGATCCTGAGGACTTGCCCGACTGCTGGGGACGTCCATTGGCTTACAGTCAGTGGATGGGATGGCGCCGGAGTACGGCAAAAGCGGCATTTATATTTTTGGCGTGCTTCGTGACTGCGTTTTTGCCACGCCGAAAATTGAACATTGGCGCACGAGACGCACAAAAGGGAGAAACATTCGGAACAGCCAGTTGGGGAGGAGTGTTGCGTTGGGGGAAGCGCGAATTTGCCACAAAAGGGGGTGTCATCAAGGGATTTTTGGGGTACTGGAGACGATGATGGACTCATGATGGGGCAATGTTGAACAATCCGAGCAAGAATGAACAGGAATGAACAAAGTGGTCGATGCTGCAATGATCGACAAGAACAGGGAGGGACAGGGGGTCGCACTGAACACGACAGGACGCAACAGGAACGTAAACGTGCTCGATTTTGAGCGAAAATGCGGAAAATACGCGGGGCAACCGCGACGTATTTTCGAGAGGGGTGAATCTGAAAAGCTCTGCTACCTTTCCTTAGCAGTTTGAGGAAACATCCAGATACAGGCGCTGTAATCATAGCTGCCCCACTGTGACGATAGAAATCCTACTGAGTATGTCTCCCCTCCAGTCAAATGACCGCATGCCTGGGAACAGTAAGGCTTTTGCAGACCAACCAGACCAGTACCATTTCTACCACGCCAAAGGCAAGCGCTCAAAGGAGCTGCGAAACGGCTCAAAATTGGAGAGACAGCCGTCCTAACTACTGATGTTACGCCAGGGCGGAAGAATTTTCAGCTGTCATTCAGTATCTGCACCCACTCATGGGAACAGTGGGCAGAGAGGAGGGCGGTGTTACATTGACGGGAGGCAGGGCTTGTCTGAGCAGAACAGCCCAAATTTCAGCCTTCCCAAGCTACTGGGAGAGCACAACACGTTACCAAGCAGAAATTCTAGTCATAAATATGGCACAGAATCTCTACTGATGGTGCTCAAGCCTCACACAGGAGCGACAAAAAGGCTCATTGTTCAAGGGCGAAGGTGACACACTCACCAAACAGGAACTGCGTGTCCTCACTAGCTACCCAACTGGGTACAGCCCACTTAGATACCACCTAAACAAGATGAGCAGATTGTGCATCGATCAGGGAGAAACAGCAGAACTCACCCTTGGGGACAAAATGGCAGAGCACATCCCTGCCTTAGCAGCCAAGCACTTCTAACTTTTCCCAGGGATTCACCGAACCCCATACCATTTGGGAGTAAGACACAGATTCTTAGAAGGGGCTGGTACATACAACGTCTTTTATTAGGTAAGGGGCAACGTCACAATAGGCAACAAGGGCCTTTGAGAAGGGAAAAAAGGCCAAAACATTACACGGCCTTTTTTTTCTTTTTAGATAAAAGTGGTGGTTTGATCACTGTGATAACAGGAGCAGCACATTCCTAGTACGTTGTTGGTCAGCAAAATTGTCAAACATTTGTAGTAACTGTTCAAACTTGTAAAGAGCTGTGAACCTTGCGCCCAAGTTTGCAATTGTCCACATAAAGCCTATGTACACTCCATGTACCAGCCTATGTACTATGTATGGACCTGCCCAATGAAAACTGGGAAAGGGTACATGTGGACTATGGGTCCACAAGAAGGCCACTTTCTGCTGATGTGCATTGACGCAAAGTCGAAATGGGCAGAGGTGCGAATTTGCCGTGATGCACCCACATCAACCATCTTACTCCGGGAAAACATTTTTTCGGTGCGTGGCTATCCCTCAATATTAGTCTCCGTCAACGCAGCCATATTCAAGAGTGAGGAATTTCAAACCCATTGCAAGGAACGAGGGATTTTTCAAAAATTTAGCTCACTTAACCATCCTGCAAAGAACGGCATCGCGGAGCGCAGCATTCAGACTCTAAAAAGGAAGCTGAACGCTGTTGAACGTCGTCCCCTAAGTGAGAAGGTTCAAACCATTCTTTTTCGCTATCGGGCTACCCCATTGGCCTCAGGACAGTCATCTGCTGAACTATATTTAAAAAGAAAACTGATGCTCTTCTACCAAATCCTGTAGCGTCGAAACCATCTACTAGCTGTACCCCACGTATCCGGTCTCTTCAGGAGGGAGAGAGAGTCCAAGTGCAAATTCATCAAGGGAATCGCGACATTTGGCAGTTTGGTACAGTGACAAGGAAGTTAAGCATATGTCACTATATCGTTGAGCTGGATTCAGGGCGATCCATAAAACGCCACATAAATCAACTGATATCCGCATTGGTGCCGAAGAAACAGGTGGCTTTTGCTCCTCAGCCACAGTATTTTGGGGTTCCCTTCTCCAATTCTTCCAATGATGGTGTTATGAAAGGAAGTTTGGAGATGCTTTTTGAAGAGCTGCTGACTCAGGAAAAATTACGGCAATCGCGCCGGAGATTCGATCCACAATCCTCAACTTACGTCGAGAATTATGAATCGACTGTCTTAACCACTAGACCACGATCAACCGCTTGCCTTTAATAGAAGTCAGTCAGCACATCTCCCCCCTCGTCTTTTAACCGCTGCTCCTAGAGCGGACTCTTTTAAGGAAAGAATTCATGAGAGTTGAGCGAATCCCCGGAAAATCCGATCTTTGATTCGAGAAACGAGAGGGCTACACGGAAAGTCTTCTCTTTCGCATTGTAGTAGGTGCGTCGTCCATTTTATTTCCCTTTGCGCTGGAACTTTCACAGCGTCAGCGAATCCCGGACCTGAGAACTCGTCTCATTATTTTCTCTCTGGGCCTCTTCTTTTTCTTGGAATGAAGAAATTTGACCACTAGTTGGGCGCCAATTGTTGCGAAAGGAAGTTTTTTGAGATGCTTTTGAAGAGCTGCTGACTCAGGCAAAAGTTACGGCAATCGCGTCGGAGATTCGATCCACAATCCTCAACTTACGTCGAGAAGTATGAATCGACTGTCTTAACCACTAGACCGCGATCAACCGCTTGCCTCTAAAAGGAGTCAGTCAGCACAATGGCTTGACAGCCCAGCCAAGTTCAATTCATGGAGAAAACCCTGCTGTACAACCATCCAGAGACACCAAACCTCCATCGATCATCCTGACAATGTCACCAGCCTCAGTATCTTCGTGACTATCAGCTACGCGAAATTGAGTAACTTTTAGTCATGTGTGGGAGGATTGTAGTAACCGTTCATTGTTGTCACAGTTGTTTTTCAGTTCGTTCAGTGGCAGTCAGTTAGTTAGTCTTCATTAAATCTTTCGATGCTACGCCCGAATATACTCGGGGTAATAGTCTCATCGTCCACGTCGGGCAATGGAAGCTGATCTGACGTGCTACGCCCGAATATACTCGGGTTCGCTTACCGCACCTACCAGTTGCATAAAAAGCTCTTCATTTCACTAACATCCGTAGAGATAGCGACACCATTCAAGTTCCCAGATGTTTGGAGACGGTTGTTGTCATCTTATCAGTTTGATAACAGTTCGATTCGTGTTTCCCTGTTGTTTATTGTTAGTGTATATGCATACAAATATTACGATGTCACGACGTGTCTACACTGACCAAGAACTATTGGAAATTCTTGAAAATAGTGATTGTGAGGATGATCTATTTAGTGATTTGATGGGTTATACAACTTCAACCCCATTTGGTTCCCCTTCGACGTCTACAGCCGCACTGGTTGATTTACCTGTACGCCAGCGTCCCTAGGACGAGGATTCCAGCAGCGAATCTGATTCAGACGAAGAATTGCCACAAACCGATTCAGTAAGAAACTATATTTGGAAAAACTCCGAACCAAACATTGTTTTTCACAATTTCTCGAACGATGGAAGTGGGATTCTGGCAAGCAACATCAATGATGAAACAACAAGATTGGGATATTTCAAGCTTTTTTTTTCACCTTCAATAGTAGAGCTCATCGTTGATGAATCAAATAAATATTACTTTTCCTCATGCAGCCAAAATAAAATAAACCAATCTATGCGCAACCGGTTCAAAGATTTGAACATTGACGAATTTTATTGTTTTTTGGCACTCACATTGTTGATGCCATGAACGAAAAAGCTAAAACTGCAAGAGATCAGCTAAAAAAAACACCCTACAAGAATTTGTGTGGTGTGTTTCAAACACAAGCGACGTAAAGAGAGTAGATTTCTGTGCAAAATTTGTGACGTTTCTCTATGTGCCATGTTTCGAAAATTATCACACTTTGAAGAATTATTGAAAACTAAATCATTTCTATTTGAATGCATGGGTATAATTTAGGTAATTGCATCTGCTTATTTTGCTTCTTGAATTTTCCTCCTTTGCCTCTAACTTTTGCTACTTGCACCATTTTTTTGGTATTTGGTAGTATCTGATGTTTCCATTACCTACTCGTAATTTTTTTTTCTGCGTACTGCTTTTCATTTTCCATTCATTTTTTATGAGGATGTAATATTTAACATATGCATACATTAAATGAGTTTTTTTGTGTGCTTGCTTACCTTTTTTCACATTTCTGTAACAGCACTGATGAATTAAAAGTGAAAAAGTTGCATGTTTCTTGTAAAAAAGTATTTAGCACAGAGATACCAATTGAGCGTAGAAGCATGCAGGCAGTCTGCTTCAGCCGGGCGTAGCAGCGAAAAGGTTAAGCATCTTGTCGGTTCAGTATTATGTCTCAGTTCTTATAATGTCTCACTCAGCGAAATAAAAGTTAGTCCGTTAATGTTGTGTTTGTCTCTGCGGTCACCTCGAGTCACAACACATTAGGCATAACTTACCAGCGCAGAATAAGGAGGAGAATGACGAATTAGTACACAAGCGACCTGAAGCTTTATTTGGAGGACGTCCTTCAACCACAGGTGAAATATAATAAAATGGGGTAGATCGATGTTTTTTGTTGTTTGTTTTTTTTCATTCACAAAGGAATCTCTTCGAAGCTGAACCCCGAAATTGATCGCGTATTGTTCAAAGGTGCACGCTGAAGTCCTGATACGAACAGTGATACTATACTCATTTAATTACTGACACTTTCCAATTTTGTAGATTATTTCTTGCACTGAAGTAGGACGTGTCCATGTTATCATCCGGATTCGGTATGAAAGGCGGTTCGGAGCTGTGAAGAGTGTCCCATTCGATAGAGGAAAACACGGGCATTTTTCTCAAACGTTTACCATCCGGGCGCAAATCTGGATCGGACGTCAATAATCGTTCGATACCTTCGCGAGCGTCGTGAGACAACGCTTCGTTACCCTCGGGCCAATCTAAATCTCTGTGGAGGATGTTTGAGAAAACTTCGTCCGGAGTATCTCCGCTGAATGGAAGTATACCTGTCATGAATTCGTACATGCAGACACCGAGAGCCCACCAGTCTACCGCGGGACCGTGATCTTTTTGAAGGAGCAATTCCGGTGCTAAGTAGTCGGGAGTTCCCAAGACTCTATTTCCGCTGCTGGGAGCGACGCAGCGCTTTTTCGACAGGGTTTTGGGGGTTCGAAAATGAGCGTTTTTCGATCCCGGAGAAATGATGGGGCTGACGAGTAGTTCTTCTAAATGTGAATCGCTCACGACTGAGACCAATTCGTGAGATTCGTTTGGGAGATTGAAACGAGTTTTTTTGGGGACGAATGAAAACGTGTCGGATTTGCTTCGGTTTCTTTGCGACACAGGGGTTGACACCATGACGCCTTTGACTACTTCTTTGAGCGGAAGACGCAGTTTGCTGTGCGGAGGGCTAGAGCATGATTCGTTGCGAACTCTTTTGTTAAACCTTCGAGGCGTGCCGGAGTTTTCGATTTCAGACACATCCAAAAGCGTGAACCGTTGTGAGATCCCCGTGCTGTTCTCATCGTTGTAGCAACTACTGAATTTTCGTTTTCTGAAATGGCTGTCGAATGAGTCACAATTTTCTTTCGTCGATTCAGCCACGAGCTCTTTGCACGAGCACACCGAACCATCACTACCCGAGCAAGTTGAACACGAATAGAACGAGCTGCTGGTAGAATGGCTAGAGTTCTGAATCGGAACGACGCCAGACACTTTGCTCCCTCCTGAAGACGCGACGGACGTATTCTCCTGCATTAGATTCACCGGAAGATCGGACAACGATCCCATGATGTGCGTCGAATTGATAAATTCCGAAGAGCCGAAAGATAAATGAGAAGTGAGCGACAGGAGCTGCCCCGGGGTCCTCATCGTGGCAAACGTCGGTGACACATTGGCGAAATCGTCGAGCTCTAAATCCCTGTGAAAACTGACTCGGCTCAAACCGAAATCAGTGAGCCGAACGTGCCCTTCGGCGGTAAGGAGCATGTTGTCAGGTTTGATGTCCCTGTGGACGACTCCGTGTTTGTGAAGATACTCCAGAGCCAAAGTCACTTGAGCGATGTAAAACACTGTCATTTTCTCTTCGAAATACCCGTAAACGCTGAGAAGAGACTTCAAATCCCCTCCGATCAAATATTCCATCACCAAATAAATTTGAGACGCCGTTTGAAGGCAATAAAATAATTGAACGCAATACGGGCTTCTCGCCAACGCAAGCGCGTTTCTCTCCCGATTAACTTGGTTAACCATATTCTTGTTTATCATCTCGCTTTTTTTCAAAATTTTGATAGCGTACAACTGCCCGGGATTCTTCTTTTTAATTCCGAGGTACACTTTGCCGAAAGCTCCCCGGCTAATTGGTTTTATGAACTCGAAATCCTCGATTTTCGGAAGCTTCGAGTTGGCCATCATGATCTAGCTTCGGCGATCAACGCAAACGCACGGAAGAGTCAGCCAGACATAACGGGCGACTGAATCGGCGTAAATATTAACAATTGGGAGTTACTAAAATAACGGAACCGTCTGAGCCGAATTGCGTTCTTCATTTACAACGTACCTGGCTTTCGTCCATTTGATTGACATTGATGAGCTTCGTTTCGTACGGCACCAAAGTGAGTGGTGAAAAAGAGAGGAGGCGTTTAGGGTTTTCTTCGTTCTGAAATACAATATTTCACTGTTAGTTATGAACGCGATCCTTTTTGTTTACACGGGTCTCATGCTTTGAAAACCGTTGAACACAAAAATAGAAGAGAAGATAACACGACACCTGCCGAGGCAACAAATACCAAAGTTGTGGCCACTTGAGGCTCATATCCTATCTCCCTAGAGTTAGAGTCGAGAATGGTCGCATACATTACTCTTACAAGTACTCCCCTCTGAGGTATGACTGTAATTTATTAAGAATGTGTTTAAGTTATAGAGTGAACGTTAATTGTTATATACGCGCAATGTGCTTTGTGTTGTTTTGTGTCTAAGTGCCAGCTTCTGTTTACAAATTTAGGATGGGGGGGGGGCAGTACACAAAGCGTAGGCTTTGCAAAACCGCACAGGGTCACGCAGATAGATCTCCAATCGAGAGGAGCAGACCACCTGGTCGGACGTCCGAATAGTTCTGGCGAAAATGGGAAAACTCCAACTTACAAGAAGAGGGAGCAGAGTACTTAGCCCGACGAACTGTGTGCCTTACCTCTACCCCTGCCTGATTAGAGGAAAACAAAAATAACTTAGGCAGAAACTCTGTCTCAGCCAACAGTCAAGGTCCACACCGAAAGGCGTGTCACTGCTAAGGCGGAAGCATTCTTGCAGACAGAGAGAAGATATAGGATTGAGTGATACAGGATGAGGATGGAAGAGAAAATAAATAAATGGTAAGGCCATCGAAGTGCTGATGGGTTGATATAGGCTACAGAAGAGGCCTAGGTGCAACCATCTCCCCCTAGGTCCGGAACAGTAGGTCGCATTCATAAATATAAAAAAAACTGAAAGAACTACCTCCTGAATATTCTTCCCCTGATTACCAATTTGTTTCATGTCTCCAACTATCTAGGACTTCAGGACAACCAGTCTAAATCTTGGGGTATACAAATGGCCAAATTTGAATGGGACCAAATTTCCCCAGTTCCAGACCAAGTTTCCAGAGTTTCGTATTAATGTCTGCAACCATTCAGGACAGCTAGGGAAACTCAAACATTTGATAATGAATATGTTCATTGCAATTACTTTGTGTTTGGTATATTGTTTTCTAGGTATTTTTCGACGCTGAGCCGTTAGTTATAAATTAACAGTATATCATCCACAACTGCACTCACCTGTACCAGGGCAGGAACAACGACGACTAGATTTTCTAATCTCATCCCAAAATCACCATTTTTGTAGTACCCTGGCTCTGAAATCAACGTTATTTGACTTTTAGAGTAAAACTGTAAATGGAGGAGGGAGCTCAATACATGTAGAAGGATGTTTTACTATTGCAGGCGTGGTGCACAACACAGTGTGATCAATTAATAACGAATACTTAGTGCACAGAGGTAGAACGAATAAGCAGAAGAAAACTCCCCCCAGAAAAGTGCCCTCCAACCCTCTTGGACTACAGGCCACTGCAATGTGCTCCCCAACTTCTAGCCTAGCTTTAAAAACCACCATGGAATCTGTCACAACACCCTGAGGATTTCAGATTTCATTGCAGAAAAGTAGACAGGAGACAGCACACATCCTTGCTCCATTGGGAGGCCCAACAAGCCTTTGACAGGGGTCAGGCATGAGGGCCTGATATACAAGCTCATCAAGCTGCCCTACTTGTCGTACCTCATCACATGATCTTCTCCTAAACGTCAAATAGAACATTCCAAGTATGAGCGAGCAAAACCCTCTCTGATTCATATCACGTCACAGCAGGCCCCCCCCCCCCCCCAAGGATCCAAACTCTCGCCCTACCTCTTTACTATACTCAGCCACCTCATCCCCATGTACGAGACGATCATTGTAGCACAATATGCCTCAGCAGGTACCACCAATGGGGATTCAGCCTGAATGAAACCAAGTTTGAGGCAATCTTCTCCCCTCTACACATTCTTTGGCACACCCACAGGGACGTTGTCGCCCTTCTTGTTCACATATCTTATCTGCTCGTACACGCTATCCAAAAGGAGTTATTTCAACTTGACTAATAAGCCTGAGATCCAGTGTCAAATTCAAGACACATACTAATTTGCCTTCATAGGCGCAAAGTATTTTGGTAACTACATAGTGAACTTAATGAATACATCATTTGATTCAGATTTTAAACAAAATAAAAGTAAATGGGGACCAGTTATAAAAATGTAGCAACAAATAGAAAATAAGTCCAACCTTGAGATCCGATAAAGTTTTCATATAGCGTGCCATTGTAATCTGAAACAGAGGGTTTTGTATTGAAATGAGAATACGCCGTTCGGAGCTCACACTTACGCTTTTGTGTGAGAACTGCAACTGCGCGCATGTCACCATTAATTATTAACTAGCACGATTAGTTTTCAATATTTCGGCCCTTGGGAAATCACTGATTATTTATGGTCGTTATACCTTCGTGAACTTCAAGAAATACTCCAGTTCCGTGGGTCGTTCCGTGCCCAAACGTAAGTCCCAATTTCAACAGCGGGCGCCTAGTTACAAAATCCAATGAAGAAGCGGATGTTTCATCTGGGAATACTGTGTCGGCCACATCCGCTACCCCTGGAAGAAAATAATGATTTTAAAAAGCGTTCATAATTATAAATAAAACTTCTGTCTTCTTTGCAAAAACTTTAGGAGCGACGCATCACTCAACTGTCTTTAGCTCTACGTAAATTCACTGGTTTTTGTGGCTTTTGTTATTAATTCACTTCATTTTTCACTCAGTTTCAGAATTTCTGCAGTAGTTCCTATGTCATATTTGCGCTCTTTGCTATGTTAGCACAAGATTGCGGCTGTCAGATACTACCTGGACGTCCATGATTACTGCACACTGGTTGGGGCCAATGGCGACAAAGACGAGCCTCAGTCTTTTTCCAGAGACAACCCAATAGTGTAACTGTCTCTCCATTTCTCAGCCATAAGATGCCTGTCGGGTTCCCTTTTCAAGGGTGTGGCCTTAAAGAGGGCCGACGACATTTTTGTAGGTCCTGTCTCTGCCGGTTGGCAAAGTGTGAAGCGAGGGACGAGTTCCTCAGGCGTCGAAGGGCTCTTCAAGGCAAGGGACGAGTTCCTCAGGCGTTGAAGTGTAGGTTGAAGGGCTCGGTTCGGGGCTCCTTCTCCTTCAGACACGAGGGACCGCTGGCACTGCTGATGGTGGCTGGTTGTAGTCAGAAGAAAGAATGAAGGAATGAGGTTTGTTCTTGCAGGCGGGCCCTTATGTACGTTCTCTTGCAGGGGGTAGTCCTTTCTCATGGGCCACATGCTATCCCCTCCAGAGTAGTCTGTGGCTCACGGCTAGCGCCCTCTGTTGGGATGACTTCACTGTGAAGTGCCTTTTGTCAGTAAAGGGTGGCCAGCCGCCACAATGACAATGCGCTCTTTGTCCGTGAGTACGTGGACACACCCGCACCTCATAATTCAGCGACTCAAACTGGTCACCAAAGCAAGCATCTTCAATGTTACGATCCTAGCTCGCTTTATACCTCATCGCTGTAGGCAGTGGTGCTACATGAACGGCGTGAGCGTGAGAATACCATTAATCCATTCTATGGACGCCTTCTGAAGCCTGCCTGAGTTTTGGTCTGTCAACTGAACCATGAATAGCTGCCGCAAGCTCAGAAGGCTTACTGGGCTAAGGGGCAGATGAAGTCGTCATGTCTCACCACCGCGGGTGACCTAGGACAAATCCAAGACCAGCCCACAGCTCATGACATCCCAGTCAGGTGCCATCGAAGCAAGAAGGTGAATACAACAACTTTGGCGGGTTTCCAAAGAGTAGCAATAACTAAGGTCCTTGCTACTTCCAGCTGAAGGGGTTACACCGAGAAACTGATCTCACAATACAGCCACATTTCAAGGATGCCTCTAGCTGGGACCCTGGATTCGCCAATGTCGAAATCAACATCCACAACCTGTGAACACCTTAGACAGGATCTTGTTAGGAAAAAATCAACTATTCAGACATTGGACTTGTTTGTGCATCGTAGAACTGTTTCATCCCGGGCACCACGACTTGCACTGCACAGCCATTTTCCGGAGCGATTTCCGAGTTAACACGAAAAACTTTTTCTTTCAAAAACTCCACTCACGTACACGCAACCTGGGCCCATGACCTGTGTTACAGAAATGGGTCGCAACAGAAAAGTTTGGCTTTTAAGAGAAATATATTGTTACACAGGTTAGCTAAATGGCGTCGCGTTACAGAAGGGAAGAACATTTGAAAAGTTAGCCACGGTGGTTAGCAGTGTTGCCAGTCTACAATTTTCTCCAACAGACCCCCCCCCCCCCCATTTGAATAAAAAGAGTCGGAAATCGTGTGCAACAGTAGAACATTGAAAAAATATGAATGGATGAGCAAAGTAGCAATTCAGAGTTTGTACTGAGCTAACCACACGCAACCATAAATTGAAATGCTCACCTTGAAGAAGGGCTGTGTACACTTTTTTGTGGAAAGGCGTCGGTGTTCCAAAATGCCACACTCTCGTCGTGTCTATCGTTCCATCTGAAAACGACCGAAATTACACGATTAGTGTTCAATGACCTTCGTAACTGGGCGTTATGAGTTATTCACGACTGATTATTTGCTGGGTGGTGGAATTTGAAAGGTGAGCCAAGTGACTTAGTTTTTGTAGTTGATAGAGGAAGGAGACTACGGGGAATCAGTCAAAGAGGAGGAAAGAACGACTACGGTTGTGGTAGCGGTGGGCACATTTCTCATCATTCCAGGGTTATAGGGATCGATGCTGTGAGTCCTGGAGTGGTTTCCAGAATCTTCCAATACCCTCCACATATTTGAGGATGGCCTTCCATTCCTTCTGAACCATAGTGGGCATTGAACTAGGAAGTGGTCGACTGTTTCCACCTCTTCACAGGAGCATTGTGCTCCTAACTGCGTATCAGCTATCTTAATTGAGTTTCAGTCAGGTTTAGAGCCCATTCCGTGATTTACCTGTTGTATCCTGCAGTCCCAGCTGTATTGGAGAACTCAAGACCTCCAATATTGTCGATGTCGTCCTTTGACTTTGCCCCAGAAGTTTTTATTGACGTCCTATCTTGACATTGGTCGTAGTGACTGGTGTTTATAGTTCTGGCCGGTAAAATTGTGCACCTGGTTCCCACTATAACCCGGCATCTGGTGTCGTGGCGTGAAAGTCAAGAAACAGATGTTACCTACCTACTATCGATCCGTTGTTTTATCATGTTGTCGCCCTCTTACATATATTGTTGCTCTTACCTTTTCTGCATCATGTCGTTTTTGGTTTATTATTCATTCTGAAGAATAACCCTATGTTTTCGGTCAGGAAAATTTTTTTACAACCCCCCCTCAATATTTGATACTTTACGTTTCAAGGCATGGGGGATTCCAAATCTGCAATGTACGTCCGCCATCTAGGCCATTTTGTGCCTTTAACGCAGTCTGAAAAATCCGTTCTAGTTCCTAGTTGTGCCCGCCATCTCGGCAATCCGATCGGACGAAGCCCGTGGTTGTTATGGACAAACGATGGTTAAACAAATCAACAAAACGCAGTATAATCGCAAATACGCCGTGTTTCGTATAGTTTTCAAGGTATTTTTTTATCCCGGGTCGAATGGAATGAGTATCAGACGTGTACAACTGCGTATAGGGAAATTACAGTAATTATTAGAATCAACTAATTGAAAGAACTCGCGGGAACTACAGCGGAAGTCGACGTTTCGTCGTTAGTACTCCCTCCCTCCCTCCTGTCTCATCAAAACCACCTGCCCGCTCGCCTCCCAACGTCGTGTCAATTGCCGAGGGTTGCTGGAAGTCCCCGTCGCAATTTCTCTGACACTTTTTGCCCGACGGGGCAGAGGAAGGTTAGGGCCTGGCGCCGGGGGAATATTTAGTTTCTGTAGTTTATTGTAGTCAGGTCATGTTTTGTATGGTTTACTAATATTTTTCGATGCTGAATCGAATGGGATGGGTCTCGGAGCAGTAATACTAGGTCAAGCTGTTCATGAAAATAATAAACTGTTGTGTAATAATTTGCAGTGTTTTTTGTTTAGAGTGTTTGTTAATATATTTCGATTGTTTCGTGATTTAAGTTATTTAGTTTCTTTCAGACCTCTTAGTGAATATCAAGAACAATGCCTGAACTAGTACAACCGTAAGCACCACTAAATCATGGACATTTTTGCCAATGAAACTTCCCCACGTAACTCAACTGTAAACAGGAAGCAGTCCGAGGTCGCTGAGCGCCAGTCCTTTCTATGGGTTCTCCCCAACTTTTCTCTTTCTTGAATTACTCTCAACCCCCCATAAATGCACCGAAGACAGTTAATAAAATGTGAATTGTAACTTGGATATTAAAGTGATTGGGTTAATTCCGTCAGTCTGGCCATTCGCCCCCTGGTTAATCCGTTGGAAGTAAACCATCTCAACAGGCAGAGAAGACGGACCGACCAAACAAGTACATTGACTTTATTACAATGTAACTTACCCAAATACTGTCCTCCAGTGTCCAACGTGATAGGCGCCGACGTGTCGACTTCTAAATTCGTTTCTGAAGTAGGAAAGTAGTGAGGCAGAGCGGAATTTTTACCGAAAGCGATAATGCTGGGAAAACTTTCTCCCATGTTCAACTTCTGTTGACTTCGGTAGAAAGTTAAGAATTCTGCCACCTGAAAGGGAGTGATACCAAATATTTGATTAACTCACAAGAATGAGAACGACCCAAACAACTCAATATGCCGCGGAAATTATTCTGGAAGTCCTTCGTGTTGAAAACAATGAAGAAGATAGTGTGTCTATCAATAAGGGAGTACTATCTTACTCAGAACCCCGTTCGGAGTTCCCAGCATGCCTATCAGAGAGGGAGATCCACTGAGACTGCTCTGAAGGAATCGGCCGCAGTGCTGGAAGATGCTGTGGGATCTGGAGAGATTGCGCCGTGCTGCTTTCTGGATATTTGGGGGGGGTTTCCGACAATACGTCATATGCCTCAATTACTGTGTTTGGTGGCTGGTATGAAGGGAGTAGATCCTTACCTAATCTCTTGGACCAAGGATATGCTGAGTAGCAGGGTGGTCTCCTCAGAGTTGGGGGGAGAGACACTCTCTGTGGTACCCACCAAGGGGTGCCCCCAGGGGGGGGGGGGTGCTCTTCCCTCTCCTTTGGTTACTGGTAGCTGATACCCTTCTTGAGCTGCTGGAGGAGGAGGGCTACAAGGTAATAGGATGCGCGGACGACCTGGTCAGGGATAAATTCGCGAGTGTAATCAGTGAATGCATGCAACACACACTGAATACCCTACAGAGATGGTTCAATGGGCAAGTACTGTTTGTCAATCCTGCGCTGCGGGAACTCAGGCTGAGTGGTAAGGTGGTGAAGATCCAGCATGAGATCAAGTACCTTGGAGTTTTCCTTGATGGGAAGCTCACTTGGGCCACACTCGTTAAAAAAGCCTTACAGCAGGCGTCGGTGGTGATGAGGGCAACTCACAGAGTGGTGGGGAAGACAAGGGCCTGGGATGATCTGGTGGCTGTACACTGCTGTTAAACCTGTAGTCACCTATGGAGCCCTGGTTTGGTGGACTAGGGTGGAAAATAAAACAGTGCAGTTGCAGGTGAATAAACTGCAGGCGTAGGGCGTGTCTGGCCATTACAGGCTGTATGACAACATGCCCTACGGCAGCACTGGAGGTCTTGCTACATTTAGCTCCACTCCACATACATTACTCCTATTACTATTATTAGCTAATCCTTGAACCCTCCCAAAAAATTATGTCTACTATCCCATGAACCGCCTAGACGTTAATCGCTCAATTAAGTCGCATAAGTACGAACAATGCAATAATTATGTGAACGTTAATCATGAAAGGTTCTGTACAGTTCTACGTAGCGTCGAGGAAAGTTGTGTGATGAGTCGCCCAAGATATTTCCTAGCTGTAACGTGCGTCAACAGAAGAGCCTCACATAGTTCACACTCAACGAATTACTACAATTTTTCGTCGCTCGAACACCGGCCAGCTAATTTCGTCATTTTTGGACAAATTAGACGGAACAGAACGTTAGTTTTATTAATAAGCTTCGTCGTTTAACTCTCACCTTCAGTTCATTCCACTTAACTCCTTGCGGCACCTCCGTCTCCAATTGGCGATAAAGTTTGCAAACGGCGATGGCGTCTTTAATATGAGCGTTTCTCGACGATTCGACTTCGACGGAATTTTTGACAGATTTCATGTACAAAAGAGGAGACATTTCCATCACGACTTTGTCTTTAGGCACCTGGAGAGAAATGATTACAGTTGGAATGATGAAAAAATATCTGGTGCGTTGCAACACACAACTTTTCTTAGCTCTACGTCAATTCACTTTGTACATGGCTAATTCTATTTAATCAATTCATTTATCACTCAGTTCCTTTGAACTTGGTCAAACAACACGTCACAGCAGCAGGAAGCTGTAGCGCTTACAGTTCCAGATTTTATTGTGCTGCTCGTACTCATTGCAGGACCATTATTGAGCAATTGGTACACAGATAATTAATGAGGCTGTAAACACGATTTTTTGAAAAAAGGATAGTAATCACTTTTGCAGAGTTATTGGAAAATAACTGTAGGAGCTGGTAGTAAGCGCAACGGCAGTAGTTGAAATTCAGGAATTTCTGGAGTGAGCCCCATGTATCTCATGAGCGTTTTTAAACACTCACCCTTTAGGTATATGATTGGACTACAATACCGAATTTTTTTGACATTCTACAAGAATTCCAGCGGAGTTTATAAGGAAAAAACTGCGCGAAAAACGCTTTTGGTCGAAAATTTTGATAATTTATTGTACTGCTCTCGTCATTTCCCCATTGATGGGAATTTTATGGTATAGTTGCCATATTTGGAGCTACCAATATAAAAAATTTAATCAAAATCGTTAAAGCCGTTTTTGAGAGAAAAAAAATACTTGGTGTTTTGATCACTATGATAACTATAGTTAAATTTCGGTGGATTTTGTTCATACCCTTATTTTGGCGTCTCATAGTGACTTCCGGGCTAGATATCAAGTTTGAGCTGATTTGGTACGGTGGTTCTCTCTAAAAATCGTTCACAGACACACAGACCATTTTCCCAAATAGTGTTTTTCGGACTCAGGGGGGTCTGAAACGTAAAGATCTGAAGAGAACTCAAAATTTTTTTTTCAGCCGATTACATAACTTTCCTTTCTACTTCGTAGAGCAAGGAAAGTAAAAACCGCGGCAAAAACGCTTTTCGTCGAAAATTTTGATAATTTATTGTGCTGCTCTCGTCATTTTCCCACAAATGAGAATTTTATGGTATAATTATCTTATTAAGATCTATCTATGTAAAAAATTTAATCAAAATCGTTAGAGCCGTTTTTGAGAAAAAAAATATTTGGTGTTTTGATCACTATGATAACTATAGTTAACTTTCGGTGGATTTTGTTCAAACCCTTTTTTGGCGTCCCATGGTGGCCTGCGGGCGAGATATGAAGTTTGAGCTGATTTGGTACGGTGGTTTCTTCTAAAAATCGTTCACACACACAGACCATTTTCCCAAATAGTGTTTTTCGGACTCAGGGGGGTCTGAAACGTAAAGATCTGAAGAGAACTCAAAATTTTTTTTTCAGCCGATTACATAACTTTCCTTTCTACTTCGTAGAGCCAAGGAAAGTAAAAAGTGACAGCAAGCAGCTGATGAAGGCAGTTGAATAAAAATATCATTCCGTTAACCTCTTAGCGAGCCTATTATTGAGTATGAAACTAAGCTTAGTACAACGCTTACTCACATTCTCGTACACTTGATAGTTGGCATTTTCCGGGACAAATATCTTAGAGTGGTTGCCAATTAGCGAGCTCCAATCGCTCCAAAATTGTTGGTACGGAGCAACGCTGTAAAGTAACATAAATTGAATTAGAAAATGAAATTATGGAACCAGTTTCAGAACATATAGTAAAACTATGTAAAAATTCAATATAATTGAAAACGACCGGAAGAGCGATGAGAGTCTGACCGTGTCAGCTATATCAATTTTAACCATTGGGTACGCTCTACACAGTCCAATCTATTTCTCACTCAGTTCTTGCGAAGGATGTCACACGTTGAGAGCTATTACTTTAAACTGTTCCTCGACTAGCTCATTCTACCGCTGTTCTAAAGTCGAAATGAATCATGTCCAAATATGGAATCATACGCGCTGTAACTGTAGTCACTTTTGCCACCAAGGCGTTCGTACTAAGGTTTTTTGTGCGATATTGGACTCTTCCCGTTTTTTTTTAAATTTTGCTGTTGTTGAGTCTCATCATCCCGTTCACAGCAAATAGCAATTGATGAAGAGGTTAACGCCCTGCAAGCCGAGACCCTGCTGCAGATCTCCAGTACAGCCATTACTGTTGAAAATATAATTGAAGAAACTGCTAAGGATCCTGAGTTGCAAGCACTGATGCAAGATCTGAGGAAGAGTCGCAAGGACAGCCCGTACAGTTTCCAATAATATGATTTTCTGGATGGATCGAGCGGTGATTCCAAAAGCTCTCCAAGCCTCAGTTTTGCAAGAGCTTCACACAACCCTGTGAAAACTGGGAGAGGCTGCATATTGACTATGCGGGGCCGTTGGAGGGTTGTTATTTCCTCATGTGCGTCGACGCAAAATTCCAAGTGGGCGGAGGTCAGAATGCTTCGTGATGCCCCATCGTCAGCGTCTACCATCTCCCTCCTGGAAAGCGTCTTCTCCGTACATGGCTACCCTGCCGTCCTTGTATCGGACAACGCTGCGATTTTTAAAAGTCAGGAGTTCCAGAGCCATTGTAAGGAGCGGGGAATTTTCCAAAAGTTCAGCGCTCCGAATCACCCTGCGACGAATGGACTCGCTGAGCGAACAATTCAGACTCTGAAGAGGCGACTAAAGGCTGCAGCAGATGACCCGACACCTCTATCCATCAAGCTTCAAAACATTTTGCTATGGTATCGAGCCACGCCTTTGGCTTGTGGTCAGTCACCTGCCGAACTTTACCTTAAGAGGAGGATTAGAACCCGGTTGGACGCTCTTCTACCAAACAACAGGGCAATGCTTCCATCCAGCTCTGGGCCATCCAGGGTCTGCTGTCTTCAAGTGGGGGAGAGAGTTCAGGCGAGGGTTCACCGGGGAAATCCGGATGTTTGGAGGTTTGGCACGATTTCCAGAAGACTTGGTCGGTGTTACTACATCGTGGAGTTGGACACAGGGCGCAGCCTGAAGCTCAACCAGCTGTTAGCCACATTGGTGCCAAAAAAGCACGTAGTTTTTGCACCGTCACAAACTCAGCTGAGTGGAGGAATACCAGACCTAGGCCAAACTTCGCCTCCATCTGTGCCGTCCTCTCCTGCTGTGCCGTTGCGTGTTGGTGGTCCGTCGGTTGAGGGTTCTGGCCAACAGAGTACTTCAGATGGCCATTCTAGCCAACCAGCAACTCCTGAAGTTCGGAGATCTTACAGACAGCGTCGGGGACCTATTTATCTGAGAGATTTTGTCCACAGTTTTTCCTGATGTCTTCAGTTCAAGTAGGGGAGACTGTTATGTATTAGCTGTTCCAGAGAACAGGTCGCTGTTCCTTTCCTCTGTCACTCATGTTTAGTAGTCTAGCATGTAGCCCCCTCACGATTAGTCCAGTAAATGAAGTACGTCTCTGTTACCATTGCAACCAATAAATAAAGTCAAGTGCGTGCATTCAAGTCTTGTGTCTCAGTCGTAAAACACCCTCAGTTGGTCACAACAATCTGTCGCTGCAAAGGATATATCTGTGGCAAAATAACCCTGACGTCCGGTCAAGTACCGATTATAGATAAAGAATTAATTCATTTTTTAATTATTTAGCTGAATAAAGCGTTATACTCTACCAACTAGCTTGGTTCAAATTTATTTATTTTTTGGTTCATCCCCGCTATGATAAAATTTTGTTTGTCCCTTCCCGTCACATTACGTAACTTTCCTTTTTACTTCCAATCGTCGTGCAGTTATAAGTAACGTTATATGTAGTCGAGCGTTTTCTTACTTGACTCGCGCTTCGCTGTTGTTCAAATAGTCGATAATTTCAGGAGGCACTTTGGTATTATTCGTGTAAAGCGTGGCTGAAACATTATTTACGATAGCGTAGGCGACGAAAGTCGGCGTGTGACCTCCGTCGTGACCCCTTAAATTGAATAACCACGCGATCTCGTCTAATTTCGTCACGGCCATTAGATCCACTTTTTTTTCGGTCATTTTTTGTCTCAACCGTTTCAACTTCGAGGGGTACGTTTCACCTGAAAATCGATAGAAATGAGAATTCAACAAGTTATGCGACGAATCGCACGGGTCTGTTCCCTCATCATATGACTGTGCCAGAACCCTCTTAAGTCTCGGACGAGCTGCAGACACTGTAATTGTCCGATCCGGAAACGGTTTTCACAGGTATAACGGCGTATTCGTACTGAACTCAATTCTACCTCACGAGACCCTTCCTTCGAACCTATCCCTTCCTACGACCCCAGAAACCGAAGCTATGGCAGAAACGGGCCTGGTGGTAATATTACCACTCCCGTGAGGGGGAAGGAATAGCCGATGGTAATATTACCACCTCCGCATCGAATGGGTTAAGAGGGTTATATTAGTCTGCTGTCAAGGAGGTTGCGGTTTTGCTATCAATGCCACTCACTCTGCATCCACCCAACCCAGACTTGAGGAAGTCCGCCTGTGGTCCAACCCGGTGGAGAGTTGTCCAGTTCTGCATCTCTGAGACCCCTCCTATTCTATTCAGAATCAAAACGTCACCAAACAGCACGTAATTGTTATAAAACTGCCTTAATGTCATTTTTGGCTAATTTTGTTAAACCATGAGTTTCGTCCGATCACATTACCAAGTAGGAGCGTACGGCTACGCGCTAAACGGAATTATTTGGCCAAAGAACTGATTTTTTTTAGACCAAGTTGAATAGTGGGGACGGACATTGCAGATAAATAAACCGAGATTTGACCAGTCAGTCAAATAAAAGCTATTGGCAGCTCACCTTATTCATTTAATAGTCAAAAAACGGTACAAAATATGGCCTTGTAGTCTTGGCTTTAGGAGAGTTTAGGAGAGAAGTAAAAAAAGTAGATGGTTGAATGAACCAATGTGCATATCACCCCTTGCTTCTCAGAGCCCCTCAGAGGAACGATAAATGGGGCTAAAGAGCTTTCAGCTGGAGTGAGAATAAGTTGTGTTATCATACAATTTGTTCTTCACTTTCAAGCAAACGTGCGCAAGTGTTGAAAATGATGTCCTGCAGGTCTGTTTCCTCATCAAATGACTGTCCCCGAACGCCTCGAGGAGGGTTATAACAGTCGACTGTCAGATGATGCAGTTTCGCTATCCTGCAATAGGCCAGCCACACCGTGCAGAGGTATGGCAGGTATTTGGTCGTTAGCCGTTCTCTCGATGGAGGGCTGTTGCCCGTGTTAAACTATGCGGAGGTCTGACTGCCAGGGGAATCCAGTACCGTCTGGGAGGAGTTCTCGACTAGTAGTCAACTTTCGGTGGATTTTGTTCATACCCTTATTTTCGCGTCCCATGGTAACCCCCAGGCTAGACATCAAGTATCTGCTGATTTGGTACGGTTGTTTTCTCTAAAAACCGCGCTAAAATCGATTTCGTCGAAACTTTTTATAATTTATTGTGCTGCTCTCGTCATTTTTCCACAAATGGGAATTTTATGCTATAATTGCCTTATTGAGAGCTATCAATATAAAAAATTTAATCAAAATCGTTAGAGCTGTTTTTGAGAAAAAAATTATTTGGTGTTTTGATCACTATGATAACCATAGTTAACTTTCGGTGGATTTTGTCCAAACCCTTATTTTGGCGTTCCATGGAGGCCTGAAGGCGAGATATCAAGTTTGAGCAGGCAAACCGGAACAAAATAGCGACTGAAGCCCAAAATTTTTAAAGCGGCATTTCCGTCGGAATTTATTATGTCAATTTTTTCAAGGAGCACGTCAGGCACAGTAACGCTGTCAGCTGCTGGCGCCTTTGTCTTAGTAGTTTCGAAATACAGTTGGAAGATTATAGTAATCGATAGAGCAACAAAAATTGTTGAACACGGAGCTTGCGGCGGTCTTTTCAGCTCAACGTGCGTTCATTTTTACGCGAGTAGAAAATAATTGGATGAAAAATGAGTACAGTACTTACCAGCGTATTCGATGGGGTACACATAAACATCTCCTGCCTGATAACCAGGTCGGTCCGTCCATATCAAATCAATAAGATTGTCTTTGAGCGCCGAGAAGGTGATCCCCTTTTTTTCTAAAATCCGAAATTAAATACGAATTATAAGTGCAAGTGTCGTAGCGCTATGAGTCCCTTCTCCTCCCTAATTATATATGACCTAGACCAGCAGTTTGGGTTCCGCACTTCGCTTTCCTGCCCACTTCAGCTACAACGCATCACTAAATATATTTTTAAAACTCATATCATTAGCGACGTGTGTGCCGTGCAGCTTTTTTTTGATGCGAAGCAAGCTTTTGATCAGCTAGGGCATGCCGGCCTCCTTTTTCAAAATCAGACCATACCTAACAACTTGTATTTAGAGGGGAGAACGTTTGAAGTTAACGTTCAAAACGAAAGATCCGCAACGCGGCGAAAGCAGGAGTTCCTCAGGGTTCAGTTCTGGGTCCGTATTTGTACTCATTCCACCGCCACGACCTCCCCTCGGCAGCAAACACCCAATTTTTCTTGGATGTACGCAGATGACATCGTTTATGCTGTTTCTGAACCGGATGCTACTCCTTTGGCGAAACTCCTACGATCTAAAATAGAAATCCTCGGGCAGTGGTGCATCATATGCCATGACCTTCACCTATAAACGGCGTTACACGGAACCACCGTCACGTTTCTACGTGACACCACGCCCAATGCCCAATCAGTTTGGTATATAGGAGTGATCCTAGATAGACATTTGACATTCGAGGACCGTATTTCCGTATTGCTGCATCGATTACGGTCCAGTGTGTTCAGCTAGTCTCTTCCGCACAATCCCACCACTTCCTTACACAATAAAGTACTTACGCACGCTTCCTTTATCCGACCAATATGGACTTACGCCATCGCTGTTTGGGGTACGCGTTCGCCGTATTGAGCAACAGCAAAATGCAACCCGGCTTAAACATATCAATCACACGCCTCCATTCGTTCGCAACCTGACCATCTGTAATGACTTCTCACTGGATACCCCTACGGCCCATTTACTTCGCATTCCACATTCACAACGCACAATTTCCACCGGTCATTGGGTCCAAGAAGGCTTCGCCAGACCATCGCATCAACGCCATATTTTAAATATTCGCAGTTCGCATTAAATAGCTTCGCAGTCAAATACTGTACTGAGCTTAGTGCGTAACCTACAGATTTAGAAAAACAGTGTGTTCCATCATTTATACTTATAAATGGTCTTAATAAAGTTACAAAAAATATCTGGTGCGTTGCAACACACAACTTTCCTTAGCTCTACAACAATTCACTTTGTACATGGCTGATTCTATTTAATCAATTCATTTACCACTCAGTTCATTTGAACTTCGTCAAACCACGCTTTACGGCAGCATGAAGCGGTAGCGCTTACAGTTCTAGAATTTGTTGTGCTGCTCGTACTAATTGCAGGACCATTATTGAGCAGTTCGTACACAGATAATTAATGAGGCTGTAAACACAAATTTTTTGAAGAACGATAGTAATCACTTTTGCAGAGTTATTGGGTAAAAACGTTAAGAACTGGTAGTAAGCGAAACGGCAGTAGTTGATTTCCAAGAATTTCTGGAGTGACCCCTCAATATCTCATGAGCGTTTTTAAACCCTCCCCCTTTAGGTATTGGATTGGACTACAATACCAATTTTTTTAAACATTCTACTAACATTCCAGCGGAGTTTATAAGGAAAAAACTGCGCTAAAAACGCTTTTCGTCGAAAATGTTGATAATTTATTGTGCTGCTCTCGTCATTTTCCCACGAATGGGAATTTTATGGTATAGTACTCATATTGGGAGCTATCAATATAAAAACTTTAATCAAAATCGTTCGAGCCATTTTTGAGAAAAAAAATACTTGGTGTTTTGATCACTATGATAACTATAGTTAAATTTCGGTGGATTTTGTTCAAACCCTTATTTTGGCGCCCCATAGTAACTTGTTGGCGAGATATCAAGTTTGAGCTGATTTGATACGGTGGTTTTCTCTACTGGATTTCATGAATCTCAGGGAGTGTCTTTCAGCAATCTATAACCACATTTTGTTCTGCGCAATCATTTCTGTATCTATTTATTGAACGGAGATATAAGTCATGATAGCTAGGAAAAAGAGATTTTTCAAATATTAATTCGTTGTTTTTCCAATATGCTCAAAAATAACTCTAACGATCTAGATCAAACTCACGGAGTACTCTCAACTAACTAGTCCCTATGTATTTTACTCCATACATGATTCGGTAGAAATTTGTTGAACAAGGATATAGCGCCCTTATGTCTAGCAGGTCGTCGAATTCACGGGGGAAGCGCGGAAAGTTGTGTGTGCTATGCACCAGATATTTTTGTAATTGAGCTCATTAATAAATAAAAGAAGAAATGAATACTCACCTAATTTAGACGAAAAGTTCAAGAACGACTTGGCGTTCATTTTTTTCGGGTCAACAGCGGCGCTCTCTCCTTCTTTTAAATGCTTCGACAGCCACTCTTCGACAGAAGATGACTAAAATAAAAAGATTTTGGAAATTGAAAAGAAAAAACGTTTAACTCACTTCTACATTTATCAAAACGTTTGTTTGACGTGAGGAACGTACAATTTAACGAAAGATAATCATATGCAGCACTCAGAGCCAAAGTAGGCGTAATTACGTGACAAAACTTTTGAAAAGTAATTGTCTCTACACGTTATCTGCCAGTTATTGTTCACTGAAATGCAAATTTATTGCGACCCTCGGAATCTTCACTCTATCGAAACGAAACGTAGGTCAACGGCACAATAGGAGCTTTCTTCGTTGTTAACAAGAGAAAATTGATAGCATTTTTTTTCGAGTTAGTGGTCGTGAACCAGTTTAATTTGACTGTAATTGGTCGACGGTGCCAAGTGACAGTCAAATAGAGCACGAGTCATTAAATTCTACTTACGTTGCCCATCGTGATTAGTTTCCAAAAAGACGGCAGCTGTTTCTGAGCCTGCAAGTAGTAGCGGGAGTCGGTCCAGAGCAAAGCTTCTGTACGAGTGACGACAGCAGTTCCCGTCGTGCCAGTGAATCCACTGATGAATTCCCGCCTTTTGTCCGGAGATGCGACGGACTCAGTCTGCGTAAATTGAAGAATAACTTAGTTTTGGTTGCAAATGCAGAATAGAAGTGTGTTAGGTATCGCTCGGGTGCCTCTGGCTGTGAACATATGAACCACAGCACGTTGCTATTGTTTTACTTCCTGAGAGGCGCCTTATAGTTTGAAAATAAAGTCCTCCTGCAATCTGTAAGGACACAAGTCCTCAGGCGCACTTCTTTCAAAATTCCCACCCTGGCGTAGTGAAACCACAACCTTCTTCCCATTCCCACCCCCCTTCCCAATACTGAGAGGTTTTTTTTTCGCGTTTAGCATAGTCTGAACAAACACAGTGGTCCTCATTCTGTAAAACATGCATGGCCCCAAGCTATCCTCACTCTGTCCCCACGTACTACATCCATGGCCCCCTGGCTGTCTTCTCTCTGTAATTTAAGAACTGACTTGTTGAGTGTTGCGAAGATAACAGATCACGGATGTAAGGTTCACTCGAGATAGGGCAGTAGTTTACAATCGAAATAATGAGACTGTGTTCATTGCAAAAAGAGTGAATAACTTATACTACGTAAAAGATGTTAGAGAAGCAGGAAAGACAATAGATGAAAATACGAGAAGTGGTAGGAAACTTAGTAAATTGGAAGTTTGGCACAATAGATTTGGACACTTGTATCAAGTAGACTTGAAAAATATGGTCAAAACTAAAAGTGCTCGAGGAGTCTACCTAAATCGAAACAAAACGCTACCAACGTGCGAGACGTGCATTCTGGGTAAAATGTCACAAATACAATTCCCTACAAAGTCTAACAAAAAGGTAAAACCCCTGGAGATCGTTCATTCGGACGTATGGGGACCTGTTAGGACGAGTTCGAATGGAGGTTCACGGTTCTATGTATCCTTCATAGATGAGGCGACTAGATGGTGTGTGATCGTGCTATTGAAGGCAAAGAGCGAGGTGCTGGAAGCTTTCAAGAGATATAAGCAATTCGCAGAGAACCAGAAAGGCGTTAAAATTAAATTTCTTCAGTCTGACAATGGAGTACAATTCAAATGAATTTAAAGAGTACTTGGAATGTTGTGGAATCGGAAGACGGTTGAGCACGCCGGGAACACCTCAGCAGAATGGTATATCCGAGAGGATGAACCGAACATTGCTGAATATGGTTCGTTGTATGTTGGCGGAATCGAAACTACCACACGGTTTTTGGGGCAGAAGCACTCATGACAGCTGTACACGTGCGAAATAGGTGTCCGCGCCGTGGAGTTAATGGTCAGATCCCATACAAACTTTGGTATGGAAAAACTCCAAATGTACTGTATTTTAGAACTTTCGGGTCCAGAGTTTTTATGCTAGATAAGAGCAAACCCAAAAGTAAATTGGATCCGCGTTCGAGAGAGTGTATATTTTTAGGATACTCGGACATCTCAAAAGCTTATAGTCTGGGACGTGGAAGATCAGAAGGTCTATGTGACCCGAGACTTGAAATTTGTTGATGAAAATAATCAGAAAATTGTTAAATCTGAGGAATTCGAAGAGCAAGGAGAGCTGGAAATCGAATTATTAGTAGGATCAACAAGGAAAGCACAGCAAACAGAAGAACAAGCTAAAATTGAAGTGCACGTAAATACAACTGATAATAATAACGAGCACAGAGTCGAGCCTGAAACAGTTGTTCAGCATGAAAATTATGGATCCGGTACTGACAGTCCAGTGGGAGAAGGGGGTACAGAAGTCGAAATGGTCCGTGGTCGTGGTCGGCCGAAACTAATTAAAATGACAGAAGGACCTGGCAGAAGAACGAAAATATACAACATGGTTCCAACAATCAACAATGAGACTGATGTCACGAATTCTGAAAACTATGGACACGGACAAACGGACGAAAGTTCGAGTGTAACGGATGACGATATGTTGGAAAAGGCAGGAAGTGGTTTGTGTGAGATCGCATGCACGACTGAAGCTATGGAAGGGCCAGGATTCACACGAGTGGTATGCTGCTGTTCGCAAAGAATTTACTTCGTTACTGCGGAATAAAACATGGTCACTCCAAGAACTAAGCACTTAGACATCAGAAGCCACTTCATCAGGCAAAACGTCGAAGAGGGCTTAATCGATCTACAGCATTTGGCAACAGAAAGCATGGTGGCTGACTTCCTCACGAAACCTCTACCAAGACACAAGTTGGACTTCTGTTCAAGACAAACGGGAATCATCGTCGAAGAAGTTTGAACTTGAGGGGGCGTGTTGAAATTGGGAAGTCAAGTCCAAAACTTATTAGTTCCTCAAGTCACATGTGTGAAGTTAGTTGTTTATGCGTTGTCAAATAAATCGTTCACTCTTTGCTTGACCCTCGAACTTGATATTATCTCTCGTATTTTTACAACATTCTTTGTGACGCCACCTTCCCTGACTCACTCCTGATCCATCCTACCCCTTTCCTTTTTAATTTATACTCTTCAAGTGCAGTTCAATTAAACCATTCAGGCTCACCCTAGCCCTTTTGTTTTATCCTGACAGTGAAGGGTTTGTTTTCGAAGGGAAAATTTCCATCCAGTTTGGTATTGGTGGCCCTGCGTGGGCAATTCAAGTGTTGTCATGTTGGCCCAAGTGTTTTTTCAGGGAATATGGCGGATTGTTTCCTGTAACTCACGCTCCTGCTTCTGTACACCACGTTAATTAATCTTGCATTTATATTCTTGTATCAACCGAATCAGAATAGACCGTGTATACAAGCCGAGTTAACTCGTTTTGTTATTTGTGCCCAGTCAAAAACTTTGTAACACGTTCATGGTGCTCTTCCCTCTCCTCTGGTTACTGGTAGCTGATACCCTTCTTGAGCTGCTGGAGAAGGAGGGCTTCAAGGTAATAGGATACGGGGATAAATTCGCGAGTGTAATCAGTGAATGCATGCAACACGCACTGAATACCCTACAGAGATGGTTCAATGGGCAAGTACTGTTTGTCAATCAAGACAAAACGAGCCTGGTCCCATTCACCGGAAGGCGCAGCCTTGCCTTGGAACGCAGGCTGGATGGTAAGGCAGTGAAGACCCAGCATGAGATCAAGTACCTTGGAGTTTTCCTTGATGGGAAGCTCACTTGGGCTACACACGTGAAAAAAGCCTTACAGCGGGCGTC
Source organism: Pachypeltis micranthus (assembly GCA_020466155.1). Classification (NCBI taxonomy): domain Eukaryota; kingdom Metazoa; phylum Arthropoda; class Insecta; order Hemiptera; family Miridae; genus Pachypeltis; species Pachypeltis micranthus. Next base: position 9,834,687 of record CM035780.1, read on the forward strand.
GGCAGTGATGTGGGCAGCTCAGAGAGTGGTGGGGAAGACATGGGGGCTGAGGCCTGGGATGATCCGGTGGCTGTACACTGAGGTTGTTAGGCCTGTAGTCACCTATGGAGCCCTGGTCTGGTGGACTAGGGGGGAAAACAAAACAGTGCAGTTGCGGTTGAATAAACTGCTGCGTAGGGCGTGTCTGGCCATTAACAGGTAATGACAGGCTGTATGACTACATGCCCTACGGCAGCACTGGAGGTCTTGCTAGATTTAGCTCCACTCCACATACATGTTAAAAGGATGGCGTTCCTCCAGGCTGTGTGTGTGTTGGAGTTGGGTCTGATCATACGGGGGAGGAGGAGTTCCTGCCACTTGATCCTTGACACGGTGTAGGTGGAGGGGCCCAAACTGCATGTGGTAGACTCAATGCCCGCGAGGTTCAACTTTGCATTACCCTTTCGGATACGCATTCATGAGCGATCCAGGTGGGAAGGGGGAGTTCCTGCTTTTGAAGCTGGGGCCCTGGCTCAGTGCAGGGTGGCCTGGCAGGGGCAGGCATCTTTGGGCTGAGAATCCCCATGGTGTTCCAGGCAGAGGTGGCGGCGGTGGCGGTCTGTGCGTAGTGGCTGCTGCAGAGAGGACTGAAGCGGCAGCGGATCTACATCATGATGGACAGTCAGCCCACTCTCAAGGCCTGTCTTACATCGGAGCAGGTGTGGGAGTGTCTGACTGGACTGAAGGCCCTGGCCAAGGACAACAGTGTAACACTGTGTTGGGTGCCAGGGCATCAGGGTATAGACGGAAATGGGTAGGCAAAGAAGGGATCAGTGCAAATCCCTATCGGCTCTGAGCCCTTTGTTGGGACTGCCAGGAGCAACCTACGTAGAGAGGTTGGCGAATGGGAGGACAGGTGCAGGGTTGCCGATTGGCAAGAGCTGCCCGGCTTTAGACAGTCAAAACTCTTCAACCAACTCTCTAGAGGGAGGACCGAGGAGGTGCTTGCACTGGGGAGGAAGGATATGAGGATCATATGTGGCACGTTCACAGCTATTCACCATCCACTGAGGTACCACCTTGCAAATATTGGCAAGTGCGAGGTACAGGTATGCAGGTTCTGTGAGGAAAAGGTAGAGATGGCGGAGTATGTGTTGTGTGTATGCGATGGACTCGTGGCGGTTGTATGTTTGTGAGGCCCTTTCTTCAGCCAGTGGCGAAAGCAGAACTAGCGGATATCCTCCGCTTTGTGCGAGGGTGGGGCGTGTAGGTGACGTCACACCAAGTGAGACCAGTGCCATAGGGCCATGAGCTGAGGATCTTGGCCTTTTGTGGCTGCAGTGAGGGTATCACCTGCATCCACCATTTCAAAAAAAACAAAACAATTGTATTATTTAAGAAAATAAAGTTTATTTCATTCACGTTGCGTTAATTTGTTCTTTTACGATCTATCCACTGAACTGTTTCCGTTTGCAGATTCCCATATTCGTCCTTTATATTGTTTATGTTGTAAGATGATGCAGTTCTGTATTTTGGTAGGTTCGCGTTCAGCTGTCTTTAGGGAGTTTGACAAAGTTGAGTCGTGTTCTGAATATGTCCCTATATTTCGTCCTGTTTGCTCTACGTACGAGTAAAAGTTATCTTGTATACACCCCTCCGGGCTGCGGGTGATGTTAGCTATAATAACTTACAGGCGGAATTAACATTTGACTTACTCCATGGTCGTCGCGAGAGGGTACGACGTAAGCGTGAATGTGACGCTCCGACATCAACGACCTCAATTCTTCGAGTCTGTCGCTGTAAACGTTCGTCGGCGACGCGTTGTGAACCTCTGCAAATCCGTAGAATTTTTTTAAAACAGGATCTACGCTTATTTCAAAACCTGCAGGTCTGGCACAGTTTGAACGGCGGTTATCTTCGTTCGACGACTTTTTACGGAAATGTTTACGAGGAACAAAATGAATGGGGCGGCTCGGTGGAAGTATGCTGTGAGTTTGGTGCAAATAGTTATGGCAGTTTATGAGTAAATTAGCAAAACTATCGCTTAATATTCGGCAAATCTCATTTTATGATGCACCTTGAGTTATCTCCATTCACCGATTACACAAATCGTTAATTAGAAAGAAAATGTGATTATAGGTTGCTAAAAGACGCTACGTCAAGTTGACCAAATGCAGTTACGCAGTTATGTAATTTCGAAAACGTTAACAAACACGATTTTGGTGTAATTTCCGTTCAACAGGTTGTCACAGAAACATTAATGGAGAACAATCTGTACGACGAAAATAGTTTGGGTCATTTTTACCAAAAATTCAATCTGTTCTGTGGATAGCACACTGGAGACAAATTAGGTACTGGTTAGTAGAAGATAATTTGAAAGTTTAATCAAAATCCTCAGTGCTGTCGAAAGAAATGACGCTATAAATTTAAAAATTCATTTTTGGCCCCCTCCCTCTTTTCGCCATCATTCTTGGCCATGGACCCCACTCAAACCCTTTTAGAGCCTTCAAAAAATACCGATAAATTTTTTTATCCTTACCGTGTGTAAGGATCTAAGTTGCGAAGAGCCAGCTCACATAGCAGGTAGTCCGATAAATCAGGTATGTCCAAATTCCTGAAGGAAACACATTCTCCATAACGTGTGACAGATATTTTTGCAATGAAGCAGCTGTGGGTTCACCTGGCTGTGGTTTGTAGCTGAGAAAGCGGTCTAAATACAGGCAAGCCAACTTGCGGGGGTCATCATAAGTCCGGAGTAAGGCCCTCCAGGCTTGATGGAAATTTTCACCAACAACTGCAATGTGGCGGATGGTGTCATAGGCAGGGGAAGAATGAGGAGCTTCGACTGGCGAATGCAGCTCACATGAAGGAGTACCTGACACTGAGGCACATGAGCCTGGCCATGGATCCTCCCCGCTATCTCATCCCACATCATGCGGTTTTCAAGATTGAGGATGGGCGGCGTAAGATGCGAGTTGTCTATGATGCTGGTTTCCTAACAGCGACTGGTAGCATTAATGACCAACTGTTAACTGGACCCAAGCTGCAATCAGATATCGCCACCCTACTCTTGAATTTTCGTCGCTACACTAATATGTTTCCGTGTGACATTGTGAAAATGTTCCGGCAAATATGGTTGAACCCCACTGAAAGTTGCTATCAACAGATAGTGTGGAGAGATACGCCTGATGAACCCATACGACTCTCTTTCGAAATGTCCTCCTCTCCCTACTTGGCCCAGAGAGTGTTGCCTCAACATGCCACCAATTTTAGGGATCAGTACCCAGAAGCTGCTGCCATCATCTTAACGAATTCTTACGTTGATGATCTAGTGGGTGGGAGTGATAGCCCCGCACATCTTAAACATCTAGGGGCCCAACTAGTGAAGTTACTGGGTGAGGCAGGATTTGAGTTGGGAAAGTGGAGCTCCAACCTCTTCTCATTCCTGCAGCCGGAGAAATCGTATCTATGTCTATTTATTCGTATGTCCTCCCGTGCACTCCATCCGGAAGTGGCTACGTCTCTGTCTACAGAGGGTTTCCTTGATGTCTTCGACAGGTTCATTGCAAGACGAGGGCTTCCCGCTGAGATGATCTCTGATGGTGGAACTGACTTTCGAGGCGCAGATAGGTATCTCCATGAGTTTTTCCGCCAGAGAGAGACTCACTCCCCACTGGTAGACAGCACTACTCACCTCAACTTAAAGTGGAATTTCGAACCTCCTTCATCATTACACTTCAGTGGAGGATGGAAGGTGGCTATCCGGATGGTGAAGGATCTCCTTCATACGACCTTCGGCAACCATCATTTTGCCCTATTGGAACTTATGATGGCCTTTACGAAGATCGAGGGTATCCCCAGTCCCCGGCCGATTCAAGCCATATCCAGCAGCCCCAACGACATGGACCCATTAACCCCTGGACATTGTCTCATCGGCCAGACCATCAACGTGCTACCTGAGCCTAACATTGGGGACAACCTGGTGGAGCGCCTGACCTGCCGGCAGTTGATCCGAGAACGGGTACAGTCTTTTTGGCATCGGTGGTCTAAGGAATACCTTAACACCCTGCAACAGCATAACAAGTGGGACGTGAAGGCTCCCAACCTGAAGACTGGTGACTTGGTGCTGCTGAGAGACGACCAGACGCCCCTGGCCCAGTGGGCCTCGGGAAGAATCCAGGAAGTCCATCCAGGCCCTGACACTGTTGTGCAAGTGGTAACGGTGAAGACGGCTACATGTCATCACAAGAGACCAGCTGTGAAGATGGTGCCACTGACCTTGGAGGACCTACACGCCGAGCCAACTATCCAAGAGCCGCAAATGGGGGGAGTGTGTTCGAAATTTGTTTGAAATTTGCGGTTCGTGGAGTTTGTTGTTGTTTCTGTTTCTTTTACTGTTGACCGTAACTTTTATTTACTGCCGGCGGAATTTGCTCATTTTTCGACGACCTGCTACACATACGGACGCTATATCTTCGTTCAACGCGTTTCTACAGGAACATTTATAGAGAACAAAATGTAGGTACTAGTTAGCTGAGAGTACTTCGTGAGTTTGATCGAAATCGTCAAAGCCGTTTATGAGAAAATCGGAAAAACGATAAATTAATATTCGACAAATCTCCTTTTCTGAGTTAACTAGGCTTATATCTCCTCTGGGTGTTTCTGCCTCATCTAACTGTGTTCACTGTCAGGTGGAAGATGCGGGTTCTGGATGAGGTAATAATGCGATGGGATAGTAGCTAAATGGTCGAGGAAAATATTCCCACCTCACTAAGTCGAGTCGAAATCACGTGCATCTCAGGTTGACAAAAGACGGGTCACGCTTTGGCTGGTCGGGGAAGCAGACTGGCAATAGCATAGGCTACACCGTGACGTGAGAGATGAAGATGGGGTCGGAGACGGTAGATCTGAGAGTGTGTAAGTTGGAGCAGTAGCTTATTTTCGCCTAATCTGTCATCAGACGGAATCGCACGCTCCTTGGTGCAAAATGGCCACTTGTCGAGCTGCTATGCCCTGGGTAAGCACCTTGGTTATTAAGCTTTCAGCTACTACTTACCTCGAGATCATTCCTATTTGTGTAGAGAGTACCCACCTTGTCATTAATTGCTCGACTTTGGAATCTATTAGTGTAAATTCCTCATCAGATGGCTTTTTACCTGCGCTCATTCTGACTATTACTGATTGAATGACGTAATCTTCCCACATGTCCGGCTGTACAGCTGCCAACAGTTCTGGTCTTATTGCACAATAGTTTCTCTGCTTAATAGACAGTGCCACGCCAAACTAAACCACCTCTGTCCCTTCCCCATCAATAATCGGGGACAGAACTGCCCCAACCGAGTGCATCGGTAGCACAGTCAAGTCGGGGAATGCTAGTATATTGGAAGCAGTCATCGCTCTCTTGAGCTTGTTACAACTGGCTTCACAGTGCTCGTTCCAAGCGAAAAGAGTGTAACAATCCAGTGACATGTCAATCCTTCTAAATTACAGCTGATTAGAAAAACAAAATGTAGGTTAGTTAAGCGTCCTTCGTAAGTTTGATCGAAATCGTTAAAACCGCTCTTGAGAAAATCGGAAAAACGATGAATTAATATTCGAAAAACCTCTTTTTACTTTCCTTGGCTCTACGAAGTAGAAAGGAAAGTTATGTAATCGGCTGAAAAAAAAATTTTCTCAGATCTTTACGTTTCAGACCCCCCTGAGTCCGAAAAACACTATTTGGGAAAATGGTATGTGTGTTTGTGAACGATTTTTAGATAAAACCACCGTACCAAATCAGCTCAAACTTCATATCTCGCCCGCAGGTTACCATGGGACGCCAAAATAAGGGTATGAACAAAATCCACCGAAATTTAACTATAGTTATCATAGTGATCAAAACACCAAATATTTTTTTTCTCAAAAACGGCTCTAACGATTTTGATTAAATTTTTGATATTGGTAGCTGCCAACATGGCAACTATACCATAAAATTCCCATTGGTGGAAAAATGACGAGAGCAGCACAATAAATTACCAAAACTTTCGACGAAATCGATTTTAGCGCGGTTTTTAGAGTAAACCACCGTACCAAATCAGCTGAAACTTGATGTCTAGCCTACAGGTTACCATGGGACGCAAAAATAAGGGTATGGGCAAAATCCACCGAAAGTTAATCATAGTTATCATAGTGATCAAAACACCACTTTTTTTTTTTTTTCAAAAACAGCTCTAACCCCCCCCCCCACCGCCGACACACCGATGGAAACCGCCAATAACCTAATATGTGCGTAGCAACACACAACTTTCCGTCACCCCAGTAATTTCGAACACCACCTACTTAGGCGGGCGCTATATCGTCGTTCAACGCGTTTCCACAGAAACATTTATAGAGAACAAAATGTATGGATTAGTTAGCCGAGAGTACTCCGTAAGTTTGATCGAAATCGTTGGAACCGTTTTTGAGAAAATTGGAATACCGATAAATTAATATTCGACAAATCTCCTTTTCTGAGTTAACTTGGCTTATATCTCCGTTCAACATATATATACAGAAATAATTATGGAGAACGAAATGTGGGTATGAGTAACTAAAAGACACTCCATTAGGATTTATCACATCTGGTGAAGAATTTACCCTGGAATTTACGGAAATGGTAGAAAAAACGTTATTTTCGACACATTTTGATTTTTATCTCTGTTCAGTAGACTGTCAGAGGAACATTTATTGAGAACAATATGTAGGTATTAACTATTCGGATACATCTTGAAAGTTTGGTGATAATCGTTGAAGCCGTTTTGCCAAAAAGCGTAAAAAACCTATTTTTGCTTCATAGGCCTATATCTCCGTTCACCGTATTTTCATGGAGATATTTATGGAAAAGAAAAGTTAGGTATTGATTAGTAGAAGATAATTTGAAAGTTTAATCAAAATCGTTAGTGCCGTTTTCGAGAAAAATGCGAAAAACACTAGTTTTTGGTACATTTTCGTCCCCCACCCCCCTTCCCATCGGCCGAAATCGTCCATAACCTTATTTTACTGTCTACAAAAAATAACGAACAAAACGAAAAAAGAACCTGATCAATCGGATCAGCCGTTCTCCCGCAAATCGAACTACAGACGCAAATTGCTGATTGGAAACTTAATCGATGACGTCGCGTCACACCACTTCATTACCACGTCGATTGACTCATATCTGACTCTAAAGAATCGGTTACTGGTTCAACTTCACGGGCTACTCACAATGGAACTTATTGCCCCACGCGCTTATCTCGACACAGACGGGAGTTACAAACGAATCCAAGTCAAATATTTCTTACTTCCAACGCCGAACATAGCGAAGATAGAGATCCACATCAATTGAGACGAGTTCATGTTGACTGGCAGGACCTCTGAAAGCAAATGAACTCATTAGCCGTTAATAGCTTCCTTTAAGAGGTAAATCGTTAGTATTTTCCAACATCGGAGAAACCAGATACGAAAGGTTTTAGTCAAAAGCTAACAAAGCGAGGACGAACAGGGGGGTTTTTCCTTTGTATTGGCATCGAAGTGCATTCACACCGCCGTTACAGTTATTATAATTATTACTAGTAAATGAAATGGCAAAAAGGAGGGGGAAGCGTAAAACGAAATTGTCTCTTGGTACAGGAAATTAAATAATAAATCATGATTTTTTTAAATTAAATGCATTTTTTTTTAAATTTATTAGGAATATAAAATCACACTCGTATTACAAAATGCTACGACTATTTTTTAGAAAGCATACTCGTGCTAAGAGTCGGAGCACACATCCGACATTTCACATTATATATGTGAAATTTAAACTTACTAAAGAAAATATCTGGTGCGTTGCAACACACAACTTTCCTTAACTCTACGTCAATTCACTTTGTACATGGCTAATTCTATGTAATCAATTCATTTATCACTCAGTTCATTTGAACTTGGTCAAACAACGCTTCACAGCAGCAGGAAGCGGTAGCGCTTACAGCTCCGGAATTTATTGTGCTGCTCGCACTCATTACAGGACCATTATTGAGCAATTGGTACACAGATAATTAATGAGGCTGTAAACACAAATTTTTGAAGAAGGATAGTAATCACTTGTGCAGAGTTATTGTGTTATAACTGTAAGAACTGGTAGTAAGCGAAACGGCGGTAGTTGAAACTCAGGAATTTCTGGAGTGAGCCCCATGTATCTCATGAACGTTTTCAAACACTCAACCTTTAGGTATTGAATTGGACTACAACACCAATTTTTTTTTAACATTCTACTAAAATTCCACCGGAGTTTATAAGGAAAAAACTGCGCCAAAAACGCTTATCGTCGAAAAGTTTGATAATTTATTGTGCGGCTCCCGTCATTTTCCCACAAATGGGAATTTTATGGTATAATTGCCTTATTGGGAGCTACCAATATAAAAAATTTAGTCAAAATCGTTAAAGCCGTTTTTGAGAAAAAAAATTTGGTGTTTCGATCACTATGATAACTATAGTTAACTTTCAGTGGATTTTGCCCATACCCTTATTTTTGCGTCCCATGGTAACCTGTAGGCTAGACATCAAGTTTAAGCTGATTTGGTACGGTGGTTTTCTCTAAAAACCGCGCTAAAATCGTATTTTCGTCGAACATTTTGGTAATTTATTGTGCTGCTCTCGTCATTTTCCCACGAATGGGAATTTTATGGTATAATTGACTCATTGAGAGCTATCAATATAAAAATTTTGATCAAAACCGTTAGAGCCGTTTTTGAGTTAAAAAATATTTGGTGTTTTGATCACTATGATAACTATAGTTAACTTTCGGGGTATTTTGTCTAAACCCTTATTTTGGCGTCCCATGGAGGCTTGCGGGCGAGATATGAAGTTTGAGCTGATTTGGTTCGGTGGTTTTCTCTAAAAATCGTTCACAGACACACATACCATTTTCCCAAATAGTGTTTTTCGGACTCCGGAGGGTCTGAAACGTAAAGATCTGAAGAAAACTCAAAATTTTTTTTTCAGCCGATTACATACCTTCCCTTTCTACTTCGTAGAGCCAAGGAAAGTAATAAATGGAATGAGGAAATGAAAGAGGAATCGCCCAAGTTTCCCTGGCACTTCGATTGGCGCCATCGCTTTTAAGAAAAGCCACAGTTGATTGTACAGACACGGAAAGGTTTTTTGGACAATGTAACCGAACCTGTTGCACTTTTCACATTAAAAAAGGGGTGACAAGGAAGGGGTATAAAACGGTTCTTGTTTGTAAAGAAAGTCGGATCAGGAATGAGCCAAAAAATTGCGGGTTTGAGCAGAAAAACGGTTTTTTTTCTCCGAAATTGAACAATCACATTAACTAAGTAGATTCAATATTCTTCGTTGAAGGCGTTTTCGTTCAATAAAACCACACGACTGTTCTTACGCAAAATGTACAACGACAAAGTTATCAATGCGATTTTTAAGAAATCGAAAAACAAGTTGCCCCGTCGATTTACTAAAAGTTGACAGCTCAAAAACTGATTTTACGGCGTCGACTTTTGAAAAGTTTGAGCGGGAAACGTCCGATTTGGCCTCGGCAGCGCGATCTATGAGACGGCGGGTGAACTAAAGTAGTTTCCCTTTTTGCCGCTTGGCACGCGACGGAAAGTTGCGTCGCTCGGATTTAAACGATCTGAACTTGGAAATTTCCGATTCGAATGTTTAGCGAACTAAAATAATTGAGAGCTCCTTGCCGTTTATGATCTCCTAATCAGATATCTTCCCCGGAACGTCCATTTCGTGACAGTTGACTCTTCCCGTTCAGCGGCTCGTTGTCGATACGTCCATTTCCTCAAGTCCCCGCGCTCGGATTTGAACGATCTGAACTAGCATTCCGATTTCACAAAAAATGATTGAAATTCCGAAATTTATGGAATGAACCCTATTTATCTGTTCATCTTGGTAGTTGGTCGGAGGACGACCTGACGGATGTGGTAACATTTGAGCGGAGTTATTGAGGAATAAATTACGTTAAAACGAAATGTTTGCTAATTTATTCGACTGGTGCTTCGTTCGACCTGCGTTCGTCCAATCGCGGTCAGAACTTTCCGTTTAGTCTTATTAAGAAGAACTTATTAATTAATAGAGGCCTGCGTGTGCTAGGTAATCTATTTTCTAAGATGCTAATGACATTTGAGATGAGTTTTAGAGGAATCTGCCAGAGCGGGAAATGTCCGATTTGCTATTGGCAGCGCGCTCTATGAGACGGCGGGTGAACTAAAGTAGTTCTCACTTTTGCCGCTTGGCACGCGACGGAAAGTTGTGTCGCGCTCGGATTTGAACTTGGAAATTTCCGATTCGGACGAGCCCTAGTGAAATATTGGACGTTGAACGAAATAAAATAGTTGAGAGCTCCTTGCTGTTTGTGATCTCCTGTTCAAATATCTTCCCCGGAACGTCAACTTCGGGCCAATTGACTCTTCCCTTCAAGTAATCTGAACTCGGAATTTTCCGATTCCACGGAGGTGGTTGAAACTCCCGCATTTATGGAGTATCCCCTGTTTATCTCTTGAGCGTTATTAAAGTTTCATCGTACAAATTAACGTTTGAGTCAACAATAAATCCGAAAAACGCTATTTGGAAAAATGGTCTGTGTGTGAACGATTTTTACAGAAAACGAATGTGCCAAATTAGCTCAAACATGATATCTAGCCTGTAGGTCGCCATAGAAAGCCTAAGTAAGGGTATGAGCAAAATCCCTTGAAAACTAACTATAGTTATCATAGTGATAAAAAGACCAAATTTTTTTTTTCTCGAAAACGGCTCTAACGATTTCGATAAACTTTTTTATGTGGACAGCTTTTAATACGGCAACTATACAATAAAATTCCCATTAGCGGGAAAATGACGAGAGCAGCACGATAAATTGGCAAACATTTCGACGAAAATCGATTTCAGCGCACGTTACTAGGTCCTGCAGACAAATTCAGGTGGTACACCAAAACACGCACTAATAAGTCTTTAATAACGTTCACAAATTATACAGGGGGCTCCGTAAAATTCCCGAAATTTTAATATTTTCTGTGAAATCGGAAAACTCCCAATTGAAATTCGAGCGCGGGGGCTCGAGCAAATGGACGTCTCGCCAAGTTGCCGCTGAACGGGAAGAGTCAACTGGCCTGAAGTTGACGTTCCGGGGAAGATATCTGATTAGGAGATCATAAACGGCAAGGAGCTCTCAATTATTTTAGTTCGCTAAACATTCGAATCGGAAATTTCCAAGTTCAGATCGTTCAAATCCGAGCGCGACACAACTTTCCGTCGCGTGCCAAGCGGCAGAAGTTGGAACTACTTTAGTTCACCCGTCGTCTCATAGAGCGCGCTGCCAATGGCAAATCGGACGTTTCCCGCTCAAACTTTTCAAATGTCGAGCGCCTAAAATGAGTTCCTGAGCTGTCAACTTGTTACTTTCCTTGGCTCTACGAAGTAGAAAGGAAAGTTATGTAATCGGCTGAAAAAAAAAATTTTGAGGTTTCTTCAGATCTTTACGTTTCAGACCCTCCTGAGTCCGAAAAACACTATTTGAGAAAATGGTCTGTGTGTCTGTATACGATTTTTAAAGAGAACCATCGTACCAAATCAGCTCAAACTTGATATCTCGCCCGCAGGTCACCATGGGACGCCAAAATAAGGGTATGAGCAAAATCCACCGAAAGTTAACTATAGTTATCATAGTGATAAAAACACCACGTTTTTTGTCTCAAAAACGGCTCTAAAGATTTTGATTAAATTTTTTATAATAATAGCTCTTAATAAGATAATTATACCATAAAATTCCCATTAGTGGGAAAATGACGAGAGCAGCACAATAAATTATCAAAATTTTCGACGAAAAGCGTTTTTGCCGCGGTTTTTTCTTTTTAAACTCCCCTGGAATGTTACTACCGTGTAAATCGACGGAGCAACTGGTTTTTCGATTTCTTAAAAATCGTATTGATAACTTTGTACGTTGTACATTTTGCGTAAGAACAGCCGTGTGGTTTTATTGAACGAAAACGCCTTCAACGAAGAATATTGAATAAGTAGTTAATGTGATTAATTCTTTTAACGTTGTTTTCTGCACTAAATCATCGGATTGTAATGTCAACCTTTCTCTGGCCATAATTTGGGGGGTCGACAATTACTAAATACGCAATTCGCGATTGTTTTAGAGTTTCACCAAGGTGATAGGTTAATCAATGAACACCTTCCTAATTCACTTATTTCTACTCATTTTCTTGGTTCCTAGATGCAGCAACTTGCGTAAGATTGTTTCAATAGTCGACCGCACGTTCAATAAATGATACAAGCTATCAGTCTACTTTTGACATAACGTTTTTACTTTCCGCTACCCAAAGGGAAAGTAAAGTATTGTAATTGTCCACTCAGAAAGTGACAAGCCCACGCCATTCCAAGTATGGGACAGCCGAACGATCATCGATGAACACACACACAACTGTCTAGCGGCCAACTACTTGTGCCTTTACTTTAATTATGTCTTGAAGCTCCCTTTGCTGAATTTTTTTTCTCGAAAAATGCCCCTTTTCACGTATATACTGCAGAGTATTGAAGTAATGAGGGCTAGTTCGGCCAGTAGGTAAATTACTACAGTTAACGTAGCTGTCTGTGAACGATTTTTAGAGAAAACAACCGTACCAAATCAGCTCAAACTTAATATCTCGCTCGCGGGTTATCATGGGACGTCAAAATAAGGGTATGTACAAAATCCATCGAAAGTTAACTATAGTTATCATAGTGATCAAAACACCACTTTTTTTTTTCTCAAAAATGGCTCTAACGATTTTGATTAAATTTTTTATATAGACAGCTCTTAATAAGATAATTATACCATACAATTCTCATTTGTGGGAAAATGACGAGAGCAACACAATAAATTATCTAAACTTTCGACGAAAAGCGTTTTTCGCGCAGTTTTTTCCTTATAAACTCCGCTGGAATTTTTGTAGAATGTTAAAAAAAATTGGTATTGCAGTCCAATCCAATACCTAACGGGTGAGTGTTTGAAAACGCTCATGAGATACATGGGGCTCACTCCAGAAATTCCTGAATATCAACTACTGCCATTTCGCTTACTACCAGTTCTAAACGTTTTTACCCAATAACTCTACAAAAGTGATAACTATCCTTCTTCAAAAAATTCTTGTTGACAGCCTCATTAATTATCTGTGTACGAATTGCTCAATAATGGTCCGGGAATGAGTACGAGCAGCGCAATAAATTCTGGAACTGTAAGAGCTACCGCTTTCTGCCGCACCGAAGTGATGTTTGACCAAGTTCAAATGAACTGAGTAAGTAAAAGCCATGTACCCGAGTGGATGGACGTAGAGCTAAGGAAAGTTGTGTGTTGCAACCCACCAGATATTCATTAACCATTCTAATAACATTTCAGCAGAATTTATAAGGAAAAAACCGCACTAAAATCGTATTTTCGTCGAACATTTTACAATTTGTTGTATCGCTCTCGTTATTTTGCCACGAATGGGAATTTAATGGTATAATTGCCTTATTGAGAGCTATCAATATAAAAAATGTAATCAAAATCGTTGTAGCCGTTTTTGTGAAAAAAAAGGACATATTTCGTACCTGATCGGTGAGTCCGGTGACTGGTGAGACGTGGTTTAGTCTTGTGAGAGTATCGTAACAAAACGTTGAGTCGACTCACTTTCAGGTTTGTCCATGCTCCGACGTTGTCGCCATACGAAACTGATGCTTCGCGAAAAGGCTGAACCTACAAGCGAGCAACGAGGTAACCGCAGGGCTCGCTTATATTTGCATTCATTAGCGCGATTCACGACTCAGAATAATACTCCGTCGTAAGCGATTAAAACGCCGATAAAAAAAGAATTGCAGTCGGCGTTTTAATAATCTATTTTGTAGCGTAGATACTGTCGTTAGTTTATAACGTATTATTAAGTAACGCCCCTCAAACACGTCCAATAGCCACCTCTGAAGCTGTTACTTCTTCGATTCTTTACGTTTTGAGGCCTACTGAGTCTAAAAAACCTAATTTCGGCGCGTGGTCCGTGTTAGTGTTCGATTTGCGGGAGAACGGCTCGTCCGATTGAGCTAGTTCTTTTTGTGTTTTGTTTGTTATTTTTTGTAGACACCAAAATAAGGTTATGGACGATTTCGGTCGATTGGAAGGGGAGTGAGGGACGAAAATGTACCAAAAGCTGAGGTTTTTCGCATTTTTCTCAGAAACGGCACTGACGATTTTGACGAAACTCACAAATTATCTTCTACTAATTGATACCTAACTTTTTTTCTCTACAATTATTTTCATGAAAATACGGTGAACGGAGATATAGGCCTATGAAGCAAAAATAGGGGTTTTTAACGCTTTTTGGCAAAACAGCCTGAGCGATTTTTACCAAACTCACAGGATGTTTTGGAATAGTTAATACCTACGTATTGTTCTTAATAAATGTTCCTCTGATAGTCCATTGAACAGAGATAAAAATCAAAATGTGACGAAAATAACGTTTTTTCGAACATTTCCGTAAATTCTGGAGTACCTGCTTCACCAGATGTGATCAATCGTTCAGAGTGTCTTTTGGTCACCCATACCAACATTTTGTTCTGTATAATTATTTCTGTATATATATGTTGAACGGAGATATAAGCCAAGTTAACTCAGAAAAGCAGATTTGTCGAATATTAATTTATCGGTATTCCAATTGTCTCAAAACCAGCTCTAACGAGTTCGATCAAACTTACGTAGTACTCTCAGGTAACTAGTCCCTACATTTTGTTCTCTATAAATGTTCCTGTAAAAATGCGTTGAACGAAGATATAGCGCCCGCATATGTAGCGGGTGTTCGAACTTAAAGGGGTGGCGGAAAGTGTGTTGCTACGCACCGTTCTTATAATTCTTGATTTTTATCTCTGTTCAATGGACTGTCAGAGGAACATTTATTGAAAACAATACGTAGGTATTAACTATTCAAAAACATCTTGAAAGTTTGGTGATAATCGTTGCAGCCGTTTCGCCAAAAAGCGTAAAAAAACAATTTTTGCTTCATAGGCCTATATCTCCGTTCACCGATTTTTCATGAAAATATTTGTAGAGAAGAAAAGTTAGGTATTTATCAGTAGAAGACAATTAGAAAGTTTAATCAAAATCGTTATAGCCGTTTTCGAGAAAAATGCGAAATTCTCAGCTTTTGGTACATTTTCGAGAAAAAAAATTCAGCAAAGGGAGCTTCAAGACATAATTAAAGTAAAGGCACAAGTAGTTGGCCGCTAGACAGTTGTGTGTGTGTTCATCGATGATCGTTCGGCTGTCCCATACTTGGAATGGCGTGGGCTTGTCACTTTCTGAGTGGACAATTACAATACTTTACTTTCCCTTTGGGGTAGCGGAAAGTAAAAATTGAAACAGTTCTTGTACATAAAACGCGCCACTTCGATAATTGACACATTTATAAAATTAACACAATTAATAATTAATGTATTTGAAGGCCTACGAACCTTTTGTCGAGACGAGCGGATCCGAAATGGCAGGGCCGTCGACGAGCATGAAACGCTCATTTACTTCAGGGCTCGTTAAGCTCTCGTCCTCTCAAACTGGTACTGTCCGCCCTCGCGACGGCTCAGGTGTAGTTCTAGTTGTCAGGGACGGAACTAAAAACCGACTCAGGGGGAGAACACAGACGCGGTTAGTGGGAACGGGGTCGTTCGACATTGGACAAGCTGAGGGCAGATGAGAAGGGGGGGAGCAGCGACAAGTGCGTTTCGAATTCAAAATATGTTTAAGTTGAGGGGGGTCTTTCAACCTTCTACCTGTCGTCGGTCGATGCCAAGAAGTTAAGTCGAAAAGGCTGGGGAAATGAACGTAATTTGCGGAAACGACGCGTCGTCTTGTAGTTTCCCGAGTTTAATTTGTAAAAACGTTCTTTTCCTTTTCAAATAATCTAATACGCGGGAGGTGAATCTCGCTAGGTCGTTATAAATTGAAATATTTAACGTGGGACGTGACGCCACAACTGTCCTCAGTCTCATGACAAACTGAATTAATTGAACCTTTCATAAAGTGAATTATTCCAACACGATCCGAGGACTTGGAGTGAGTGGAGTCCCAAAAGCAAACCCTCGTACGTAGAACGTCAATGAGGCCCTTCACACGTACACTCTAGAGTCGACGACTGAACGGGACACTCAAGTCTCGAATCAAAAGTGTAAGTGTAAACGGCAATTCTGCGTGGACTTAGGAACGGGGCTAGCGCGCCGAAGCGTCGACGGTTTTGAACGCACTCCTGCCGAAAGTCAAGAGTGTGAGTGTGAACACAGTTGTGTGATCACATCATCACAGTTTTGCGTGAGGGTTGGAGTGGAGTTAGGAACGTCGTCGTCGTCGTTCTCGCGGTTTTCTCCCGTTCTTTCTGTGATAAAACCTGTTTTTTAGTGCTTCCGGTCGCCCAAACATGGTAGATAGCAGATACTGGAGTAGGGAAGTTCTCACAAACTTTATAGAACTTTATAGAGATTTTCCATGCCTGTGGAAAATCAAATCAAAGGAGTACCTAAATAAGAATCTGAAAAACGAAGCCTACGACAAGCTTGTTGAATTTTGTAAGCCTATCTTTCCAAGTGCTAACCGCGATTTCGTATACAAAAAAGTGCAAAGCCTCGTAGAAACGTAGAACCTCGTACAATGCCGTGCAGGTTTCTGGAATAACTGCTGACAGCAATGAAACTGAGATGCCAGTCGTGAATTTCAGATCTTCATAGGAACGCCCAGTTGCCAAATACCTCAAAGTGGCCACAACGCGTTGCTCTGCAGATATGCTTGCTCGCATAACTGTATCTTTTTTAGCGGTTTTTTCTTTTACTAGATCGACAAGTAAGTCGAATGTTGGACCGTCCATTCTCAGGTAATTCCGAAAGTCATCCGGGTAATTTTCCCTTAGTTCTTGAACAAGCAATGTATGACTGAACTCTTCCCTGTACCTCTTCACCTAACTACGCCGTTTTCTACCAAATTTCTCCCGCACATACATCAGCCATGATCCATGATACCTAACCCTATCAGGTAGCAGTTAGCACTCGGAGGGAGGCTTGGGCGTGCGGTGAACAATTTCCAATTTTTCCTCATTCCACACGCCACTCAGGAGTGAGGTTAAAACTGAAAGTTCTGCGTTTACACTTATACTTATGAGTGGACGAACCCAGGTGCCGCGTTTGCGTGGGGTTAAGAGTGTGCTGTCCAAAAACAACACACTCTTGCGTGTTCCACTCTTGAATGGCAGACGCCTGAACGACATTTCTGAGCGCACGCAAGAGCGGGAGGACAAAAAATTGGAGCGTGGAGTTTTAACCGCACTCAAACTTCCACTCAAGAGTGTCCCGTTCAGTTGTCGACTCTAGAGTGCACGTCTGAAGGGCCCTAATGTCTTACTTGTAGTCGATTCATGCCTTCCTTGTCGACATAGTGTCATTCAGGCTCCTGGCCTATCGCACTGTACCTACTGACTACCGTTAAAGGCCCTCGGGCGAACGTAGTCTAGTGGTTAAAGACATAATAGATAGTTCATAATCCCGACGAAAGAATACAAATTAAGAGAGAAATAATGAGAGGAATTCTCTGGTCCAAGATTCGCTGATGATGTGAAAGTTGCAGAGCGACGCGGAAAATGGCCACGCGCCTGCTACAATGTGAATGAAAAGCCGTTCCTCGAATCTTTGATCGGATTTTCCGTGGATTCGCTCAACTCTCATGAATCCGTTCATTAAACTCGTCCGCTCCAGGAGCAGAGGCTAACAGTGAGGGGGGACGTGTACCGACTAACTCCCATTAAAGTGCCTGGGAAATCGTAGTCTAGTGGTTAAAGCGCTGGACGAAAGTTGGGCAATAGATCGGAGGAGCTCACAATCGCTGTAATTTTTGCCTGAGTCAGCGGCTCTTCAAAAATCTCCAAACCCCCCTCAGAACAACACGACCTCCTATCACGCCCTTCAGGCGCTTCCTGCGACCCCTCAACTGCACCTCATGCTAGACTACACCGTCCCGTGGTCCGGCATCAAACGACCGACCTTGGACGATTACTGGAGTGCCCTGGAGTCCCTAGTTCTGCCCTCCACACAGTCGCTGACTGGTAGCAGGCGTAGACGGGATGCAAGCACCGCTGCCCAGCGTCTGTACAATATCCCCACCTATGTTTGGGATAGCCTGCCGATGAGGTCCGCGCTAAATTCGATTTCGTCGAAAATTTTGGTAATTTATTGTGCTGCTCTCGTTATTTTCCCACCAATGGTAATTTTATGATATAGTCGCCTTATTGAGAGCCATCAATATAAAAAGTTTAATCAACATCGTCAGAGCCATTTTTGAGAAAAAAAAATTTGGTGTTTTGATCACTATGATAACTATAGGTAACTTTCGGAGGATTTTGTCCAAACCCTCATTCTGGCGTCACATAGTAACCTGCGGGCGAGATATCAAGTTTGAGCTGATTTGGTTCGGTCGTTTTCTCTAATTTTCCCAAATAGTGTTTTTATAGGACTTTCTACTTTGTAGAGCCAAGGAAAGTAAAAAACGCACAATCCTGGTTTGCTTCCCCATTCAGTCAGTTGTACGACCCGGCGCACCCGATCACTTTCAAAACCCTTGCCCTTTTGGAGAATAACTCCCCCCACCCCACACCCCATTCGCTCCACCAAGAATCTCCCAAAACCCCGCCACGCACCCTCGACCGCAAGCAGTTGACGCTCCAAAACTGTCTCGACGATAAAACACCCAGTAATTAAAGCCAACACGCCCACCACGTCGACCTCATTTCAAAATGAAGAGCGATTCCACACCTCACGACCCCTCAAACGCACCAAAAACGAACGGGATTGAATTTCGACAAAAATGGTAAAAACTGCAATTTATTGTTTCGATTTAAAAACGTCTCGTTTTTTCGTTCGATAATTTTCTTTTTTTAATATATAAACATGTATTTTGTTAAATATAATTGTATTCGCCAAGAGAATAAATTGCGTTATAATATTATGAAGCCATTAGCTTTTAAATAAAAAAAAAACGAAAACAAGAAAATTAATTCTACAAATTTTGTTTTATAAAGATTCCAGTATATTACAATCAGATGTACACGAGTAAAATGGGTTGAGCAACCGACGGGTCACTTCGCTTTCAGTCACTTTTTGTTTTTTTTTTTAATTTTTTGCAAATATCTAAATCTATACGCACATACAATAAAGCACAATAGCTTTCAATATTTGTCTATTCCACTCAAAGAATTAGTACCTAATGTAATTTATGATTAAAGAAGAGCAATTTATTTTTTTGTCTTTCATTCAAACGCAATATATACATGTAAACTGTACAGAGCGGGTCGAAGGTTTTGCCGAGCGGGTTTCGAATGGAACGTTCGAGAGTGGGTTCGAATGAAGAAATTTGAAAGATTGAAGCGCCCGGCGGGAGTGTTGACTTTTCGTTATTGATAGGGCGAACTAGAAGGATTGACAAGTTGACGGAAATTCCTGGGCGTAAAGGGAGAATCGGGAGTGAGAGCGGGGAAACAAGGCTGTGCCCGCTGTGGGAGATCTACGTCTCTTCTCGAGAGGAATTTGGAGGGAATACGTCAGAAATGTTGCAGGAGCGAGGCGCTCCAAACTTTGCCTGCTGATGACGAACGACGAGGAGTTGAGGAAGATCATCAAGAGACGCTTTGGCAGACGAGGAAACTCTCCTATCACGTCCCGGCCGAGTGCGAGCGGACTTGACTAGGAAGGATTGAGTCTTCGCTACAACTTATGGACGTCAAAGAAGGCTTGGAGACTCGACATGGACCTGTGAGACATCGGGACTGTCACAGTACGACTTCAGGCCGCACTGCTTATCTCAAAACATGAGACAGTAGGAGACTAAATCCTTCACAGTTGACGAAACGCTACAAAGCGATAATTACTACCGAACAAAAATGAATGCCAAGGCCCTTCCAGACTTTCGTGGAGACGCCTGAGGGGCGAGAACGTAAAAACTTGCTCCCAGTTGCGAAAGAGGCTGTTGCTGTAAAACATACTGTAGATATTTCTCTATGAAATTTGCCACCCAAGTAAATACGAGGGTGAATCAAATATAAACGAGACTTTTGGACCTGCGCGCGCAATAGTGATGGAAGAACGTTCCGCTGTTATTAGCTGTTAGGTTGGTTTGTCAGGAGTGAGGGAAGCACGTGACTCATCATCATAGACTCGCTCAGTGTCCATCGTTACGATGTCCGAGCAGGAGGTACCTCCCTCTATTGCGCAACGTATTGTTATCAAGTTTTTAGCTGCAGAAGGTGTAAAACCGGCCGAAATCTTGAGAAGATTGACTGCACAGTTCGGGGAAGAGACACTGTCGCGAGCTAGAGTGTTTGCTTGGCATAAACAGTTCGTGGAGGGCCGTGAACGTGTTGAAAATGAGAGCCATGACCACAGACCCCGTACCAGCATTACAGCGGGCAACATCAACAGTGTTCGTCAACTTGTTGAAGGTGATAGGCGTCTAACAACTTCGGATATTGCAATTGAGGTTGGAATAAGTTATGGGAGCACTTACTCTATACTCTCAGAGGAGCTAGGGTATCGCAAGGTGTGTGCCAGGTGAGTTCCTCGCCTTCTCACAGTTGACCAGAAACTGAATCGTTTTCAAG
The DNA here is from genome assembly GCA_020466155.1 of Pachypeltis micranthus. NCBI lineage: Eukaryota > Metazoa > Arthropoda > Insecta > Hemiptera > Miridae > Pachypeltis > Pachypeltis micranthus. Next base: position 9,855,302 of record CM035780.1, read on the forward strand.
TGTGTGAGCGTCTTCTTGCACGATTTCGGGAAGAAGGAGACCCATTTCTTTCTCACATTGTCACCTGTGATGAAACGTGGGTGCATCACTACAACCCTGAGTCGAAACAAGCGAGTATGGAGTGAAGGAAGAAAGGAGAAGCCGGACCAGTGAAAGCCAAGTCACGATTATCGGCTGGCAAGGTTTTGGCTACCGTTTTTTTTTTGACCAGCGTGGCCTGCTGCACCTTGTTTTTTTGCATGAGCTCAGAACAATTAATGCGGCATACTACTGCCAAATTTTGACTGAGGTCAGACTTGCATATCGCCGCAAAAGACGAGACCTTCCGATGAAAAAAGTGATTCTTCTCCATGACAATGCTCGCCCCCATACAGCAGCCCTGACTGTACAAAAATTGGAGCAACTGGGTTGGGAGACACTGGAACACCCTCCATACAGTCCAGACCTGTCTCCCTGCGACTTCCATGTTTTTGGTCCTCTCAAGGAAGCTTTGGGAGGGCAAAAATTCCACAGCGATAATGAGGTTGAAGCATATGTGCGCAATTGGCTACAAACACGACCTGACTCTTTTTACGTGGAAGGAATTAAAAAAATACCTATACGCTGGGAAAAATGTGTTTATAAATCAGGAGATTATGTCGAAAAATAAACTTTGATTGTGCGTTTAAAATCAAAATAAATATTTAAACAAATAAGTCTTGTTTATATTTGATACACCCTCGTAGGTCAAGTGGAAACAGGCCTAACCAGCCCCCCCCCTTCATATGCTACGAGAATCCCAAACAAACCTCCTCGGGTGACACACGGGCAACAGCCCCCTACCCTGTCTGCGTGACAACGTGCCGTACATTCACAGGTCTGGGTTTTGTGGAAACTGAACGAGTTTCAGCGCGCTCGCACGGTATCCGAACCGCATCCTCCAAGACGCCCACAAACCATGTAACTCCTCTGGAGCCAGTGTCTTATGAGTTATGAGCTCGTACATATAATGAAGAATCCTAAAGAATTCGTTTCCTAATTTCGATAGGGGTGCCTGAGCGAAAAAACGCCTGAAAGCTCCAGCTGATGATTTGTAACGCTCCACCTACTGTTTGATATAAACCACACTCCTCGCATAACGAATTCTCGACGTCAAATCTCATTTCCAGGAGAACGTATCTATTTAATTGAAGTCCGGAAAAATAACCTAAAAAGCGCATATTGGAACGTGCCCCTTTTTCTAGGCGGTTAACGCGCTTATCTTTCATTTCAAGCATGTAACTACGTCTTAGTTGGGCGGCAGTTACCGAGTAGTTGATTAATTTGTGGTGGAGGGAGGGGGATGAGGAAAAAAAGATGAACAATATCGAGAATTGGAACGGCCGTGTGGTGTTTTAACGAGCTTTCATTAGAAACAAATTTATCGAATTTCGTAGGAAACTGCGTCGAAATTGGAGAAAGTGATAATTTTTTTGTCAAAGGCCTGGGAATAGCTGAGGTGCTGAGGCTAGTAATGAGCACTTGGATGTATTCAGGAACTCAGAAACCTTTACAGAGCTCGGCATGATAGTGCCCAGGTACGAGTTCAACAGTTAAATACAGCCCGTTCAGTCTGACTTTGCTGACTGGAAGTTGGTCGCTCGGGATTTCTCGTTCAATCTCTCCTCCTCCTGACGGTTTTAGCACCACGAGAAACAGATGAGAGTCGCTCTGCCAGAATACGGAGGAAGAGGGAGGTACCCAAAAGCTCGGGCCTTGTGAATCGAAAATTAATAAAATTGCTAGCTAGACATGAAAAGTGCTACCAGACTCTCTTGGAGACGCCCCGAGGGGCGAAATCGTGGAAAATTCCCTCCTAGCCCGTTCAGTCTGACTTTGCAACGCCCCGAGCAGCGAGAATGTGGAAGTTATGGGAGATCTACGTCGTTACTCGAGAGGAATTTGAGAGAATACGTCAGAAGAATGGGGCAGTCTGAAATGTAATAGTACCAGCACATTCTCGCCGAGACTAGACGAGAGCAGGCGAGGGCAAGAGTGTACACACAGTCGCTTCTCCACGCTGTTGTTATAGTTGATTGTTTTGAGTTGTGCTTGTGGTTAAGTTGTGATTTCGTATAGTGGAAATGGAGTGGACAAATGAAACCGCGCTTCAGTTTCTCGAAGCTTATTATGCAGGGGTTGTTCTATGAACATCGTAAGGATAAACGAAAACTACATGATTGCCGGGTGCCGTTTGAGTACTGATTTAAACCGACCAGTTGCGGAGTTGCAGAAGAAAAAGGACTCTTTAATGGCAACATTTCGAGGACACCTTAGGAAAAAGAAGGACGATCTGGATATGGCGTGGATGACATATACAAACGAGCAGCGAACTAGGCGCGAATGTACTTTGTGACCTCGCTGTACAATCTCGTCGGATAAAACCTCGCCGAACATCCCGGCAAGTACTGGTACCATTAATTAGCCTAAGGAGAGGAAGGACGCTTTGGGGGTAATCGACACACCTTGAAGTAGGTTGTGTGGCGCAGAAGAGGGAACTCCCTTATCACATCCCGGCCGAGTGCGAGCGACTTGACTGAAAACGGTCTGTGGTACAACTTCTAGACATCAAAGAAGACTTTTTCGGACTCGACAGAAAACTAGACACGGGCCTGCGAGATGCAAGGACTTCAGGACTTGTGAGACAATCGGAGACTAAATCCTTCACAGTTGACGAAACGCTAAAAAGCGATAATGACTACTGAACAAAAATGAATGCCAAGGCCCTTCCAGACTTTCGTGGAGACGCCCGAGGGGCGAGAACGTGGGAAAGTCCCTCCTAGCCCGTTCAGTCTGACTTTGCTGACTGCGGAAGTTGGTCGCTCGGGATTTCTCGTTCAATCTCTCCTCCTCCTGACGGTTTTAGTACCACGAGAAACAGATGAGCGTCGCTCTGCCAGAATGCGGAACAGAAAAAGTGTGGATGTGCGTTTCTTCTGCCCTGCAGGCGCTACGAGGGTCTGTAGGGGCTTTAGACGCCTGACAGGAGGAACAGGCAGAGGGGAGTGGGGTGGGAGGTACCCAAAAGCTCGGGCTTTAACTGTCAATTGAAGGTTAATCAAATTGCTACTGATGACCAGACTCCTCGCTCGAAGGTGAAGCTATTACTCAATTAGAGGATGACCAAATTTATCATTTTCTTGCAGTAAGTGTGTAGTAACACAGAAATAATATGAAAAGGGTGCGAGGCATCTACAGCAATGGCGCCTCGCGTCGTGACAAGTTGGATACGATGAACGAAAGAACTTGATTGTGTACCACTGCGAGACGCCGTTGTTTCAAGCGCACAAACGCTGTGTATTGGCTCCACCCAACGCCCTAACAGCAAACGCCGTTTATTTGCACTTCGAAGGCGCCCCAATTCATTTTCCGAGGGGTGGCCACCGACGGCGAGGGCTTTGGTTCAGAATGTGTTGACATTAGAGGGGCTTTGAGGGCAATAGAGAGGAATGGTTGACTGTCAGAGTGATCTTTGACTTTCCGACCAGCCCAGCAGTCACAGCTGGGGCAATCTGCAACACTGGGAAGACAGCGAGTAAATAGGAACGGCAAAACCATCCAGGGTTGACAGCGAGGAGGATCGGGGTATAGATAAACCATTCTTCACCCAGGCGCTCACGAGGCGCGGCTTATTCAGCGCTCACCTTCACCGTACGGCGCGCAATACGCCTCTACAGAACGTCACAGCTCCAACTTTCCAAGACTGTATCACACACATCGGATAACAAACGTTGTTAGTATCGACCTCTGACCACCAATGTTCAACAGAGTTGGCCTAATCACACCACGACGCACAGCCAAGTAATAAACCGCCAGTGACTAGCTGCAACTACTAAACCCACAACTCTTGTCATCGAGAGTCAACTAGTTCTTCTTCCCACTAACTTCAAGGCTTTAACAACAAGCTCCCCCCCCCCCACCACCACCATTCGCATCCTTCATCTCTGAACCAACGTCTAATGTAAACCATTTACTGACTGAAAGCCGTGTTAGGGTTCTTGCAGAGCAACAAAGTTTTCACCTGGTTCTGGGTTATCTTCCCAGGAGCATGCCCATGCTACCAGGCGCGACCATGGGTTGTGGATAGTGGAACGGCCACGGCATTGTCCCCAGGGGCATGTCTGCGGCCAGCTGTGAATAAGGACAGCATGCTGACTGAATAAGCAGCCGCGAACAATGGGCAAAACCCAAGAGATCGCAGAAGAGATCCTGAACAAAGGACTCAAGGGCAAGCGGATCTACATTTTCTCAGACAGCCAGGCCTTAAAGCCTTAAAGGCCATCGCAGCCTATAGTTTTAGGTCTAAGCTGGCATGGGAATGCAGGCTCTCCCTCATTTGGGTGCCGGCTCACAGGGGGCATGAGGGCAATGAAAAGGCTGACCGCCTCGCGAAAAGGGGTACAGAATCCCTACCCATTGGGCCTGAACCACACGTGGGTCTGACGAAAAGTCACCTGAACCGTCTGGTTGCTCGATGGGAGATACAGGAAAATGGCGCCCATTGGCATCGCCAGCCACGACTAAGACAGGCGAAAAGGCTTGTCACGCCTTCCTGTCAAAGGGCAAAGGCGATGCTGACACTCTCTAGACAAGATCTGAGAGTACTGATAAGCTTCCTCACCGGGCACTGCCCACTCAGATACCACCTCAGCAAAATGGGCATCTCAGAGGCGGTGGAATGCAGAATCTGAGGTGAGGAAGACGAGACAGCAGAGCATATCCTATGTGAATGCCCTGCCTTGGCAGCAAACCGCTTTGAATACTTCGGTCAGGGGACCACTGAACCCCAAACCGTAGCGGACTCTGCAGTGAAGGACATACTCGGCTTCCTAAGGGGGGCGGGTATGTACGACGCCTTCTACTAAGAAAGGGCTAGTGTCACGATAAGCCCATACGTGGCTGTAGTGACAAAGGGACTTGTCTTGCACGCCCTCAGGGAGAAAAAAACTACTAAAGCGGGAGGCACTCGTGCTCCGAGCTTGTGCTGTGCTATGTGGCAAACCGACAGAGTCTCGATTTGATGGCTAGCAGCGAATCAATGGCCCCCATCACGTCTTGGTGTAGAGGGCAGACAAATATTAACATGTGTGGGGGGCTTCCTCTTCAACACTCCTTCTCAATACAAGAGCGCTCACTGAAGTTGCACCTCCTAAAATAGCGGAGGCGGCTATTAAATGCTCTACGACCCGAATGGAGGTTGCGGGAAATGTCGGGGGTCATTACTGCATTGACATACGATGGCATACTGAGGGGAGAAGCGCGTACAGATGGCGCGCCATGGGCCCACCTGAGTTTGAGCTCTGAAATACGTGTTAAGATACTCTTTTTGATGACTGCTCGCTCCACCGTCAGGTTCAACGCGTGAGCACCAGCGATAACCTGCAGGGCCAAATGGAAGGTGGTGCGATACTCCGGGATGTACCTCTGGAGCGTGCAGGTTTGCTGCCTATCACTCTCAGAGAGGGACTGTCCAAAGTGCCGATATGGGCATATACAGTGGCCTAGCACGAACACCAACCTCCCAATTTAAACACGATGAAAATACACCGTTCCACGCATTCAAAACCCATCAGATAACCTGAACCCGACCTGACAGCCGTAAAAGACAACTGCAGAACTAACTCAAAACTGTTTGGTCAGAGACATTGGTCTTTCAGTTCGTCACTTTACTCTGAATAGATTAAGCGTTGAGCCTGGAAAAGTGGTAAACGGTAACTTTGTCGTTAAATGCGAACAACCAGCCTCAAAATCTTGAAAAACATTCATTCACGGATCATCTGACTCCTGTGTGCTAATAGAGAATGTGTGTCCGACAGGTCAATCCACGTTGTGGTGTAGTGATACCTTCATTTTTAGCTCAATGTCCCACTCGGTCAAGAGCTTTTGGGTGTGCGGCCAAACAAGAAGAGCCTGGTGCCTGAGCGCCCCTGTGTGGCCCCTAGTTGAAAGTAAACATCTAAGGTGTGAGAAAGTTAGAGCCATTTTGTAGTTCATTCGCGTAATTCCACTAGGAGGCTCTGCGAAGCTTGGTTTTGAAATTCATTCTAAATTATCTGATGGGCGTAGTGGGGCAGGACATTGGTGGCCTACTGGCTAATTGGTCTGAGGGGGGAGTAAGGCACCGACAGTCACTACCTGTAAGGGGTCATGCATCCCATAGGGCGTCCCGGGTGATCAGCAGGGGCCATGTTATTGCCCGTGTTCAGGCTGGAGCTCCCAGGCCTCCAATCCTTTGCGCTGCCTCTGCCCAAGGCCTGAACAGACGTCGAATGATCGACTTATTGGAGAGTGCACCTATGTGCATCATCGTGTCTCCATGAATTAATCCTGCACTGCTCTGGGCAATCATTGAACGCCTCAAAAACAGCTTTAGACGCGCCCTGACGAAAGGCAATACGACGCTGAGGCTGCACTGTCTCAGGGCGCCGGCCAGAGGTCGACCACTACCCACACTCATTCTAACTTCGCTATAACCCCTCTTGAAAGTAAAAACGACTCTCACTAGCCACTCTCAAACGCGATTTGACCGCACTGAGAACAAAACTGAGCAGGAATACGCGACCACTATATAGGACCACTTCCCTTGTACAGTCACTAAGCGCACTGCTACGTTACTTCAAGCAATGCCTTGCATCATCCCCTCGACCAGCGATCAACGACACGGCTCAAATACGAAGATATGTGTCGCCAAGAGCTGAAATCAGGCAAACCACTGATTACAGGTCAACGCTGCCTACAAAGAGTTGAATTTTAAGTCCCCCTCGATGCTGTAGAATTCAATACATGACGTAGAGTGCGAGGAATAAGTGCCCTCCACAACTTATCACAACCAAGGAGAGCGTCTTAACCTTGACAGAAGCTTTATTGGCTGTGAGTAGGGCTTTCGTAGTTCTAAAAAGGAATTAACTAGCAGCAAATCGGGTCAAAATAGAAAAAGGAGTCAACAAACGTATCAAAGGGGCTGTTAAACGAGTAACAATTCGGAGAGTGAGGACACAGGGTACAACTTCAACCAAATCTCAATGCACTACTGAAGATCCTTGAAGCTTCTTCAGTCATTACTGTAAACGGGATATGTTCAGCAGAAACGTGAATCCTCTCAAAAGTAATTACAGCGACAAGAAGATTTGAAGGGCGGTGTGGTTCCATTTTTAGAAAACTTTCGCTAAGGGAGAGGTGGATAATTAATTAATGAACATCTATTTCATCGCTTTAGCGCTCTAAATGACCTTAAAAGAAATTAGATCAACAGCGGTTTAAGTGGTTTCAGTTGCACTGCACCCAGGTCTGAAACGCAACTGTACGCTGCTGGGATGGGGAGTGCGAGTGACAAAGGAATCCTTCACCGCCACGTTAAGCCACTACCAGACGAGATTTCCTTAAACTGACTATCACAAACCAGAACAAGTTGATGGTGTGATGATTGTCTGTGTGCCACAGCTGCTGCAGAGGGGACTCTAGCGGCAGAGGATCTACATTATGGTGGACAGTCAAGCCACTCTCAAGGCCTTAGCCTCATACTGTCTTACATCACGGCAGGTGTGGGAGTGTCTGACTGGCCGAGGACAACAGTGTAACACTGTGTCGGGTGCCAGGGTATAGAGGGAAACAAACGGTCTGATAGGTTGGCTAAGAAGGGATCAGAGCAGATCCCTATCGGCCCTGAGCCCTTTGTTGGGACTACCAGGAGCCACCTACGTAGAGAGGTCGGTAAATGGGAGGACAGGTGAAGGGTTGCCTGGCTTTAGACAGTTAAAACTCTTCATCCAGCTCTCCAGAGAGAGGTCCAAGGAGGTGCTTGCATTGAGGAGGAAGGATATGAGGATCATATGCGGCCTGCTCTCACAGGTCACTGTCCACCGAGGTACCACCTTGCAAATATTAGCAAGTGCAAGGTACAGACATGCAGGTTCTGCGACTGTAGGGCTAGAGGCGGCAGAGCGTGTGCTGTGCGTATGCGATGGACTCGCGGCATCGCGTTGTGTGTTTGGGAGGCCCTTTCTTCAGCCAGAAGAGGATCCTATGCTTTGTGGGGGAGTGGTGAGGGCGCGTAGTTGACGTCCCACCACGTGATACCAGTGCTGTGTGGCCTGGGGGTGGGGGGGGGGCATGATCTGAGGACGCCCTTAGAAGGCCTGCTTTGTGGCTGCAGTGAGGGTATCGCCTGCATCCACCGTTTCAAGGAAACAAAAAACAAAACAAAAACTTGTAGCTCTGGGAGGACGTCTCATCAGATACAACCTCTTGGAGGAACTGTAAGGGGTTCACTTGATTCTAGGGCTTTCGATAAACTGCCCAGGTGATGGGAGCAACACGAGGTTATTGAAACCAACTTGAATAACGCACCCTTTCACTCAACTCAGCAATTACTAGTTACCGTTCCAAATTGGAGAAATAATAACTTCCCTTTTTAAAACAAAAAAAATTTCGTTTAATCCCGCAGGCTGGACAGGTCGGATCGGACGTTATGAAAGATACCGACGGGTTGCAGGTCTGAGTAATTCGTCTGGTCAGGAACTGGTCGGTCGTTTGATTTATTAGTTGGGAGAGTCGTCGGCTGAGGATATATTTGATACATTTACGTTCACTGCAGAGGCGGATAAGATCATTTCATCGCAAAAAGGAACGTCATTCACAAACACGCTATTTTCAACCTCAGAACCCAGGGAGAAGGAGAGGAAGTTACTACTTTTATCACATATCTCTTTGTTCTCTCCAAACATTGCTCTTATGGGTTACTCAGGGAAGAACTGATTGTAGCAGGCCTCCTAGACCGTTAGGTTTCAGAGGAACTCCAAATGGATGCATCTCTTACCTTAGAAAAAGTTAAAAGCCGAGCTATATTGGCGGAACAGGTAAAAAAACAACAATCATCACTGCGAGGAGCCGATCAGGCACAGGCTCTACAGGTAAATGCCCCAAAACAGCACAGGAGACTACCAGGAAAAAAAACGCACTGAAACTAGATCATCAATGGACCATCCTATATGAGACACTCAGGAGGTGAGTTGAAGAAATCTAGTGGTAAAATGGTAAATGGCGGTGTTTCCGGTGTGGGGGAGGGGGGAAAGGACTCCCATTCCAGGGAAAGTTGCCCAGCCATCAATGAAAAATGTGCTACAATCGTCTCGAGTGATTTAGTTTGTAGAGCCAGGGCAATACGTGACAATTTACAGTAACAGAGCCGCGCTTCACCACATTTCGGGCAAACGCGAGGTCCAGCGTCACACGAATGATGAACCAAAAATGTCTACAGGGACGCTGTTCCATATTTGGAAGATTACACGTTTAATCTGACTGAGATGGTTTTAAAAGAACGCGTTGCCACAAGCCAAGACCTTTGAAAGTGGCCTGCGAGGTAAATGGACTAAGTTATCTGCCACAGATGGTTGTTGAGCAGCACGTTAGCGCTCCGGTTGACACCAGGCATTCGGTGGACGGCTTCTTAGAAGGCTCGCCAGAGAGTTCCAACGCCTCCACCGCATTTGAACAACGAAGTTCCACCTTGTGGGAGATGACACGGGCCCATAGGTCGTTGTACCGTCCTAACAGCCCCCAGTCGTAGGTTGCAGCGTTTATGTGATACTTTGGTCTAGTAACGAGTCCCTCTACCTAACCTCAAAAGCGCGACAGATTAAACCAGTTGCTATCAAGGCTGTCTCCACGTTATATCGTCTCCTAATAATCCGAACGTATAACACAGTCAGGTGTGGAGTAAAGTTGGTCTTTTTGATTTTGAAATCACTTGAATTTTGAAGTTTTGGCTGTTAGGTGTGTTTCGCGAAAATAGGGAACGCTCTTGGAAGGACATTTTATTTTATTTTTTTCGCCAGAGTTGAACCGAAGCACAATGGCGACGGAAACTAAACCACCCCGCGATTTTGATTTTGAAGCGGAAAATGGAGGCGGACGAAGTGAAAATCGCTAGTCTCTCGAATCAGTTAGGGCATCGTGGCGTAGAAATATACAACACTTTACGACAGGACATCATAATACAAGCTGCAAGCGGAGACAGGGGTGTTGCTGTATCACAAAAAACGAGCTGGTAAACGTATAACGTAACCCTTGTCCGACTAGAAGTTCCAAACTGCCCGCTGCCCCGTTCATAGCTTCCATTCAACCTGAGGACTCGTTTGCAAGTTCAGGACTCACTACTATTTCTCAGAAATGGCTACTTGGCGGGCGTGCAACTCGATAACTCACTTCTGAAGACTACAACAAAATTAAAAGGTTCGGTGCCTTTGGAGAACGATTCTAAAACGCATTCAGCATCCCCGTTCTGTCTATAGTCAACCGAACTGTCGAGGATTTGACATCGTGTTCAGTTACGGAAACTAACACAACTTGGGAAGCTCAACCTCGCGTACTACGTACATCAGCGATGGCATCGTCTCTCTCTGCAGCAGAATACGCAGCCCTGGAATAAGTCAGTTCACGCAAAACAAGTCGACACAGCGGTTAAAACAGGGAGAATGCCTTAGACCAACACCAAATTGTAGGTATAACTCCCCCCACCTATTTGACGAACAGTTGCGTCTGAAATAGAGCGGAAAAAACGAGCCAGTGATCCGAGACATCATCTGTTCAATCATCAACATTGAACAAGACTGAAGCCCAGGAAAGGTATTATTAAATCGACAGAACCTTTAAGCATGACTTGTGGCAAGAGAAGTTACAGTCTCCAATACTGGAACTAAAAGAAGAACCAAGCGGTGGTTTTGAACTTCCCTTTACCACCTGGAAATCACTAAACCGACTTCGTAAAAGAAACCAGGAGCAAAACCAATCTGGTTAAGTGGGGCTCAAGAAGATGCAACCTGCGACTGTAGGCTCTTCTACGATGTGACTTACTAACATCACCCTGCACATACGAAGATATTTTAGCATGTAATGACAAAGCGATCCAAGCGGCTGAATCCTGGAAACAAGAAGTTTAAACGGTGGATCTCGACACGGAAAGAAGAAGACCGGAGTCGCAGTTTGTCGGTAATAAACGACATCCGATGAATGCGGGCTGTACAGAAATGGCGGACGACGAACGAGAACAAATAGCCTGAAAAAATGATATGATAACCTGCCCAAATCGTTGGTGATTTCAAAGGGATCCGGACATGGAAAGAAGAACTGAAACAGATTTCCAACCCACGTTACTTTTTTTCTTGTAACTACCTTCCAAATCGAGTGACATATTCGAACGTAGAATATTCAACAACCTCAACTACTGCCGATGAACGTCGAATGGAAAGTGGAAGAAGCCGGGACAATGAATGGGCCACAACAACAACAACATAACCTTCTTTTCTCTTATTACAGTTCCCGCGTCTCCGTTCGGTTTTTACAGATCTTGATATCTAACGCAATGTTATTATCGCGCCAATTCGTTTTTTGTTCGATCATTGCACTTCTTTTTGTTTTTCTTCGTGTTTCGTCAAAAAACCCCAAGTTTGTGTGATACAATGTAATTGGCATTTTAAACGAGCGGTGACAAAGCGATCCGAGCGGCTGAATACTGGAAATACGAAGATTAAAACGGTGGATCTGGACGCGGAAAGAAGATCGAGTTCAGCGATGATCCAACCTTGCGCACTCTTCTGAGCTACTTCCACTCCAGTACACACTAATAGCAGCGTGGAAACAGAATCACGACCGACAAACCCTCTAAACTTCGACTCTTAATCGGCGGAAATAAATTGTTAATAACAAGAACCGCCCAACCTTTTCAAGTGCACTCTTCCGAACTGAGTGTAAAACAGCCCAACGAGCGCAACACACACAAAATGAACTTCTTAAAGGGCACGTTATAATTCAGTCGATACTTCCAAAACTTGTAGTGTTACGAACTAAGCGAAATATTACGTTATCACGCTCGAACTAACCGCAGAACTGAACTGTTTTATTAGCAATTGACTGTAAATGGTAACAGAAACAACACGACAGTCAGGTGACATCCGTAACACTATTAGGAAGCCACCTCAGGCTAAAAAACGGGGTGGGATCCGTTTAAAAGTTATCCTCCTTTCTGATTATGTGCAACTTCAACCTAAAACGACCTTCATTATGCGCTTTGTTAGGCATCAGCCGGATTTTGAGGATTTATAGGAAAGATGTACCCATTTTAACGAACTGGAGTAGAATGATTCGTCAAACTGCCAAGCAAAGGGGTAAAAACGACGCTAATTACTCGCTTGGATGGGCATCAACTAGATTTTCAGGGCTTATAGCGAGGATCTACACACTTCAACGACATTGAGCAGAATCACGCCTAATCGTACTCTTAAGACCTAAATGCGTGCCTAAGCCAAGGGGAGTGTGGAGAGGTTTCCCGGTCGCCCTGCTCATCATCGCCTAGCGTGAACCATCTGGAGTAGAATGCCTCTGTCAAACCTGCTTGTTGTGAACGCGCCTAATGCAAGACGCGTTGCCCTAGCTCAATTGTATTGGGAAGACACCTGACACTGTCCAGCAAAGGGGTAAAAACGACGCTAATTACTCTCGCTTGGATGGGTATCAGCTAGATTTTCAGGGCTTATAGCGAAGATCTACACACTTCAACGACATTGAGCGGAATATATGCATTGGGATCACGCCTAATCGTACTCTTAAGACCTAAATTCCCTCCCAACACCGAAGAGTGTGGAGAGGTTCCTCAGCTGTCCCTGCTCATCCTCGCCTGCCATAAATAACCTTAATTACCTCCTAGGGTAGACATCAGTTGAATTCTCAGATGTACGCGCTGTAACAGCCTTGAGGGGAATGAATGCATCGCGATCACACCTAATCGTACTCTTAAGACCTAAATGCATCCCAAAACCAGGGGGAGAGAGCGTGAAGAGGTTCCTCAGCCGTCCCTGCTCATCCTCGCCTGGCTTGAACGATCTGGAGTGGAATGCCTCAGTCAAACATGCATTGCTGTGAACGCGCCTAATGCAAGACGCATTGACAGTGTCTAGGAAAGAACCAGTGGGTGGTGTGGATTCATTTGAAAGTTAATCGTCCGTACCTGATCGAGCGAGCAATAGCTTCTACCATAAAAACAACCTCAATTACTTCTTGGGTAGACATCAGTTGGATTCTCAAGGTTTAGCGAAAAGGTATGCGCTCTAACGGCCTTGAGAGGAATGAATGCATCGCCATCACGCCCTCCCAATACCGAGGAGAAGTGCCTCAGCCGTCCCCGTTTGTCCACCTTCTCTCCGTGCTAATGAGTGACAATGAGGAAGGGGTTGCTTGGGGCTCCTCGTTCATTGGAGGAACAACAGTCCACCCCCCCGTTTCCATTCGACGCAGCAAACACGCCGGACTTTGGATTGTAAATGCCCGAGTTTTCGCCTCGTCTTCCCCCGCCCGTGGCGTGAGTGTACGCTATTAGCGGCACAAGTTGTGCGCACCTGGTCTCCCCGTAGCGCGCCGCGTAGTTCGACCAAACGACGTCGAAATCGACGAAAATTGGAGCGGATTCAAAAATCATTCATTCAAAATCAACAGTCATGATTTTACCAAGTTTAATGTAACCAAACGGAAGTGACCCAGTTAAGTGGAATTAAGAACTGCGGTCTCTCGTCATTCCACTTGTCCAGGCGCGACAGCAAAAATTACAGCATAATATTGTAGCAAAAGAAAAAATAAAAAAAGAATAAAATTACGCAACGAAACAAGGATATAAAGGTAAATAACCACTTTGGCTGACGAAGAATTTACACACGTAACAAGCACAATGTAATAAGGACACTAATTCGATTTATGTACTTTTTTTTGTGTTTTTTTTTTTGGTGTTGTCGGTTGGTATATAAATTGTTTCATTCTGACGATCGTTTCACAGTTTGAACTGAAACCGTGAAATAGCAGTCGCTCTAATTTACAAAATCGGATGTCTCGTAGGAAAGCCGCGTTACGAAGGTTCAGTCTTTTTTTGTTAGTACAAAAGGGAAATGGCTGAGGCTACTTGGTTCTAAACGCTCGCGAAAAAAACTAGGTCTCGTAGAGGCGAGTTGGAATTAAGGCCAGAAAGAGATGACAAAATGTGGTACACCGAGAGTCACTTCGTAGTTCAAGTAGCCTCTGTCGGTTCCTCGGCCGAAAGGGGTTCTTCAGGGGTCCTCGAAGAGCTTCAATGAATCAAAAGATCATTGCGCTGGAAAACAGTGTTCCAAGAGGATATTTTGGGGGAGTCGAAGGGGAAAAAGATCCCACTTTCGGGTCGCATTTTTCATTCGAGTTCATATCAGTCGTCCATTTTATTGCGGAACGATCGACGCTGAATGTAACTCAATGCGTAGCTTCACAGAATCACCGTCTACATCCAAGAGGTCGACAAAAGGTAATTTCACAAGGCCACTAATTCGACGACCTAGTCAATTATTCGTGCCTCGAAGGACAGAGCTAATTTTGGGCGACGCAGCGCGTCAAATAACCTCTTATCCTGCTCCCGAGTTCATTTGCGGGATGTAAGTTGCACAGGAGCGTGAGCGGCAGAATGAAAATTGCGCAAATATTTCAATTTTTCGATAGATCGCTCGACAGTGCCGATAATGCAACAAATCTCACAATAAGACGAGCGACCATCCAAAACGAAGTAATTCCACCCAGGGGGCAGGTGGCCGCTACAAAATCCAAAACCTTTCGGCTCAGATGGGCAGTGGTGGAGGGGGGGGGGGACAAGCCTTTCACAAAGGTCCAAGAGGCTTCAAAGTCAATCAAAGAATGAACCGACTGACGCAAGGGGTCCTTCCAGAGGCCGTTATGAGCTAGGAGGTGATTTCATTGAGTGTCCCAGGAGTAGTCAATGAGAAACCAGTCAAAATCAGCGACGAAGAGCACACGCCAGTTCTAAAAACGTTCAACGTAGTTCCCCTTTTCAAGACAAGTTCCGTCTTTCTCATGGGCGATCTAGGCGCGGATAATGCACATTGCCACAAACGGGAGAATCCAGGCTTATGAACTTGACACGACCAAATTAGGACTTTTCTAGAGCGAAACGATCCGCGTCAAAAATATACACAATTTTGTCGCGCTATCACAACTATACTTTCTCAATACTCCTTCCAGAAACCAAATTTTGTACCACGACCGACGGCCCTTGGCGTAAAGCAAGTCCCCAGTTTCGAGCCAGTTAACCAACTTTTCGTCATACTATCCCTTCCCCAAGTCGCGTCAGCCAATCAGATCGCGGAATAAAACGTTCAAAACTCGTTAAACCGAGACCTTCCTAAAAGACACCCGCTCGATCGAAAGAAAACAAAAATTACAGGAGAATACGTCACGTCCGATGATCAAATTAACACAAAAAAAAACTCCCGACGCCATTCACAAAACGCTCGTCGAAAACGTACATTTTTTTTCCAAATTAACTTAAAAAATCGAGACAGAGGATTCGACAAATTAAAAAAAAAAACTCATTTCGTGACTCGGGAATCGTAATTAAAATAAAATTTCGCACTTCCAAACTAACAACACATTTTCCGTCACGTCATTTCTAATATCAAATATACAAATAAAATATTTTAGAAAAAAAAAGTCACGATTTTGAAAAGTATTGCAGATTCGAGAAATATCGACGATGCGGTGAAAAAATGTTCGATTCCGAAATTGGAAGCTCGACAAAAAAAAAAAAAGAAAAAAAAGCTCCGTAACGCCCAAGTGCTTCGTTCGATTAGAATACAAAAAAAAGTTGTTTTTTTTTCTCTTAAATGGGAGGGTCTTAAAATTTGTTTATACACTTTTCACATTTGCACACAAAAAAACATACTGGAAGTCCTCAAGAACGAAAACAAAAAACAAAAATAATTGTCTCCTACCTAATACAAATCAAGTCACACAAAATTTACAATTTAAAAATACGAAATTAAAAGAAGCTTTTTTTTATTATTAAAACGCTCGACTCATTTTTTTGTTTTCTTCAAATTTCGAATGAAAAGTTTCGACTCACATTCGTTACAAAAGTTGTGGTACAAATAAAATTTTTTTTGTTTTTCATCATTTTCTAAAGTCCTAAATAAATGAAAGGGGGGGAGTGAGGGGAGGGGAGGGGGTGTGGCCAATCGGAGGCTTAATCGAGAAGAGGGTTGTGGGGGGGGGGGGGGTAAATACGAAAAGACAAGGACGAACAAAACAAAAATCGCGTTGACGCTCCGGAAGGGCGGGTTCGAATAATCGACGTTCCGAGGCGGGTGGTCTCGAATCGATGATCGAGTGAGAAATCGATTGAGCGAATGATCGAATCGCCGACAATCGAAATTGAATTCGCTTTCGACCCGTTCGACGAAATAAAACCCAACTTTTTTAATGCTTTTCTTACTTCATTCCTCTTTTTTTTTTTTAATTTCAAGTGTTAAAATAAAGCGATCACTTTCATTTTTTGTTTGTTTTGTGTTTTAAGTCACCGAGCTGAACGTAAACAAAAAAATAAAAAAAATAATGATAATTAAAAAAAAAAATGCAGTTCCGTAATCGCGCGCGCACGGTTTTGGCGGTTGAGGTAGATCATTTTGAAGAGGTCGAGTGCTCGCCGCCAGGTTGTTATCTGCGGTCTTTGTAGAGAAGGTAAGTGTTCATAGCGTGAGGAAGGTTGAGGTCTGAGATCTTCTCTTCGAGCTGCTGTTTGCCCACTCGTTGGCGAATGACTCTTCGGCAAAGATCCATTAGAGGAAGAGGTTCGGCTGTAACAAACGAAAAGAAAATATTGAAAAAAAACGACGAAACTTCCGGCGGACGCGGGAGCGTCAACTGTTGACGTATTTGAGCGCGTGGTTATGATTTGAAATGAGAAGGCTGCCGCCCTACGACACTTTCCAGCATTTAGATGATAATGGGCCAGCAACTTGCGTTATGACGCTTGAAGCGGCCTCAGTCTCTAGTAAACCTCATCGATGTGGGTAGTGACGCCCCACAAAAGGCGTAAAAGTGCCAGGTAATCTCTTCCATGGATACCATGCCAAAGAGCAAGGAGAGTTGGGATAATAAGTTCCAGTACGTCAACTGAATCACACACTTCGTAGGCTTATTGGTGTTAGGAGTGGATGGAGTCGACATGTCACACCACCTGGGCTGATCCTGAACAATTTCAAAACCAGCCACGTCGCAAGCGACATACCAGTCAAGCAGGAACTTACTGCGTAACAACAGAATAGTGGCGGAAGATGGAACGCTGAGTCCCCCAGGTCGAACTGGAGCTTGTACGCACATGGGAGGGTATGTGGGAGGCCTATACAAGCGCACATAGCTTTAAGGACCATCCTATCGAGACTTGCTAACCTTCAGACTGCCAAGACTCAGCCAAGGAAGAAATATTCTCGAAGGAGGCGCAGCTTCTGCTTCAGTGGAGCATTGGCAACTCTCTGAAGACAATCACCAAGGTCCGCACGGCTTCCAGCCGAGGAGGATACACCAAGATACTACCACATCTCGACAATGCCTCTACCCATGACAAAGAGTGGAGGAGGCGGGATAATGAGTTCCAGTCCGTAAACCGAATCACGCACTTCCTAAGTGTTATTGGGTTTAGGGGCGGATAGAGTCGACATGTCACACCGCCTCGGCTGATCCTGAACAATTCCAAAACCAGCCACGGTGCAAGCGACATACCAGTCAAGCAGGAACTTACTGCGTAACAACAGAATAGTGGCAGAAGATGGGACGCTGAGTCCCCCGGGTCGAACTGGAGCATGTACACAGATGGGCCTATACAAGCATGCATAGCTTTAAGGACCATCCTATCGAGATTTGCTAGCCTTCAGACTGCCAAGACTCAGCCAAGGAAGAAATATTCTCGAAGGAGGCGCAGCTTCTGCTTCAGTGGAGCATTGGCAACTCTCTGAAGACAATCACCAAGGTCCGCACGGCTTCCAGCCGAGGAGGATACACCAAGATACTACCACATCTCGACAATGCCTCTACCCATGACAAAGAGTGGAGGAGGCGGGATAATGAGTTCCAGTCCGTAAACCGAATCACGCACTTCCTAAGTGTTATTGGGTTTAGGGGCGGATAGAGTCGACATGTCACACCGCCTCGGCTGATCCTGAACAATTCCAAAACCAGCCACGGTGCAAGCGACATACCAGTCAAGCAGGAACTTACTGCGTAACAACAGAATAGTGGCAGAAGATGGGACGCTGAGTCCCCCAGGTCGAACTGGAGCATGTACACAGATGGGCCTATACAAGCATGCATAGCTTTAAGGACCATCCTATCAAGATTTGCTAGCCTTCAGACTGCCAAGACTCAGCCAAGGAAGAAATATTCTCGAAGGAGGCGCAGCTTCTGCTTCAGTGGAGCATTGGCAACTCTCTGAAGACAATCACCAAGGTCCGCACGGCTTCCAGCCGAGGAGGATACACCAAGATACTACCACATCTCGACAATGCCTCTACCCATGACAAAGAGTGGAGGAGGCGGGATAATGAGTTCCAGTCCGTAAACCGAATCACGCACTTCCTAAGTGTTATTGGGTTTAGGGGCGGATAGAGTCGACATGTCACACCGCCTCGGCTGATCCTGAACAATTCCAAAACCAGCCACGGTGCAAGCGACATACCAGTCAAGCAGGAACTTACTGCGTAACAACAGAATAGTGGCAGAAGATGGGACGCTGAGTCCCCCAGGTCGAACTGGAGCATGTACACAGATGGGCCTATACAAGCGCACATAGCTTTAAGGACCATCCTATCGAGACTTGCTAACCTTCAGACTGCCAAGACTCAGCCAAGGAAGAAATATTCTCGAAGGAGGCGCAGCTTCTGCTTCAGTGGAGCATTGGCAACTCTCTGAAGACAATCACCAAGGTCCGCCGTGCGTTCCAGCCAAGGAGGCTGCATCAGGATACCACCACATCTCGACAATTCCCCCATGAATTGAAATTCGCCAAGATCACCTTCACGCTGTAACCTTGATAGGAAGGCGCCAAGGAGACAAGGTGTTTTTTTACAGTCAAAATCCTTCGAAACGTCAAGATCCCAAAAACGTTTTGTTAAAATTTACTTTTCTCGTTGCTTCCTACAGCTACGAATAATACGATATAACGAATAAGGTGCGTTGTGCGGAGGATACTCACGGTCGAGGCCGCCGATGTACTTCATTGTGATTTCGCAGTGGCCCCAAACGGCGCTGACGATCGGATACAACTTGCGTCCCTTCAAACCTCTGAAGGCCACGCCCAGGTATTGTCCGTCGACTACAAACGATAACGTTCCCTCGTCCATGTCGAGAACAACTGAAAACAAAACGCCCAATAAAATTAATTATCGACGATACTTAAAACGAGCAAAGGAAAGACTCCGTAGAAATAGCGATTTCTGCGATCAAATGGACAGCTAGAGCCAGTTGTAATTGTACGATCCGTTAGCACCTTAATGCGATAATTATCGTTTGATTGTATAACCTGTTTCTAACCACCGACCAGTACTTCGATTTCGTCCCCTCATTACAATTATCACTTCCTCCCGTGTCATTTACAGTTATTAATATCCGCGGGAGGGCATTATTCTGAGTAATATCCTTCAGCACTGGGTTACCAATCTCCTTGGCTATACGAACTAGTAATCTGGTGCGTTAATGCAATTTTTCTCGTCAACTACAACCTCTTTGAGTGAATTGGGTGAAACAAAGAACAGGGACCGCTGTCACCGCTTCCTCTAATAAGGCAACATATCGATATATCACGACCGAGGTCAGGTTATCGATATGCCCGACACGTTGTTGAGGGGGTTTCAAATTACTAGACATCTCTATCGAATGGATTTCTGCGAATTCATTCTATTACTTCTAATTTATTGCCAGTTTACTCATTTTATTCTCAATTGCTTTCCCACTTCGAAAGGTACAAAATATCTTATAATCGACGCCCAATTGAAGGATGATCAATCAGGAGTACGCCCTGAAACTTACAAAAATCTCTACAATCAGGATATCATGAATGAGTTCTTGATGACGCCGCAATAATTTATATCTCCTAAATGCTTTGTGCTTCGCCAATAGGTTGGTTATCTCATACCCGTTCTTAATTCCATTGAATTAACTCCTTTTCATAGCCTTTGTACATTTAAAATAATTACATAACGGGTTATTACATAATGAACATTAAATAATTGGCATAATCGTACAGCAGTCGTTATCTCTAACCGAATATCGATAACCTGACCTCGGTCGTGATATATCGATATATTGGTCCCTGTTCTTTCATTTTCCCAGTGAATTTGAACCTCCTCCTGAATAATAACCTTATTAATTCGTCCTTATTCGTAGATACAGATACCGCTCGATTGATCACATACATAATGTTCAGGTTTCAGGATCGCTCCGCGCGAACTGTGCGCCTAAAAATGCTGCAACACTTCATCGTCAGAGCTCTCTCGCAAGGAATGAAGTATGAAATATATTTTATACGTGAAAAATATTTTTCGGATCAATTGAACAAAGCTGGGAGCGAACCAAAAAATATATTCTTTTTTTTCCAAATTGCATTTATTGACCAAAATTATACGCTTACTTGTTTATAAATTATACCTAAATGCTACGACCCCTCTAAGAGAACTTGAGTAAGGGTTGGAGTAAAATACAAAAAAAAAAAAACATACAAAAACCCTTGAAAAAAACAAAAAAAGATAGCTTCCTTAATGTAAACAAAGTGTCTACACCTTAATTAGAAAAGTCCTCAAGCTTTTATTTTTACCTTAAATTAACTAATTTTTCTTTTTAATTCTAATTTGAACCTATTCAAGCTAATTAACGGTACCCGGTCTACAAACTTTTGATCATTAAAAATAGTATTGCCCCAATAGTCGAAACTTCTAGGCCTGCTGTTGTCATTCTTCTAGGAATCGTCACTTGTATTTTGTCTGCCAATCTGGTAACACTTTTATTTCTTTTAATTTTTCAGGATAGCAATTGTTTATAAATAATAGCTATTGTAGATTTTTCTAACAGTTTTTTAAACGTTAATATTTTAGTTTCCTTAAATAAATCTTTAGATAGATACCTTTGAGGTTTATTAAATAAAAGTTTTATTAATAGTTTTTTGTGGTCTGTGCACTCTTTATTTTATTAGAGTATGCATTACCCAACGCTACAAAATAATATGGAAAATAATGGAAAATACCCTAAATCGAATTAAAAATAATAATGATTCGCCGATGGTAGGTGAAATTGCTCAGAGAAAGGGATTGTCGAGTACACAGGCTACTGTAGAAGCTCGTTCCACTCTTACTTTGCGGAGGTGGGTGCGGATTAAGCTAAAACCCAGAAAAGGAGAGGCGGTTACGAGGTACATAATTCGGGTAGTTCTCGTGCCACTGAATTGGAATTCTAAATTCCCGAAATGACTGAGGAAGAGTTAATCAAGATAGGTGACAATATGAGAGGGAATTCGACTGCGGGGATGGATGGTTTTGACTCCCAGGTAGTGAAGAGGTGTATAGACGGTGTGAAAAAACCGCTTTTGCATATTACTTTCCGCTACCCCTAAGGGAAAGGAAAGTATAGTAATCGTGTCGAAAAAAAAATTTGGGTTTTCTTCAGATCTTTACGTGTTGAGGCCTACTGAGTCTAAAACACCTATTTCGGCGCGTGGTCCGTGTGTGTGTGTGTTCGATTTGCGGGAGAACGGCTGAACCGATTGAGCTGGTTCTTTTTTATTTTTGTTTGTTATTTTTTGTAGACACCAAAATAAGGTTATGGGCGATTTCGGCCGATGGGAAGGGGGGGGGACGAAAATGTACCAAAAACTAGGGTTTTTCGCATTTTTCTCGCAAACGGCTATAACGATTTTGATTAAACTTTCAAATTATCTTCTACGGATCAATATATAACTTTTCTTCTCCATACATATCTCCATGAAAATACGGTGAACGGAGATATAGGCCTATGAAGCAAAAATAGTTTTTTTTACGCTTTTTGACAAAACCGGCGTCAGCGATTTTCACCAAACTCACAGGATGTTTTCGAATAGTAAATAACTACATATTGTTCTTAATAAATGTTCCTCTGACAGTCCAGTGGACAGAGATAAAAATCAAAATGTGTCGAAAATAACGTTTTTTCGAACATTTCCGTAAAGTCTGGGGTAACTGCTTCACCAGATGTGATAAATTCTAATGCAGTGTCTTTTAGTCACCCATACCAACATTTCGTTCTCTATAATTATTTCTGTATATATATGTTGAACGGAGATATAAGCCGAGTTAAGTCAGAAAAGGAGATTTGTCGAATATTAATTTATCGGTATTCCAATTTTCTCAAAAACGGCTTTAACGATTTCGATCAAACTTACGGAGTACTCTCAGCTAACTAGTCCCTACATTTTGTTCTCTATAAATGTTTCTGTAGAAATGCGTTGAACGAAGATTCAGCGCCTGCATATGTAGCTAGATGGTGTTCGAACTTAAAGGGATTGCGGAAAGTTGTGTGTTGCTCCGCACCGCTCGTTTTCTTCCAGGGCCCAACTTCTTGACGGGCTTGTTGAATGATATTGCGACAAAAGGCGACCGTATAATCTTGAGGGGGGACGCTCAATTTAAAGACATTGAGGTTGTTGTTCCTTCGCCTCTGCGTCAATCCGCAATCTCAAGTCTCCGCTCATTTGAGAGCTCGTCAATTCGAATTGTCTTCGGCCTCGGAATATAATTGATTTTTGCGTCTCTCCGTCATCCGTCCGCCTTCGCTTCAGTTGTCAATCGAACGACGACGACGACGACGGCGGTCGAAAATGATGCGCAGCTTTAAACA
Source organism: Pachypeltis micranthus (assembly GCA_020466155.1). Lineage (NCBI taxonomy): Eukaryota > Metazoa > Arthropoda > Insecta > Hemiptera > Miridae > Pachypeltis > Pachypeltis micranthus. Next base: position 9,878,036 of record CM035780.1, read on the forward strand.
AAGTCGCCATCCAACCCAGCCAGCGTCATCCAATGCAAATCCTTCGACAGTAACGAGTTGGGAGCGAAAGGGGGCAATTTAAATACGTAGTAGCAAGACCCAGTGATGGCAAGAATGGTGAGGGGGGGCTGTGGGGGCTCCATTGTGCGGAGCGATGATGAAAAATGACAATGACGTAAGCCAGGGTGGACGGCATTGGCCCGAGGGAGAAGGGGGGGCTATTGTAGCGGATGGAAAAGGGTTAAGTTATGTTCCGTTGATAATGCGAGGGCTTAAATGCTTCATTTGTATAGAAACAATAGGTAGGAAAAGGTTTTTGCTCCGGAGAGAGAGAGATAGAGAGTGACGGGAGGGTTATGAGCACGGGAGCAGAAGGGACGAGCCGAACAGTTGGCATTTAAGAAGATTTCAGTATTCCTATTGACAATAGCTCCCTTCTCTCTCCCCCTCTCATTACCACTATGACCTCGATCGCACCTACTTGCTGTTCTCAAAAAAAAAAAAAAGAAAAAGAAGAAGGAAGTGGGCGTCAGATTGGCATTAGATCCGATCTTCGACTGTTCGAAGTTAGCGTTGCCAAGAGGATTCGTGCTCGAATGAGATTCTGACTCAACCAGTCGAAACCTGGACAAATATTTGGCCGAACTGTTTGTCGCGCAAGTTCCTTCATCGTTCGACGACCACAATAATCTGTACGTATTAGTATGTGCATCTAAATTTAGCGCACAAAATGAAGAGTGCCTCGAGATAAGGTTTGTGAAATGTTTTCAGTGGTGTGAATATAGTGTCACATTTTACGGAGACTAAAAACTATCCCACTATTCGAACAAAATTACAAAAAAGAACTTGATACTATCAATACTATCGCAGAAAATAACGGTTACTCAAAAACACAAAATACACAGACTTTAACAAGACGATTCACATTCACGTACACAGGACCGAAAATATACGGAATAACTAACATCTTCCGAAAGGAAGTCATACAAATCGCATTACGTACGAACAACACACTTAGAACCAAACTAACTGCAAAGACTGAAAAGACAGACCCACTCGACCAAAGTGGGGTATATAAAATAACCTGCATTTGTAAAAACGCATACATAGGACAGACAGGACGAAAAATACGGACCAGATATTCAGAACACATTCTTATAGGAACAAAGACGATTCAAACTTGGCCAACCACCTCAAGACAACTGGACCTACCAAAATACAGGACTGTACCACCTTACTACACAAACAATACAAAGGACGAAAACTGAACGTATTAGAAAACATGGACATTTATGAACAAAATATCTGGTGCGTTACAACACACAACTTTCCTTAGCTCTACAACAATTCACTTTGTACATGGCTAATTCTATTTAATCAATTCATTTATCACCCAGTTCCTTTAAACGTGGTCAAACAGCAGCAGGAAGCGGTATTGCCTACAGTTCTGGAATTTATTGGCTTGCTCGTACTCATTGCAGGACCATTATTGAGCAATTGGTACACAGATAATTAATGAGGCTGTAAACATGATTTTTTTGAAGAGGATTGTAATCACTTTTGTAGGGTTATTGGGTAATAACTGTTAGAAATGGTATTAAGCGAAACGGTTGTAGTTGAAATTCAGGAATTTCTGGAGTGAGCCCCATGTATCTCATGAGCATTTTTAAACACTAACCCTATAGGTATTGGATAGGACTACAACACGACTTTTTTTTTTAACATTCTAGTGACATTCCAGCGGGGTTTAAAGGGAAAAAACCGCGGCAAAAACGCTTTTCGTCGAAAAATTTGATAATTTATTGTGCTGCTCTAGTCATTTTCCCACAAATGGGAATTTTATGGTATAATTATCTTATTAAGACCTATCTATATAAAAAATTTAATCAAAATCATTAGAGCCGTTTTTGAGAAAAAAATTTGGTGTTTTGATCACTATGATAACTATAGTTAAATTTCGGTGGGTTTTGCCCATACCCTTATTTTTGCGTCCCATGGTAACCTGTAGGCTAGACATCAAGTTTCAGCTGATTTGGTACGGTTGCTTTCTCTAAAAACCGCGCTAAACCCGATTTCGTCTAAAGTTTTGGTGATTTATTGTGCTGCTCTCGTCATTTTCCCATAGATGGGAATTTTATGGTATAGTTGCCATATTTGGAGCTACCAATATAAAAAATTTAATCAAAATCGTTGGAGCCGTTTTTGAGAAAAAAAATATTTGGTGTTTTGATCACTATGATAACTATAGTTTACCTTCGGTGGATTTTACCCATACCCTTATTTTTGCGTCCCATAGTGACTTCCGGGCTAGATATCAAGTTTGAGCTGTTTTGGTACGGTGGTTTTCTCTAAAAATCGTTCACTCACACACGGACACACAGACCATTTTCCCAAATAGTGTTTTTCGGACTCAGGGGGGTGTGAAACGTAAAGATCTGAAGAGAACTCAAAATGTTTTTTTCAACCGATTACATAACTTTCCTTTCTACTTCGTAGAGCAAGGAAAGTAAAAACTTCAATGGACAGATCATAAATGAAAAAATCAACACAAAATGCGACACCATATTTACACCACTCAAAACACAACACAAACGAAAACAACCAACTGACGGATTTACAGACCGCCCTACACAAAAAAGACGGAAATTCCTCAATTGACAGATCATTCAAGACGCTCCATTCACCTCTAGGGGGTTTCCCTCAGAGGTACATGACCTCCTTCCCCTCCCATTCACAGACGCTCCATCATCCCGTTTACCTCTCTCTTCGTATATAAAGACCACGACCAACTGACTGACTTAATAATACTGACGATGATGTCTTTACATCCAAAGCGCTTGCCCACAGTAACTCACCAGCCAGCGGAGACGGACTCACCTAACAGGTACGTTAACTTTAGCAATTTGTCTAGTGGCGGACATAACCCAATTGCTTTAATACCTTTTTATAAACCTCCCCCCCCACCCACACATACGCCACCAATAACAGTAAGATCATCATGTATCTAGTAACTATCTCCCTTTCCTTTTTCCATTGATTTCAAATTTTAGAGTCTAGAGGAGTATTGACCCACCCCTCCCCAGTACAGTGGAAAAATCAAACCCCCAACACAGAACCTTCTTTCTGTTTACCCCCTTTCAGGAAAACCCCCAAATAACCCCTTCTGGAATCCCCATTTGTTGCAGAAGGGCAAAAAAACTAGGTTGATCTTCTTCACTTATTTTGTTCTTTTAACAGCATGGTTCAACAAGGGGTATAAGGCTTGATACGTCGAATTGAGGGTCAGGAGGAAATAAGAGCAGCGTTCGTACGAAATAGTTGTCTTTAGTGGGAGAGAAATGCCCATGTGAGCCATTAGCGGTGATCACCGTTCCTCTCAGTACGTGGCCATCTACCCAGGCGTGATTGGCTACTACACTCTTGTCTGGGGTAGCAAATTCACAATCTAAGTTGATTCGGCCATCGGAGGGTGCAAAGGGACGCCTCCTCGTTTTGGGTTGAGCTAAAACTACTGGACGAAAAGACAAATGGCGAACGCGATGGGAATTCTCTTCAAAGGGACGCGACAAAAGTTTTCTCCCCAACGTCCGTGAACTTTGGATTGGTTTAACATCAACACGAATCGCGCATCTAGTCGTAATTTCTGTTTACGTTTCCGCTAATTTCAAATTCAAGAGTTAGAAGGAGTACTGACGACCGCCATCGCGTTGGAAACCCAACCCCTAACACCTCCCAAGTTCATTCTGTTTGCCCACCAATTAGATCCATGGTCTCTTCTGTTCGAAGGAGCTCCTTCTTCTCCCTCGACTGATGTCGCGTGCACTCAACAACTTGTTACGATTTTTGCTGTGATTGTTAGTAAGTAAGAATGAAAGCGTTAAAGAGTGGGAATCAACCAGCCCAACTGTAGATTCGGGCCATTTACCCATAACTTTGCTTAATTTTTACGTTACGATGCGACTTAGACACCCCCAACAATTTTTGTACGCAAGCCCGTTGGCCTAAACTCAACTTATTACTCTTTCCGCCCACCTTACTTTCTTTAATCTTTGAAAAACGGCAGTACTCTAGTTTAAAAAAATGAAAGATTGCTGTATCAGCGAGGAGCAAGAATATGAGCAGAAAGGCAAATGATTAGACGCCTATTCGTATCAAGGGAAGCTGCGTAAACGCTACCTGAGTTACTAATACTGAAGATAAAATAATGAACTCACCTAAAAATTTGTCGGGGACTATGAAAGTTTCGTCAGGTTTAAGGATCGCGGGATACGTGACGCCGGCATTCGTTTTAGAATCGTGATAAAGTTTATTCCTGCCGAGGTCCCATCCCCAGGACTGATCATTACTGCCGACCAGGCTCTGGAAAAAAAGAGAGAAACAAAAACGATTAGACGCAATTTTCGTTGCATTTTCGTCGAGTAAGAGTGAGAATTAAGAGGTAGCATCGTCAATCAAATGCTTAACGACGAACATTAAACGGCTGGTTTAATTACGGCGCCTTTTGCTGATTCTTGTTGTCATTTTTTTTGTAAAGACGCGACTTGCTATGAAATGGTAGAATCACTGTGCACTTATCAACGGACATCCCATTTTTCGGGGTTAAGCGCCTGATAGTGACCAATTATTTGGCTTTCAGCGCGAACCGTGTAATTTGAAATCGGATTCTCTTTTGGGAGCGTAGGCTCGCGTACCGCCGGCCGTGTTATTGATTTATTTACTATTCGTGCGAAATATAGAACGAAACCCGAAACGTCGGGGTTTTCCAAGGTCCACGGCAACCCGGTTAGTTATTAAATAAAAACCTGGTTTTACCTGGTATCCTACGGAATGTAGGGGTGCGTCTGCCGTCGCGACGCCGACGACCGCGTGCGTTCCCCGCTGCCGCGTCGACCAGTGAACTTCCCACACGTGAAGACCTTTACTAAGACCGACTTTCCCTCGTATGCAGTCAGTGCTTTGCGCTACCGGGTGTCTATGGAACGTCAATTTGTCGTCGTCCTGAAAACAAGAAAAAAAAATAAAATAAACCTGAACATTGGGGAAAAAAATTCAAGTTCGTTCGAACTTGGGCAAACCAGCACGCTGACAGTTTCGGAATTAATTGTAGCGCTATTATTTGTCACGCGACCATTATTCAATAATCAGTGAACAGAGAATGAGACTGTGTACGCGATTTTTTTTTTTTTTGAGAAGGATAATAATAGCCGTTCCCGACTTATTCAACGAAAATTGAGAGAAATGGCGGGTGGAACGGTGAACTACGGAATTTCTGGAGTAGCCCCTGTGTATCTTATGAGCATTATCAAACGCTCATCGTGTAGGTACTTGAGTCGAGTACCGCCTCAATTTTTCTCCAGATTCTAGTGACATTTGAGCGCGGATTATAAGCACAAAACCTCGCTAAAATTGATTTTCGTCGAAATGTTCGATAATTTATTGCGCTGCTCTCGTAATTTTCTCAGAGATGGGCATTGTACATTATTGTGGTCTTATTTAGAACTACCTGTAGAAAAAATTTAATCAAAATCGTTACGGCTGCTTTCGAGAAAAAAAATATTTTGTGTTTAGATCACTATAATAACTATAGTTCGTTTTAGGCGGATTTTGCTCGTACCCTTATTTCGGCGTCCCGTGGTAACCTGCGGGCTAAATAACGAGTTTGAGGGGATTTGTTGCAGCCACGGACTATTTTCTACCGAGAAACCCATTTACAACTTGATTTGGTATAGTGCGAAGTTTTGCTGGCCGCCTACATTTGGAAATGATCAGTAGAAAGGAAATATCGTTAAATTATATTTGAAATACAAACTTCTTTATTCTTCGTGAAAAACCGGGGTTTTCAGTCATTTACTCAACCGTGAGTGCAGGAGGAAGAACCGTATCAACTGGGCTGAGTATTCATAGTCGAAAGGTCTGAATGGTACGCACGAATACGTAACGGATTTGATGATCAGAAGAACAATATCTATAGTTAACGTACCTGTTAGGTGTATCCGTCTCCTCTGGCTGGTGAGGTACTGTGGGCGAGCGATTTAGATGTAAAGACATCATCGTCTGGCGCTCGCTCGCAGTATCTCACCAGCCAGAGGAGACGGACTCACCTAACAGATACGTTAACTTTAGTCATTTACCTACTGGCGGAACTAACGCAATTAGTTAAAAAATATCTAAGTTTTGTAGTTTTTCAAAATTTTGCAACGTTCGAAATTGCCCACCGACAAAATCCAATTGAAATCAGAGGAAGGAATAACACGGGACGTCAAAATGCGGGTTTGGTCTAATTTGGTACTAAACTAACTATAGTTATCGCGGAAATCAAAACACCACCTTTTTCGCCCTCGAAACGGCTCCCGACGACGATTTTGATTAAATTTTGAGTGTGGAAAATTCCAAACGACGCAACGTAAGAATTTTCATTCGCGGGAAGACGAGAATAGTACGAACAAAAATGGGTTTTTAATAGTTTTTCCCCTAATAAATCCCGCTCATTAAAAACGGGGGTTTTCGAAAAAAATTGTGCTGATAATTCAACGTGTTACATTAGTAGGGGCAACGTAATCAATTTCGAAAACTTTAGCACTACCAGTTACGTGGGAGCAGCTTACTGAATTCATATAAATGGAATAAAAATATTCTCGCTGGAGATATGGAATGAGGATTGCTTCGGTAGCGTTTTTAATATGTTTGGATTTAGGAATTATATGATGAGATTTACTCAAATTCCTGTACGAGTGCAGACTCTAGGTTCGCCTGGCACCAACACGGCGCTGACGGCAGTGGCCAAATACCTGAGTGTGGCCTTTGGCCCGAGGGGAAGACCCACACAGCACCTTGCCCTACTGAGGGGCAAGGTGTCAGCCCTGACCGCCCACGTTCGAGCCCTGGCTGGCCCATCAGGGAGGGCGTCGCAGACACACCAGGCGGCTCTATTACACGGCGGTGTTCCTGCCCATAGAGCTGTATGGAGCGGCGTCCTGGTGGATCATGCCATCCGAGCTGGACAGGCAGCGTGCCAGGACGCTCCGACGGTACATACTGCTGGCAGCCCTCCCGGCATACCGCGCTACGTTGCACCTTCCCCTACAGTTCGTTGCAGGCTCTCCACCGCTGGACCTGCGCCTGGACTGCGACGTCATGTGCCACCGGATCAGAACTGGGGGACTGACGTCGTACCAAGGGCCACTGGCGAACCTGGTGCCGGAAAAGAGTCTACCAAGCGCCGGGTAGCCATTGCCAAGAATCTGCCCCTCGTTTGCGGCCACCCAGCTACTGTCCGGCTATGGGGTATTCAACCGGCGCCTCGGATTATTCAGACGGCGAGCGTTCAATGAGTGCCCCGGTGGGGCAAGGGTATCGTGCATTATGTGCGCACGACGATACGTTAATGGCGGTTATAAAATAATCAGAGACATCCCGCGTCTTTTCCTCACGACTCCGAAACCCCAAACGCGAACACTAATATGAAAATATCGCCTCGACGGTCCCATAAATGATCCACGCAACGACTGACTTTTGAGAAATGGTAGCAAGAGCGGTTATGTGTGAGGTTGGAGCTTATGGCAGCACTCATTCGTGTTACAACGTGGTGGAACTTAAGCATTTGAGTTCCAGGATTTCCCCACCTATTTTTGGAGTGATTCAAGGCACTAGTACTAACTGACTCCTATTAAAAGGCACCGGGCGATCGTGGTCTAGTGGTTAAGACAATAATGGCAAATGGGAAAGTCGGGCTATAATGGATCGGAGCTCTGCGCGATTGCTATAATTTTTTTCCCAGGGCAGCAGCTCTTCAAAAGCATCTCCAAACCCCCCTCAGTACACACTCGATCAAAGGAGCTAGTGATTGGTTGGTTCTGTTACAAATCGGTGCGCAGAGATAAAATTATCGAAGCCAAATCAGCAGTTTCATGTTCCTGAGGCGATAAATCCTGCAGACTTGCCATCCAGAGGATAAAACCAATCGCATAAGCAGGAGAAACCTAATCAATTCTGAAACCTTGAGCGTTCATACATAAATTAAGTGAAAAACATACGCGCGCTGAGGATGGCACCAGTTGCAGTTTTTTTTACAAGCTGATAGGTATTCGGGAATTAGGGGATTGAATTTATTCGAGTTCGTATAAGCAGGGAACATGCTTTAATTTTCACCCAACTGCCATAAAGCGTCACGTCGGGAGGGAATGAAATTACGTCACAAACTCCTTCAGCGCAGCGCTCTAAAAATATCTTGACAGTCTCACGCAATGATCATTGAATGAAGGCGGTCGCATAAATAGCATTTTCTATGTAGAACGAAGAACTGAACGACAAACAGATTTAATTAGCGGACAAAAACCGTTGAAAGTACAGCAGAGGGCAGTTGTGTGATGCGTTGTAGCGTGTTTTTTATCCGGTATTATTTCGAGTCCGTTGAAAGCCAAATTAAAGAATTGAATCGTGAATTAATAGAACGGACAAGGGTTGCAGATGCAGGCCGCAGTTGCAGTCTTCATTGTGAAAGTTGAGAAGAATCCATTGACCGCTTTACAGTGTATCTTTAATGTGAAAGGATTGACAACGTACTATCGTAAAACGAACAGTTCCGCCGCCCGAGGGGTGAAACCAACGTAGAACCGATTAGCGAAGCCGCGGCTTAAAAAGAGCCGTACGATTTACAAGCCTTTCATACCGTAGAGCTCATGCAACGTTACCCCGTTTTGCCTTTTCATTTCTTCCTCGTACGAGAAGAGCTTCGGAAGGAACATCTGCTGACATTTTTACGTCGATCGCCGGCCATCTGCTCGTCGAGCCGGAGCGGGTACGTTGGTTCTGTTTCGAGAGGCCTCTCCGGGGTCTGCCCTCTTCGTTCCTGACAACTCTTCACAACTCGTTCCGTCCGTCGAAGCGAGCTCCTTTTGTTAACCGCGGCTACCGCGCGAAGAGTCGTTTATTCAATATAAAACCCCCGACGACAAATCGCTTCCTCTGGACGAGCTTTCAACGCGTTTGATGGGGGCACCTCTCCCCTCTACGCCATTTGCGAGGATTCGACATAATGAAGTTCCAGTTCCATCGAAGAAGGGTTTAAAATTGGCTTGAAAAAAGAAAAATCAGAAAAATAGGAGAGCACTGGGGAAGAACGATGTGACAAAACATATGACATCATCAACTACACACACTCCTCAATGGAGCGTTCTCAATCACCTCAATACACTCCGAATGTTAAAAAAAAAGAAGAAGATGCACATAACTTCGGACTACGAGTTACAAATTAAAAAACGCTGCACATCATTACACAACGGTTTATTATTCTCTTGAACAGCTTGACGGAGACTGACAGCTCCGAGACTCATCCCATTCGATTCACCGTCGAAAAATACCAGTAAACCATACCAAACATGACATGACTACAACTCAACTGAAGAGCCTCGAGGGTGGAGGGTAGGGGGGGGAAGAGTAAGAGTACAAACGACACAATTACATTCGCTGCGGTATTTGTCCCACGAGTTCTTTCGCAACTTTTGCTCAGTATAATTACTGTAATGTCACTAAACGCAGTTGTACACGTCTGACACTCATTCCATTCGACACAGTCTAAAAATATCTTCAAAACGATACCAAATGCTGCATTTTGTTAATTTTTTAACCATTTTTTACCCATAACTCCGAAGAATGTTTAAAATAATTTACGAAATGCACGGCGTCTTTAAGAAATTGTCATAGCTACGAGTAACAAATTAAAATACAACAAAACACGATTAGACATATTATACATTTCCAATAAATTCAAGTATATTAACATTTTTGAAAAAGATGAGTCAAGTAGATTAATGTCCAAAATGCATCAAAATTATTACCCGCTTAAAAGGAAACACTACACACAACCGAGGTAGTCGGAGGTTCTCCTTTGTCACCACTGCTTACACACACTTATACAGACGACATTGAAAAACTAACTTTTAAACTATACAAATCTAATCATACTGGTATAGATATGCAGTTATCATCATACTGTGGACAGGGGCAGGCAGGTAAATTGTATAATATGAATTAGATACATCCATTACATTCACACTTGGATTTGGCGGTACTTCTCTTAACTTCTTCGATATTGTTTCTGAACATGAACACAAGAAGAACAAACGTGCATTTTTTATTGTTAATTTTTTTTTTTTTTTGGTTGAAATGGTGGATGCTGCTGATACTCTAGTGCGGCCACCGACGGGCCTATTGTAAGGGCGTCCATGAGCCTCAGATCATGGCCCCCCCCCCGCTCCACTCCCAGGCCCCACGACACTGGGCTTACTTAGTGTGACGTCACCTATATGCCCCCACCACCCCCCGGACAAAGCAGAACATCCCCAAGTTCTGCATTCGCCACCTCTTCCGGCTGAAGAAAGAGATGCTCTGCCATCTCTAGCCCCACCTTGCACTTCGCACTTCACACTTCACTTGCCAATATTAGCAAGGTGGTACCTCAGCGAACAGTGACCTGTGAACAGGCCTCATATGATCCTCATATCCTTCCTCTCTAGTGCAAGCACCTCCTTGGCCCTCCCTCTGAAGAGTCGGATGAAGAGTTTTGACTGTCTCAGGCCGGGCAACCCCTGCCAATGGACAACCCTGCACCAATCCCTTTTGCCAACATCTCTACATAAGTGGCTCATGGTAGTCCCAACAAAGGGCTCAGGGCTGGCAGAGGCCCATCGGCTTCCTATTAATATTACTTATTATAACTCGTCAAATCTCCCACGAATTCACAAACATGTAGCTTTAAATAGCATAATCAATCTGTCTATACCCATTTTTAATGGAAATGTTATCAAGAGCAAAGCGGTGAGCAATGGTTATTATGGACTGATTGATTTTATTTGTAATAAGGCAATTGCGTGGATGACCAACACTGATGCACGAATCGGCTACTTTCCTGACGAACGGAAAGAATGAAGTCGTGTCGTCCAAGACCTGAAAACACGTTGTATAACACTTGGAGCTTTCCATTGAGACCACAGCTTTGGCTCCATGGCCAGCTTACGACACTAAGTCTGTGGCTGCAGGTAGAAGCCTCCAGTGGTACCATTTGGGTGGTAGGCTCCAGTACAGTAATTGCCCATTGGCGTTCTCGCTGCAGTTTATTAACACACGGGGATTCGGAGGATTGGCCTTGCCCTCATCCCCCACCATGAGAATCCCCTCTTTGCAATGGGACCCGAACTGCAGAAAGAGGCAGCTCATTCTAGCACTTGGTCCGTGACTCGGTTAATGCTGCACTGCAGAGCGGATAATGCTCCCCATGCCATCTTCTCCCGCTAAATGTGAGGGTGGTGCACGAAGGAGGGGACACTCTGCTGCCTCACCAAATCTAAAGAAAATAAAACTGAAGGTGCATCGCTCAGCCAGAAGACGATGGAGATTGCCGACCTGGTGCCAGCCTCGCAGGGGTGAAGAGTGAAGACACGAAGTAAAAATTGCCCCTGAACCTCCCTAATTTTTGGGCAGTATGAGAGGACTATGAGAATCGCGACAAACTGCAAGATTCTTCTGAGGGTGAAAACGGTTCCGGGTTGGGCCACACTATTTGGCGACAGCGTAATTGGTTTTGTGCCGATTATGCTCATACCCTCATTTTGGCTCCTAACTTTGATCTGCAGGCTGGATAATCAAATGCGAGCGAGCGAGTTTCTCTTAATCGTGCTCACAAACAGATCATTTTCCCGAATGGCGATTTTCGAGCTCATCATGAGTCAACATCTGAAAAGAACTCAACTTGTCGACTGACTTCATTACTTTCGTACGTAGGAGCTTAAGGAAAAAACGAACAGCTATAAAGACGTGGTTTCAGCTGATCCAATACAGGAAATCAACTTCTCAGACAGTAAAAAGAATAAACGATCTGACGGATAATCGGCCGCATTTTTCGAGCTCGTCTCAATTGCCGGGTCGACTCTCCATCTGGAAGTTCCAGGGGACGGCTAATCACGGAAATTGTTTTAGAGCACACGGGAATAAAGATTCCAACACTAATTCAAGGGCCGCGGAGGGGCAAAAAACCGACCATGTCTGTTAAGAACTACGAAGATGATGGAGGGCCCCCAGGTGCATCCCCACGGCGAAAGATTCCGAGGGTCTGCCGGTTCTTCCCTTCCCATTATTCCCTTCACAACGAGACCAACCATCACCTGGGACACCCGAGGCTCGGAAACTGTTTTTGTGTCGGGTTGTGCGTGAGGGGGGGAAGGGAAAGCTCGGTTTTTGACTAGCAGCTCCTCCTCCTGTTGGCTTCGACGGTACGAAAAGAAAACCAACAAACCAAAAACCGAAAAAAACCAGCTCCGAAGACGTCTTCCAAGTCGTTTCAAAAGAAACTTTACAGTAGGATTTGAGGGACGTGACCTTGTGCCGCTCCTTTGTCAAATGCCGAGTCCTCGTGACGGGGCAGGGCAGGGAGGGGGAGCTTCAAATATTTCCTGGTCGCTGGAACGTTCCAAAAATCGAATCGCTCAATTCATCTCTACACTAACTGCAACAAATATCATGAGAATATATCGACACTCACTCATTTACAGCACTGATGCCATTTTGAATGTGACAACCTCACAACGATCCTGCTCTTCATGACTCTTCATGAATGTAATTAGTTACTCCATAAGACAGTAAGGACTGTACACCAAGATTTGGTCAGAGCTCGTGTTTGTGCGGCATGATGCAATCGTTACAACCTACCTAAGATGGACCATTCCGAGTCATCTCACGGGCAGACAAGTTTTGCTCACTCTCAACACCACTTGAGGACCAAACTGTTTCTATTGATCGGCTAAAGCCAGCCTTCCTTCTTCAGGGAACAACAGAAGACACTAACACCTTCTACGACCATTTTCTCTTCTGTTACAAATGGCTCAGTAAAAAATTAACTCTTATTCAAGAGGATGCGGTTTCAGTAGCATGGGCATTCGCTCAGCAAGTTGTCATTAGGCCAGCCTCATAGTAGCTGTTGCACACACAGAGGTGTGACTCTCGGGAATCCGCACCATCTGGGAGGAGTTCCTGACAAGGTTTCCCGCCTGAACTATAAACTTGGGTAGCGGTGTTTCAAAGGGAAAGATCAACAGTGACGTTTCTTTGCCATGACCTTCGCGAATCGGGCTTCCTTAGTAGCAGTCAATGTTAGTTGGTTTAGCGCACTATTGTGGGAACTACAGTGGATGTGCAAAGTGGAAAAAGAAGAAGTGGAGCTGCTCATTGACGCCATGTTCCGCAAGGAACTGGCTCGTCCAAAGGTCTGGCTCAACCCAATAGCTCCTAAGACGTTCGTGGAAAACTCATACGTGTCACATCCCTTTGGCGAGGATTTCCATCGTCCCACTCTCAAGGATGAATCCAAACACAACTGCAGCAACAACTTAGTGCACACAACACCTTGCACTCTCAAGGTGGGACATTGAAGCGTGGCCAGTCCCGCTTCTGGCCTTCATCAGCCCGGTCTAGTCTTATTTACCACCTTCCTCTTTGAACAATCGATCGGGATTTTCCGAGGAGAGTTACGACGGAGAAGTGTTGCTCACAGTTGAAATTTTCCACGGCACTCCTATTGACGAGTCCGAATTGCAGCATTGGCGAGTCCGTACTGATTTATGGTCGCAAGCAGTCCCGAAAAGCACTCAACAATGTGTAGGGCGCATCAGTCCTAATAATAAACGGTTCGTTCGAAGTTGCATTCGTTGCGCGTTTCCTCCCTCTCTGATAACTGCATTGGGTGGAAACAAGAACTTGCAGAAATAAAAACAGAGGTGAGTGAATTGAATGTTCTGCTGAATGACTCGTCTGGGTCGGCAAGTTTTCAATCCCCCACACCGAGACACCCTGGGACTCCGCACCATCTGAGACGAGTTACTAATCTGTTTTCTACGAGTAGATGCTTGAGTTGTTTCAATCGGACACACCAACTGTGGCTACGTTTTTGTTGTCTATGTTCTTCACATACTGGGTGAGACGGTTATAAGCTTCCTTGGTACCAAGTGGCTGCTCACAGTTGTAGGAACTACAGCGCAACAAAGTTTCCATCGCACTGGATGAAGAGTCCATGAGAGAAAACATTGACTGATAGCGGATTGAAGTCCGTTTGCCGCATAAGGAACCGGCTCGTCCTGGGGTCCAGGTTCTCGCTCAGTGGAGAAGTCTAGGACTTCGGCCCAGAGTAGAGGAAACTCCCTTTTCCCACCCCACTTGTCCGCTATGTGCTAAAGGGATGGAAGACTGGTTCCAGGCAGATGGGCCCCATAGTAGTGGGTGGAGGCTTCGGGGCCCTCTGTCACAGCTTACTGGGTTCCTTCGCTACACCAGGGAGATCAGTTAGCCCAAACTGTCCTACCCTGGGGCGAGGGAAAGCCGTAAGTGCTATCAAAAGATGGAGCGAGCCTGTGACCATTCAGGTTTGATCCAAGATGGTACTACGGGAATGCACAGCCGTTGCATTATGGGTTAGGGCCATGACAGCTGGCTGCCTCTGCAGGGCAAGGTAGGTATAATGTAGCAATCCAATTACTACCCGGGGTATGGCCTGACAATGCTCGAAAAAGCACTTCGTGGTGTCGCTGGAGGGTAGAAATCCCATCCCCATCTTCGTTTTTAAACTGCGGGGTCTGAAGAGGGTAGGGGCCAGCAAGTTGCAACTCCCACAGACAGCCACAGTAACAGCAGAACAGTAACTGTCCACTATGCACTCAATGGGTAACCATCTAGTGATCACATGGTGTGCTTCAGTAAATGCTGTCTTGCAGGCCTAGGAGATCCACAGGACCGCAGCTTTTGGAGTGAGCCGACACTCCTCTTTGATTGTTAGTTTGCTACCCCAGACACCGAGGCAGTAGCCAACAGAAGCGTGTACAACAGGATCGTGTCACAGTAATACAAACCCTAAGTAGCCCCGCTAATCACTCGTGCCTTTGAGGGGCTGGAAGTGTTGGATGAAACGCCACATCTCACCTAAAGCGACTCCTAAGTACTTGACGTGCCTCACACGAAGGTGCCAGTAGCCGCCACGTATTGACGAACACGACGAGCTGGCGTTTTGCAGCCCCATTGGGTGACGATTCGGAGCACTAGGAGGGGTGCTTCGACTTGGATCAGAACAGTCCACGTAGCATATCCTTATTAACAGTGGCTATTACAAATTTATTAGGCGGCTGTGGTTAGTTCATCGATTAACTCTAATAAATTGAGCAGTCCTGTTAAATTAGCAATTTTCTGACGCTTCCACGCTCTACCAGTCAATTTTTTTAATTCGTTCTACAACAATTCGATATAAATAAAAGCGGTAATACCTTAACGAATATATTTAACGATCGATCATCGGGGTTCCATCCGTGTTTAATTTGAGCCTCCCTCGACGCTGGGGGCATATCCAAAAGTATATCCAGCCTAGCGGGTCGCTGGAAGTCTTGTGCTAGCTCCCTAGGGATGACGGGCTTGTAAGGCGCAGGGCTCTCTCTGTTGACGCTCTTGACTCCATCTGAAACGAATCGGAATTTTTGAAACATGGCCAGTTGGCAGGCTTAGAGGGCGTGGGCGAAACGGACAAATTTGTTGAAACGTAAAAGACAAGAGTAGGACCTCGCCGATGTTTCTCGGTTCTAACCCCCCCCCCCTCCTGGCAAAAGCACACCCTTAAAAAAAATAACCGCGATGGATTCTCAACGAGGTTGAATAATGTTCTTGGCAATGACTTGTCATTTTTTTACGATATAAACAGTTAAATCGTAAAATGTCTCAATGTTGCTGTTGTCGCCAAGGGGTCAAAAAACTAATTCCACGCACTGAAAAAATGTTTTTCTCCGAATTTTTTATTTTTTTAAACAAATTTATTTCTGATATTCGTCTAATAATAATTTCTTAAATTAGTTCCTAAAAAAAATTGGTCTTTTCTCTCAAAATAAACATAATTCCTTATATTCTTTATAAATTTTGGTACCTTGAATAAAAAGTTCTTGTCAGAGTTTGTAGTTCGTGTTACATTACATGATCTCTTGAGCCAAATACCAATTTTAGCGTTCTTTCCATTCTAAAAAATGGCCCGTATTTAATAAAAATGACTATACTTTTCTAACGCCATCTTTTTCTTAATTTGAGTTCCAACCGAAGAGTTAAGTTATGTTAAGTTACCTAATCGTAACCTAGGTCAAGGTGAGTACATTCCGAAAATGGATTTTGATTGCTAGTACTGATATTAGTGATTGTAATACTGATGATAACCTGACCTCATTTTCGTTGAACGACAAGAAGCCACGCAAAACACTTATTTATTACCTCCAACTAATTATTAACGTCATTTGGTTCTTTTTAACAGTTTCCACACAAACTCGGGATGAGATACAGATTCTGTGTATGAAACATAACATAGATTTTACTTTGTATTGCGAAAAGTTGTGTGATTTACCAGAATTTATGAAAGAGTGTCGTCACTGTGGATAAATGAACGCCGTAACATATGTTATCCTACTAACCCATTTAACGTCGGAAACCTCAGCTCTATAAGTTTCCTAATGGTACGTTTATTTCTACGAAATTCGCATAAACCGTGTGAAACACCTCATCTACAGTTAATGCCACGGCAATTACCAGCGTCAAAGATTTCGCTAAATTTGATTATGGCCTTTATTTTAACAGATTTTTAAAAGAAGAACACAAACGGTGGGTACAGCTTTCGTACAAGTACGCAACCACTAGGGACATTTTATGTCCTTTATTTTTGTTTTTAAATGAATGATAACTACGTTTGATTGTGCTCGTTGATGGTTTCGATATAATGGCCGCGTCAATTGCAATTGACATCATCACTTAGTCACTGAGGTTATTAAAACGTGTGATGTTACCAAGCGTTACATTTTGTAACACACGTTACCAAGCGTACACCTAACCCAACACAAATTTCGTGACGCTTCTCCATTACATGTCCCGCGTAACGTTTTTCGAGTTTATGTAGCAAAGTAAAGACATAAAATTTCAAAATGTTCGCTCGTATATTGTGCTTCTATGTTTAGGTATTTGCATTATTTTATTTACATTTCTCGAGGCCGTACTGCGCACATCAGAGGTTCCAGCAGGAGTGAGAAACTTTAAAAGTTTAAATATCATCGATCCTACAGCTAGTTTCGTTCTTTTATTTTTAACCACCCCAGCTTGATGCAGTCGGGGTGTTACGGAATCTAATCTTTTCAATCGGAGAACGAACCTCATCGCCGTGTTCTGTGCTTTTTGCAATTTTGCCGCGTCCTCAGTTGTCGTCGCGTAATCGATGGATGGAAAAACTAAGGGCTAAATCGATCGCTATGCTCCTTAGTTGGTGTGAGCTCTTAAATATCGAGTGCACCGGGCACTGCGGAATGAACAAACGCATTTACGTTATGGGCGTTGTCGTCACTTCCTTGATATAGGAGGTGTGGCATGGAAGAGGATACTACCGTGTCCTGGCCCAGTGCCGGAGACTTGAAAGGGAGCGACTTTCTGGTTTTTGACATTCTATGTCTTTGCTACATAAGCTCGAAAATCGGAGAAGCGTAATGAAATTTTTTAACCCGAGTTGCAAGCAAATCCCCTATGGCCTAATGGAGAAGGCATCGGTCTCCTAAACCGTAGGTTGTGGGTTCGAGGCCCACCAGGGTTACGATGATTTTTTTGACATTTTATGATTTAACTTTGCTACATAAACTCGAAAATTTAACGCGGGATATGTAATGGAGAAGCGTCACGAAATTTGTGTTGGGTTAAGTGCATGGTAACGTCAGTAAGAAAATCTAACGCTTGGTAACATCACACGTTTTAATAACCTCAGTGACTAAGTGATGATGTCAATTGCAATTGACGCGGCCATTATATCGAAACCATCAACGAGCACAATCAACAGATTTTTAAAGAAAAAGACATAGAATGTCTCTCGTGGTTGCGTACTTGTACTAAAGCTGTACCCACCGTTTGTGTTAGTGATTTTAAATTTTGTTTTTGCTGTACTCCGCCTTTTTGAAACCTCCGAAGAAAGTCTCTCTCACGAGCTGAATAAACGGTGGATCACACAAATCAAGGGACGGTCTAACAATGTAATGCTGTTGAACGTTTCATTTTTTTGCAATTACTGAACACTAGTACACGATTCACATTAGGTTTTCGTTTCAACAATATTGTCATACTGTTTACGACCGTTTTTAGTATTATCTCCTCTCGACGGCCATGTTGGGGGAATATTTACCGAAAACGATGCGTAGATTTTAATTAGTTGAACATTTTATCTTCTTGTTTCTTGTGTCCACATTTTTACAGTGATGTTTATTGAAAAAGAAAGTTAGGTAAATTAGTAAATAGTCGGAAGTTTTGATGGAAATGGTTTCGGCCGTTTTTGAGAAAAATACGAAAACAATCATCTCCGGTACATTTTGGTCCTTCGACCTCTGCATTCCCTTTGATGGAAACTGCTCGCAACCCAATTTTCGCTTCATCGAGAAAATATCGAACAAATCAAACGAAAATACGGTTCAAATCTCAGTTAAGCTTTCTCCCGCAAAGTTGGCTACAAACACGCCCGTTAGTATTGGGGTTTTTAGACTTCAGGAGGCCTCAAAATGGACAGACAGAAAAATCAACTGTTTCCAATCTCTTTTTCACCTTACCGGTTGCACGAAGTACTAAAAAAAACCTGTTTGCTGCATATTCGCTTCATCTCCTTCTTCCTTCAGCCCTCTCATTGATGGCGCATCGGCCTTCTTTTGGCGGTTTACGAAAAATAATTAACGAAACAAAGGAAGAAAGAGCTCGACGTCTTCAGCT
This sequence comes from Pachypeltis micranthus, assembly GCA_020466155.1. Classification (NCBI taxonomy): domain Eukaryota; kingdom Metazoa; phylum Arthropoda; class Insecta; order Hemiptera; family Miridae; genus Pachypeltis; species Pachypeltis micranthus. The sequence goes on from CM035780.1 coordinate 9,896,828, forward strand.
GTGCGCCAACAAACTTGCCGACAGAAAGGCAAACCGTTGGTACTACTTGGGTGGATCAACGAAGACTCTTGCAAGAACTACCATTTATTGGCGTTGACCTGTGAGGCACGATAGGTCGTTCAGCCGCGGTGCATAAGCCAGGATGCTGTATATAAATATTGCGTTACAAGTTGTTCCGCATTATCCCTAAATTGAGGCCTTCGTCAAGCATTTTTAGGTTCTTACTATCTAAAAGTCGGGTGCGCTGTGACAATCCACTTCGCCCAACAACTCGTATTCCGGGAGCGTCACTTTCGTCTTCTCCCATTCACTCGACTGACTTAGTTCCACCTACAAGCACTGTAGAGCTGGAGGTTATCCGCATATATACGTTCTTTGGAAGTGAGAGATCTGACGTATTGCAGTATTTTTAGGAGCGCGTTGCCTCATTACGTGCGCGCGGAGCGATCCTGAAACTCGGAACATGTGGCGTCCAGTATCCAGACGAACAAAAACGACCAAACGTCCTTTTATTTCCAACCAGAAACTGTTGGGCGTTGTCAAACGTGACGTTCGGTCCCTTTCGTTCAACTTCCCCAAGGCCCCCTTTTTTTTTTACACAATACAAAAGCACATGTTCAGTTTCAGGCGTGGAATCGCTTCGTCTTATCGTTCGTTTCCTTCTCTTCCCCCTCTCCCCTTTCCTTGTCCACGCGGTATTTTTAGTCGCGGCGATTTCCCGCTGCGCCAACGAACTGTTGGTCATCTTTTGCTGCGTTTTTAGGCTTCTCACGCTCGAGCCGTCGAAGCTTGAACCCCTCTCGGCTGGTTCTCAAGCCCCCTTCAAGCTCGGACCCGCTCCTGGGGAGCGGGCTTGTCTACTGGTTTGTATACCGATTGGCGTTACGACGTTAAAACGAGTACGCGGTCACAAAGGTAGTCACCCCAGGTAATGGGGGTTCTCATTATAATAAATTTCCAGGGTGGAGATACGCCGTTTATTGTCTGAACCATGACGAAATGACGCTCTCAAAACTGTGCTTACTATTTAAAACGCCAGTACGAATGTCAAAAGTAAAATTAGCTGCATTATTCTGAAAAAAGAGCAGAAATATCGAGTAAAGATTGGTCGGACTATTCCATTTATCGCACAGCGAAATGGAAATGGAGACTCATTGATTGCTCTCCTAACAATGCAAACATCTATTGATCTTAGAAACATAACATCAATTTTATAAAAATATTCACCTAATTAGAAAATGAAAATAATGCACCTACAATCCGATAAGCGACAAAATTACCCCAAAAACGAGCGGTGCAGAGCAACACACAACTTTCCGCCACCCCTTTAAGTACGAACACCAGCTGCATATGCGGCCGCTATATCTTCGTTCAACGCATTTCGACAGAAACATTTATGGAGAACAAAATGTAGGGACTAGTTAGCTGAGACTACTCCGTAAGTTTGATCGAAATCGTTGGAGCCGTTTTTGAGAAAATTGGAATACCGATAAATTAATATTCGACAAATCTCCTTTTCTGAGTTAACTTGGCTTATATCTCCGCTCAACATATATATACAGAAATAATTATAGAGAACGAAATGTTGGTATGGGTGACTAAAAGACACTCCATTATGGTTTATCACATCTGGTGAAGCAGTTACCCTGGAATTCACGGAAATGTTCGAAAAAACGTTATTTTCGACATATTTAAATTTTTATCTCTGTTCAGTGGACTGTCAGAGGAACATTTATTCAGAACAATATGTAGGTATTAACTATTAGAAAACATCCTGTAAGTTTGGTGAAAATTGCTGGAGCCGTTTTGCCAAAAAGCGTAAAAACCCTATTTTTGCTTCATAGGCCTATATCTCCGTTCACCGTATTTTCATGGAGATATGTGTGGAGAAGAAAAGTTAGGTATAGATTAGGAGAAGATAATTTGAAAGTTTAATCAAAATCGTTGGAGCCGTTTTCGAGAAAAATGCGAAAAACCCTAGTTTTTGGTACATTTTCGTCCTCCACCCCCCTTTCCCATCGGCCGAAATCGTCCATAACCTTATATTGGTGTCTACAAAACATAACGAACAAAACAAAAAAAGAACCAGCTCAATCGGATCAGCCGTATCTCGAAATTAGGGTTTTTAGACTCAGTAGGCCTCAAAACGTAAAGATCTGAAGAAAGCCCAAAATTTTTTTTTGACACGATGACTATAGTGTTGGCAGCTTTATCGCAATTACGTCGTCTACGTATTTTTCGATGCTAAGTCGTATAAAGCGCCTCTCAAAGTTGTCAGACTGCGAGTAGGTGGAAAATGGTAAAATAATAAAAATTAAAAAAAATTTAAATAAATTTTTTAAAAAATGTTCCACAAACAGGCGCGCAAACAGCAGGAACCTACAACCTACCTGTCAATCGAGGAGCGTGAGCCCACAGGCAAAGTTCATTCGACTTGGTTAAAAAAAATCGTGTCTACAGCCTCAGTAGTTCTCTTTGTACTAATAACACCATAATGGAACAGAAATGCGTAAGAGCAGCACAATAAATTCCGGAACTATAAGAACTGCCACTTCTTGTTTTTCTAGCAATTGCCTAAACGAGCACGTGCCTCGGCACTAACAGGACAATTTGAACGAAACAACTTCAAAACCTGGTTCAGTAATATATCCGACAAATAAAACGCGCTTCGAACATGCAGATCGCCAAGAAGGAAACGTCGACACGTTCGACGACCTGGCCGTCGAACTCCTTCGCAGTGAGCCAATTAAGGTGAATTGTCTCTTCGCCTTGTCCTTAAGGTATGTTTCCAGTCGCCATTCGAGTGGATAAACGGGGGCCGTACGGAATATAGATGAGTTCTGTCAGATTCCTAAAGCGATGCAACGCGCGCCCGGGCACATTTCGAGGGCGTCGGCACGTGAAAATTCGTCGCGATGGTCTTCCGCGGATATAGGTTGACGTTAAGAGGGTAATAAAAATGATAGAAGTATATCGGAGGTTCTAGAATGACGAAGAAAAGAGATCAAAAAAGCATCTGCCCAGAATTTTCGCGAATCAACGCGGAATCAGCTTCAAACACAACAAACTTTGGCACCTTTTCAAAAAAATGTCAACAATAATTTATGTAACAGAAACCCCAATCAGCCCACTACTCGACTGTTTCATCATAAAACCCACAAATCGGTGTATCCTTTGAAGCCCCAAGTTGTATCAATAATCGCGCCAAAACGGCAAGCCTAAATCAACTATAATTTGACATCTAGCCTGCGGGTTACCGTAAAACGCCAAAAAAATAACACGAGCAAAATCCGTCGAAAACTGACTATAGTTATCATAGTGATCGAAACACCAAATTTTTTTTCTCAAAAACCGCCCTAACGATTTTAATTCAATTTTTTATATCGACAGCACCTGATGAGATGACAACACTATAAAATTACCTTCTTTGGAACAATGACGAGAGCGGCAAAATAAATTACCACAGATTTCGACGAAAAACGATTTTTAGAAGTTTTTTCTTTATAAACTCCACTCAGGCGTTACTAAGATCTTCAGTAAAATACTTCAATTACGTACCTACACGATGATAGTTTGATAACGCTCACAAGGTACACGGAAACTATTACAGAAATTCCGGAATGCAACTACCGCCGTTTCACTTGTTAACATTTCTCGTAAGTCTTTACCCGATAATTTTGGTAAAAGCGATTATTATCCTCATTTTTAAAAAAAATCGGGTTTACTTCCTCAATAATTATCTACGTACCAATTGCTCAATAATGGTCAGGGGATGAGTAGAAGGAGCGCAATAAATTTCTGAACTGTGCGCGCCTATCACTTTCCGTCCCCGTGGAGTGACGTTTGAACAAGTTCTAACGAGCTGGGTGTATTGAATTAGCGGCAAAAGTAATGAAAACCAGTGAAAGTCACGTGATGCGTCGCACCTGACGCGTTTCAATCGCACCATTCAGTAAGAAAATTGCACGACAAAAAAAACCAACAAAAAACCGATGCACAACTCTCAGCTTGTGAGGTTTCCGATGCGAAAAATCGTTATTTTCATCAACAACACAACCATACGCTACGAAATTTATCGTCTCACTGCGGAGATCTTCCAGATTCGAAGACATGCTGGATCCAATACAGGAGGTTCAAGTTGAAGCGTCCAAAAAACCGGCGAAAAGCTTCCGAATAGAAATAGTATCGCGATTTATCGTCCATCTCCCCCCCCCCCACCGCAGGTACACCCCTTCATAAATCCTATTGTCGTCCAAACGGTTTCGTCATTGTTCTGAATGAAATATAATTCCGTCACAATGGAAACAAATCGAAGTCAGTAAAAAAAAACAACACAATTGTGTGAACCATTGTCCCGGGGCAATTGATCGTTATCGACGGATTCTTAACAATTGACAATGAAAATATATAAATGCGGGACGTTAAACGTAGAGTAATAGAACGCTAGAGGGTTTTTCGAGTTATATTCGGCGCTTACCTTACCTAAACATCCCCACTTCGCTACGAGGACGTAAAAATTACGTTTAATGGCTTTAAAATATCCGGTGGGTCGCAATACACAACTTTCCTTAGTTCTACGTCAATTCACTCGTTTTCATAGCTCAATTCATTTGAACTTGGTCAAACAACACTTCACAGCAGCAGAAAGCGGTAGCGCTTACACTTCCGGAATTTATTGTGCTGCTCGTACTCATTCCCGTACTATTATTGAGCAATTAGTACAAAGAGAACTACTGAGGCTATAAATACGATTTCTTTTAACAGGATAGTAATCACTTTTGCACAGTTTTGGGTAAAAACGTTCAGAACAGGTAGTAAATGAATCGGCAGTAGTTGAAATTCCGGAATTTCTGGAGTGGCCCCTATACATCTTATGAGCGTTTTTAAACGCTCACCCTGGAGGTATTGAAGTAGACTACTACACCAATTTTTTCACCATTCTAGTAACATTTCAGCGGAGTTTATAAGGAACCGCTAAAATCTATTTTTGTCGAAACTTTCGATAATTTATTGTGCTGCTCTTGTCATTTTCCCACAAATGAGAATTTTACGGTATAGTTGCCTGATTGGGAGCTATCAATACAAAAAAATTAATCAAAGCCGTTAGAGCCGTTTTTGAGGAAAAAATTTTTTGGTGGTTTGAACACTATGATAACTATAGTTAACTTTCGGTGGATTTTGCTCATACCCGTATTTTGGCGTTCCATGGTAACCTGCGGGCTAGATATCAAGTTTGAGCTGATTTGGTTCAGTGGTTTTCTCTAATCGTTCACAGACACACACACACAGACAGACCATTTTCCCAAATAGTGTTTTTCGGACTCAGTAGGGTCTGAAACGTAAAAAAAGGTACACATAGCTTTCATTGATGATTGACGCTTGATTATTTTTGAAATTTTGTTCGAATCGTGTGATAGTGTCAAAATACCATTTTTACTGACAATTTCCCTCGAAATTCCGTTGAAAAGGCCCCCTCAGGAGGTCATGCACCTCTGGGGAAACCCGCTAGAAGTGAAGGGAGAAGTACAACAACAATGTACAAACATTTTGTTTTCTGCTGATTAGATAACTTTCCTTTCTACTTAGTGAAGTCGAGGAAAGTAAACAACTGAGGCATCAGCAGCAATGATTGAGAATAAACACCACGCAACGTAAGATTCGACAAATCGAACAGCGATGACAAAATCCTATGATGGCAGTGGACGTCAGAATGACCAATGAAGGTAGCAAACGCCTGCAATGCGTTCTTAGTGAGAACATACCACGACTGCCGAACCTAATCGAGTAGCTCAACCTTTCAGTTATGAACCAAAGGGGCAACTATTGAACCTTCAACACACAAAATAGATGAATGGCCATAAATAGTTTCACTGATCACGTTCAAGGGTGGTTCTTGAAAATGTTAAACTACTGCACCCGACTGTTTGATCAGGATGTAGGCCCAGCAGCGTTCTTGAAGCTCGCACGCCATAAAGCTAACGTTCAGAACTGTACTGAGGCCACACTTTGAAATGTAAATCCATCAAATCCGCCATCCCACCTGCGACCTAGCGCTGTGCAAAGAAAGGGGGTATTGTTTGCCATCGATTACAGCCACAGTTGGGCAGGGTCTAAGCGTCGATCGGCTTCGAATTGGCTGTATTTTCCAGCCATCTGCATGTTTGTAGAGAGCAAAGCGTTCGAACGACCCAGGCTCGTCTTTTTTTTTTTGAGCCTAATTAAATCCCCATCTGATTCAGTCAGTGGTGCAAATCGAGTTCTTCTATTCCACAATGAGTTGTAATCAGAGTTGATTAATTGTCCAATGCTCAATCACGTTTAGGTTTATGATTTATTCTGAATAACACGCCTTCATTTTTGGTCAAGAACCTTTTTGACATCCCCCCCCCCCCATGCCACACCACTCACCAATCCCCTCACAATGGAGATTCCAAATCCGCAATTTCCATCCACTCCCCAGGCCATATTTTGCGTTTTTGCGTGCTTAACGCGTTTTTTCGCACGAAAATAACATTTGGTATCTAGTTGTGCCCACCTACATGGCAATCCGATCGGGCAAAACCCACGGCTTTTTGGACAAAAAATGGTTAAAACGATTTAAACTTTTCGCAGTTCAATTCTAATTACATCGTGTTAGGTATCGTTTTCAAGGTATTTTCGGACGCTATATCGAGTAGGATGGGTCTCACAGGTGAATTACTGCGTATAAATGAACAGCGAAATCGCAAGTACAGCTGGGAAAATATTACTACTTGAAGGAACTCGCTGGACAATATAGCGAAAGTTATCGTTTATCACCGTCTACCGCTGATTTCCAGCCCTGCCTTCCGTCTCACTCCCTTACCTAGCGTCGCCTAGAAAATATTAATTGTTGCCAGGTCGTGTGCCGTATCGTTTATTGGTATTTTTCGACGGTGAATCGAATGGGACAGGTCTCGGAGGCGTTAGACTGCGTCAAGCTGTGCAAGAGAATGATAAACCCTTGTGCAGTTATTTGAACCGTTAAATATTATCTGAGCTCGTAAATTTTGTTTCAATTCTCTCAACGAGGCATTTCATTCAATAAAGGTTCGTAATTCCTAAATGCTCACAAAATGTTATTTGACGTTTGATTTGCAAGCATCGCGAACCCTTCACTTATTCATTTGTGTTTCTCACGCCGTAAATTGTCATAATTGCCATTCACAATTCTGAACCCCAAAACTGCGAAATTGATAACGACACAATTCTAACACAAAATTTTTGGGTCGGTTGTCCCTGTAGCGCACAATATCTCCTCACTTTGCACGCTCGCGTATTCGGCCCGCCACTCCGAGGGATTCCTGCATGTTACAGCGCGGTGTGGGTCGCACGGCTCACAACTACTAACTCAAACATTCCCGAATTACGATGGGCTTCCTGTGTGGGCTCGGGATACGGCGCTCATTAAAAAACGAGATCAAATTCGTCTTATTTTAACTGAGTAGTGTCAAGCGCGAGCAAGGTCGTTGAAGCTGATTTTTTCTCGACATGCAACAACTAATTTTCGACATTTTTTTCATTTTTTCACAAAACAAGGAGGGAAGTTGTAAAAACTGCCGGTCGATCAGTTTGAAAAAACTGCCTGTGCGTCAATTGTGCATTCAGCCTCTAGATCGATGCGGTACGCCAAGATTAAGAGCACAATTGAGCCAAAACTAACTATAGTTATCATAGTAATCCAAACATATCTTTTCTTCCCAGAACGGCCGTAATTTTGAGTTTTGTGAGCGGACAGCGCCAAACAAACGATCGCTAATGTACAATTTTCATCGGTGAGATAATGACGAAAGAAGCGCTATAAATTATCGAGAAATTCAAGCAGAAATCGATTTGGGCGCCTTATAAATTCCACTCTTACGACAAGTTCTTACAAAAATCCCGTACCTATTTTTTACGGCCCCCAAAATTGAAAATAACGAATTACGTGACGAAAAACCTCAAACTCACTGCACTGGGCTCGCCTTTGTCGAACTAGGCCTTTCCTTCGAGAACACGGAATGGGAGCCATAATGACTTCCAACGCCAACGAGGTTGATTCAAACTCGCGCCAAATATACTTGAAAAAAAACCCTTTGGCCGCAATCCCAACGGGGCTGTCTCGAATCTATTCGTCAAACGGAGTCAACTCTTTCGGAAAAAAATAAAAACAAACAAAAAAAAACAACCTCGACGGCAGCGAGCACCGACCGAACTGAAAGACCGTCGCGACTGAGATGGAGAGGGAAGACGTTCGAAAGAGACACGATGAATCAAGATGCCGATGACGCAGAAGCGGGGCGAGATAATAAAATAAAATACAAAGCACAAAAGAGTCGAAAAACCAACTTTCAAACGCTCGAATCTACCGAACGACAGAAGAACACGATAAAACCCGACGTTTAGTTAACTACAAGCGGTTCAGGATAAAAGAAAACCCCTGCATCTTCGTACGAATTTCTCGAACCTTCGCTGACTCCAGTTAAAGAACAGCTCACTACAACAAAAACGGTGCTAACAAACAGAAGCGTGGCTCGTTCGTATTTAGTTCGATCCAAGTGAACGCGAAGCTGCACAATTGCACACATCCCTTCAATCGGGCATGTTAAATAGGAATTTAAGGCGAAACGCACAGGTTTGAAAAGGTTCCTGCTGTTCCTGAAAGGTGAGAGGACGGTTGCATCTAGGCCTCGTGGCCCATAACAACCCATCAGCACCTCAGTAGTCTTTTTCGTGCTTTCTCATCCTTACAACGTTCTTTGTCACTTGCCTGATCGAATCCACCTATGAAGTAGTTTCAAACCGCTATGCAGCTTAAAGCGCGCTAGAAAGGTGGGAATGTCGCTTGGGTTTGGTGGAAAACGTGTCATGTTGTTCGCGCGTCTTCTTGGCAACACTCACGGCGTTTGGTCGCTTTGAGGTTTTTATGTTAGCATTGTTTTGTGCGTTATTAGTTGTATACCCATCGTTAATAATCGCAAACGCGCTGTTAAGTTCCTAGAATGGAGCTATAAGAAACGTAAAATATTGAAAGACAGTGGAAAATCGTACCAAGCCAATCGCGGAAAGGGTGATGTGATTCCTAAAAATGTTCTACCTTCCTGTTCAGCAGCAGAGTCAATACAAAATCGTTTTAACGTTAATTTAAATTCTCCCCCCCCCCCATCAAATATCCCATATTTTTAATCTTGCTGTTGTAGAATGAAAAAACATAACAATGAATAGGTAGGTTTTGTGAAGCCAATCGTATGTTTTTGCAACTGAATTTGGTTTAGTGGAAAAACGTTGTATGTTGCTCTTCAGTTAGCCGGCTGCAGTTTTAATTGATTTTTGAACATAATTCGCTCTCCTGTCACATTACACTTTCGCTACATGCAACGTTTTTCCAGCCGCACATTCATTTAGGCTTTCCGCTCACCCCATTTCTACTTGAATGTAATGAATCCCTTGCCTTGCCTTACGGCACGCCAGGGAATAGCAGGTCCCCCTACCCTCCTGACTTTCGTCACACCTCTTGGTATGTCCGAGCTGGACCTCGTGGTGGCGTTAGGGTTTGGCTGAGATGGAGATTCTTTAGTTTTTGTTTCTCCGGGCAGGGGTGGAGACCTCAGCACACAGTTCGTCGGGTTAGGTAGTCTTCCCCCTGCTTCTTGTACCTCGGGGTTTCCCCATTATTGCCTAGACTGATCGGATCGTCGGGCTGGGTAGTCTTCCCCCTCTTCTTGTACCTCGGGGTTTCCCCATTATTGCCTGGACTGATCGGATCGTCAGGTTAGGTAGTCTTCCCCCTCTTCTTGTACCTCGGGGTTTCCCCATTATTGCCTAGACTGATCGGATCGTCGAGCTAGGTAGTCTTCCCCCTTTTCTTGTACCTCGGGTTTTCCCCATTATTGCCTAGACTGATCGGATCGTTGGGCTAGGTACTCGGCTCCCTCTTCTTACGTCTTGGAGTTTTCCCCATCATTGCCTGATCCTGGCGGATCTTCAGGGATTTATGCCCCTCTAGCCCACCCCCGCCTCTAACCCCTAAACATCCACAAACACATAACACTAACACTCATCCACTTACATATACGTACACTCCGAATAACTTACATTCATACCGCAGGGGGAGTACGGGGATATTCCTCCCCACTAGCCCACCAATCCTATGCTACGCCTACCCTTAGGCGACAGACTGATATCTAACCTAAACACTAACATACCCAACGACTATCTAACTACCACCCATGTTGGGGCCTGGGCCTCACCGCCACTTTTCAGCAAATGTTCCCAACTTGCAACCGCCATTTGGTTGCTCCAGCAATGCATTCAGAGGCCCTTCGTACTGGACACTACCTATGATCAACATCCTTTCAATTGCATAGAGACTGCATTGCCTCAGTATGTGGTCTGCTGTTTCATTTCTATGTCCACAGGGGCACTTTCCTGAGCTTCTCCTCCTGAATAGCAGCAACAAATGAGACGACCTATGGCTTGGACTTATTCCTACACATGTTAGCCTTATACTTATCCTTAAAAACGTGTAACCGTCACCTACTTTTTTCGGACACGAGGCCGCGCGCAAAAAAAAAATCTAGATTCCAAGCCTCAACAATGAATCGCATTGTACGACGAGAAATCACAACCAGAAAAGTGGAGGCGAGGGAAAATAAGTTAACGCCGAGACTAGGAGAACAAGAGGAACTTTATCTGTCCTTGAAATCTGAGGGAGTGACAGAAGAGAAAACCCCTCCTTTCCGAACGAAGGTAAATGAGCAATGGGCCTCCCCTGCGGCTGTCGAAGAGAACAATAACGGTCTTTTTTGAAGGGTCTCGGCCTTTAATTGTTCCCCGACCCATATTCAGACTGTTACCAATAGGCGACAAGCAACTGATCTTACTGAGCACGCGTCTTATTGCGCAATCTATTGTCGACCTGACGCGCGAAAAAAAAAAAATTCTCGACAATGATATTCAACTTTCTTTACGAGCCAGGCAAGGTTGTCGTTTGTCTCTCGACGTACCTGTCAAACATTGACAGTGTGTCTTCTGGTGGATTGCGTCGAAATGCTTCGAGCTATTGACGAGGTTGACAGCATTCATTGGATTATGGTTTATTAATTTTATTTATTAATCAAGAAATAATGGTTTAGTAGTCTCTCCCACAGCTGGACGTGGTCTCACACCCCTGAGAACCATCTCATTCGATTTAGAATCGAAAAATACCAGTAAACCATATGTAACACGACCAGGCTACAACGGAACGACGAAAATTACTTAATCCAGACGCCCTTAGGGGCGCGTAGGCAAATGGCACGACGTGGAATGAGACGTCTGAAGGAAATAGCCTCTATTGCCGTCGGTCTGCCGTGCACGGGATAGTATATTTGCGCGGCTTCAAGCTGTTTAGGCCCATTCTGCTTCTTCACACGCCGTGTGACGTATTGTACATCCACCCTCCACCCCCTCCACATTAGCCACTACCTCCTGGCTAACTTTAATGTACGGATTTTTCTCTTAATTTTTTAATTGTTCTCTCTGGGCCTCTTCTATTTCTTGGAATGATAAAGTTCGACCACTAGTTGGGCACCGATGTACTGATCAAACAAACAATTCTGACCCAACATCGATCGCCAGGGTGCTTTTAATTGGAGTCAGTCAGTACAGTATCAATCCAGCTTCTCCCTTATCAGCCAAACTTTAGTGTTTTCCTCCCTCGCTTGAATATTGTCGGATAAAGGTGAGCAAACCCCTGTTTACTAACCCCCTTACCCTGCTTTGAAGCCGGAAATAGGGCTTTTGGCTCAATCTAGAGTGGGGAAAGAAAACCACGCCTAGAACTGTAGTACGAGGTTTTAGCCATGCCCCCAGACCAATCACGTAGTACGACTTTTTTATCCTCTTCCCCCACCCATTTTCTCCCTTCGCTATAATTAGTCCTTCTTAACTCCCTCTCCTTGACCAAATTTCTGGAAGTTGTCCATCTCTCCTTCTATCCTTCCCACCCACCAACTAATTACGTTATAGTACGTCATTTTTACCCATCGTCAATTAATAAAGAACGAATTAGGTTTGATTAAATATTGAAAGAGTTCGATTCATATACTTCATTTTTATTAATTCGATTAAATTCAAAGTGGGTCTTTTTGCGTTCTTAGTTTCATTTCCTTGTTTCCTCCTCTCAAGAAGAGTTATTTATTTGATATCTGAGGTGGGTTTAGTGCGACACGAACTGTTGTAATACACAACCACTAGACACATAACAGATGAGAGAGTGCAAACGATGAAACAAATACTGTGTCGCGTCTCTGTTTTCCAGTGACTTAACATTGAGCTTTCTCCACAGTGATTTTCGAATATTACAGTCCTCTGGCGCTCTCTCAAGAACATCCTTTCCTATCTTGCATCAAACAATAACAATTTCTCAACTGAATGAAATTGTACACCCAAACACTAAAGAAGATGAGATTCTTGGAACACAGCAAACTTAAGCTCAATTCTCTATTGCTCAAAAGATATTAGTCGTGAAACAACCAGCCCTTTCCACCCAAATAAAAAAAAAGCAACACAAAATGCCCATCGACAGGTAATGCGTCGGTAACATTTCAACATTTAATTATATATAGATATAATTGAGAACTTCAGCTCGAAAATACTTACTGGATATTTTCTGCCCCATGCTCATTCCCCGGCCGCTTCTGGCACGGCGGAGCTCGAAGTAAGAGGCTGTTTTATTCGGAAGTACGGAATTCTTATAATTGTGTCTCCTCAGCTCCCTTAGCTCCAGCCCTGAGGCGGTGCACCGGCTGCTGTTCACTCCTCCAACTCCCTTGTACCTGTCGGCAAACAAATGAAAATCAATTAGACGTCTACGAATAGAATGAAACGTTGAGGGATGCACACAGTGTTATCAAGTCGAAGAAAAGAAACACAGTTCAATTATTGAACAAATAATTAGTACGGTGTGTACGCACATTTATTTTAATTGCGATGTGGATTAGAGTGATGATGCATGATGGGTACTTAAATCTTCTTCATTCATCCTGACTGGCTCTCAAGAATCCACACCAGAATTAATTTTAACGTTATTTATTTCACCAAATTACAAAACTCGTAGTTTCGTATATAAATGAGTTCCGAGTGAAGTAACCAGGCAACAAGGCTTCAACGCAATTTCATCAAAACCCCTAAATTACGGCGAGCCCTGGGGAAGCCGCTCAGGTGGTAACGAGCAACAAGGGGGGGGAGCTTGGGGCAATTCGTTCGTGAGATAAGGGAGAAGCTCTAGGGGACAATGGACCCGCAGAAGCGTTTCAAAATCCTCCGATTCGGAGCAACGCTTTCGCTAGACAAAGAAAAACCTGAAATCCCGTTGACACTTCAATACAGAAAGTGAAGCATTGAAGGCGACGGAGTAAATGACAATAAATTCGACGTAACGCCTCGGCAACAACTCCAGCAACCCCGGTAAGGTTCATATCGCAGGAAAGGAGGGGGAACAAAGGGAACCGCGTGTGAGGCCTAATTGTGGTACCCCTTCGATCAAATAGTGAAGAAAATTGCTGGGGATTGCGTCAATGTTACGTGTAATTATGCGCCTTTCCGTGACTCCTCCGTTCCAAGGCATGGAGCAGAAGATATTCATCCAGCACTGCACTTCCTTCTCACACTTGTCAACCTCCTCTGGATAGTACCTGTGGAGGTTTCACGGCTCAGGTCCCAATGGGAGCAGATTGGAACTCTCGCCAAGACTCTGAGGTGCACAGCAGCCAGCTCCTCACAAGGACACAGAACGTGCTCCACTGATTCCAGCCCCTCTTCGCAGCATCTGCAACTCTGACTTCCCCATTTTGGCCAGTTGGCGCCTTGGTTGGCAGTGTCCTGTGAACAAGCGACGTACCATCCATATACATTCTTCCTCCAGACTAAGGACCTCTATCGATCGCTCCCTGGAACCTCGTGCGCCAGGCTGAATAGCAATTTGCCCAATCTTGCATCAGGCAATCCCTTCAATAGGCAGCCCTACGCTTCTCCTCCCACTTGCCAATTTCCTTAGTCAAGAGGCTCTTGGTGGTGCCTGTGGAGGGCTCACGGCTCAGAACCCACTGGGGGCAGAGTAGAACAGTAGCCAAGACTCTGAGGTGCATAGCAGCCAGCACCTCACAAAGACACAGTACGTGCTCCACTGATTCCAGCCCATCTTCGCAGCATCTGTACTCTGACTTCCCAGTCTTGGCCAGTTGGTGCCTTGCTTGTCAGTGTTCGGGTACAGGCGACGTACCATCCATATACTCTCTTCCTCCAGACTGAGGACCTCTATTGATCGCTCCCTGGAACCTGGTGAGCCTTTGGCCAGGCTGAATAGCAATTTGCCCAATCCTGCATCAGCCAATCCCATCAATAAGCAGCTCTACGCTTCTCCTCCCACTTGCCCACTTCCTTAGTCAAGAGGCTCTTGGTGGTGCCTATGGAGGGCTCACGGCTCAGATCCCACTGGGAGCAGAGTAGAACTATAGCCATGACTCTGAGGTGCACAGCAGCTAGCTCCTCACAAGGACAGAGTACACGCTCCACTGATTCCAGCCCCCCCCCCCTCTATTGCAGCATGCGCAACTCTGTGCCATTGACTTCCCAATCTTGACCAGTTGGTACCTTGGTTGAGAGTGTCCTGTGTACAGGCGACATACCGCCCATATACATTTTCTCTCTAGACTGAGGACCTCTCGATCGCTCTCTGGAGAGTATAATAAGTCCTTCGGATCTTGCCCAATCCTGCATCAGGCAATCCCTTCAATAGGCAGCTCTACACTTCTCCCACTTTCCAACTTCCTCGTGCCTGTGAAAGGCTCAGGTCCCATACTGGCCTGTCTGCCTCCGCATTCCCTTCTATTCCTGGCTCCCAACACAATGTCACCTTTGCCGGGGTCATTAGACCAGTCAAGTATTCCCAAACCAGCCCCGATGAAATAGTGTAAGAAACGAGGGCCTCAAGTGCAGCCTGACTGGCCGACATAATACAGATCTTTTTCAGGTTCAGCCCCCCTGCGCAGTGTTGCTGCGCGCTACGAAGAGACCCTCCTCAATGAGATTGAGAGAAGGTTCCCTTTTTTCTTTTGTTTTTGCTACTTCTAGCGGACATTACTTTAATTCTTTTTTACAAACGTTACTTTCTCTCAGTCCTGCCGCTGCATCGTCGACTTCACAGACGCCAGGGATCGCTGTGTCAAATATAATTACCCGCGAAGGCTACTCCCGACAACACTCTTGAACCTAATTTGGCACTGGAGGCCGATAGTCTAAGTAGGAGAGAACCTTACATACAGTGGAAGGCAATAGCTGTTGTGTTTGTTCAAATAAGTCTGCTTTCATCGCGCCAACAACAGCCGTACAACAAAAATAAATTGCGCAGTTTATAAATCGAGAACGATAAAAGAAAGGGAACGAGCAGAAATTATTGGAAAGGTCAGAATGTCGTAAAAATTGAGTGCAAATCCACTGGCAGGCTGACAATTTTGGAAACCAATTGAAAGGAGAAAAAATGTTTTTAAAAAACCCTGCAAATCATTACACAACGGTTTATTATTATCTTAAACATGTGCCTGGAAAACTGTCGCTGAAGCACCTAATGGTATCCGAATCCCTGACCTATTAACTCCTGCACCCTAAGGCCACCTATTACTATGACCCGAGCGTAAAGTGCGCTACCAGCGAGCATTTCATGAATAAGTATAGTTCGAAGTTGTACTTCATCCACAACACACCATGACACGGATCCTGTTCAATATTAGACGGTGTGACGCCCTTCTACTCCTGTAAGTAGCCTCCATGTGTATGTGGAGAAGAGCAAGGACCAGCAGACCATCGTGGAGAGGAATTTGCGAGTTAAAACGTTACTGATTTGATGACGTAGGACTTGACGCTCAACTAACATGAATTTTTTCTTGGCGCAACGCAGCTGACTCCTGTCAGATTAGTTAACAGGAATTAGCTTATTGCCGCAAATGACTCGCGGGATCCATAGTATTTAGAGTTGTACGTAAAAACGTAAAACGCATTTCAACTCACGAAAAGACAAAATAAACGCTGGCATAAGGCACCTGCCCTCGAGTTTCTTCACTCGTTACAACGCCAGTTCGCGACTTAACGACTCGTTTCCTCTTTCCGCGTTCAATATCAGTCGACGAGGGTTTGATGAGACAATTGATGGATATAACCTTGACTCGAAAGGTTGTGCACGCATCGACGCTCGACGGCCAACCGCTGGTCCAGGTGTAGCCGCGTCCAAGGAAACAGAACAAGAATCCGTCACGCCGATCATATTCAAATTAACATTTACTTCGGACAATTCGAAAAACGTTAAAACAACCCGTTATTTGGTACATTTCGGATCGTCAGAAGGGCATTTACGCGGTAATGTATGAAAACGAGCAAAAGGTGTAATCCGTAAATCGTTAGCGTACAGCACGACCACATCTAGTACCCGTTTTCAACTGTCAATCCCACAGCGAGCTTAATCTTCAACGCCTTTAGCCCCCAGTACCAAATATAATTCCACGTCAGTTGTTCTCAGGAAACCTGCACAATTTACTGCCTTCGAGAGGCTGATTTGGGCCCTGGGAGAGCGTGAACAGCATTCAGCGCTTCGGTCTTTTGGAACATTTATAAAAATTATGTTCGCCCAAAAGGAAACTGAGTTAAAAAAAAAACAAAAAAAAAACTTTAAAACCTTATCACGGAATTACTAGGTTTACAAAAGGTTGGAGACTTCTAACGCACAAGTGATGTTTCTAGTGGCGAATGTCTAAAGACACTCAACTAGTCTTGTAATCCCTGGAATCTCCGGGTTAAAAGTTACTCACGCAAATATCATCCCGTAACTTACATAAATCAACCATAAACGTCTTTTCGCACCGAAAATTACAACGAGCGGTGCGTAGCAACACACAACTTGCCGCCTCCCCCGTAAGTTCGAACACCAGCTAAATATGCGGGCGCTATATCTTCCTTCAACGCATTTTTACAGGAAAATTTATGGGAAAGAAAATGTAGGGACTAGTTAGCTGAGAGTACTCCGTAAGTTTGATCGAAATCGTTAGAGCCGTTTTTGAGAAAATTGGAATATCGATAAATTAATATTCGACAAATCTCCTTTTCTGAGTTAACTTGGATTATATCTCCGTTCAATACACATATACACAAATAATTATGGAGAACGAAATGTGGGTATGGGTGACTAAAAGACACTCCATTAGGGTTTATCACATCTGGTGAAGTAGTTACCCTGGAATTTACGGAAGTGTTCGAAAAAACGTTATTTTCGATACATTTTAATTTTTATCTCTGCTCAATGGACTTTCAGGGGAACATTTATTCTGAACAATATGTAGGTATTAACTATTTGAAAACATCCTGAGAGTTTGGTGAAAATCGTTGAAGTCGTTATGCCAGAAAGCGTAAAAAACCTATTTTTTGCTTCATAGGCCTATATCTCCGTTCACTGTACCTTCATGGAGATATGTTCGGAGTAGAAAAGTTAGGTATTTATTAGTAAAAGATAACTTGAAAGTTTGATCAAAATCGTTACAGCCGTTTTCGAGAAAAATGCGAAAAACCCGGGTTTCTGGTACATTTTCGTTCCCCACCCTCCCTTCCCATCGGCCGAAATCGTCCATAACCTTATTTTGGTGTCTACAAAAAATAACGAACAAAACAAAAAAGAACCAGCTCAATCGGATCAGCCGTACCCCCGCAACTCGAACACACACGGACCACGCGCCGAAATTAGGTTTTTTAGACTTAGTAGGCCTCAAAACGTAAAGATCTGAAGAAAACCCAATTTTTTTTTTTTTTACACGATTACTATATTCCCTTTGGGTGGCGGAAAGTACGAAGAAAGTTGACGGATAGTGTAATTAGGTTACCACCCACGTTACTTAATAATAACGGAAAATTAAACCTGAGGTGTTCGTTAATCTGCGGACGACGATGGTGGGACAGTTGAATGATGCGGCGTTCAGAAATGCTTCCTTGGAGTATGAAATGACAACGTTGCACTAAACGCGAACAATACGCACTCCCTCGCTGAGGCAAGAAGCGTCTCGGACGAGACAAAAGGGCAGTATTTCAACGTACAACGTTAGAAAAGGAACTGGGGTGAAAAAAAGGCAACGCGGAAGATGTTAAGACGGCAGGAAAAAGAAAAGTTAGGTCAGTCGGAGAAGAGGCGATAAGGCTAGTTTGAAGAGCAGGAATCTTTGAAGTTCTGGGCGATTCTCGAGGAAGATAAAGCGTGAGTTGCGTTTTGCTGAGTTGCACAAAAGTAAACCAGGGTACCGAAAACACTATAAGAGTCACACATAGTTGCGCAATTGCTCAAATAACACGCTTGGTTGGTTCGTTACTGAAAAGTTGCATCCTTCGCTAAGTTCGCTCCAAACGTTCAATATCTTTGAACCGACTAGTTCTGACGAGTGAGAACCGTCAATTTCTCCATTACGCGGCAAAATAATCGAAATTTGAGAAAAACAACGTCGACTCCGAAAACGAACTCGACACAACAGTCTCACCAACTTGTTTGGCGAACTTGTTTTCACTCCGTAGGAACTAGGTATTTCGAAAACTATCTCGAAACCGCAAACGTTCTATTTTCAAATAGAAGGGGGCTCCCGGTTGGGCCAAGGGCGCCAAGGAAGCGAGAATGCCAGCTGAAGAAAAACATGCCTAAAACACAAGGTTACGAAAGCGACTGTTCATCCGTCCGGTGAAAGTCGGGCGACTCGTAGAAATTAAGTAGCCGTTTAATAACAACGGAACCGACCGAAAAGGGCTCGGAATTGACAAAAATTACGACGCAAATAACGTCAACTTTCGTGCTCGTCGGGGCACGACACCGAACATCGAGCGTATTGCGGAATAACTAAAACGAAAAGGGTGTAAGAAGGTAAATGGGGAAACTTCGCCGTGCCACCGACGTATGTTCTTGTGTGGTACGCGCAACATCATTTTCATGGAGGACCCACTAAAAATGTGGAATTCAGCACAAAACGGATACTCGTCACAACGCCCTTAATCGTCGAACATAAGTGAAATATCGGGTGATCCGCATCACACAACTTTCCTTAACTCTACGTCAATTCACAATTGGGGCTTTGGCTATTAACTCAATTAACTTAATTTATTTTTCGGGGCCAGAAAGCGGTAGCGCTTAGGGTTCTGAAATAGTCACGCTCTCACTCACTCCCTTTGTGAACATTTGGTGCGCAGAAGATTGACGTGGGTGTTAACACGATTTATACTTTCCTTGGCTCTACGAAGTAGAAAGGGAAGTTATGTAATCGGATGAATTTTTTTTGGAGTTTTCTTCAGATTTTTACGTTTCACCCCCCCCCCCCCCCCCCCGAGTCCGAAAAACACTATTTGGGAAAATGGTCTGTGTGTGTAAACAATATTTAGAGAGAACCACAGTACCAAATCACCTCAAACTCGATATGTAGTCCGAAAGTTACCATGGGACGCCAAAATAAGGGTATGAACCAAATCCACCGAAATTTAACTATAGTTATCATAGTAATCAAAACACCAAATATTTTTTTCTCAAAAACGGCACGAACGATTTTGATTACATTTTTTATTTTGATAGCTCCCAATATGGAAACTATACCATAAAATTCCTATTTGTGGGAAAATGACGAGAGCAGCACAATAAATTACCAAAACTTTTCGACGAAATCAATTTTAGAGCGGTTTTCAGAGAAAACAACCGTACCGAATCAGCTGAAACTTGATGTCTGGCCTACAGGTTACCATGGGACGCAAAAATAAGGACATGGGCAAAATCCACCGAAAGTTAACTATAGTTATCATAGTGATCAAAACGCCAAATTTCTTTTCTCAAAAACGGGTAAGACGATTTCGATTAAATTTTTTATATTGATAGCTCTCAATAAGGTAATTATAGCATAAAATTCCTATTTGTGGGAAAATGACGAGAGCAGGTAATTATAGCACAATAAATTATCAAAATTATCGACGAAAAGCGTTTTTACCGCGGAGTTTTTCTTTTTAAGCTCCGCTGGAATGTTAGTAGAATGTTAAAGAAAATTGGTATTGTAGTCCAATCCAATACCTATAGGCTGAGTACTTAAAAACGCTCATGAGATACATGGGGAATCATCCAGAAATTCCTGAGTTTCAACTACGGCCATTTCGCTTACTACCAGTTCTAACAATTATTACCCAATAACTCTACAAAAGAGATTACTATCCTTCTTCAAAAAATTTGTGTTTACAGCCGCATTAATTATCTGTGTACCAATTGCTCAATAATGGTCCTGGAATGAGTACGAGCAGCACAATAAATTCTGGAACTGTAATCGCTGCCGCTTCATGCTGCCGTAAAGTGTTGTTTGACTAAGTTCAAATGAATTGAGTAAGTAGAAAATGCCAGGTACACAAGTGAAATGACGTAGAGCTAAGGAAAGTTGTGTGTTGCTACGCACCAGATATTTTTCCTAAGAACCCTATTCTAAATAAAGCCGATGAGCTCTCCTCCATATCCATTACTCGCTGCTATACTTTTAATGACTGATTTTTCTTTTAATAAATTTTGATTATTTATTGGTGGACAGTGCCCTATTGATCATACTATGGAAAGCCGCATGTTTATGAACCAGAGGATGATTTGAGGTATTATGAATAGTGATGTCACTATACGTATCTTTTCTATACATTGAGAAATCACGTTTTTTTGTTAATTAGTGAAATAGACAAATCTAGAAAATTCAACTTATCTCCACCCAATTCAAGGGTGAATTGACTGAACGGATCTAGTTTATTAATTTTTTCATGAAAGGAATTTCTTTTGCAGTTTTTCCTTCGCAACTCCAGACCCTTAAACGTGAACTTTTCAATGCGTTAAATCTTTAAACGTAAATAGTTGCAGCTCTAAAAAAACACAGTTTTGTTCTTCGCCTGTAGCGCGTGATTAGCGTATCGGATAACGTAATTTCGAATAAATGTTACACACGAAGCGAATGATTCGCGAAAACTAGTTTTTCGCACACGTGAATGGGGCGTGACTGTAGATATTTCCTTGAGCGCAATCGTTACGGCCAATTATCAACCTCGATAAGCCTTAGAGAACGCTACGATTTTTTTCAGGCGTCGATAGTTCGCTCTCCGGTTATTGGTGAGGGGGGGGGGGGCAGAAAAGGCGTTATCAAGAGTTCGACGATTATGGAGTGTTTATATTAATAATACGTTGTTAAATATCGGAGGGTGCGAAGCAAGTGGAATAATCTTTCTCTCCGGGTACATTTTACAGTTATCGGGAGCGTGGAAGGGCCCGGATCTGCTAAATGCGGAGCTTGTTAGAAGTTTGACGTGATCCCGAGCTAGGCTGCGTTGTGAGGGCGTAATGCTGCGTTGACATGGGGTTTGCCTCGCTGGGTGCACTTACTAAGGCCGCTTGGGGCGTGTGTTGCCGTGACACTATCCTCAAGTATAAGACCGTAATATCTAGGCGTGCCTGGGGAAGCGAACTAACAGTCGATCAAAAGAGAGTATTGGCTCAATACCAGAGAGCTTCGCTGGGCCCACGGGGCACGGTCCTTGGGCCAGCACTCTGGACTGCCTTCTTCGAAGGTCTTCTCAGGAGACTGACAGCGAGCCATACGCCAATGTGGATGACTTGACTGTGCTGATCTTTGCAGTCAGTCCGCTAAATCGAAGAAAAAACCCACCACGTGCTCCTCACCGTCATCTAATGGTGCGAGCATGTCAAGATGCAAGTGACTGAGGAAAACAAACCCAGCTAATCCTATAGAAAGGTAAAGTGAATAATCAACCTTCATTACGCTTTGGCGGTTCAGGCTCCTTCTCGAAAAGCGCGGCAAGTATTTAGGAGTGAATATAGGTGAGAGGTGGGGCTTCAACCAACACCTCCAGTCCCTTAAAGGCACAACCATTGCAAGGTTTGCCTCACTGCGTGCAATTACTAAGGCCACTTGGGGTGTGTGTTACCATTGAACAATAACAAAAGCCCATAACCTTATTTCGGTGTCTACGAAAAATAACGAATAAAAAGAAACGAGCGGTGCGTAGCAACACACAACTTTCCGCCATCGCTTCAAGTTCGAACAGCAGCTACATAGGCGGGCGCTATATCTTCGTTCAACGCATTTCTACAGGAACATTTATAGAAAACAAAATGTAGGGACTAGTTAGCTGAGAGTACTCTGTAAGTTTGATCGAAATCGTCTGAACCGTTTTTGAGAAAATTGGAATACCGATAAATTAATATTCGACAAATGTCCTTTTCTGAGTTAACTTGGCTTATATCTCCGTTCAACATATATATACAGAAATATTTATAGAGAACGAAATGTGGGTATGGGTGACTAAAAGACACTCTGAACGATTGATCGAATTTGGTGAAGCAGTTACTCCACAATTTACGGAAATGTTCGAAAAAACGTTATTTTCGACACATTTTCATTTTCATGTCTGCTCAATGGAATTTCAGAGGAACATTTATTGAGAACAATACGTACAATACGTACTACTATTCAAAAACATCCTGAGAGTTTGGTGAAAATCGTTGAAGTCGTTATGCCAAAAGGCGTAAAAAACGTATTTTGGCTTCATAGGCCTATATCTCTGTTCGTCGTATTTTCACGGAGATATGTATAGAGAAGAAAAGTTAGGTATTGATTAGTAGAAGATAATTCGAAAGTTTAATCAAAATCGTTATAGCCGTTTTCGAGAAAAATGCGAAAAACCCTAGTTTTTGGTAAATTTTCGTCCCCCCACCCTCCCTTCCCATCGGCCGAAATCGTCCATAACCTTATTTTGGTGTCTACAAAAAATAACGACCAAAACAAAAAAGAACCAGCTCAATCGGATCGGCCGTTCTCCCACAAATCGAAGTACAGACACACATACACACACGGACCACGCTAGATTACTATACTTTCCTTCCCTTCGGGTAGCGGAAAGTAAAAACGGGTAGCGTTCCGCAGACCTACATCTCTGTTCACAGAATTGTCACAAAGTAGAAACTGTACGCGCTAATTAATGGCAAATGTGCTGTAACTTCCATCAAATTGCGCCCGAATGGGCCAGTAACTTTATTAACGCTTTTCGCACGAACCATGAACGAAAGTTCAGGGACGATTACAATGCATTCAGTAGCCGTTAGGTTGATAAAAGTAGAAACGAAGCTCGATAATACGGTAATGTACTGTTTTCCAGAGACACATGTAGTGTGAGTGAAGTGAGGTTGTCAGAAGCACATTGTTAATTGTAAATTTGAACGCAAGAATAAGACGGTCGAGGAGAATGAGATTTTAAAATGATTTAGAAGATAATTAGATAGAATAGGAAGGGTAATTGGATTAAAATGAACGTTTCTCGTAGGGGGAGAAAAAAAAGGTAACTACTCACGTTTTTTGAAGGCGACGACCCCCATGAGGACAACGTGGAGGCTCAGCGGTCTGAGACATACTAGAAATAGGAAGGGCCCTCCTTATACCTGATCGTGGAAAACTTCAACCGCCGAGCAACAAACAACAGGTAACCGAACCGTCCTCACAAACCGACGAACTCAACTGCCAAGGTACCGAAGAGAGAGGTTCTCCGAGGGCATTCGGGTCGTGTCTCAACTCAAGAAGGGACTGACGAACGACGGAAGGGCCGAAGAAAAAGGGAAGGGGAGTGACACAAAAAAGGTAGGAGTGAAGAGGGGACACGGCGAAGGGGCGTCTTCGAATTACCGGCTAAAAGGCCGAAAGCCCCAAAAATGCCCTACCCGAAACCCATAAAATCGCTATTATTGGACAATGGGAAGCTACGATAAATTGTAAAAAGGTTTTACCGGTAGTTTTTCGAAAGTTCGGGCAAAGGGACGACACAACTCGCCGTGCCTTATCCTTGCAGATCTGGGCGACTAAAGCAAATCTGAAGTTAAGGGCTAAGAAAAATTGTTAAACGCCTTATTAGTCAAATCTAACGAACGAAACTTCCAATACCGTAGATTTTCGCGTTAACAAATTTTCAGATTTGTGCAAGCGCGTTAAATGCTACCGTGGGTTATGTCCTCTCACCAATAAATTTGACAACGCAAGATCCACGCTATCATCACCATGAGAAAGGCTGTAGGAACAGAACTACCAACATATTGATTGATAGTCAAGCGTCCAGCAAGGCGAGAGTGCAGGATGGGGCTTGACTCCTTAGGTAGATAATCGCTGGAATCGAAACACATACTTCTGAAGGAGGATTTACCCATTGAGATCCGGAACCGGAGAAGGGCACGTTGGAGGCAGAATAATGAAGGAAAAGATGTTCGAAGTCGAGGGAAACGTCCGCCGACAAGGACCGCCTGAACAAACAAATGTCAAAATATATGGTGCGTAGCAACACACAACTTTCCTTAGCTCTACGTCATTTCACTTGTGTACCTGGCTTTTTCTACTTACTCAATTCATTTGAACTTAGTCAAACAACACTTTACGGCAGCATGAAGCGGCAGCGATTACAGTTCCAGAATTTATTGTGCTGCTCGTACTCATTCCAGGACCATTATTGAGCAATTGGTACACAGATAATTAATGCGGCTGTAAACACAATTTTTTTGAAGAAGGATAGTAATTACTTTTGCAGAGTTATTGGGTAAAAACGTTTAGACCTGATATTAAGCGAAACGGCGGTAGTTGAAATTCAGGAATTTCTGGAGTGAGCCCCATGTATCTCATGAGCATTTTTAAAAACTCTCCCTTTAGGTATTGAATTGGACTACAATACCAATTTTCGTTTACCATTCTACAATAATTCCAGCGGAGTTTATAAGGAAAAAACTGCGCTAAAAACGCTTTACGTCGAAAATTTTGATAATTTATTGTGCTGCTCTCGTCATTTTCCCACAAATGGGAATTTCATGGTATAATTGTCTCATTTAAAGCTATCAATATAAAGAAAGTAATCAAAATCGTTAGAGCCGTTTTTGAGAAACAAAATTTGGTGTTTTGATCACTATGATAGCTATAGTTAACTTTCCGTGGATTTGGCCCATACCCTTATTTTTGCTTCCCACGGTAACCTGTCGGCTAGACATCAAGTTTCAGCTGATTTGGTACAGTTGTCTTCTCTAAAAACCGCTCATAAATCGAATTCGCCGGAAGTTTTGGCAATTTATTGTGCTGCTCTCGTCATTTTGCCACAAATGAGAATTTTATGGTATAGTTGGCATATTGACAGCTACCAATGTAAAAAATTTAATCAAAATCGTTACAGCCGTTTTTGAAAAAAAAAAATATTTCGTGTTTTGATCACTATGATAACTATAGTTAACTTTCGGTGGATTTTGTTCAAACCCTTATTTTGGCGTCCCATGGTGACCTGCGGGCGATATATCAAGTTTGAGCTGATTCACAAAAAATCGTTCACAGACTCACATACACACACACAGACTATTTTCCCAAATCCCAGCCGTTCACCCGCAAATCGAACTACAGACACACACACACGGACCACGCGTCGAAATTAGGTTTTTTTAGACTCTGTAGATCTCAAAACGTAAAGATCTGAAGAAAACCCAAATTTTTTTTTGGCCCGATTACTATACTTTCCTTCCCTTCCAGCAGCGGAAAGTAAAAATGGAAAAAAAAAAAAACACCATCATTTGAGCGGAAAGTGAGAGAGTGGTAACTGCCCCGAGAATTGATACAGGAAATGTCAGTAGTGAGCGCTGGGAGGCGAGTGTATCTGAGAAGAACTGTGTGTGTTGGAGAACGATGTAAATTGAGGGGAGGTAAATGAGGGGTAAGCCCAAAAAGGGGTAATCCGTTGTCAAACCAAACCACTTCGGTCAGTGCCAAACAGCGTTTTTTGTTCATTTTTGAAACCCATTTTTTGCCCATTAACCTCCAACGGGTTTTGTCTGGACGGGTGTGCGAAAGAGCTTGGAGGTGACTTGGAATCATGTCAAATTTTAAGAGGGGTGGGGAGGGAGGGGGGAGGGTAGTAAAAATGGTCCTAACCGAAAACGTAGGCGTATTATTCAGAATGATTAACCAACCAAAAGGAAGTCCACGCTTCGGTTTGGTCATCTACCTCCGCCCAAAAAACGTTCTTCCTTCTCGACGTCGAAAGGAGTACGTGACATTAAGAGATAGCTAGTTTCAGGCGAGGGGCCCACCTTTGGCGTCCTTGGCTTCATCTCCACACCGCCTGATTAGCATAGGATAGGTCGAGCTTCTTCCTCCGGCCGCCAATAGCTTTGACATTCAAAGCAGGTTTAGCCTCTTGCCCGGACTTGAACGGAGGTTTGTCGACCCCCAGAATTTCTCGAGCGCCATTTCGTAGTTTTTTTTTGTTTTTTTTTTTTAGTAGAATAATTCCGTCGACGGGTTACAAAAGCTAAAGAAGGTTCTCGAGCGTGCAAGTACGACAGAAAGTGCTATTTCGGAGACTGGCAGCGTTTGACTAACCTCTGCACGTACGTGGCGTCTCAACGACTGGAAATGTCGGTAACGTCGACCACGCCCTGCGTTAATAAGGGACTTCATATTATCAACCAAGTCTTACATCACTCTGATACCCCGAATGTCGCCCGAGTAATGGTGCAGAGGTACTTGTCCTTAACAACTACCGTCCGATTTCCCTGCTCAGCACTAACTCAAAGGTAATTGAAAGATGGGTTAAGCCACTTCTATACGAACATCTGCAGATGCAGAGCAGCTGTCTAACAGGCGGTTTGGGTATAGGAGTGGAAGAAGCTTTCAACTTACAAGAGATGGATCACGGGGAAAAAAGGGATTCTTATTAACTCTTGACCTCGCAAAGGCCTTTTTGATTCCATTGACCGTCATCTGATGTTCGGCCTGCGCTCGCAGTACAGATTTATCAATACTGAGCAGGAATGGGGTCGCAGTTACTTCGATGGTAGGAAACTGACACCGTTTTGTTGGTTTTTGGGATATAGGAGGATAGGGTGTGCTTCTAGTGGTCTCATGAATTTCTTCGGGCGTATTGAGAACCAACCCAGAAACGTTCAGCACATTGTACGCCTCTCTGCGGCGGCAGCTGTTCTTCCTTGTTCTCATCAGCCCCACAAGAATCTTGCAGCGTCGGCCGCCATTCCCATACATCCTCCCATGCCCAGCAGTTTGGTAGGTTCAGGAGCAGTCTTTCCTCCATGTTTTCATTCTTGATGCCTGGAGAATACTGGCTGAGCACTGCCTTGGCAAATTGAGCATTGGACCTCCTCCAATTGGGATTTTGGAAGTAAGGTAGACTCTGATAGCCACGACCTTCCCCATGCTCAGTAAGACAGACCTTACTTGGCCGAGCCAGCCAGATAGCCGCAGTGTGAAGCTCGCCCTTGAACCAGTGAAATGAATGGTTACAGTGCTGCTCGCTCAAAAGCAGCTAATCAACCACCTTTTCCAGTTGAAACTACTGCAGAAGATCCTGGACCATTGTGCTCCCATGAAGGTTGCTCTGGAAGAAGCGAACCATCGTCGGCAGTGGCGACTAGCTTCCCCCGGGGCTTCTCTAAACACCCTGCACTCGCCCCCACTAGACAGATGGACCTCCTCATCCTCTGTAAGCAGTACATGCACCGTACGGGCCCTGCGCACTCGGTTTTTTTGTGCCTTGGTCATCCGCAGTAGCAGAGAAGGGTGCAGTCAGCTTCCTTGGAGTTGGCTGCTCAATGCCCGCAGTCTAGGCATTGAAAGCATCGCATCCTCCCTAGGGCAGACCTTACCGCTGACCCATCCGATTCTTACCGTACCCTTCCCCAAAGGAGAGGATCCACTGCTCCCTCGTATTAGCCTCTGTATAATTGTAAATGTTGCATTGGCAACGACAATTGTTTTAATTTAAATGGCACTGGAAGAGCGATTGCCACTAGCGCGCTCTTACGAATTTCTTCTCTCATTCAAATATACTGCTGTCGAAGTGCGTTCCGAGATCGTTTTACCTTTCATCTTTTCAAAAAACCAGAATTTAGTTTTGGTGCTCTCATCTATAGTCTCCACATACGTTATCGTGGGTGGCAGAATGGCGATTGTTGTTTACGGAAACACGACTTCACCCTGGGCCCAGGGAACGAGGCTGCGAAGACGTCAGTTTGGTGAGTCAATCCTACTTCACAGGTGCCAATTTAGGAATAAACTTATTCAGATTCAAACCCCCCTTTAAAATCATACTGCCAAATTACAGTCACGACTTAAGACAAACCCTATCAGTCTCCGTCAGGAATGCCTTTCTCTCACTTCCTCTCACTGAATGTTCAGGAGCTGCCCTGGCAAGATCCCTAATGATAGTCAGGATAGTGACGTTTTCAACGTGGAACTCTCGCAGCTCAATTGTTTTTCTTCAATTTTCAACATTCAATTCAATTTGAAGGGAAGTCTCCGAGATTTGAGGGCGGTTCGTGGGAAGTTTTGTTCTCAACCAGCAATACGGGCCTGAGCACACCCTGCCGTTGCCCCTGCGAGTATATAACTCCAGTTTCTGTGTAGAACGCCAAATTATTCATACGAATTGAGCTAAAGTCACCGACATTGCTGAATGTACCTGGGGTCGAGGAATGTTGTGTGCTACGTCGCGTAGATATCTTTTTAAGCTTTTCACGGCGGTTTTTTCAAGTATTTCGGTTAGTTATACGAGATTAAACCTGCCTGATCCTTTACGTATTTTTATGGATTTTAAACTGATTTTTATTCAATTTCATGAATATTTTGAGTGATTTTACAACGAGCTTTACTAAATTTTCTTATTGGTTTTATTGACTGACTTTAATACAAGGTTCACTCGATTTTTCAAATTGTATTGGGGTTTTGAACGGGCTTTCCATCATTTTCAGCACATTTTGTTCGATGTCCTACGGCTGCTTG
This sequence comes from Pachypeltis micranthus, assembly GCA_020466155.1. Classification (NCBI taxonomy): domain Eukaryota; kingdom Metazoa; phylum Arthropoda; class Insecta; order Hemiptera; family Miridae; genus Pachypeltis; species Pachypeltis micranthus. The sequence continues at coordinate 9,925,708 of CM035780.1, forward strand.
CTCGTACATGATCGTTAAGAAGGTAATCGTAAGTCCCTTTTCACGAGTTCTCACAATGGTTAAGTGGACACCCCTCCAAAATCGAAATCAATGAGCGCGAACGATTCTCGAAACCCTCCGCAAGATGGAAAGAGACGAGGTCACACTGTGCAGAAAACAAAAGGCCGAAAAGTCTCTTTCGACGCTTTGTAATCCGCGTTTGCGGTGAGTCGTCGTCGTCTGAGCAGAGAGCTTTCCATGGGAACGCCATCGAAAGGGAGCCCCAAGGAGGAGATGGAAATAGGGTTTGGGAAGGACCTGGCAGTTTATTGGCTGGCCGGCCGTGACACCCGGGAGAGACCAAGACCGGAGGGGTATGAACGTCTAACCTTGGAACGGACCGCGAGCCGCCGTAGATCGCGGCTCACGAACAAAGATACGAAGGGGAGAAAAAAAAGAACCTTATCGCCTTGAGAGAAGGCCCCACCAGACGCGAACTCGTCATCTCTTTCCTCATCCACGCCCTCTTCAAGACGGCCCTCGGCCGGACGAGGGTTCCTGAGCCGCGAAAACGCGGGGGTCTAAATTAGGCGTAAAAAACCCGCGTTCCGTGAAAGAGCAGAAAACCCGGCCTTTGCCTTCACCTCCTAATACATTCACTTGGAAAGGAATAAGAACCTGACGAACTAGACAAACATACACTCCATCGAAACTTGGTGTTACGAAGACTTCTCACTCTGAACACGCATTTCAGCTGCTTTGGACAGAGCTCTTTTTCAAACTTCTATGACGAATTTGTCAACACTTCTACTATTCAAATAACTTTCTTTCCTACACACACTACTGTGATAGTACCACAAAGAGAGGTTTTTAAGAGACACAGGGGAAAAGCATCAACATCCAGAGCACGTCCTCCCACCCCCAAAAATGATTACAAAACGATCTATTATTCTCTTGATGGAGTCTGGCCGCTCCGAGACCCATCCCATTCGATTCAGCATCGAAAAATACCAGTAAACCACACGTAACATGACCTGACTACAACGGAACGACGTAAAACTAAATATTCCAGGCGCCCGTAGGCAATTGGCACGACGTGGCGAGTCGAGCTGTGCAGGTGGTTTTAATGAGACGAGCGGGAGGGAGTACAAAAGATGAAACGATTCGTTTTGCTGTAGTTATTCCTTCAATTAGTAGACTTTGGCTCACTATAATGTGATTTCACAATTATCGTCTAGACGCAGTCGTACACCTCTGAGAATTTTCATATTCCACCCAGCATCTAAGCAAGAAAACGATCCCGAACACGGCGTATTTGCGATCAAAGTGCCAAAATTGCCTTTTCGTTAATTTTTAAAATCATATTTTGCTCATAACAACCGTGAGCTCCGTCCGATTGGATTGCCAAAACAGGCGGGGGCAATTAGAAATCAAATGGGATTTTCGTACGAATGATCGTTTATACCACGTGAAAGGGACATAGCGGCCCTGGACGGCGGATGAACACTGCAGATTTGGAAACCCTGAAGTGTCACACAGGTGTTGTGACAGAGTCACGACCTCGACTCAGGAACGCATTCCCATCCGGACCACAGCGTCGTCTCCATCATCGCTGCGGCATCTGGGTTCCTGGGAGACAGAGGAATGAAGGTACCCTGTCGCAGAAGAGGGGACTCAGCGACGACCTAGCAACAACTCTACCTATGACCAGCCACGCACTAACCCAACACCGTATCGCCCTGCCATGCATTCTACCTAAGTTCCAGTGTGCTAAACCAACCTGGCCAGCAGCGATGAGTGCCTACTCGAGGGGAGGATGGCGTGACAGACGGCTGTCTTATCAATGAAGAGGGCCCTTTAATGAAGTCTTTATTTTACGCAAGGAAAAATTGGTTGAGTGCACTTGGTCAGAATGAATAATAAACCAAAAGTATCTCACCCCCACGCGCCTTCGGAACCCAAAAGCCGGAGAATCAGTTGGTTTTTTGATCATCTGTCTTCAAAAACTAGCACCCCCTTCTTTTTTTCAACGTTCGGAGAGCCAGGGCCATTAATGCTGCCCAGCCGACCCCGCGTTCTACCATGAACACCACCACACGTCGAGCCACAGGCTGCACATCGTCCGTGAAAAGGAGACGATTGCTTCCTTGAATGACACTGTGATCCAGCAGTCTCCCCAATGGCTCCACACTGGACACGACACGATCAGGTAGCTAGAGACCCACTTCAACTTGGCGCCCACCGGCTCTGCATCTGAAAGAGCTTCCGCGAGAGGAGCATCGCCTAGTGCATGTACGTTATGTCTAACATGTGACCCTAACACAAAGAACCGTTATGCGACGCTAAGTCACCCCACCTCCGCGTATCAGCAAACCCTTCATTACCCAGAAGTTGCCTGAGTCGAGTCAACGCCGGATATGAAGATGCCGACTTCAGCAACTCACATAAATAGAAGCCCTCATCTGGCAGAACTGCCGACGTCAGCTTTTAGCATATATAGCAGCGACTCCTTTGTAACCATGTTCATTCGTCCGTATTGAGTTGTCACGCGTAGAGTTCCCGTCTGTCCGCTGGATGAACGTGGATCTGGGGAAGGTGGGTTGTTCTCAACATCGTTCTTTACCCTTTATCGTTGTTTTTCGTACAAAATGTGTCTTCGTCATTCGCAACATTAATATCTTATGACATGGGTTGTCGTTGCAAGCACGAACGGGAGCGTATCGCAATTCTTATGCTTCGAGTGGCTTATGAGCATTGCAGAAGATGAATAGGAGCATCGAGGGAACAATTCGGGGAGAGGAAAAAAAAGGGGGGCAGCATTACAAACGAGTGGAAGGGTAGCTGGCACTGCAGAGATCTAATGGACGGTGGCACGGCGGATATAGGGAGGGATGATTGTAAATGGATGGGTGGTGGAGGGGTTTGGAAAAAAGGCAGTAAGGCTGTCAAAGACGAAGTAGGTAAAAGCGGAGCTGAGCTGAGCCGAAAAAGAAAATAGAGTGCGCTGGCAGTGGCAAGGGCTTTGGGCCTGCGTGTGGGACGAGGGTCGTTGGAAGTAGGAGAATCCTCTGACTCGGCTCGTATATCAACCCTCCGTTGGCAACCACCAAAAGCGACTCCTTCCATCCCCAAGGCGGGACCCTTTTCCGTTCTCACAACTCCGCTCCTTAAAACCCTCCCTTCGCTCGACCTCGTTCTTTGCCCAGCGAACCTAGGAGAACGATCCTCGTTGAAGTTCATCCAGTCGAAAATTCGAGGGAGGGCAACGCCTACAGAAATTCGAGCCCCCCCCCCCCCAGGACCGGAAATTACGAGAACGCACTTCGTATTAAATTTCTCCGCCCCAGAACTTGCGATATAATTCCCTGCAATGCTGCCCGAACGAGATACATTTTCAAGCACAAGTATATATTAATATCTTATAATTGTAGGTCGTGATATATATAGTAATTGCTAGGTTCGACCATGTACGTGGGTGCACAACTGAAAGCGACCTTGGAATAGCGTGTACAACATTCGACGTGTTTAACCCAGAAACCTACAACTCCATGGCAATGTAACTATAATCCATATGCTCTTAATAATGTTTCTGTCTGCGCACATGAATACAGAGTTGTATAAATCAAGTCCTATCGATTAGCTGAACGTCTAACAATGCATAGAATCTGCGCTGAGTCCTTTGTGAGGACCACCAAGAGCTTCTTGATCAAGAAGGTTGGCAATTGGGAGGAGAAGTGAAGGGCTGACTATTGGTGGGATGTGCGAAAGGCAGATAAGGGTGTGACAAGAGAGATCCTCAGTCTGAAGTGTATAAGTATATGAATGGTATGAAGTGATGGGAGGCGTCACTTGGCCAAGGCAGAGTTGCAGATTCTGCGAGGCGGAGTGTGTACTCAGAGTGCTTGAGGTCCCTCAGTTGCGGCCGGAGGTTGGAGGGAGGGGCCTAAAGGTTATATAGCGTTTGAGGTTGCAGCGGGGGTTCCCCAGTTGCATCCAGTTAGGGGGTTATGGACATGGCGAGCGTGCGTGAGGACCATATTATACTTGACAGAATAGCGTTACCAGTTTGAATGTGAGTATATAAACGCGACCAAGGAACTCTAAATACGCGTGAACTGGTTTAAAGACAATAATAGAGAGAGATTTGAATCGTGAGTAGCACGACCTGAGAGGCGAATCTGTTCGGCGCACGAGAAGGGAAGTTGCAGAACGAACTGAAAATAAACTTGGTGATCGTTAGGACTGTATTATATGTGCAATGGAGCTGAGTTCGAGTACAAACGAGCGACACAAGGGCACTACTCGGAATACGCATGAATTGGGGAAACTGTATCGAAAAGAACGTGTGAGCTGTTACTGGGCCAAGAGTAGATAGCGGAATGACTGTGTGACGACTGGGAGATGAGTGTCTCCGGGATGAGCGGTGTGTCATGTAGAAGGAAGTAAATTGAGGGAAAGTACAAAAGGGGAAATCCGTTGCCATTGGAAGTTAACCCGAACTTAATCCCTTTGTCGGTCGAGAAGGCAACGACTAAAGTGGCAGTTTTCGGACATCACATGAAAAGTGCCGAAGCCATTGGGTCTGGGCAGACGCACTAGGTAAAGGAATCAGCCTTTCAGCACGCAATGAACAGAATCGTTGAGAGAAGGAGGAGACAACTGTCATTTGCGATAGGCTGATGGATGACAGTGTGCTGAGAGAACTGGGAGACAACCGACTTCAGCGAGAACTCATAGCTGAATGAGTTTTGGAGAAGCTGTCTGTTGTAGAGAGGAATGTAAATTGAGAGGAGGGGAAAAGGATATTTGGGAACATCCAGAAGAAGGGGAAATCCGTTGTCACACTGAAATAACTGAGAAGCGGGACAGCCCACAGGTACAAAGGAGGTCGATGCTTGGCGAACCGTGGCTTAGGGTTTTGGTAGACGTTTTGGAGGTCGAAGACCCAGCTAATTCGGTGTGCATCGAACATAGGGGAAGAGAAAAAAAACCCCTGTCTACAAGTACATGTAATAACCTTTTTTCCTTCAACAAGCAAGCACCAAGCGGTCATCGCCTGAATTCCTCCTTGATTTTTGCACCTAAATCTGATCATCGCATTCAAATAACCCGGAGCAAATAAGACGCGTCAAAAAAAAAATCAAAATTGCCGCCTGGGTCGTGGCCTGCACGTTGGGAAACACTGGTTTACCGTGTCACAACCATATTTTCACTTCAAATCGTGTTTTTTGTACAATAAGGAGTTTCAACGACTACCTGAGGCGAAACATATTAGAACTTGAAATATAAATGTTATGATTACGTTTGATCGCAACATTTCTCGACCGTTCCTTTGACCTCGGGCTGCTTGGAGATGTGATGGAGCGTCTACAACTTCCACTGCCGCACCATGTAAACAGGAAGAGGCAACCCAAAAAAAAAATCAAATCAGAACTCGCCCGACTGTGAAAAATCACAGTCGGGCTCGAGAGACGAAAAAAAAGTATAAAAAACCGGCCATATTTTTTCATAAAGTTGAGGAGAGTAAAAAGTTTAATTTTAACGTTTCTGGCACTCGCCGTCAAAGCCTTTCGTGATCCTTCTGCCGGCCTCTCTACCGGCGACCGCCTCTAAAAATACGTCCAAGAGAGGCGGAGCGGAGATTTTCAAGAGGAAAATTCCACACCCAGGCAGACAGAAAGAGGAGCAGACACGGAGAGGAAGAGCAGGTTATCGATTGGCTGACAGGTGGCAAACCCCGCGAGAGACGAATTTAAACTCGAGAGTAAATTTATCGTTGCCTTCTAATTGGATCGGTAAATAAATAAATAGACGCGAAAGAAAAAAAGGCGGTGGGTACGGGGGGGGGGGGTTATATTTCTTTCGATTGATCAGGTCGTTACTGCCAAACGGTTGACAAAAACCATTGGCACGTGGAAACGAAACTCGCAGTTTAAAGTGGTCCATAATTGCTGTCTGAAGAAATTACGTTTGTTCGACGTATTTTATGAGGTACGGTGTTAATCGTGCGAAACGTGGTCTCATTAATCTCCAACAGTTTCAGCAATGGACGAAGAGAGGTGTGAACAGAAAGGAACCACTTCGTGATGAGCAATACAACTCGGACACACCTAACATGAGCGAATATGATTCAACGCGGCGCTGGAATACCGGGTATCACCCCATAAACGTCTGCCTTGCTGTTAGGCAGTATTTATAGTATAGTTGGCCTTGGCCCATTACCGTAAGGATGAATCAGTATCCTTAAGGGCATGTGCGGGTGTGCGCTGGTCGTCTGCCTGTGGCGTTGGAGAGGGTAGCTAGCTTCGTAGCCTCAACCCCTCTCCTGCCAGCGCCAGACAGCTCTCTGGGGGGGGGGGGATTTCCAACGGAACCACGGTCCCCACGAGGCCAAACCCAAGGCAGTCTCCAAAAGGGCAGTCTCTTTCAAGGGCATCCCTAAGGGCATTGGTAGATGTGCCCTGGGTGCATGCCCGTGGCGTTGGAGAGGGTACCTAGCCTACACCCCTCTCCTACCTGCACCAGACAACTCTCTGGTGGGGACTTCCCAGCGAACCCAAGGTCCCCACGAGGCCAAACCCATGACTTCACGGCCGAGAGCGTCACGCCTTAAAGGCTCCACCCTGCCGACTGCGGGTAGAAGCCCCCATGGTTCCCATACTATATGGCTGCACCTGGAGCAGCCTTAGGCCCTGGTTCCAGAATTGCCAAGAGGCGTGCTACCGGCACCTACACTTTATCCCTAAGGGCAGTTCGAAGTTGTACTGAGATACAATACACCTTAGACTGGAAACATTCTCACGATTAGTTGCCTATCATGTACAAAATAACCGTTCGCGTCGTCAATTTTAAGACGTCACTGACATCTCCTCACGCCTTCTCCATTTCCTGCTTCTTATAATAACCAAAAAGATGGAAATCGTATGAAATCGGGCGTTTTTCCACACCCCTCGACAGCGATAGGTTGGATTTTTGCCCTGTCGTCATCAGGAGGTGGGAATTTGGACGATATCTCGCTTAATGGAGCCAGCCAGCCAGGTGTCTGCAAAATTGTACTGCCCCCTCCTCTGGAGTATTGAGTGAAGAGGCTGGTAGTGTAGTCGCCACATTGATCATTCCCAACACGACTCTATAGGGGCCCTACACTCATCTTCTTCTTTTGTCAGTTTTATTACAATTATGTTGAATCAGGTATCGTTTCCTTTTTTTTTTGTTTTTTTTTTATTCGATGCTGAGTCGAACAGGACGGGTCTCAGAGGTGTAGAACGGCGTCTAGACGGACAACAGTGAAACCGCAGTGGACCAAATAGGGAAAGTTACTTTTTCTCCCTGGCCTGCGGTCATTTCCAGCTCTGCCTCCACACCACATTGCAACCACCCATTGGTTCAACTCGTCCAGATCTCCACTCCAGATCATGTTTGATAACGTTTACTTGTATTTATCATGATAATAAACGAACGTCTCCTCTTTCGCATCGTCATGTTGCGACAATTACCTAGCATCATTTAGAAAGTGTCAATTTGCGTTATTCCAGGTCATGTTTGGTATCGTTTACTAGTATTTTTACATACTGAATCGAAAGAGATGGGCCTCAGAGGCGTGAGATTTCGTCACACCGTCTTGAAATAATTTGCCGCATTTTTTTTCTCTTTTATTTATATAACAGCAGCGCCTAAGCGAAAAGCGTTTAACCTTATTTGAGGACAGTTTTAACAACTACGGAAGGATATTATTCACTAAACGTATTGCAAAGAAGGCATCTCAATCGTGTAAAAACAAAAATAATAAACATCCGCTTTCTTCAAATCTTTCAAAAAAAGATCTCACAATTTTGATTGAATTTGTGGTTTAATCAATTCGGTAATAAACAATTTTCATTAATATTTTTTATTGTCACATTATGTGTGGCAGCAATGACAAAGTGTGTCAGTGACCGATTAGAGAAAACGACCAAACCAAATCAGCTCTAACTTTATATCTAGCCCGCAGGTTACCACGGAACGCCAAAATGAGGGCATGAGCGAAAAAGTTAACTATAGTTATCATAGTGATTCAAACTCCAAATATTTTTTTTTAAACACGGGCTGTCACGATTTTGATCTAATTTTTTATATTGATAGCTCCCGATATGGCGACTAAACCATAAAATTCCCATTTGTAGGAAAATGACGAAAGCAGCACAATAAATTATCAAAGTTTTCGACGAAAATCGATTTTAGCGCGGTTTTGTTCGTTATAAACTCCGCTGACATGTTACTAGAATATTTTAAAACAAGGAAAGTAAAAATTGGTGTAGTAGTCCAATCCAATACCTATAGAGAGAGCGTTTACCCTCTTAAGATGGATGAATTCCGGAATTTTAACTACCTTTTTTTCGCTTATTATCAGTTCTAGAAGTTTTTACTCACAACTCTGGACAAGAGATTACTATCCTGTTTACAGCCTCAAGAATTCTCTGTATACCAATTGCCCAATAATGGGCCAGGAATGATAAAGAGCAGCACAATAAATTCTACGCTACCGCTTTCTGCCTCCATGATGTGAAGTTTGACCAAGTTCAGATGAACTGAATGGTAAATGAATTAAGTAGAAAAAGCCATGTACACAAGTGAATTGACGTAGAGCTAAGGAAAGTTGTGTGTTGCAACGCATCAGATATTTTCCCTATAAATTCCACTCTTATCACTTTGGCACTCACAACAAAAAACACTGAAATGGTAGTGCGGTAGAGCAGTGATGTGGAGAATTGTGTCGTGTAGAGTGAGAGAGGTGGGGAAGTATTATGTAGTTAAGCCTTTCCAGCAACTAAAAATGACCGTTCGGGTCAAAGGGTTTCTGCCAGTTCATGCGTGAAAAACAGGATTAGTTCTGTGAGAGCTAAAAACATCTGGATGTACACGAGGCAAGTTACTTAGTACGCCTCTTGAATTTCGATTGGTCGCAGGCCAACTCGGTTTGCGACTCGCCTGCCAATCGCACCATTTCTCACCGGCACAAGGATCAACGATCAACTCGAACCTTCGACGACTCCCATCTGCCAGCAGGTGCCAAGCGTCCGTCGAGTCGTAAAAGGTCAAACGCGGAATTTTCCTAAAAGAGGTTAACATTATAAACGGCAAAACCCGCCGTTTCTGTCGCTAGATCGTCGAATCCAACCCAATTTGTTGCCCAAATTGCTCAAGTCGCCAGACGTTTCAGCTGGGGCGACCTCTCGATTTTGAACCTGTTTTCGGATCGAAACGGCCTTCGGGTCGCGGCTGTATGTCACAAACTCTACGGGGGAACGTAACCTTTCGCCAGCCGCGGGTTTCGCCGCCGCTCACCTCTACTTCGCTTTTCAATCGAGAGTTCCCTTGTAAGACCCCTTCCATCCATCCCCCTCGACGCCTCTCGCTCTAATGTCAAGGCCAATGCCAGGCCAACCTGTGGAGAAAGTTGGCTAAGAGGACTAGGAATTGATTGACGTTACGTGTAAAAGAAAAAAAAAAGAAAAATTTTGATATCATCCAGAGCTGACATAACAGTTTATGCCCCTCCGGACAAATCGTTATTTGCAACGTTTACAAACAATGCGTTCGAAGTATTTGCGAAGTCGTTAGGAAAAAGAGCAAAAACTATAGAAGCGCTCAAAAATCGTTAATAATAATATCTGGTGCGTAGCGACACACAACTTTCCGCACCCCCGGAAGTTCGAACACCAGCGCCATATGCGGGCGCTATATCTTCCTTCAAGGCATTCCTACAGGAGAAGAGAGAGAGAAGAAGAAGATTTATTCAGTAAATACATCGACAGAAAAGAAAATATACCTGATTAACTGAATGAATAATAATAGCTCGTCTTTAGGCGAAGCCTGTGTTGACGAGCTAGAGTTGCCGACTTCTATATTTAAATTTTAACTTTTAACAACGTAAGGTTATAAACAATGTGACTGTAAATACTTATTCTAAGGAATCATTACAATACTATTACAGTTTACAGGTTTTCTATATATTAGTTACTTACTATAAATACTATTTAAAATTAATTCTGCATTTTCTGGCCCTAGATTTATCAACCATGTAAATATTTTTCTCTTATATGCAGGGCGAGTTATCACTCCAGGAATCTTCAGTTGAGCAGGCAAGGAATTAAAAATTAAATAAATCAAGTACTGCGGACTTCTAGTAGTTAGGGTTAAATTTATTTTAGGGTTCACTACATTTTGAAGAATCTGGAAGCGGGTTTGATGGTTATGAACGTAGGGCCTCTCAACAATGTGTGGGTGTTTGTAAAAGAATAGAGCCAGTCCCTTAATGAAAAGCTGCCGGATGGTAAACACTTGGGTCTCCTGAAATAATAGATCACTCGAATATCTCCTCGGCACATACAGAACATTTATGGAGAACAAATTGTAGGTACTAGTTACCTGAGAGTACTCCGTAAATTTGATCGAAAACGGTACAGCCGTTTTTGAGAAAATTGGATAACCGATAAATTAATATTCGACAAATCTCCTTTTTTGAGTTAACTTGACTTATATCTCCGTTCAACATTTATATACAGAAATAATTACGGAGAACGAAATGTGGGCATGGGTGGTTAAAAAGGCACTCCGTAAGATTTACCACATCTGGTGAAGCAGTTACCCCGGAATTTACGGAAATGATCGAAAAAACGTTATTTTCGACCCATTTTAATTTTTATCTCTGCTCAATGGACTGCCAGACTAACATTTATTGAGAACAATATGCAGGTATTAACTATTTGAAAACATCCAATGAGTTTGGTGAATATCGTTCGACTTGTTTTGCCAAAAAGCGTAAAAAACCGATTTTATATTTCCGTTCACCGTATTTTCGTGGAGATATGTATACAGAAGAAAATGTTTGTACTAACTAGACTTATTAGGCCTCAAGACGTCGATCTAACAAAAACGGGTAGCGGAAAGTAAAAAATCGACAGACCCCCCCCCCCGTTCTATTCGCCTCGCATTCGCGACGGAAATTTGTCGTTTTGACGTTTCTTGAGTTGTGCAGCGATCATTTCAGTAATGAATGGTTTATGTTCGAAATATTTCGTTAAAGCTCTCGACTTCCAATTCTTTCACCCGCGATAAGACGAAAAAGCGAGTTTTAGGTATCGGCCGAGGTTAATTCTAACGGCAGTCACGCGATTTAATCGATCGCTTCCCTTTTCTGCCTCTTGGTAAAAAGAGCCCTTGAGCACACTTATTTGAACGTAGAAAGTTGGTCTGGTTGAGATGAGAGTATCATTTTTACGGTCGAAATTGATGGAAATCATCGAATAAATAAGAACATAGAAAATACTGTGCGTCCAGACTAATCCAATCAATTTTTATCTCAGTTTTAGACGAACCGATAACTTCACTCTACTTCCTTGTTGCTCAGGATTTCGGAAGTTATTGACTTGCACCTACTTACGCCACGGCTTTTATTGAGTAACAAGCGTCAAGGTCAATCACAGGAGCCTCCACACATTTAAAAAAAAAAAAAAACAATTGATGCGTTTCGTTCAGAAATTATTGGGAAAACGGCGTTAAAAATAGTGCGACGCATCGCGCAACTTTCCTTGGCTGTACGTCAATTCGCGGATTTTTGCGGCTTTCGCTACTCGTTATTTTATACTCGCTTCATTTGAACTTGGTCAAACACCACAAAGTGGTAGCGGTCACAGTTTCGAAATTTATTGCGTCGCTCCTACTAGTTCCACGATTATTATTGAGCGATCAGTTCACAAGTGATTAAAGAGGCTGTCTGCGGGAATTTTTTTTTTTTTCGAGAAGGATCGCGTTCGCCGTATTGAAATAATCGGGTACAAACTGGGAGAAACGACGGGGGGTTGAAATTTCTGAAGTTGTAGAGCTTCTCCTACATATCTTATGAGCGTTATGAAACTCTCATCGTATAGGCTCTTGATTGGACTACGATCACAATTTTATTGGAAATCCTAGTAACGTTTGGGCGGAGTCAATGAGGAAAAAACTGCGCTACCGTCAATTTTCGTCGAAACGTTTGTTAATTTATTGTGCAGCTCTCGTCATTTTCCCACGAATGAGAACTGCATGGTGTTATCGTGTCATTTGAAGCTATCTACACAAAACATTCAATTAATAAAGCTGTTTTTGAGAAAAAAAAATTTAATGGGTCGTTCATTATGATAACTATAGTTATTTTTTGGGCGGATTTTGGTTGTACCTTTATTTTTGGCGTCTCACGGTGACCACCGAGCTAGATATCAAGTTTGGGCTGATTTGGTTCAGCCGTTTTCGGTCAATATCGTTCACTCGCACACTCACACTTATGTAACGTATGACGCACCACTGTATTCTTCAGCATTACGTGATTTCTAGCTCCTAATCCAACGTGTATTCAACTCAGCTCCTACGAAAAACTGTTCCGAAATTCATTGGGCTGCTGCAACGTATGCCACAACTTCGTTCAGCAACTATGCTACATAATTGATAGTGGTGATCAACATTTTTTGACAACAGTCAAGTTATAAAGGGGAAACACCGCTAAAAAAAGTTAGTCAACCGAAAACAGCGCTAAAATGATGTTCCGTTGAAGTTTGGGATAATTTTATTGGGCTGCTCTCGTCATTTTTTCGCGGATATGGTTACACAAAAAATGTTATCAAAATTATCTTACTGTTCTTGTGGAAAGCAAATGTGATAAGTATAGTTTTTGGGCGCTCATAAACTGAGAAATAAATGAATGTGGTGAGGACTGTATTACACTTGACAGATTAGCGATATCTGGTGGAATATGAGTACATAAACGCAAACAAGGGACTCTAAATACAGGTGAACTGGTGGCTAGGGAAACTAAGTTGAGAAGGAGGGGGAGTGGTGAGAGAGGGGGTGAGAGAGGGGAGAGAGAGAGAGAGGAATTGTGAGACTTGAGAGACAAATGAGTAGGGAGAACTGGGAGACAACTGTCGTTCGCGAGTGGATGACTGCCTTGGAAAGAGCTGTCTGTTGAGAAGAGAAATCAAAAATTGAAGGGTGGAAAAAGATAGATGGGAAAGTCCAGGACAGGGACCCATTGTCACTTGGAAATGACCGAGGAGCTGAGCTTTCCCCAGGTACAAACTAAAGGGTTGATATAGAAAGGTAGAAAGGGGAAACAATGACTTTGCCAGTGTGTACCATTAAGTGAGGACGTTCAGAGGTCAAAAACCCATCTAATTTGGCTCGGGCCGAACATAGTTAATTTTGGATATTTTTTTCATACTCTAAGTTTGGCGTCCTGATTTGGTTGAGCCGTTCCCTCTCATTCACGTTGGTAGACAGGCAGATCATTTTTTCAAAAGAAAACTAAACATAATCATCAGCTACATAACTTTCATCCTGCAAAGTGAAAGCATTGAAATCCAGTCGTTTAGGGGACGACGCTTCACTAGAAAATCAAGTACTTTTCGTGAAGCTCGTCCATGTCGTCTGTCTCTCTACATCGAGCGGAGTGTTCATTGTTTCAAACTCGTCAGAAGTTGCCATTGCAACAAAATGGTCACTTCCGCGCCTTCTGGATATGAATCGAGAGACGAATTGAAATGAAGCTCGGGCGTCAAGGAATCAAGAGCTTCTCGTTCCAACGAGTATAGCGATGACGGCAGCGAAAACGTCAAGAGCTTAATTGGAATGATTTGCAGCGTCCTCGGGGGCCTCAGCTCGTATCAAAAGTCGAGCGTGAGAGGGCAAACGAGATGATGGCACGAGTGGAAAACTAGTCGGGCTAGCCCCGTGGGCGGATCTCACGAGCAGGTAATACGGCTAGATATCCATCAGAGGTCGCCGGTCCTACGCATCAACCCCTCGGGTGCTCTACGACCGAAAATGGGGCCCTCTTTCGGCCTACGAAACTCCCTCACGGGAATCTTGAGAGTGTAATGACGGGGGGCATTGGCACTTTTTACGGAGCGAACCCCGTCGAACCGCCAATAACCCGATGAGAAGGTTGGTTTCAGAGTTTTTCGAGTCACTGTGTCGATGATGTAATCCGCAACATGATTCATCGAAGGGCAGCGTTAGTGTGAAAGATGAGCGAGGGCGTGTTAGTGCTTCGTGTTTTAGTTGTATTTTCTGGCCATTCAACTCTTTGGTCCCTGGAGCAATGTACAGGCAACTGAACTCCAGCGCAACGCATCCAATAGTCCTCAGCCCTGCGCGCATTCAGCGTTTTATACCGCCCCAGCAAGCATTTCAATTTTTTCTCCAGGAACTAGGAACGATAAAAAATAAAGTTACGAGAGAAAATTTATTTTACAATGTGAAGCGCTGTGCTCTAATTCGCTGACATTACCCTACACTGCATCGACGTGTTACTATAGTGCGCACGAGTTGTCTCACAACACTCCACTACTGATTCCACTTCAAGTGGTTCTGAACTGCAGGATGCGAGTGGAACTCCAAATGGCCCAAAATGCGGGAAAGGGGCAGTGCTGTGGAAAGGCCCAAAACGGGAAAGTGGGGCAAAGTAGGGTGTGAAGAGATAAGAACAACAGTTTGGCGAAGGCCGAATTAGTTGGAATCTCGAGCTTCGGCCTTTCCCTACTTCTGACCTGGAGCCATTTTCATTTTAGACACGGGAAAATCCGAACTGCTTGTATAGTTGGTTTGTCCTCCAGAAAAAGGGCTAAAGTTCAGTTTAATTTCTGAAGCGACAACGCATTTCCCCTTTTTGGACTTGTCACCACTCAATTTACTTCTTCTCCAAGTACACAGGTCTGTTTCCTTATTAAATTACTGTTCGACCAGGTTTATATCAGTCATTTCTCTCCAACACACACAGCTCTTCAGAAAAGACATATTCGTCTCTCAATTCTTGCGATGGACACTCGCTTCACAGTTCTGCTAACTCGCACGCCCTTCTCTTTTCCCGTTCAACCAGTTCACGCGTTCAGAGCTCCCTTGTTCACTTTTAAATATGTGATGCAGTTTTTAACACATTTCACTCAAATTACCCTCTTCCCACCACTCAATATACTTCCTCTCCAACGCACACAGCTCTTCCCAAACACCCATACGTTTTTCAGTTCTTGCGATAGACACTCGTTTCACGCTCTCTGGCTGCTAACTTGCACTCCCTTCTCTTTTCCCATTCAACCAGTTCATGCATTCAGAGCTCCCTTGTTCACTTTTAAATACGCGACGCATTTTTTAACGCATTTCTCCCAAATTATCCTCTTCCGACCACTCAATATACTTCCTCTCTAACGCAAAGCTCTTCCCAAAATACACATATGTGTCTCAGTTCTCACTATATACATTTATCTCTCAATTCTTGCAATAGACACTCAGTTCACAGCTCTCCGGCTACTAACTCGCTACTGGTTCTTTGCTGTGTAACCAGTTCAGATACTCAAAGCCCCCTTGTTTGCGCTTAGATACTCAATCTCAAACTGCTATTCTGTCGAAGTTTAATACAGTCCTCACTCAGTGTTTGATCTTAATTACGGGGATAGGAGTCGTTTTCAGCTGTCGAAGTTCTGACACTGTGGCGCTCTCCTTAACGTCCTTCCTTCGCTCCTTAACCCCCCTGCAGCGCAGTTGCATTTCCCGCATGTTTGCTGCGTTGGGAGAATCTCCCTCGATTTTATATTCTTATTCTTTCCTTTTTTTCTCACTAACCCACGTCCTTCCGAAGAAAGGATGGAAGCAAGAAGATTTGCCCCATCGATGGGAGGCCACTCTGATCTGCCAAACTCAGGGTGAGTCCTTCACACATTTTGTGTTTGCATTGGGGGAATCGACTCCTATTCTCCAGATCATACAGGCCACCCATGCCCTTCTCATGTTTTAGTTTTTCACTGGAAAGAAGCGTACCTACACTCACACTCAACATGTTCTCTTATTTCTGAACTCTAGCTCCCACTCTCGTGGGGCCAACCACTACTACCTGAGTGAGTGCCCTCAGCTTAGCTCGTTGGACGAGGCAAACAGGAGTCTTGACATAATTAAGGGCAGCTCAATGAATTCCAGTTATGGACATAACATTATGTTAGGTTTTACGAAGTTCGTGTACGTTGGGTTGAAGAAATTCGTGCCGATGAGTCGCCCCCGACATTTTTTTTAATGGTCTGGTTTAAATGGAAGTTTGGTTGTGTCAGTAAAATGTTAAGGGGGGTCCCCTCTCTAGAGTGGCACGAAAGGGCGGCCCAAATGGGAGTCCGGCTCCCTGCGGTCGTTCAGAGAGTTCCCCTTCGTCACTTCGAACCCGCTCGCTCGGGGGTTCCCGAATGTGCGCAATTGCGCGCTATCGATCCGATTCGTGACTCACGCGGCTCGTTGTGAGCGCTTTTTTTTTTTTTTCTCCCTCCGTTCCTTTTCGAACTCGAGCGATCGAATCGAATCGCCGTCGGGGTTTCATTCGAAGCGAGCGAGTTGGAAATAGGCGAACGAGCTGCGCGGTAGCCCTTTTTTGTTTGAAGGGGACGCGCCGCTGAGGCTCGGAATTTGCTTCGTGACGCATAACGTGTCAAAGAACCTTCTGTCGCTCGCAGTCCAGGAATGAAAAACTACCAGGCCGGGTTGCACCTATAAAATAATCTTCGTTGCATCCAAACCGGGGGAATCTATCCAACGATGGACATTTGCAGAAATGATTGGAAGCGGAAGAATAATAAACCAAAACTGCTACAGTCAGCGGCTTACCGACGCAAACTGCTTTTCCAGACCGGTGGGGCCTACAGCAGCCCATAAGCACTTCGATAGCTTTGCCATTTATTTCTTGTCTTGTCCATCCTCATCCAATTCCGGTCACACCTTTTCTTCTCTTTGACTGCAAGAACGCTTTCGCCTTAGCAGTGACACGTCTTCTGGCGTGCCTGGGAACAGTCAAGCCTCGTGGCATGTGCAGGCTGGAGTTTCTGATTAGATTGTGCATTTTTGTTAGTCTCGCTCATAGGGCAAGGGCAGAGGTAAGGCACACAGTTTGCCGGGCTAGGCGCTCAGCTCTCTCTTCTTAGAGCTTGGAGTTTTCCCATCATTGCCTAAACTGAATGGACGTCCAACCAGTTGTTTCGATATACCCCTTTCTGGTCTAGTTCGAGCGGTTTTTATAACAGCCTTCCTAACATTATACAATATTTAATATAATACCAGTTGACGCCAACGGATATCGGCCGAGTCGACAGAGTTCTTCGACTGTTAGGCGACCCCAACTAAGCTCCTCAAGGCCTCGCACAAACTCGTTGGCCACATCCACACAGTCCCAACCTCATTGCCGAATTCACTGCGTCTACGATCGGCAACATGATCTGTGCCTCAGCTATTTTCCATTCTTGTCTATTTCAACGGCCTCTGGATCCGACTTCTCTAGATAGTCGTTAGTAGAGGACTTTTCGGACAAGGTAAAGTGCCATGCTGACCCTGGCACTTCGTATATTCCTTCCCAAGGGGTGTTCGATTCCTACTAAACCTCTGCTCGTATTCCCGCAGGAAAATCCGAAAGCGAGGAGAAAAACAGGATCTCCCTCGGCTTCACTCGTCTCCTACCAGAAGTCCTGATCAGACTATTCCATATTTATTTTCTTTTAGTCCCTGAATAATTTATTTTACCCCATACTCAATATTTTAACGAGACTTGTTTTCTTCAAGTTTTCCTGCACAGAGCTTTCTTTAGCATCCATGATACCACTGTGCACTTATCTAAATACAGTCCACTTTTACCTTTAATTTTGCAGTTTATTTTTTCTCCCTTCACTTCTCACATTTTTCCGTTTTAGTTTTCTTTCTTTTATTAACACGCGTTGGATTGAGCGTAGCCCGAACACAGGCTACACAATTTACGCCACATACCTGACACTTGAGAACACAGACACAGTACACATATAACAAATACGTTCACATCCTTAATAAATTACATTCATAGTACTAGGAGATTCCTCCCCCGGTTACAGCCTACTAACTAATGCCATGATGAGGGAGCGAATCTTATTATTCCCAAAGCGCAATGCGCAATGGACTACCACCATTGCTACCCTCAGCAGCCAACTAGCAACAAAAGTTCCACACGCAAGTATATCCCTAGTCAGCGACATGCAAATACGAAAACAACCAATTCATTTCAAATGTGTCAATTAATTCCAACTCATCTTTTAACGAAACATCGAAAAACACGGAATGTTGAACTATAACGCGCAGGAATTTTCCAACGATAATTTAATCGAAGAGCCGCTAGAGAAACAGTGCACGGGCTGTAGAGCTGGGGAAATTAATCTTATCACTTCAGTAGCCTCGGTTCATAAGAGAAAGGTCAGATAGTGCGGAAGAGTGCTGGAGGACGCAGGGCGATAAAGCGTCGCGTTTCAATGGGAAATGCCAACAGTACCGAATCAGACGAAAGTAAATCTGAAGGAGCGACGGCGAAAACGAGAAGTGCAAAGCATGTGGAGAGCAGATGTAAAATATTATTTGGTAATTCCGTATATCACTATTTCATTTACTAGATGACCCGTCAGACCTGTCGTAGCTAAATAAATAGGACTTCCAGGTCGCCCACTCGGAGAGTTTTTAAAATCGTTGTATCTTAGGCTTGATGCGTCGCTTAACTATGGGCCGTGAATGATAGTTGAGGGATGGAGGGATTCATTTTTGTATATATTAGTTCTACAGGCCACGACTGTGGGCTCGCAAGTAGATCTCATGACGATTGACTTCTCGAGGGCCCAAGATACGCTCCCCCACACTGCCTTTCTTAGTGTCTTCGAGACGTTTGATGTTTTTGACTCTCTATTGGAATGGGTTGGCAACTACCTCGTGGATCTGGGTGGTGGGGCTGTGTCTGGCGTCCCGCAGGGCTCCCAACTTGGCCCCCTTCTTATCAACAAGTCAAGGCGAATTTCCTAATTCAGACTGTGCTCTCCAGCCATATTGAGTGGAAGCTTGGGAGACTTACTGGGCTGAACCTCAGGGAGGCCAGTAAGTCCAAACTGTCTCACCCTGGGATGAGGAAAAGCTGTAAGTGCCATCGAAAGATGGAGCGGGCCTGCGACTAATCTGGCCTTAAGGGTTCTTTGACGGAAAAATGGTAACACAGGAACGCACAGCCCACAGCCTTGCGCCGGTGCATTATGGGTTAGGGCCATGACAGGTGGCTGCCTCTGCAGGAGCAATCCAACTGCTACCCAGGGCAAGGCCTGAAAATACTGGAAAGTGCGATGCCTTGCAGACATCAAGGGGTTGTGGAGTCGCTGGAGGTCATTTCTTCGCTTTTAAACTGTGGAGTCTGAGGGAGTTAGAGGCTACTCGATCGGAACTCCAACAGACATCCTCAAATGCGTAACTATGCTTTCTGGCAGGGCTCTCGACTCCCTCGTTAACTGGTCTGCCTGAAGCTGACCTTTCTCCCAACCCAGCAAAATGTGGAACACAAACAACACCCAGTATACTCGTTTCGCTGAAGTAAAGTCCCCAAAATACTTCTGGACACCCAGCTTACCTTCACCGCTCAGATTTCCACTCATGCACTGCTTATCTTCTCACACTGACTGACCTTTATCCAACGGTCGTTCATCTCATTCTTATAAGGGTGTCACGCCTTCTTCAACCTTCAAGACCCCACGTTCCAACATAGATAACCAGTCGCTCTCCCAAGGTCACGACAAACTCGACAGTCTCCTCTTGGGCCAGCTTGATGCTCCCAGCTCTCTTACTCAGGTTGCCCTGCACAGCTCCCTCATGAATTCTCGCCATACTGACTTTTTTTCCGTTCCCCTTTCTCGTAAAAATTACAAGACCCACCGCCCTTTGAGCCGTTTCCCTCGCACAATCAACTCATTGCTTTCCTTTACTCCTCATCTAGACCTACTACGTGCTCAACGCCTTCTCTATGTTCTCAACTACCTTCTTTCTGCACTCTCCACACTGACCCCCTCTTCTGTGCCGACCACTCTGCGCCATTTCGGTGAAGCGTACTAACTAGGAGTGTGTTGTGGCTACTCCTATTAAAACTTAGGTTAGGGCTTGTTTTGCTCAAATAGAGATAAATAAAAATGTACGAACGCCGTGATGACGGCTATCTGTCTATTTATAGAATTATTTGGGTATTGTGTACGTCACGAGGGAGGAACAGTCAGGAGTGCTGCACGCCTGGAACTTTCATATTCTTCCAACTCACAGCCGCCCTCCAATAATTGCAAAATACTTCCAAGTGATTACAAGAAAAGTTAAAATTATCTTCAACTTCTTATTCAAATTTTCCAAAGTAACCCTAATTTTTTCTTCCATACGAACCACAATTGGTCCAACTTTTCACACGTGATGTCACAATAAAGGAAATATATGGATTCATTTCTATACAAACAGATTCAAAAAAGGGTTGCCCAACGTAAACACCCATTTCCCGAACTATATCAAATTTGTTACATCAAGAAGGTTCGATTGTAACTCTCTTCCCAAAACTAACAGGTAAACGCTGCTGCACATATACCATTTTCTGGATGGGTGAATAAAAAGTAACTGTTGGTGAGCGCAGTTCATCAAATTAATTCTAAATTCTACTTAGTTCTTCATTGAAATCAAATCTACTCACATTACTCAATCCAAAAATTCGTTTTCATTAGATGTACCTGCAACAAAAAGATGATAATTATGAACCATTGCAGGAGCAGAGTTGACAAAAGGCATTGCACTATTTCTGATTATCGTATTTAGGCCCAATAACACTCTAACAGAAGTGATCAGGAGTTGACTTCTACTACTTAACCTCGACTTATCGTGATTAGGTCACTCATGCGTGTCTCCGAACACTGACTTAGCACGTAGCGGTAACTTCAAGCACTTCAAGGATCTTAACGATCACAATAACTTTCACGCCTTTCGTTACTTGACATAAGGCCCATAATATACAGCAATATTTATTATTAAAGTGTATCTGTATTACGCCACATAAATGATGACTGAAGTTATCACAACTTGAAGAAAAGCACATTAGTACACTTCGGAAAGCTTGACTTGCAGAAAAAAAAAGAGACTTTTTCGGGAAGATTTTCCCCTGATGCGCGTGCACAGGCAATAGATTGCAGCACTCAATCGAATGAGACACATATAGTGATCCCTAAACAAGCGAGAGATGAACGTAAACGATAACTAAATAAGAAACGCTGCGAATTATCACGCAACGGTTTATTATTCTGTTCCGCAACATGATTGAGCTCGTTGACGCAGTCTTGGACCTCTGAGACTTACCCCATTCGATTGAGCATTGAAAAATACCAGTAAACGATACTAAACACGACCAGACTATGACTGAGGCGACGCTAGGCAAGTCGAAGTGAGGCAGGAGCGCAGGCCGGGGATAAAGGGTAACTTTCGCAATTTTGTCCAGGGAGCTCCTTCAAGTAGTAGAATTTTCCTTCAAATATTTATTGCGATTTCACTGTTTTCCATCTAGAAGCAGTCAAACACCTCTGGAACCCACCCTATTCGACTCAGTGTCGAAAAATGTCCAGCAAACGATACGTAATTGAAATAAAACTGCGAAATTTGGCGCCAGGCTAACTGTGGGTTTCGTCTGATCGAGTTGCCACACAGTTTTTCATTTAAAATTGAGGTAATGAACTGGCGCTTACCTTGTGAGTCTATTTCGTTTGGAGTTCGAATGAAGAATACGGCCATTACTGGATAAGGCAGGTAAAGGAATGTTCAACAAAACCCAAATGAAGGGTTTGATTAACTCAGCAGCCCTCGGATTAATACTTTCGGTCTAGAAAGCAGCGTAGTGCGATCTGTGGGCGCTAATAACTACTAATTTAAATACATATTAACCCGAACTCGAGACTCGTTTGAGGGAATCGATAATGAATTTTGATTGCGGGGGGTCCAACGTACATCATCATGGCACTCGATGACAGATTATCGTCGAATGACTAATCGCTGATTTACGACTGCCTGTTTAGAGGCTCTGAAATATTAACCAGAGGATCGAGAGCCTGCGGCGCCAGAACCGCCAACGCGGGGGTTCAAGGATGCGACTTCTGAACTTTAAATGGCATAAATTTAAGACGGAGGAGTTCAGAAAAAGGGAGTGGAAGTAATCAAAATGTGACGGGGAGTTTGAGGGGACGTCCACGTGCTTAAATACCAGTGGAAGAGTCACTTTCGCCCAAGTCTCACATAAGCGTCAAGCCTAAAAATCGATTTTGTGATGAAAACGTACGCATCCGTAGAGCACAGAAAATGTTCCGACGCATAAGTAAGTTAAATGGCAGGGTGCTGGATCCTTGGGGTGGTCTCTGTGACCACGCTCTGCTGGCAATTTTGGAACGAACCTCCCACGAAGCTAGGAATAAACTACTAACCGAAACGGAACCTATCCACACAGTCTTGCCTGTAATTCAACCACGTAATGACCTCGGTGCACAAAAGTTCAGGATACGAGGTGATTGTGGTTGAAAATCGACGTGTAGGCAACTTCAATGCTCAATGAATAAAAAAATAAAACGACGTCTTGCACAAAAAAGGAAAACCCTATAGTAGGACAATTGGGGACTGACCGTTAACATTTCAATAACACTGATATCCAGACGGCAACTCTGCAATGGCAGTTTGCAAAAGGGAAGTTGAAAAAAATCTCAATTTAACACCACTGACTGTATCATGAGGTTTGCCAGTGTTGGTTTCAATCGCCTCTCACGCGGATGGTCCAACTTGTTTCCTTATAAAAATGCCTGTTTCTTAACACTCACAAGAGAGTATGAACAGGCAGTGCATCGATATGCGCGTACCTTGTTAGAGCCAGTGCTGACTGATGTATCAATAGAGCCAACTCATATGGGGTGGTAGTGTGGGCTGATGCACTCAGCATTGCCAAGCAAAAGAAGCCAATGGTGGATGGTGGTGCACAGGAGAACATTGCTTGCTCGAACAGTGCAGTTTTTCAGAAGGCAACGGTTGGTTTTTTTGTTTTTTCCCCCCTTGAAACGGCGGATGCAGGCGATACCCTCACTGCAGCCACAAACGGGTCTATTGTAAGGGCCTCCATGATCCTCAGATCATGGCCCCCCCTGCACCACCTCTAGGCCCCACGCCACTGGTCTCCCTTGTTGTGACATCACCTATGTGCCCCGACCACCCCTGCACAAAGCGGAGGATATCACCACCTCCCGAACACACAACAGCACGATGCCACGAGTCCATCGCATACACACAGCACAGGCAGCGTTGGTTGTACTGGGTATTATCTACCAGGGGTCTACCATCTGAGTGGGAAAGAGCTGTACCCATCGAGAAGCAGGGTAGAGTACGACAACCTAAAGAAGAGGAGGACGGTTCTTGACCCTCGGAGTGTGGGGACACTAGAAGGGCCAGTGGGCCTAGCAGCTGACTCCTGTGCTTGGTATATGGCTCAAGCGGAGCCTTATTGACGAGGATTACTTCCTTAACTGTTCGTCAGGGGTTATTGACAGCCCGATATGTGGGGTGTGCAGAGGCGGCGTAGGGCAAAATGAAATTGAACTACTTCCAGCGAACCCTCGACCACTGCGATATCTGCATTGCCCCTCCAGGATCCGGGGATTTCTCCACCTTTCCACTAGCACCCTGCAGAGGCATCCGCCTTATCCTGACGGACTCATGGTGCAACAGCCTCATGCTCGCACCCGTGCAGTACCATATTGGGAAAAATATCCCCCAAGGCAAGAATGGTCGCTAGCCCACCCAGACTTTCGACTTCAGGCGCCTCCTCCCTCGGACGGGTTTGGAGTTGCTCGTCCCTGAAGGCACCCAGGTCCCTGCTACTCAAAAGCCCCCTCCAGACCAGTCAAACTCTGCAACTGGTCAAAGCAAACGCTCCTGCAAATGCCTCTTTTTCGTCCACGAGAGATTCGGGACTTTCTCTCACTCCCTTCCCAACCACCCAACACACACAACTCCTCACGGGACAAGAAGCATGTAGAGCACGCTTGCACCAAATTGGTAAGGCTAACCAACCAATCTGCTCCGCAGGGCAAAGGCGGGCAGGTTGGCAGCGCACAGCCGGCTGGCTAACGCTGGAGGCATTCCTCCGCACCACAATGAGCGATTCCGGAATTTCAATGCTGTTTTACTTACCGCCCATTTCTAAAAGTTTTTACCCTGTAACTTTGGAAAAGTGATTATAATCCTCCTCAAAAAACCTCATTAATTCCCCGACTACGCATTGCTCAATAACGGTCAGGTAGCACAATAAATTCCGGAACTGTAACCGTAAAACCAGTGAAGTTGTATGATGCGACGTACCTGACATTTTAAAAATGACATATGACCCGAAGGTCGCTAAATTCGATCGTCGTCGAAATGCCTTACCTTCGAGTCCGTAAAGAGGCATGTAAATGCAAACTTGGCGCCCCAGTTTTGAAACGATTTGCATCGGTTGCGACACAGAACGGAGCAGCGACACGACACTCGACGATTAAAACCACCCGCGCGACTTTTTTTTTTTTTGTTCGTTTCCCCTTCAAGATGTGCAACAAATATCCCAGAAAAACTGGACGCGACTCTTCTCCCGGTTGACAGGCGGCGAAGCAGTAGAAAGCGCGGGATTGGTGCACACGTGGTGCCGACTTGCAATGACGTAATCGTCGACACCTTGACACACTCTCGTCGGTCTGTCTGGGGGATTGTAGGGCGACCGACTGTGGAAGGTTGGAAGGAGGTTCGAAGAGGGGAAAATGGGAGGCCTTGTCGTAATGTTAGGTCGCGGGGTTTCGTCGTCGTCAAAATCCTCAAAACTGCCCACCCCTCCGTCAAAGGTCAAGTCTCCCCAAGAGTGGATATTATAATAACGGAGCCAGGAACGTCGGACGATTTACGAAGTCAGTCGAACGTCGACTTAAACCGCTTAGCTCGAATTAGGTCGCGGAGGAGCAATCAAATCGGACGAGTTGTGTCCAGACAATTTTAAACTGCAATCAGCGTCATTTTATTAGGACGGGTTACAAGTTTAACCAAAGTTGCACAGCTTCAAGTTTTCTGCAAAACATAAAATACGAGCAGCACCGCTAAAAAAAAAGAGCACCGCACGCGTCATCAGTTGGAGTCAAGTTAAACGCTGGAGATCTGACGTGATAATCTGATAACCATTAGCTCTGACAGCTACCGAACCTCATCATTTCACGAGAGTCGAACTCAATGAGCACGGTCAAAGAGGTGTCGTGAATGACACGGGTCGACGAACCTAAGGATCATTACAACCTTATCGCATAATATGTAATTAATAATAAACGCCCTACATCGCCAAATATAACGCCGGCCTGGAGCATTTACACATCTCTTAGACAACATGAGGAACCGTGAACTGGGATGAGTACAAAATGAGAGCAAGAGTAAATTTCAATCACAGTGTGTGTGCAGCGCCTCCTGCGCAGGGGTCTGAAACGAGAAAGAATATCCATCACGTTGACAGTCAAGTTTCTGGCTTCTTACACTGTTCTGTTGCGTCAGAGCTGGTTTGGGAATGCCTGCCTGACTGCCCTGGAGACCTAGGCGAGGGAGAACACATTACACACTGTTACATGCCAGGTCATGCGGGCCAGAAGGAAATCAGGAGGTCGACAAAGTGGCGAGAAAAGAATCTGCGCTTCTCCCGGTGGAACTTGTGCCCTTCTTTGGGACCCACCATGAGCCACTTGATCAGAAAGATTAGCAGGTGGGAGGGGAAGTGCAGGGATGCCGATTGGCGGGATGTGCGAGGCCAAAGGAAGTCAACGAAGGTAATCAAACTCTCCAAAGAGGGAACAAGAGACATTCTCAGTCCGGAGAGTGAAAGTGTGTGGCCTAAAGTACAATCCAAACGAGATTGGTAAGTCTGAGGTATAGAGTTGCAGATTCTGCGAATCAGAGTGGGAATCGGCTGAGTGGCTGACTGCGGTGCGCCTCAGAGTGGTCCTTCAGCTGCGGCCAGAGGTGGTTGCAAGGATGAACCACAAGGTCGAATGAAGACGTCGCATCAGGGAATGGAACTGGGTGGCTCATACAGTGAAGCGACACGCCTGTCACGCCTGTTATAACCGAATCGACCCGTAGTGGATCTCCAATAAGTATTTCCTCCATCGAAGCTGAGCTTTTTTCACAGCTCTGCGACGAGCCTGGAAAAGCTCTGCCCTACGGATTGAGAGCGCGGATTTTGTCCGACGGAAGACAATGGCAGGCAACAAGGACGAAAGCGGTGTGGTGGTGGAAAGAAGAAACGAGGTGGGGGGGGGGAGAGGAGAAAGAGAGAAGGTTTTAAAAGGAACAATAGGACGTAACTGGAGCTGAGCGAGATTCTATTGTGAGGGTTGGAAATAAGAAGGCACCAACGACTACCGGAGGGCGCGTGAAGGGAAGAGACAGGGTAAGACTAATGACAATTTATTCCGAGGAAAAAACGCTCCCCCCCCCTCACTGTACAAGAATCAGAAGGGAAAGCTTGACAGGGACCACGTTAAGGCTGCAGGACTTCATTTACATGCACAGTATATTTCAGTGCTCAAACCACCAGCCAGCTACAAGAAATGCAGATACGCATAACTCAGACCACTCCCGAAACTAGGGTCTTCGGATTCATGAAAAAAATCTAATTCGCGGGCATACATTACCTTTCTGGTGTGGGGAGAATATACAGGCATCCTTTATTACGTCGAAATAGTTCATGAACTATCATCAACCTGATTTTATTGAGAACGTTTTCAGAGATTTCCTAGTAAATGTTGGTCGTTGCACAATAAATGTGTACTATACATACACAGAGCCCTCAAGGGGTCAATCAGAGTACCCGGTGAAAAGAAGGGAGGTTGGGACTCTTGGATGGGGCACTGCACTAGCCAGCTGATTCCAGTACTTGGTACATGACTCGGATGGATTTCTATCTTACTCACTTTCTCCAGGCACAAGAAGCATTTTAGGCGTATCTGCACCGAATCGCTAAGGCTGGAAGCCCTAACTACCCGCACTGCAGGGCAATGAAAGATAAGCTACTTCCTGTGGTACCAAAAGTTGGCAGGCTGGCGACGCGCAATGGAGGGCACACTTAGCCAACCACTTCGGAGGCATTCATCTGCACCCTTTTGAACTCCCATAAAAACTCCAAGTGCATTGCTCAGTTTGGCCGGGCAGTGCTCAGACTGAAGAGGAAGTAGCTTCCTGGGGCCCATCTCTCGTGGAGAGAACGAATGCAAGCATTGAGTAAAGACTGCTCAAACGTCGGTAAGCGCAATGACCGTGCAGGATGTATCAACTCTGGGACCTTGAGAGAGTGGGTGGAAATGAGGTCTTCCTGACAAAGACTAGTACAAGGGAAAAAAGAAGAACGATTGTTGAAATGGAAGCCAAGGCTGCTGCTCTCCTTTGAGGAAGGGTACAGTAAGAATCAGACAGGTCAGTGGTAGGGTCTGCCATAGGGAGGATGAGATCCTTTCAATGCCTAGACTGCGGGCATCTGACCACTAACTGCATGGAGCTGGTCGCACCATTCTCTGCTACTGCAGGGTACCAAGGGCACAAGAAGATGGAGTGTGCAGGGCTCGTACGGTGCATGTACTGCTCGGTGAGAATGAAGAGGTCCATCTGTCTGGTGTGGGTAAGTGTTGGGTGTTTACAGCGGCCCTTGGCGAGGCTAGTTGCCATGGCCAAAGATGGTTCGCTTCCTCCAGGGCAACCTTCATGAGAGCACAATGTTGCAGGATCTTCTGCAGTAGTTTCAACTGGAAAAAGTGGTTGATTTTCTGTTTTTCATTCATTCATTTCAGTCATTCCACTGGTTTCAGGACGATCTTGGTGGCTCGGCCAAGTCAGGTCTGTCTGAATGAGCGTGGGAGAGGAAGTTGCTACATAGGGGTGAAGGGTGTTGATCTCCTCTTGGGGAAGGGCACAGCAAGAATCAGATGGGTCAGCTGTAGGGTTTGCCCTATGGTGAATATGCTGAGATGCTTCCAACGGCTAAGCTATGGGCAATGAGCAGCTAACTCCAAGGGAGTCCATCCTTTTCTGCTACAGCAGGAACAGGGTGTCAACAGGACCCATAAGTTGCATGCTCCGCTCTCAGCCTGGGGGGTCATAGGGGATGGGATGAGGTGGCTGGTGGCGGGGATTATGATGGGCGCACATCTTTCAGGGCAACCTTCACTGGAGCACAATGGCGCAGGATCTTCTTCAACAGTTTCAGCTGAAAAAGGAGGTTGATTCGCTGCTTTGGAGCGAGCAGCACCATAACCAGTCATCCCATTGGTTCCAGGACGCGGTACTCAATTGCTCATTTTGACCAGGCAGTGCTCAGCCTAAAGAAGAAGGAGCTTGCTGACCTGCGGTCAGTCTCGTGGAGTGAGGAATCCAGATATGAAGTAAATACTGCCACTGAACCACGTGTGGCACGTAGGGAGATTTTCGTGAGGATGAACAAGACAAGAAGGCAGATTGCTAAACAGTTCCAAGTTGGGTTTCAATACGCAGAAGTAAATTCATGGGACCACTAGGAGCAGACTCTCCCTCCTACGTCAAAATAAAAATATATACATACACTTTTAAGGAGACAATTTTGGTTTTGATGCGACAACCAATGACTTTGATGCTGACTTAGTTTTGAATCGATTTTGCTCATAGTTACATTGGGCTTCTCATTATAGTGATGTGAAGACTAACTAGGAAACCCACTGGTCGACTCATGGAGATGTGGATCATTTCTTTGAGCTCTACAGCAGAGGGATGTGTACATGTTGGTGGCATCTCGTTCATTCGCACGTATTTTAAAAAATTGAGATGGAGTTTGAGCGCGAAAATTAATTAGGAAAGGAATACAAAGGAATGAGTAATGCTGGATGGCGGGTTTATTGATATAGAGGCAACCGTGCAGTCAGATACCGAATGAGTTCGTGTTAGTTTGGGAAGGACGCGAGTTAAAACTAGCGTGAGAGTTGTGCTTCAGCAGTTGCGTAATCAGTTTACCAGTACTTTGTTGGTGACAATTTTTGGACGATTTAACTTGACTGCAAACGGACATTTACGGTGGAAATTTAACACAAGTTGAGCTAACAGCAAGTATTAATTTCTCTCTCGCTTCGAACTCGTTGCCCTTCGCATCTCGTTCTCAACATTCAATCCTTAATGACGCGCTAAACTGTCGAACAATGAAGTCGCTATTTGTAACCCCGCCTTTTCTGCCTCTGTCGTACAAGTTGTGCGATTGTGAGGCGACGAGTGAAACTCGTTCATTGCCCAACGTTTTCATTGTTTTATTTCGTCTGGGCTTGGATGTGTTGGCGTTGGTTGTGTAGCATTGGAGGGAGGGGGGGAGTTCTGCTCCTTTGGCAGCTTTCACCTCTTACCCTCGACGACCTGACCTTGTCCAGGAGCCTTCGAGCGCCTATTGGGTTTAATCGTCGTGTACATCTGTTCGTTGACGTCTGCCATTGTCGCACGGAGGCGATTCAAACGCTGCTTTCTCTCGAAGGGGCTTGTGAAAACTCTGTGTGTGTGGGGATGACTGATACAACCCTCGTCGAGGGTTTAGGAACAGCCATCAAATAAGGAAACAAACCTGTGGTAGGGTGGGGAGAGAGATTTGTAAATCGGATTTGTATACGTCGACTTATCCCCGGGGAGAAGGGAATTAATCTACATAGCAGCCTAACCTTGACAAAGTTGTTTGTGGATTCTGCCGTACTACAACAATTTTTTAAACTGATCCAACTATTTTGATAGAATTTTATGTGTGGGCAGTTACGAATGAGACCAGAAAAGTCTCTTCCTCGGCAAAATGACGAGAGCAGCACAATAAATTATCAACGTTTTCCGCTCAAAACGACAGTCTTTAAAAAAACCAAGTTTATTCGAAATCGTTACACACTCGCTTTTGGAACATTTATAAAAATTATGTTTACCCGAAGGGAAACTGAGTTAAAAAAAGACTTTAAAAATTTATTACGAAATTACTAGGTTTATGTACCGCCCAATCAAAAAAGGTACAATCGTTGGAGACAGCTAACGCAAAAGTCAAGTTTCTCACGTGTGTAATGTCTAAGGACACTCGGGAGAGTCTCCCGACCCGAGAATCTCCGGGTTAAAAGTTACTTACGCAAACATAGTCGCGTAACTTACATAAATAAACCATAAACGTCTTTTCGCACCTTCAAAAATTACAAAAAATGACTGCGAATTATCACTCAACGGTTTATTATTCCTCACACAGCATGATTGCGCAGCTTGACGGCATTTTTCAACTGGGAGACCTATCCCGTTCGATTCGGCATTGAAAAATACCAGTAAACGGTAGGTAACATGACCGGTCTACGACGGAACGCTAAGGAATTGTCCCGACGCGACGAGTTGACTGAAGTGAGTCAGGAGGTAGAGGGGCAAGGGACTGCAGGCCAGGGCGAAACGATATCTTTGTTCCGATGGGTGTATGAAGTGATGAATAGTAAACTAAATGAAGATGTAAACGGAAAATGAGATTTCCTGTACAGTTCCTACTGTATTTCAAATTTTCTTTAGGTAATCATCGAATTTACGGGGAGTTGAGGAAAGTTGTGTGATGCTACACACAGACACCTCATTTTCTACTTTCTGAAACGTATCGTCAGTAACGTAACGAGCGCAAGAGGAATACTCGGTGGCTCCAACGTCACAGTGCCTTTGAAGAACAGATTTCAAGGCCGGAGTAAGTAATAGCGGAGGGCCTGTCGAGCGTTTCAGTACATTAGGCGAACTCGCCGAGTTTCAGAGAGAGCCCTCAGCAACAGGAACGTCAGGGAGCGTTATTGTCTCCCCCCTCCCAGGAGCAATCCGACGACTACAATGCGACTCAAAATGCTTTCAACTATTGAAGAGGAAGAGAAGGGAACGGGCAGGAGGCAGAGAGCAAGCAGGGGTCTAGGAACAATGGGAGAAGACTCCCCAGGGCACCTGTGCCGTCCGTATCGTGCTCTCCCAGCCCGGGCCCAGCTTCAGTGTCTACATCGCTCTTACAATGTGACACACCCTCGCTCACCCGCGACCCACCAGGAGGGGGCCTCCAGTGATCAAAGCTCTTCTCTTCATTACGTGACATCGTTCGAGCAGCAAATGTAGAGAACGGGGGTGTTCTCCGCCCTCGGGGGGGAAGTGGAAATGTATTGCCATCCTGCGGTACTACAGATATCCCTTTAGATGCACGCACTGATAACGAAATCAACCTCACTCTCTCCCTACGGAGTAACTGAGGCTCCGCTATTGAGCAGAAATCAGAGGTGACTAATAATACACAATCAATGAGTGAACGGTACAGTCATGAGTTTTACGCATTACCAACACAGTCATCATTCTGCGTTCACAGCTTGACATCAACGCTCATTAAAAATGATGCTGGAATTTTGGGAATATTTATAACAAACTACAGCGAACGAAGCACTAATAATCAACCTACCTACACAACCACGACATAATAGTTAGCACTGACAAGTTCTGGGTTATGGAGTTAACAGCCTTCACTGACCATACGATAAGTTGGATAAAATTGTATATGAGGGTGATTACGCGACACGGATTATTCGAAGGTGTTTAAGAAAGGCATGCAATGTGTAGTGCGTTGTGTTCAGACACAACTGTTTAGTAAAACTGTGGTTTCGTTTCCAGACAAACGCCTCAGGCTCGCAAACTGGGAGGATCTGTTGGGAACATGCTTAGTAACGGTCACAGCTGGAAGGTTTGCCTTATCATCCAACAACCGTCGCCGTTGTAGGAACTATGACATATAAATCAGGTTTGTTTCCTTATCAAAATGACTGTTCTTGAACCATCAGAAAGAGTTATATCAGAGGACTGTCATGAAGGTTGTGGTTACTCTAACGTGCGAGAGCCCAACCACTCGCTCAGCGTCCACGGGACTCAGAGCTGTGGAGGTGCCGGCAGGTTTGGTTACTTTGCCAGTCTCCCAGTGGAGAGGCGTTGCCTGCACTGCGGTATGACCCCTGGGGAACTCCTAGGAGGAGTTCTTAATAGGTATCCCGACTATTTATGTGGGTAGCAGGTTCCAATGACCGTCGCTCAATGTTGTGGGAACTACTGTAGAGCAGCACGTGGTTTCTCGTTTTTCCTCCGCACTGGAGGCGCAAGACGTGCAGGATGGTGAGTCTTAGAGGGCAAAGAAGTGGAGCCGCTCGTTGAAGTCGCCATGTCTCGCAAGGAACTGGCTCGTCCAGTGGTCCAGCTCAACCCACTTTCTCCTAAGACATTCACGGATGTTGGAGAAGCACTCATACGGGTCACATCCCTCATCCGGTGCGAAGAGAAGCAACACGTTCCGGAACACATAAATTCGATAATGCACAATACCTTTAGGCGCCGTATCTTCACTCTACGCATCCGTTAATGACGCCAGCCACCTGGAGACGAGATGCCAGCACTGGAGACCAGACGACACTGAAATCGGTCTATACAACCCCCCCCATAACCACTTTTCTTGGGTACGCGACAACCCAGCAGAATGTTTTTCCATGAAGAGAAGTAGATTGAGAACCAGCAGCTTAACAGCCTTCGAGGGCCTTATTTCATCAGGCAGTGGAGTTGCTGACACAGCACATACGTGCTTCGTTGTCGAGAACCGGAGAACACATAATGCACCCTAAGGATTCCCTGGAAGGAGCACGGGACACTACACACTCTTCAGGATTCAAGAATGTCATATATATATGTAATAATTTCAAAGTGCCTTCTCATTATTTGAAAAGCCGCATTCTGGGCTTTGCCCAGAACCAATCTCACGGTAGTGGACACCTCGTTGTTCTTTGCCTAGACGCCGCTTGTGCTAAAACAAAACCAAACTTTTAAAGTCGTTCGAGAATGACCAATAAGAAGTTCGCAGCCGAAGAATCGCCGGATAAGAAGACAATCTCAACTGAATCAGGATCTATGATGAAGATGTTTGGTACCATATTCCTGAAGATTTCCAGAAGGTTTCGGCTTACCATAGCGCACTGGAGGTAGTGGGTCGGGGTTAAATCAGTCCTCAACGCTATTAAGAACCGCAGCCGACATTGGTCAGTCAAGGTTACAGTTTCTCAAGTAATCGCAGGCATCTCGACGAAGATGAGAACTTCGAGTTCAAAGGCGTCATCCTGGAAGAGGTGGTCGCCGGTATCGGCAGAGTTGGCGTTATGCCTTCAAAGTTTCAAGCCACTGGAGTCCGTGAAAGACATTTTGGAGCATTTCCTAGAGAGAAATTCTCGCCGACAAATCACGATGCGAAGGGCGTGGTGTGAACTCTTCGAGAAGGAGTCGTCAAGATTCGACCTAACATGTATGAAGCAGATTGAAGTTGTCAAATCCTGCCTCGATACTAGCATGAGTGATTGGTTCGCTGTGGGTCAACGAAGATCGTTGATTTCTGGAGATTAGGACACCTCGTTGTTCTTTGCCTAGACGCCACTTGTGTTATCTTACATTATCTCTCGTCAGTCGCTACTCATTTCACTCTTCACCAATTCACTTGAAATTCTAGTTTCGCTTTTTGTGATTTACCCTATTAGTCGCAAAAGACTTCGAAAAGGCATTCGATTCCACAAACCAGGTTACCATGTGGAAGATACTGGAACGGTACGGGCTCCCCAGCAAGATTATTAACAGTATAAGGAGCCAATACGAAGGGTACGAATGCCGGATCGTACATGAAGGAGCGCTCTCAAATCCCATTAAGATCGGAACTGGGGTGAAGCAGGGGTGTGTACTGTCACCAACTCTCTTTATCATGGTCCTAGACAGCATAATGAGGGCGTCACTTGGAGGGAGAAGACGCGGAATCCAGTGGGGATTGCGGGAAAGACTGGAAGACGTGGATTTTGCCGACGACCTCTGTCTCCTGGCTCAGAGGTTTGGCGATCTGCAGGATAAGCTGGATGCTTTGAGCCGAAGCGCAAGCAGTGTTGGCCTTAAAATCAACCTAGACAAGACCAAAGAAATGAGAGTGAATGAGCGGTGCCGGGACCATCTTGTCCTGCAGGGCGGCACTGTGGAGGGGATTGACTCCTTTGCCTACCTGGGAAGCGTGATCACGAAGGGGGGCGGATCATCGGAGGATGCTAAGAGCCGTATAAAGAAGGCAAATGGGGCTTCCGTTCAGCTCTATCCAGTTTGGAGCCTATCCAGGAGCACGAAAATACCGCTCTTCTACACAAACGTGAAATCGGTCCTGCTGTATGGCAGTGAAACATGGAAAGTCACAGAGAGCATCATCCGTCCGCTGCAGACCTTCGTGAACAGGTGCCTACGAAGAATCGTGGGTATTTGGCGGCCAGAGCACATCTCAAACGAAGAGCTATGGAGAGCCACTAACCAGCTTCTGATCCGCTTGCAGACTAGGAGGCGGAAATGGAGATGGGTGGGACACACCCTACGCACGATTCTGTGGAGAAGGCGGCGCTACAGTGGAACCCCCAGGGAGAGAGGAGAAGAGGAAGACCCAGGGAGACGTGGCGCAGGTCTGCAGAGAGGGAGCTAGGCCAGGTCGGCAAAACATGGCAAGAAGCAAAGAGGATCGCCGCCAACCGGAACGAAGGGATGACTCGTCGAAGCCCTATGCTCCAATAGGAGTTAATGGAAATAATAATAGTCGCAATAAATTATTTTGCCGGCTTACTGGTTTATTACTCCTGCGCAAATTAGGTAGAGTGAACCTATATATATAACTTAGCGCAATATTTCATTTGAATATGACACTCCCTCAGACCGCTCAGAATCCTGGGGTATTTTCTGCAAAAGAATGACTTCCAAAATGTTTGTTGTAAAGCCATTAATCTATAATGGGTGGAATAAATTCGTTCATACGTTCACCACAGGTGCGGAAATTGAATGGAGGATATTAGGCACCCGAACGAATCCGGCAGATCGTAACACCGAATCAAAACGAATTCGGTCGGGAAGGGAGAGTAATTACGAAACGTTGCAGACGGAGACTACGAGTCTAACGTTAGCCGCGGAACAGAATATAAAAAAATGGCAACGCTAGGCGAACCGAATCGGAACGGCGAAAAATGAGGGAACTATGCCAAGTTCGCGAGACTTTAACGCAGTTTGGCCGATTCAGAAAAGAAAGAGAGAGAGAGAGAGAGGGCAAATTGCTGAATCGAGGAAATTCACGGGGTGTTACCGCAGCGTTCCCGTTCTTTTCCTATTCCACAGGCAGCTTCCTCGATTGCGCAACGAGCTTTTCCAAGCTACTGTCACACGTCAGCAACAAAAAAACAACAACAACGATTTGACTTCCCGATTGCTAACAATTTCTCTCTTTGATTCGGCGGAACTCGGGACGAATGTGGGAAATTTGATTAGATTCAATCAGAACGTATCGGGGTACTGGTTACTCTGACACAGTAACAGTCTAATGGACGACTTTGCCGCTCCCTTCCACCTTCAATTGCCGTTGCCAAGCATGGAGCTTGATTATGAATACTGACACTCTCCTGTTATTTGACGTGAGTGCTGTGCATTTTGACTCGAGAGTCTCTGTGTCGCTGCAGCCATAAGTTGAGCCTACTTGTGACGATCGAACAGAAGTCGGGCGTTCCAGCCCCTTTTAAGAAGCTGAGTATGTCTTTCGCTGGAGACTGCTATGAACCCCGGGGAAAACTATTTGAAGCGCCCGGCTGCTAAGACAGGGCAGTCGTATAAGATGTGCTCTGCTGTTTCGTCCTAGCTTCCCAATCTGCATTCAACTGTCTCTGAGGAAGCTAGCAAGGTGTAAGCATTGCCTGAGCAGGCACAATGAGCGTTTTCGCCAGTCTTTAGTCGCCCGCTGGACACGCCAATGGGCGCGGTTTTCCAGTGTATTTCACTGGGTAGCGGACGGAAATCCGGATATTCGGCAGATGAGCCCCTGAGTAGTGGGTGGAGGCTTGGGAGCGCTCATCCGAACCCCAGGGAGGCCAGCAAGTTCCGGGATGAGGAAAAGCCGTAAGTGCCATCGAAAGATGGAGCAGGCCAGCGATCATTCTGGCTTTAAGGGTTCTTTGACCCAAACATAGTACCACGGGAATGCACAGCCAGCAGCCTTGCGCTGGTGCGTTATGGGTTTAGGAAAGGTAGGTAGAACGGAGCAATCCAACTCCTACCCAGGGCAAGGCCTGACAATGCAGGAAAATGCGCTTGCTCTGCGGACAAGCAACCCAGCTCTGCAGTCGTGGGTTCGCTGAAGGGTAGTCGTCACATCCCTGTCTTCGTCAAGTTGAGAACACTCGGTCGGAAATCCTCCAGACAACCCCAAACGCAGAATTGTAACTGTCTTCCACCTGGTCTCCTGCCAATTTAGGTGACTTTTCGTCGCTCCTACGCGAGAGTCATGGCCAACAGGTAGGGATTCAGGGTCCTTTTCATTGCTTTTGCACACTCGATGAGCCGTTATCCAAATGAAAGTGTAGGCTGTTCTTTGACGCGCACAGCTGCGAAGAAGGGACAGCATTAGATGTGCTCTGCCATTTTATTCTCCTCGCGGGACATTCTGCATTAAACCACCTCTGATTTTCCCATCTGGTTGAGGTAATATCAATGTGGGGAGTGCCCAGTGAGGAAGCTATTAAGGACCTTTACTTTTTGTAAGCGTTGCCTTCGCCCTTTTCGCCTTTCTTAGTCGCGTCTGGCCATGTCAACGGGCATGTTTTTCCTACGCCTCTTGTCAACCTACCTGCGGATTTAGGTGACTTCGTCGCTCTTAGGTGAGGCTTGGACGGGATGGGTGGGGGTTTAGTGCCCCTTTTTGCAGGGCAGTCTGCCTTAATTGCCCTCAAGCCCTCTAGGAGCCAGGAGCCTATTGCATTCCCACGTCAGCCTGGATAAGAAGGTGTACGCCCCCATGGCCCTTAAGGCAGCCTGGTTGTTCGAGAATACACATGTTCCTTTTTCCTTGATCTCTTGTACACAGATCTTTGTGACTACAATATCTGATGGATGTATCGTGGCGTGACTCAGGGTCTTGGCAAGGCTGGGGACTACGATGCCCTGACCACCTTGCCCCCCATCAAAGAACTGTCAATGTACCACACCAGAGCGCCCACTTCAGTTGGGAACAACCTTCTCTCCAGTAGTCTACTTTGGGTTCAATAGTCTAATTTTCTCTAGACCGCAGTCATGGTTTTGTTCCAAGTGGTATCTTTCGGACTAAGAAACGTAAATATTTCAACAAAACTCCTTTTTTAACGAACTGTCTATGTTGTAACGCTAATGGATAGCAGAAATTCCTACCACAACTTATAACTATATCTTACATTTTGCGGTATAACGCCAGATCCACGTAATTGTCTCAAGACACGTACCTGTAACAGAAATGAAGAGGTCATTACAAATACGCCTAGACGAAATAAATATTCACGAATGAAAACGACAGGTGAAAAAAAAAGGGTAGTAGACACAAAAGTAACGTTTGGTAGTAGGTATATTGTTTATTGACAGAAAGAAAAGAATATTAAAATTGTTTACAAGCCAAAAATGAAAAATAAATTTCCTTCAAGAATTATGCGCGTCTTTGAAAGAAGTGAAACTCTTTTTATTGAAGTCTCCATCTCCCGTGTGGAACTGACACGTCCTATGGTCTGGCTCAACCCACTCCCTGCTCCTGGAAGGAGTTCTCAATCTGATTTCCCAGCCGATCTAATGATGTACTTGGATGGGATGTTCTAAAGAGACAGTTCAACTGCGAACATGTTTATTTTGCATAACCATTTTCGCAAACTGGGTGAAACAGTTATAAGCTTGCTTAGTAGCAGTTTGGAGAGTAGCATGTGACGATGAGCCCTGGGGACGCAAGACCGAAAAGCAAGCTTTCAAGTCAC
Source organism: Pachypeltis micranthus (assembly GCA_020466155.1). Classification (NCBI taxonomy): domain Eukaryota; kingdom Metazoa; phylum Arthropoda; class Insecta; order Hemiptera; family Miridae; genus Pachypeltis; species Pachypeltis micranthus. The sequence continues at coordinate 9,963,435 of CM035780.1, forward strand.
AATATCCCGTGAGGAACTGACTCGTTCCATGGTCCAACTTAACCTGCTTCTTCCTTAGAGCAGCGCGCGGTTTCTTATTTTTCCTCCACACTGGAAGCACAAGACGTGCAGGATGGAGTGTCTCAGGAGAGAAAAGAGGTGGAGCCATGAGTTTAAGTCGCCATACCTCATAAGGAACTGACTCGTTCAATGGTCCAGCTCAACCCACTTCTTCCTTAGAGCAGCACACAGTTTTTTTGTTTTTCCTCCGCACCAGAGGAACAAGACGTGCACGATGGAGAGTCTTAGAGAGAAAAGATGTGGAGCCACGAGTTGAAGTCGCCATGCCTCGTAAGGAACTGGCTTGCCCTATGGTCCGGCTCAACCCAATTTGTCGTTAGACGCTCGCGAACGTTGGTAACAAATTTGTCGCAGAGAACACGAGTATTTGCAAGGTGTGAATAATGTACTTAATACGAGTACGCCTCGTAAATAAATTAATTTGAGCTCTGGCGTCCGAAAAACACAATTCCGCGTTCATTTATTCTCCCTCGCTCGACAAACGCCCCTGACAATGGAAATCAATGGGGGTTTCACTCGAAGGGGAACGGCTAATCTCATTTAGAGCCCGCTGCCTCCGTTCAAAACTTAATTTACTCGAAATAAAAAGCGCGAATGAAGAAAAAAATAAAATCCTCCCAAGAACAATTCGACGTACTGGAACGGATAGGAACGTATTTTATTTTAATGGAACCCGCGGGCAGGAGGGAAACGTAATCAAATTTCAAGTACAGGAACTTCGGGTTCCGCAAAAAAAAAAACGCTCTCTCTCACACTCTCCCTCTCGCCAGAGCGAGCTGATGCAGGCGGAAGCGAGAACGGGATGGATCAATGCTGGCAAACGTGCCGGCATTTGTCGCCCAGGCAACGTCCTGGGAACGTTGAAAAAGTTCTTTCTTCCGAGGGAGAACCGAATTGAGCCACGTGCAAGGTGAATTTAGAAGTTGTGAACGAACGAAGCCTTCACGAAAAGCTCGTTGAAAGTTGAGCTAGATAAACAAATGCTTTAAGTGGACGTGCTGGCCGCAACACATTATTTGTCGCACCGATTTACCACAATTAAACCTCCGCACACGCACATGTTCGATATTTTTGGCGTTAGGTGCAATACTAGACACGAAACTGAACGATAGGTAAAATAAACACGAAAATCAGTTTAAAATTACCATAACATCCTAACTTAACGTTATTTACTCTCAACATTCCCCTTCCACTCGAAATTGTATCGAACGAAGAAACATCTGGTGGGACGCAACACGCAATTTTCCTCGGACCTACGTTCGTTCAGTGATGTTCTTGACTATACCAACTAATACCAACTAAACTATTCAGTTCGTAACAACGCTCGATGTGAAAACTGATGTTTAAAGGTTCCGGAATTCATTGCGCTGCTCATATTTCTGCCATAAAAATTGCTGAACAATTGTGTCGAGGCATGCGAGATCACGGGGGCTCGCTCAACATCCATTAAACCCAGTGGAGGTACGGTAGGTTGTCGTTTATCCGGTCTTTCGGCGGAGAGCTGCCACCGATGCGCTACCACGCGAATCCGTGCTATCTAGAAGGAGTTCATAATCTGGTTTATCAATTGATTTACTCGGGTGGCAAGATTCAAAGGGACAGATCAACAGTGGCAATGTTGATTTGCCATAACCTCCTTCGCAAACTAGGCGAAACGGTTATAAGCAGTCAATCCTGGTTTGGCCGCTCTTCCAACATCCGTCGTTCACTGCTGTAAGAACAAAAGCGGAGCAGCACGTGATTTCTTGATTCCTTCGCCCTGGCGGCGCAAGACTGTCTTAGAGACGAAAAGAAGTGGAGCGTTTAACTCACCGCGCGTTGTTAAAGAACTGGCGCGTCCAGTAGTCTGACTCAACCCACTCTCTCCTTTCGACAGGGATTCCCATATCATTTGCCACTTATCTAACGTCTATTCATTTAGCGCGCCAAGTTTTAATCAAGTGGCCACTGGTCCACAATGCCCTCAACGGCCCAGCCAACGATGGCTTGTAGGCCTGGGGGAATCAGGGGAGCGCAGCTCATGAGCATGAGGAGTGTGTCACAAGTTACAGCGTTCCATTCTAGGAGACACTTCAACACAACTATATTTGTGACGAACAAAAATAAAATTCTTAGTGGGGATTAACCCATGAATTTAGGGAAAGAAAAAGCTTAGAAAAAAACAATTAAGACACATTCAAAGGGAACTTCATATATAACCCAAAAAACAACAACAAAATGTATACTGTAATGAGAAAACGAACTGGAAATGAAAATTAATTGTCCTCTCCTACATGCCAAAAGAAAAATGTAAATAAAGAGCCACAGACTTCAGAAGTGACGATCGGATCCAGAGAGTTTTCACGCGGGCATAGAGCAGGGAACAGAAGATAAGATCGATCATTTCAACGGGAACATGTGCCAGCACACAAAGGGAGAGAAGAGATAATCCGGCATAACCTTATTTCAAAAACCGTCCGTGGGCCAGGTTCGTTCCCGGCAGCTAAGAGGGTTCACGGGTTTTTTGAAGCCCGAAACTGCTTCAATTGATTTCATTTCAAACGACGTTAAGCAAAAATAAAATTCGCGCGCGACAAACGACAATTTTTCGAACGTGACCCGATAACGGCTGCCGCAAATTTGTCATTTAACTGTAACGGGAAACCTCAACAACTAAACGGGAATTAACGACGCGTTGTTAAAGGCATTTCGATTCAGGAGGCACTTAAGGCGAAGTTCTCAGAACGACGGAATAACGCCCTAATGAAAAGCGACGTACCCGAAGGTTAATCCTTCAATCCTCTCGGGCCTTTCAAATCCCCTAATCCGTTCAACAAACGCCAAAATCGCAAAATGCCTATCGGTCTAAAGATAAAGGTAAACGGGAGTTCGACCGAAAAAGACAAAACCCCCCACCATGGGGGGAAAATCCGACGAAACTGGAAAACTTCAGCTCGGTTCGCCCTAGACTTTTTATTATTTCATATTGTAGTTTAACGACGACGGATAAAGAGAGGCGATAAACTCAGCGACCACGACGCAACCTACGACGGTTAACTGGAACTAGAGATTATCCGCGTAATAAAATAAAATGATACTGAAAGCCGCGAGGACGGGCAGATAACCAAAACAAACATTAAACGCTCCACCATCGTCGTAACGACCTAAGAAAATCCGTAACTGAAATTTATTCCACCCAGACCCGATACCAAACGGATGAAATGTTCTACAACACACACACACACACAAATAGCGGAAGTTGGGTAAAAATTGCACCAACGAAAGTGACCTCAATTTCGAGTCACGCGATTGAAGGAAGCAGTTTACACGATCGTTAGTGGGAAGAAAAAACGAAGCCTTTTAAAAGCTCTGCAGCTCTTACGACTGCATTGGATTTTGTGCAGATTCAAACTGTGGAAATTAGGGGGTGGGGGGGTTTAAAACAGTTAGTTAAACGCTAAGGTGAGAGTTAGGAGTAAAATTGGGCTGTGAGTCGCGTAAATAGGTGCTAGGAACTCCTTAGTGACGAGTAGTTCGTCCCAAATACAGCGGCCCTTTGATTTACAGTGCGCGTTGTTCGTTTTTTTAATCCGAAATTGAATGGAAGATGGAGTGTGTGAGAGATGGATAGCGGAGGGTGAGCAGATACTGAGGGGACGGCTTGGATCTATTTCCCAACTTTCCTGGAACAGACTCGTTTGGAAGCCCGCTCCAGTGTCGTCAGTTGTGTCGCTGGTAGTCATTGCCTCGCCCTTAGCTGGGGATTCCTGGTTGGGGCTTGAGCTGGAGTCCGCTGGCTCTATCCCCGCCTGATGGAGAATGGAGTGAGTAGTTACGTTAATGGCACTTCTGGGATGAGTGACGTCAGCCCCCCCTCCCCCTCCCCCAGCTGATGTATGGCGTCACCCCCCTCCCCTTCCTACTACAGCTGATGTGTGACGTCACCCCCCCCCCCATATCCCCACTACAGCAGGTATGACGTCACCCCCCACCATACCCCCACTACAGCAGGTACAAAGAGGCACTGTCTGGCGGTTACAAAGAGTGTTGCGTTGGGCTAACGTTCAAGGTTAACGTGTTTTTTGCGGCTGTTTGGGCGATGGGACTGAGCTCGTTAATCGGGAATGTGATTCGCTAAAAACCATTTTTATTTCGCCTGAAAACGAACGTTCACATCCCGCGTTGTATAATGTCAAGGTTAGCATGTTTGAGGCATTCGATGCTTGAGCGATGGAAGGGGGGTGTCCACTCCATTTGTTTTGTTTTAATCCCTCAGTATGCTTCGTTTCTTCGACGAGTCAACACGTGTATCGTACGATGATGCTCGGTTCGCTGGCTGTGTGCTCGATTGGGGAACGACAATTGGATTACATACTGCAGGTTGGTTTATCGTTTTATTGCTAATAGTGGAACGTCTCTCTATTGCCTCAACTATTTTTTGTTTGTTGCACGACTTGCGTAAATTTGACGAACCTATTGTCCTATTTTCACCGTATAGGCAATATAATTGCGTGCAATCGTACGGCGCACCTTCAACTATCACGTTTCGCGTCCTCAATCTTTTATTTTTAAAACACTCGTACATTTAACTACGGTCCAATTTTGGAAATACTGAACGACGTAACTTTTTTACAAACTTTATTCTATCTATTGCCCTGATCGACGAATACGTTTTATCAATCTTCCTACGTCTTTTCTTAATTTAAACGCGTACCTTCAAACAATGGCGTTTCGCGTCCTCAATCTTTTTTCGTAACACGCGTAAATTTAATTCCTCGATGTTGACGATACGGATATTTTTTGTATCAATCTCGTCATTCGCGTAATATGTGCTAGGAGCGTAGGTTGACAATTTCTTGGCGCAATTACGTCTCTGTACAAAAAAAACGTAGCGGCTCCACGTGTGCTCGGGATTTATTTAGCGCGCCCACGTGTGGGAGGGAAATTGGGGGGTATGTGGTAATTAGGCGTTAGCGCGATAATTGGTGGGGGTATGTACGTAGATCCACTCAGAAGTTGCGCCAATTGTGGGGGCATGACGTCACATGAGAGGATTCATAGTGGTGGGAGGATCTACTCTGAATTTGCGCCAATTGGGGGGGCATGACGTCACATGGGAGGATTCATAGTGGTGGGAGAATCTACTCAGAGGTTGAGCCAATTGTGTGGGGGGACATGACGTCACACGAGGGGTTCATAGTGGTGGGGGAATCTACTCAGAGGTTGAGCCAATTGTGTGGGGGGACGTGACGTCACATGGGGGGTTCATAGGGTGGGAGATCCACTTAGGCGTCGCCCTATTGTGGGGTGGACATGACGTCACACGGGGATTCATAGTGGTGGGGAACGCTGTATCTGCTGTAGTATAGAGGGGGTGACGTCATACCTGCTGTAGTGGGGGTATGGTGGGGGGTGACGTCATACCTGCTGTAGTGGGGATATGGGGGGGGGGGGTGACGCCACACATCAGCTGTAGTAGGAAGGGGAGGGGGGTGACGTCATACATCAGCTGGGGGAGGGGGGAGGGGGGGCTGACGTCACTCATCCCAGAAGTGCCATTAACGTAACTACTGGAGTGTGTGAGAGATAGATAGCAGGGGGTCAGCAGAAACTGAGGGAACGATGGCATGGTTCCATTTCCCAACTGTCCTGGAACGGACTAGTCGGGAAGCCCGCTCCAGTGTCGTCAGTTGTGTCGCTGGTAGTCATTGCCTTACCCTTAGCTGGGAATTCCTGGTTAGGGCTCGAGCTGGAGTCCGCTGGCTCCATCCCCGCCTGATGGAGAATGGAGTAAAATGTACGAGAATACGCGAAGCACAGTCCTTGCGGAGAGACCGGTCAGTACTTAGTCGGGTCTGAGAGGGGCACGAACAATTAAATGAAGGTTCTCGCTCAACATTTTTCTTCGTCCTATTACCAATTAGTCGTGTGACCTCGTCGAGAAAACCGGTCGGATTGAATATCAGGTGCGACGCATGACTCAAATTTCCTTCAGTGGTTTACTTGGCTTAACGAGAACCTAATCCTCATTTTCGAATTGCATCAAAGATGGCTGCTCTTTTTTTCTCGTTCTCTTCCCCCTCAAGAGAACCTTCCACTATGTCGCTATTCCCACACATCCTCCAATACTGCCTGGCACCTTGGGAGGTTCAGGAGCAGACTTTCCTCCGTGGCTTGACACCTGCAAGATACTGGCCCCGGATCAGCAAGCTCCATCCTCTTCTGTCTGAACGCTTCCGTGGGAAATTGAGCCTACGCAGCAGTTGCGCAGTTTGTAATTGAGCAGTTACAGTTGTCCTCAGAATGCAGCAGAGAGCGGATGGGCTCTGGTGTGACTGTGTCCTACACCACCTTTGGCACGTTAAGATGATATGGAAAGCGTCCACCATTGCAGTGCAGTGCAGTGTCAGGGAATCAAGCTTGAGCTGATTTAGTTCATCCGTTTTTGTCTAATGGCGTTCACAGACACAAACACACACACGGGCCATTTCTCAAATCGCGATTTTCAGAAACTATAATGGTCTTATATTTACTTTCTACTTGTAGAGCCAAGGAAAGTGAAAAAAGGTGTTTTGGTTTAGTTTTAGGCCGATTTAGCTCATAACCTTGTTGTGGAAACCCGTGCGGACGTACGTTCTGTACCAATTTCCTTCACAAACAGATACGCTCCAGTATCCGCGCGACACACGACCAACTCGAGCATTTCTGAACGAAATAAAATCGTCAACGAAGAGGAAATCCTTCGCTATAATTGCCCCTTGAAACGGCGGATCGATGTCTGCCGTTGGAAACTTGCACTGCGAGCGACACAACTCGACCAACTCGAAACCGGAGAAATGCCGACAGCCAGGAGCAGTTAATGGCGTTATAACTCAATTGATGGGGCTTCGTCCAGAGCTCTGGAAAACGCTTCCAGTCGGCCATATACTCGCAGGACTGTGGATATGGGATTGAGTGGTGGGGGGGGGGGGTAGAACCCCCGAAGGCAATATGCGTGTCGCGCTAAGGGGTTGAAAGCAGGAAACGCCGGCAGTTGGATCGATTTCTCAATTCTCCGGGAGGTCAACAACCCACCAATAGGGTTATGCATCGGTTTATACCTCCGCCCTGACAACATGCCCCTTCATTCCCACACCCTCGTTCTTCAATTTCATTACTTGCGCGGAGTCGAACGTCGACGTTGGGTTCCCATGCAATATGCCGTAATAAACAATGAGACAGCAACTTAAGGGAGTTTTCTTACCTCAGCGCTACCCGAATAGGAAGGAAAATGACGTAATCGACTGAAAAAACAAAAAAAACACGATTTCGGATTTACCTCGGATCTACGCGTCCCAAGATCTTCAAAGCGCAACGAACACCATTTGAGCGAGGAAAAAATGTATCTGCCTAACATGACTGAGTTATTTATATTCTTACACTTGTCGTTTATTTTGTTCTCGTTTTGTAACTTGAATTTTTGTTCTTCCTGTTTTGTCTAAAAAGGGGAATGTAAAATGTTCAGTCTCCTGGGAAAATGGAAGAGAGGGCGGTCCTAATTCTCCCGGGTAAATAAATAAAATATTTCAATCAATCTCTCTCTCTCAATTCAATTGACCTGGGAAATTGTTTCTTTTGTTCTGGTTTTGATAACTAGATATTTAGATATTTGATGTAAATTTGAAAGATGACATTTATTTAATTAGTTTGATACAGGATGAAAATTGAAAGGAGAAATTCTTTTAAATATTTACGTGAAATTGAGGCTGAAAATAGTTTTTCATATTATGTTTCTGTATATTTGTAAGAGTGGGCCGCGTAGAGCCAAAAAATGTACAGATATATATAAATCAGTCAGTCTTTCTCTTTCTCATTTCCATCTCTACCATTCTCTTCTCTCCCTAACTTTATTTCTACCACTCATTCTCCCTCCTTTCCATCTTTATTGTCCTCTCTCTCTCCCGAACTTTCTTTCTCACTCAATTTCCATGTTTCTCTCTCCTTTCCATCTCTATCGTTGACACACTCTCTCTCTCTCTCTCTCTCTCTCTCTCTCTCTCTCTTTTAGTTGTATTCTTGGAAGCAGATACCTTTTTCCCCCCTGCTCAAATGGTGTTCGCTGCGCTCTGAAGATTTTAGGACCCGTAGATCCGAAGAAAGTGGGATGGCGACTGAAAGGCCGGTTGGAAAATAGATTACTGGTAGGCAGAATATGACGCCGTACCAGAAAATTGATCATAAAAGACGGTACGAAAAATTCCTTCGATTAAATCAACTACATGCGCGTCAAAAAAAGCGCGAAATCATTTTCGTTAATAACACAAAATCCCGACGTTTATTCCAAAACGAAATCGTCACTTTTAACAACAAATCAGTTTCTCACGCATTGGCTCCTTTAAACACGAACTGAAATAAACTAAAGGAATTCTGTTATTGCCCACTTCTTTCGTCTTTTTCGTTTAGTGCAAACCAAAACAGAAGCAAAGAGCTTTTGAGGTTTCAGCGCATAAAGGAAACGGTCAGAGGGTTGTGGTTGGTTCCCATTTGCGCTCGCCCGGTTGTCGATATCTTAATGATGTATGGAGAAGAAGAGCTTGAAATTGAAGGGGGGTTTCATTAACAAAAATCCATCATTTTAGTTTTAATAAGTATTGTTACATTACATTATACATTACATAAGTATTGTTGTTGTTATATTGTCATTCACCACTCAGTTCATTTGTACTTCGTCAAACAACACTTCACAGCAGCAGGAAGCGGTAGCGCTTTTGATCACTATGATAACTATGATAACTTTCGATGGATTTTGCTCATATCCTTATTTTGGCGTCCAATGGTAACTTGCGGGCTAGATATCAAGTTTGAGGTGATTTGGTTCGGTCGTTTTCTCTAAAAACCGCTCTAAAATCGATTTCGTCGAAAAGTTTTGGTAATTTATTGTGCTACTCTCGTCTTTTTCCCACGAATGAGAATTTTATGGTACAGTTGTCTTATTGAGAGCTATCAATATAAAAAATTTAATCAAAATCGTTAGAGCCGTTTTTGAGGAAAAAAATATGTGGTGTTTTGATCACTATGATAACTATGGTTAACTTTCGGTGGATTTTGCTCATACCCTTATTTTGGCGTCTCATGGTAACCAGCGAGCTAGATATCAAGTATGCGTGGGTTTGGTACGGTGGTTCTCTCTAAAAATCGTTCAGACACATACACACATACACACACAAACCATTTTCCCAAATAGTGTTTTTCGGACTCAGGGGGTCTGACACGTAAAGATCTGAAGAGAACCCAAAAAAAAAATTTTCAGCCTATTACATTACTTTCCTTTCTACTTTGTAGAGCCAAGGAAAGTAAAAAAGGTTTATTTCGTCCAAGCTACTGAGTGCACGAGATAGTAAGTTCGGTTTCTACGCCACGCGGCGCCACTCAATTAAACTAATCGAATCGGTCGCGACTCAACTAAGAACAACATAAAAGTCGTATCGCACGATTCGGAGAGAGCAATTTTCTCGTGACTGATCGCTTTGAGACTCGACTGATACCGGAAAGCACGGCCCGGCCTCTGAGGATGGACCCTCCCTTACTCTTCACTATCGATCGAACGGTATTTTTAGAACCGGCGTTACACCATCGAACAGGTGACTAAACGTCGTTTTAGGCATCGACACGCTCGCAGCCCATTCAACGGATTTCTTAACGCTTCGTCGACCAGTCTAATACGTTATTTACGAAAAACGTGTAACATCGCGTTCAAATTTTCCACCGAAAACATTTTTACACGATGGTGATGATCGGCATAAATACAAGAGGTAGAAGTGAAATAAATAAATGAAGGAACGTGGTGAGCGTGAGCGTGTTGTTAACACTTTGGGTGAGTTTGCATGAGTATTTAATCCAGATTAAATTAAATATTAATCCAGATGGCCTACAATCCACCTGGAAGGAAGGACTTCGACAAAGTTTATGGTAAATATTGGTTTCTGATGTTCCCTTGATCACGCTTTTGTCAATAACGGTAGTATACCTAACTCGGAATGACCTCAGAAGAGTTCAAGAACTAGATTCAACGTGGCGCGTAAATAAAGTGGAGCCTTTTGAGAACATTTACCGATGGACGTTGTCGTAAATAAGTACATTCTTACCATTTTCGCTTTATTGAAAATTAGTTTACTTCGCACTCCCGCGAGACTATCAAAATACCGACCGACGTCCCTGAAAGTAACGAAGTGTCTCTCGACAGTATTGCAACACATTTTCAACCGACTTCTCTCTCAGCCTGTCCCAAGCGCCGAGAAGGCACAAAAAGCCGACCAAGAAAATATAACGAGTTGAGCGGAAAGCCGCCGCCATATGGCGGCCATATGTTTCGAACAGGGCGAGGCCTCCTCAACTTGCACGTTGAAGGAAACGAGGCCTTCGTTCGAAGGCTGCAAGGCGCCGCTGAGACAACAGCACTCCCGCTCTGACGGGGGGGGGGGGGGGACGGTTGGGAAGGTGGGAAGATTTTTATCGACGCAGGATATAACTAAAATGAATCCCCTGACATCTTTAACTAGTTTGAGGGATACGTTCGACAGGCTCAGGTGAACGCGCTAGCATAAGGACGATCTTCCATAGATAATGATAATAATTCTGGCGCGTATTCTTCAGAGCCAGTCAGGATGAATGAAAAGCTTTCTCTAAGCTGACGTTTCGCTTAATTTATTAAGCATCATCCGGGCTATAGGATATCACAGCAGGCAATTGAGTTACAATCAATTACAAGGAACTCATTGACACATTAAACTGAACTGTTGAAAAACATACCTCGACAAATTGCTGATAGTTTCTTAAAATAATGACATTCAGAGAAAACAAACACATCTTAATAGTAAACAACAGCTTGGACTATTGTGGAAGGTTCTACCAAGGTTATGAGTCTGGTGCGTTGCAACACACAACTTTCCTTAGCTCAACGTCAATACACTCGTTGTTTTCTCTAAAAACCGCTCTAAAATCAATTTCGTCGAAAATTTTGGTTTTATTGTGCTGCTCTCGTCATTTTCCCACAAATGGGAATTTTATGGAATAGTTGCCTTATAGGGAGTTATCAATGCGAAAAATTTAATCAAAATCGGTAGAGCCGTTTTTGAGAAATACAAATTTTGTGTTTTGATCACTATGATAACTATAGTTAACTTTCGGTGGATTTTGTTCATACCCTTATTTTGGCGTCCCATGGTAACTTCCGGGCTAGATATCAAGTTTGAGCTGATTTGTTACGGTTGTTTTCGCTAAAAACGCTTTTCGTCGAAAATTTTGACAATTTATTGTGCTGCTCTCGTCATTTTCCCACGAACGGGAATTTTATGGTATAATTGCCTTATAAGGAGTTATCAATGTAAAAAATTTAATCAAAATCGGTAGGGCCGTTTTTAAGAAAAAAAAAATTTTGGTGTTTTGATCGCTATGATAGCTATAGTTAACTTTCGGTGGATTTTGCTCAGTTTTGTGTGAGTCTTATCGTCCACATTCCGAAATTAGAGCGTGGTCGCTCTCGCTTACTGACGAGCTGAAGCCCAGATTTTTCTGAATTTGTAGCGGGTCGTCAAGACCGATTTATTTTTCTCGATAACCGTTCCTCTGTCGGACCGAAATACATCAGGAAATAAGATTCTCCGAACATCGGCCTATTTAGCTATAATTGAACCTGGATCTTTCGACCCGATCAGCGACGAAGCTGGTAATATAGTATAGTATAATTTCGGATTGTTTCTCGACCTTCGTTGGGCCCGGATGCCCGAAAACGCGAGTCTACAAGAACCGACCAAAAGCAGATTTCGTTCGGAGCTTCCATCGAGCCCTTCAAACTGGCGCGGCTAATCGGGCCAAGGTTCGAACTTGAACTATCACAACTAACGCAGTAGGAACTTCACGTCAAAACAGGTAAAAACATACAGAACAGTCGAATTTACGAACTTTTTTTTGGTAGTCGCTAATTCTTAAACCTTCGAAAACGTCCAAATAAGCGCGAATTGCAACGAACTCAACGGGCTTCATAATAACCGCACACACTTCGAAGTAAACCGGGCTAAGGGTTGACTTTATGACGCGGTTAAGAAACCGAGAGAGCTGTTATAATGGGAGAACCATCCCAAACTTGAACAATGAACAATGCTCCATGTCTATGGCCATTGTTCCTTATTCGTTTGAATCTCTCAGAGGAAGGGGTGGGAAGGAAGCGAACAAAAGGATTTATACGTCCGTTCTTGGGAGAAAGAGGAAAACCCGGTTGAAACAATGAGTTATGCATTAAGATTGTTGTAGATGGGACGTAATAACATTAATATTTATTGACGGTAAACTATAATATTTTGACGTACGACGCCGTGGCACCCCAGAAAATCAAATTTGGATATTGAACTGCAAACGAGATGCCATAAGATTAATCATAATTGTCAAAAGTTATTATGTCTCCTCCATATGAAAAGCACTTTATCACACCAACTGCAGACAGATACTTATCGCGCCAGGTTACCCGGGCTTTTCAAAGGAAGAAACATTGCTCCCAAACCGAATGAAACACGGCAACAAACAACTTTCTGCAACCCCTTCGGACTCGACGCGCTATAAATACGAGGTGGCAACAAAATAGTAACCTGATTAGTCAGTAAATGGCCTAATTTTTCCACGAATCTTCGCTAATACCTCCTTTTAACGGATAGTCGCAGGTTGTACGAGGAACAAAATGTAGGCCGAAATATTTGGCACAATTTTCGTCTTCTCCACTCAACAAACCACCAAAACGTTAGTATTGACCAGTTCCTTCTCTAAATACATCGAAAGCTCTCGCCACATGAGCCCGAACCCGCCAAACGGGAGCGTTAACTTCAATAATTTACCAACTGACGGAATTAACCCAATTACCTCAATAGTTTTCCCGTATTTAGGACGAGCACCGCGGCCTTAAGTCTAGTTACGCCAGTCGTAATGTTGCACAGGTCCTTGTGTAGCTTCCTGAAGGAATATGCCAAGTATTTCCTGCAAGAATCGTCTTCGACGTCCAACCCCCTTGGAGAAGTAGTAACGAACACCAAAAAGTCTCTGGCACTGGGCCAAGACGTGGTAGGGGGTCTCTTCATCTGTATCACAGTTCTTGAGGGAGAGAGAAAGAAAGAGAGAGAGAGAGAGAGAGAGTGAGAGAGAGAGAGAGAGAGAGAGAGAGAGAGAGAGAGAGAGAGACGGAGAGAAAGAGAGATCGAGAGAGAGAGAGAGAGAGTTGAGTTGTGAGTAGCGCGAGCTGAGAGATGAATCGTTGGAAGAACTGGGAGACAACTGCCGTTCGTGACTGACTTGGAAAGAGCTGCTTGTTGATAAGAGAAAAGTAAAATCTCTGCAAATTATTGAACAACGGTTTATTATTCTTATCAACAGCTTGACCTAGTATTACTGCTCCGAGACCCATCCCATTCGATTCAGCATCGAAAAACACTGGTAAACCATATAAAACATGACCTGACTATGATGGAACTATAGAAACTAAATATTCCCCCAGCGCTTAAGGGCGCCTGTAGGCAATTGGCACGACGTTGCGAGTCGAGCGGGTGGGTGGTTTTGATGAGACGTGAGAGAGGGAGTACAAACGACGAAACATTGACTCCCGCTGTAGTTTTCACGAGTTCTTTCGATCAGTTGACTTTGGCTCACTATAATTACTGTCATTTCACTATAGGCAGTTGTACACGTCTTACACTCATTCCATTCGACTCAGGATGTAAAAATACCTTGAAAACGATACGAAAAGCGGCGTATTTGCGAGTTATACTGCGTTTTGTTAATTTTTTGAACCATTTTTTGTCCATAACAACCATCGGCTTCGTCCAATCGGATTGCCGTGATGGTGGGCACAACTAGATACCAAATTGGATTTTTGTGCGAAAGAACAGATTTTGAAGACCACGTTAAAGGTACAAAACGGCCTGGACAGCAGACGGACATTGCAGATACGGAATCCCCATGTCTTGGAATGTCAAGTATCAAATTTTGAGGGGGAGTTGTAAAAAATGTTTCCTGACTGAAAACATAGGGTTATTATTCAGAATGAATAATAAACCAAGAGAGGTGTAGGAACAGGATAGTTTTTTGGAAAGTCCAGGAAAAAGGGAAATCCGTTGGAAATAACTAAGGGGCGGGACTTCCCACAGGTACTAACAGAGGGGTCGGCGCTCGGGGACAGAATGACTTAGGGTCAATTGCGGAGGCCAAACAAAAACCCCCCCACTAATTCGGCCTGCCGAACAGTATTGTTTTTATTAAAAATAATTAAATATTAATTGTTCGCGCGCCTAGGAGAGGCGGTTCATCATAATCAATACCTCCAACCTTTTGATGAAGAGATGTCTCATACAAAGTTCCCATCTTTTCTCGTCCGTTCTCTCGCCTCTTTTGCCCTGAACACAACCTTCTCTCCTTCCGAATTTTTCACCACGTGCGTTCACATTGAATCCATTTCCCTGTAGCCATTTTGGGATAACTCCATTCCTCCTGCCATCGGAAAACTTCCTATCAAGAGCCGCCACCTTCTCCCACGAGACACAAGTTGCGAACTTTAAATTGCCTTTTATTTTTTAATTTACATTTCGAAAAGAGCCCTAATTTATTTTATTAAGTTTCATTTTATGTTCATACAACCTTTTTTTAACGACCACCAAAGCTGAATCTTTCTTTTTTCCTTTAACCTTGCCATGGGTAATTGGTCATAATTAGAGCACCACACATATGTGCAAACACTAATTTTAAAAAAGGCTCAATCATTGCCAACGATCCCTTTATCGCTAGGAATCCAGTAACATTTCTATTTAACTTTCCTTAGCTCGACGACGAAGAAAAGGACCGAGCTACCCGCCCAATTGGAAAAGCTCAAGTTACTATAGTGATCAAAGCACCAAATACCGTTTTCTTCATAAATCGTTATGGGGAAATGCGCAAGAATTTTTCATTTTTGGCAATATAAATCAATACAAATCTTTCACGGGATATTAACGGCGTGTAGCGTCGTTTATTCAAGCCTTCACAAACGACCTAACGTTATCGTATGACCGCCGACGGACGAGCGTCGACATTTATTAGAATTCGCCTCAAAAATCGAAAGATCTGAAGAAATCTCACTTTACGCCCGATACTTTCCGTACTCTTAAAACGATTTGAAATATCGCGCGCGTAGTAGAATATAAATTGTGGGAAAACCGCGCACACTCGGCTCTCAGGCCGGGTTTTTAATTTATGAAAGGGTTTTGACATCGAGAAGTGCGGCCTTACGTCGGGCTTTCGCCGTGTCAACAAATGCCGGAGCCTCCGAAATTGAAAAACGATTTCCGGAGCGCGGTGAGCCGTTCCCCCCCCCCCCCCACGCGACAACCTTCAATTCTTCCAGTTGCGGGTCAGAGATGGGCGCGTGGGGCTTGTAATGCACACGTCGGTCAACACTGTCACAATTAGATTGATATTTTATTGGAACAAGCTGCGTGAGGAGGAGGATGAGTGGTGGTGGTGGGGGTGGGGGGTTGTATTCGTATTAGGCACTGCCGGAGTGGTTTGTGACGTCGTCGGCAAGTTCAACGCACTTACAAGAGTTTGGTGCGGTGTATGGCAACAAAAAGGCTTATTATTACACAACATAATTGGGACCTATCCTATTCACACTAAGAAGACATGGTTGTTTATTTTATAACTATTGAGATGGCACTGTTTTTGATTACTTAACTCATAACACGAGAAATAACGATAGAATATAAACGCTCCAAATTATTACCCAACGGTTTATTATTCTCTTGAGCTTGACGGAGTCTGACACCTCCGAGACCCATTCCATTCGATTCAGCATCGAAAAGTACTAGTAAACCACACGTAACATGACCTGACTACAACGACGTAAAACTAAATATTCCAGGCGCCTGTAGGCAATTGGCACGGCGTAGCGAGTCGAGCGGGCGAGTGGTTTCGATGAGATGGGAGGGATGGAGTACAAACGATGAAATGACATTCGCGGTAGTTATTGCCCCGCGAGTTCTTTCAATTAGCAGACTTTGGCTCACTATAATTACTATACGCAGTCGCACATGTCTGATACGCCTTCCATTCGACCCAGGATCAAAAAATACCTTGAAAACGATACCAAACGCGGCGTATTTGCGATAAAACTGCCGAAAATGCGTTTTTGTTCATTTGATTTAACGGTGTTTTGCCCATAACAACCATGGGCTTCGTCCGATCGGATTGCCGAAGCACCTGGGAACTAGTAGATACCAAATGGGACTTGTGCGCGAAAGGACGACTTTTTACTTTCCGAAAATGTACCAAAAACTAGGGGTTTTCGCCTTTTTCTCGACTTCGAATAAACTTATAAATTATCTTCTACTAATCAATACCTAACGGCTTCAGCTATTTCCACCAAACTCTCAGGATGTTTTCGAATAGTTAATACCTACATATTGTTCTGAATAAATGTTCCCCTGAAAGTCCATTGAACAGAGATAAAAATTAAAATGGGTCGAAAATAACGTTTTTTCGAACATTTCCGTAAATTCCAGGGTAACTGCTTCACCAGATGTGATCAATCTTACAGAGTGTCTTTTAGTCACCCATACCCACATTTCGTTCTCTATAATTATTTCTGTATATATATGTTGAACGGAGATATAAGCCAAGTTAACTCAGAAAAGGAGATTTGTCGAATATTAATTTATCGGTATTCCAATTTTCTCAAAAACGGTTTCAACGATTTTGATCAAACTTACGGAGTAGTCTCAGCTAACTAGTCCCTACATGTTGTTCTCCATAAATGTTTCTGTAGAAATGCGTTGAACGAAGATATAGCGCCCGCATATGTAGGTGGTGTTCGAACTTAGAGGGATTGCGGAAAGTTGTGTGTTGTTGCGCACCGCTAGTGTATTTTATTTCTTGTTCAGCTCTCATTTTCCCGTACCCTTCCAGTTTTCCCTTCACGCACGGCACTTTATGTCAGTTTCAGCTTTGGCAGAGGTTAATGCGGCCACTTTGAATTCTGACAATTATTAGGAATTTGGTTTAAATTTGGATTGTTGAGGGTTGGGCATTTATGGGACGTGTAGTAACGGTGACGTCCGATTTCTGTACTTTATTGTAACCTCATTAGTCCACTGCCTCCTCGATATGGCTTAATCGCTGCGTAATCACGGCTATCTTAACCGCATCTCGCAGTGATCTTGGCTAGCGTGGTGGGAACGAAACAAGCTAGCCTTGATTTTTTCTTATTTTGCCGTGATCAGAGGTGTTTTGGTAAATACGGCACTGATATACCTTCGTCATTGGCGTTCTCAATTCGACCGTCCTGACATGCTACACTGTGTTAACAAACACGCTTCGCACTTATTTGTGCAATAACCCCCTTTTTCGAATGAATAAACGTCACGAGGAACTGACTGAGAAGCGTCGAAAAACATGAACAGCCCATATCTGCAATGTGCTAAATCACAACCGAGAAGCGAATAGGCACTAATCGCATAAACCCATCACGGGAGGAACTAGATACAGCATGAAGGCGGGCTCAGAAGCGTGAATTTCCGCGATGAGGAAATCGGCACAAGGGTAAGGAAAAATTGTGCCACGACCACGGCCGCTCAGACGGAAAAATCGAACGAAACTCGACCTTAAGATAGACGCCCAAGGGTCGAGGTTCGAATCGGAGAATACTTTCATTTCGTTAGCAACCTTCGTTCGGTCTCTCCCACGGGGGAAGGCGATTGTGCCATCCGCCCGATGATAAAGAAAAGCCCTCCTTCGGCATCTCCCCGGACAAACAGGTCCTGCTCGCTCTGCTCCTCTCTCAGTGGAACTCGCCAACGGTCAAAACCCTTATTGCAAGCCCCGTAACGGCCGTCAGTCGCTTCGTTTCCTGATGAGACAGCGAGAGGGGGCTTCTCTCGCACAAGGGACTCATTTCTAAACCCTTCAGCGCCAAATTCAGCCCGGGTCTTTGACGACGGAGAAAAAAAACGAGGGAACGGGGGAGGGGCGAACAGGAAAAGAGGAACTATGTCGAAATGCGGCGAAGGCGAGGTTTTTGCGAGTGGTGCGCAACCGCTTATTGTGGTTTGAAGACAAGTCTGAACAGGAAGACCCGTTCCTACCGTGGGATTTGTGAGAGCACGCTTTTTTATGGTGTCTACACGCTTTTGATACTTTGATCAGGTTTCCCAAGGGAAAACTGTCAGGTGGGGAGCATTACGTACGGTTTTTTAAATGTTAGCAACCAAAATGTTCAGAACCGATCCATGCGCTTGAGTCGAGAACTATTTTAAGATATGTACAGGCTCGCGGCAGCGATTGGTGTGATAAGTTACTATAAACCTCGGATCATCAGGACAAAAGGAAACGCTTGGAGCGACAAATTCGAACATTCGTACAATGCCAGCAACCCGACACACCTTGCAAGGACCCCGCCCTTCAAACAGAATCAGAATCTAAATGAACAAGTTCTTTGAGCCATACCACTGAACTATTGGCGGACAAAAATTACACAAAAATTAGCTCAGTTGGCTTAGCCACATGGGAACACGGAGGAGTGGATAATGGTATGTGTGCTGTAGGCATTGCCTGTGGCGTTGGAGAGGGTACCTAGCTTTACAGCCTTTACCCCTCTCCAGCCACCACCACTCATCTCTCTAGGGGGGGGTTTCCAGCGAAACTACGTTCCCCACGAGGCCAATCCCATGGTTTCACGGACGACAGCACCACGCTCTAAAGGCTCCATTCTGCTGGCCCCCGTGGTACCCATTCCATATTCCATTCTATATGGCTGCAACTTGAGCAGCCCAAGGACCTGAATGGGTGGCAGGCACCGGTGCCGGAATTGCCGAGAGGCGTTCTACCGGCACCTACGTTTTATCTCCATGGGGGTACGGGGATTGGACTAGCCCCCACACTACCCATGGAGTAGGGTGTCAGGCCGTCTTTTACGGCCTGAACTGCGATCCCCATTCCGAAGTGACGAGGGCGGACTACTCTATATTCAGCCACCCTCGTCCGCAACCCACCCAACTCACTCTAACCTAACACCTAATACTAACCTACACACTCACACATCCATTCAACCCTTAAATACATTCACACATCTCCCGATGGTACACGGGGCGGACTACTCGATATTCATCCCCCCTGGATCCATCCCTACAAAACCTAATCTACAGAACACTAACACGCATATACATAACACATACATTCACACACATTCACTCATATATACACTCAGCCCTTAAATACAGTCACACCGGCGGTCCAGGGATGGGCTACTTGATATTCGACCACTCAAAACCACATATTAACGCGTAATACAAACACAGACACACAACCTAAACACCTACTCCTGAGGCCCTGCGCACATTTCCTAACCTAAATGCTTCCCTATCCTTTAAAACTCTTCCACCATATAAAACTTCCGTGATCCCTAACCATATTCGTATCCCACTGGCTTCCTATTCCTATTACCTCGTTCCTTGCCCTATTCCTTTCCTGTTGGTAGATCACCACACTCACACAGCCCGTCAGTCACCAGCGCGAATCCATGGAGCTTCTCTCTGAAGTCTCCATGGCCGGTGACGAGCTGGGAGAAGTAAAAGACGAATCCCAGCCAGCGGGCCTCCAATCCACAGGAGTGGACAGTGGAAAGCAATTAATTCCGTAAATCCTCAGATTCGACTGGCATGTTGAGAGCAGCAGCTCTGTCTCTCCCTTCACCAAGACCTCGCCGTAGAGATCTGGAAGATTCACCTCAAATCCAACAAGTTGACTGTGAGAGTTTGTTGTTAGGATTTCAAGTTCCTTTCCAACCAGATTCGAGCGGCCGAGACGTTCATCTCTCCTCAGAGATGTGCACCCCATTTCATCCCGAGGCCACAAAAACAGGGCATCCTCCACACCCCCCTCTCCCTCTCATACTCCCGCAGCCAGATTCATCGCAAGCATCATTCCCCTTAAATACAGGTTGAGAGGCTCGTCGGTTTCACGTCAGAGCAGCTATCTCACGAGGAAGGGGGGGAAAACTCCCCGGGAGTAAACTGCCTTTGTGGGAAAGGAAAGGGCTCAAAAGGAGGCACATACACACACACAAAAAATATTCCAGGGTAGACCCCAACGTGGAAAAAAGAGGAACATTTTCCGGCGGAATTTAGAAGACTAATCGATCGGTGGAGGGGGGCTTTTTTTTGTTGTTCCCGGTGCAAGGGAAGAGGTTCCCGAGGGATTTTGAAAGATGCGCCTGGTCATGAGGTATCGTAAAACGGAGGAGAAAAGGAACATTATTGACCTTGATAGAGAGGAGGGGCGAGGGAAGGGGGCTCACGTTGACCTTTTCCTCTCTGTTACCTGAAGCAACAAAAGATTTTGTTTCTTATCTGCCTTTCCAGACGGAGCTCAGGTCAAAGAATTACCACCTGGTTTTCTCCCTTCTCATCCGAACCCGTCGTTCCTTGGCCTTTCCAGTTTTTTTTTTTTCCTTACCTTTTTCCCTTGGAGTTCCCCAGAACGTTTTTGGGAGGCTTCCAAGCTCCAGTCCAGGGCTCATGCGCCTTCCTCAGATCGAATCGCATTGTCCCGAGCAGACAACGGCCTCTCGTTGCGGGGGGGGGGGGACCGCCGACCATCTGGCGTCCCTTTTGCGAGGTTTTTTTTTGTACTTTCCCTCAGACGAATTAGGAAACAAAGTTGCGGAAATCGGGAGACAAATGTGAGTTCAGATCTTTGAGTATCAAAGTACTTTGAGTGACTGCGTGTCTCCATTGAGATAGAGAAGCTCAACATTGTCATTCTGCCTTCACGTCGACGGGAAACGCCTAATCAAAGTATTGAGCAGAATTTATCATAAATCGTAGTGAAGAACGCCTCGAGTTATCCCCTCAAAAACTGTCTACAACGACTTTAATCGAATAATGGTTGTTGGGCGCACAAAGGGGGGAGCTTGAAACTGAGAAATAAACGGGCATGGTGAGTGTGAGTGAGAACTGTATTATACTTGACGTTATCATTTTGAATGTGAGTATATAAACCCGAACAAGGGACTTGAAATACACGTGAACTGCTCGTAAGACGCTAAGTGGAGGGAGAGAGCACGAGCTGAGAGAAAAATCGTTGGAGAACTGGGAGACAACCGACTTTCGCGAGAATTCATGGGCGAATAAGTTTGGGCGGAGCTGTCTGCTGTGGAGAGGAATGTAAATTGCGGGTAGGGGAAAACGATATTTGGTCAAGTTCGGAAGAAGGTGAAATCTGTTATCAATCGGAAATAACTGAGGAGCGGGACTTCCCACAGGTACAAGCAAAGGGGGTCGGTGCTTGGGGACACCATGGCTTTGCCCTTAGATTTGGAGGTCAAAGACCCAGCGTGCGCCGAACACTGCTTTCGTGACTAAAATTGTGATTAGATTAAACTCCGACCAAAATAGAGAACCAAATTTTCTCATGATCTATCAACTTCACACGCATGTAGTAACACGCTGGCACCAGTGTGTCCACAACAAATGACAGAAAAGCTCGCTCTCGAATGAATGCACTAAAAATGGTGACCTACTGATGAGCCTAGCCCTACATTGCATTTGTAATTTTCATTTATAGAACGACACTAACTTGTTATTAATATTCATGAATGATTTTGATCGTCATACGTTGCACTGGCGCTCCGTACAAAGGGCTTCCCTCTCACTTTTCGCTAATAATGATCTTTTGACCATTTGAGAGAAGACAAGACAAAACAAAAGCTGAGTAGGTGGAAAGGAGTACTTGGAAATTTAGTTGCACGTTAAAACTGAAGATATTTAGTCGTGGTATTTGAAACAGCATGGGTGCTACAACGGTATTGCTGTACGTGCGTCACCTTGTGTCACAGGTCTGTTTCCTAATCAAAATGCCAGTTCCCATAAGTAAGGTTGCGGTTTTGCCATCATGCGACAGCCTGGGCACGACCGAATCTAGCCTACGGAGGTATGAGAGGTTGTCATTTAGTCTCCAAGTAGAGAGCTGTTTCCAACGTGTTACCACGTTTAGTTATGACCCTCTATACCGTCTAGGAGGAGTTCTTAATCTGGTAAGTTTCAAAGTTTGCTTGGTAGCAGTCAAAGCTGGAAGGTTCAGTTTCTCTTCCCACGACTGTTGTAGGACCCACAGTGGAGAAGCGTGTGGTTTCTTGATTCCTCCACAGTGGAGGCGCAAGACGGAGGGTTCCTCCGAGCGTTTAAGTCGCAGTGTCCTGTAAGGAACTACCTCGCCGAGTGGTCTGGCTTAACCCACCCTCTCCAAAGACGTTCAGAGAGTAAAAACTCGTACGAGGATTCACATTTCGCTAGCCCTGATGCACATACATCCATTGCGGCAACTTTTCATTCAGTGGCGAGAACTATACTTTTCACTCTCCACTCGTCCACCGGGCAAACGACAGCCAAGTTAATCGGTAACTGACCAGCGATCACATAGATGAGTGGAACACAATAAATTACTCCAATTTTCGTAATAAGTCGATTTTGAAATTTTTTTCTAACTTCATCCCACGCGAAATTAGTGATCTCTCACGTCGTCCAATGAAGCTGTCAGAAAATTAGTAATCAGTCAAAATTCCGGAGTTAAAACTGTGAATTTTCCCTGTAATTTCCGAACAGTCAACACGAACCTTCCCAAATGAAATCGTGATGACAGTTTCAAAACTTATTCGCTGGTTACTCAATCAAGGGCAATAAGTAGAAGCAACTCAATGAATTTGGAATCGGATGAGTTGAAACAGCGAAAAAAAAAACTTCGGATGGAACTTCGAGAACAGTCGTGTGATGCGTCGTATTTGCGGTTCTAACCCCCCCCCCCATCCCTATCCGCCCAAATTATTCGGGAGCCCAGAAGCGGCCGATCGCTTCCTCATTGACGTCGGTTGAGGGCAAGTCCACACTTCTGTTCACCTTGAGGCGCTCGACTTCCTGCTTTCAAACTACCTCTTTTTATCGGCCCCCTGATTAGCTTCGTAGTTCCGAGTCGTTTCGCGAAGTACGAGAACCGTTCAATTGTGCGGTTTCGTATATCTAAAAGCTCAGGTAAGAAATAACTAAAAACTTCGAACGTTTGACTTCCTCAGACCACCAACTACTGAACAATTGGCGCTGAAACAACAAAAAGTCCAAGTGAACAACCTTTGGGGGTACTCAAACCAAAGCATGGAAAATAGGAGTATGATCTTGGCTAGAAATTATACAAAAAATGAAAGTAAATGGGTTTAGGGGATCCGTCTTCAATCCAGATCTAAATTTACTGCGAATAAGGCATGTTCACCAAACGCGGGGGCGTAACGAAAACCAAAATACGAAGGCAAATCGAATATAAGTATATCACTGCAGCCATTGAAAAGGCAACAATGTTACGTAATAAGGCTGTCAGTCAAGAAACGCCAACTAGTCCTTGTAGTCAAGTGGCTTCACAGACTAGTCCGATTCTGTCCAAATTGAAAATTTCACGTTCGGGTCGACCCTTATTGCTCTGATGTAATAAAGTAAAATTAATAAATAAACCCGCGCCAATGAGGCCCAAAAAAGGAAAGATGCCAGGGGAAAGGCTGGATCCAAAGGCATCCACGGGGATCGGGAAAGAAAAGCCAACACAAGATCCTGCGAGGAAGTTAAACGGAGTGAAAGACAAAGAGATCGTATTCGAAAAACAAATGAGAGAAATAATGAAATGGTGCGTCATAGACAGGAGTTCGTAAAATACGTAGAACGCAATATACGGAGAGGGCGGGATGTGGCATCGTCTAAACTTCAACAGTTGTATATCAATTCAAAACTAATTGGACCTGACGAAGTTTGCACATGCTGCCAAAACCTGTTCTTTCCATCATTCATCGCACAAATTATCTGGTGTAGCAGTATCGAAGCACATCAATGATCTTGAAACAACTTGAAGGCTTCCTACGTCGAGCTCGAACATTCCAATCTGATATCGTTTGTTCTACTTGCTCCAAGTACATTAATGAAGCTAAAACGCCTAACGCCTTGGCCAATAAAAATTAAACTTTTCCGGAGATACCAGACAGCGTTGTAAAACTATCACCGCTGGAGCTTCGCATGGTGTCCCCTTGCATTTACCAAATATTTTAAACGGCCAACAATGCATCAAGGGCAGCATAGTGAACGTATCAGTAGATGTTAATGAGATGATAAATATTATCACTAGCCATTTCGACATCATGAGTACTATCCAATTAAAACTGAAGACAAATGGATCATAAATCGCATTATATGTTTGAAACAATAGCACCTCAACACATTTGTGATGCGCTCAATTACCTCGTTACAACTCCGTTGTACCTCAAACACAATATAACGAGCGGTGCGTAGCAACACTCAACTTTCCGCCACCCCTTAAGTTTGAACACCAGCTGCATATGCGGGTGCTATATCTTCGTTCAACGCATTTCTACAGAAACATTTATGGAGAACAACATGTAGGGACTAGTTAGCCGAGAGTATTCCGTAAGTTTGATCGAAATCGTTAGAGCCGTTTTTGAGAAAATTGGAATACCGATAAATTAATATTCGACAAATCTCCTTTTGTGAGTTAACTTGGCTTATATCTCCGTTCCACATATATATACAGAAATAATTATAGAAAACGAAATGTTGGTATGGGTGACTAAAAGACACTCCATTAAGATTTATCACATCTGGTGAAGAAGTTACCCTGGAATTTACAGAAATGTTAGAAAAAACGTTATTTTCGACACATTTTCATTTTTATCTCTGTTCAATGGACTTTCAGGGGAACATTTATTCAGAACAATATGTAGGTATTAACTATTTAAAAACATCCTGTGAGTTTGGTGATAATCGTTGAAGCCGTTTTGCCAAAAAGCATAAAAAACCTATTTTTGCTTCATAGGCCTATATCTCCGTTCACCGTATTTTCATGGAGATGTGTATCGAAAGAAAATTCAGGTATTGATTTGTGGAAGATAATTTGAAAGTTTGTGCAAAATCGTTACAGCCGTTTTCGAGAAAAAGACGAAAAACCCTGGTTTTTGGTACATTTTCGTCCCCCCCCCCCCTTCCAATCGGCCAAAATCGCCCATAACCTTATTTTGGCGTCTACAATAAATAACGAACAAAACAACAGATAATGATAATGATGAACGAAACAAAAAAAGAACCAGCTCAATCGGATCAGCCGTTCTCCCGCAAATCGAACACACACGGACCACGCGCCGAAATTAGGTGTTTTAGACTGAGTAGGCCTCAAAACGTGAAGATCTGAAGAAAACAAATTTTTTTTTTTGTTGACACAGTTACTATACTTTCCTTTCTTTCGGGTAGCGGAAAGTAAAAATTGATGATTCTTTCTTATCCAATGCTAATCAACAAACGAACGTTAACTTCATTGTCGATGACGAGGATCGTTACGATTGCGTTACAACTGGGGTTATTGTACCTGATGATATTCGAGAAGATGAACCGGAGATCTTAAATGTCAATGACGCGATGGATGACGATGTTTTGACTGTGGATCGAAGAGATCAAAATCCTGATTCGAATTTGCAAAATATAGCCCCCGGGCAAGGTAAACAACCAATACCTCGGCACATTCCGCCAGAGCTTGAAGAATTGCGCTTTCCACGGATTTTTGGTGGAGAAAAATTTGACGCTAAACAGGTGTCAAGCTAATCTCAAAGAATCAAATTTCAAGCTCGTCACAGAGATAGAAGGTCTTGCACGCCAGAGCGCCTATTTTTTATGGCAAAGAAGAAAAGCGAGATGAGCGTTTTGTCAACTGCCAACGTTTGCTTGAGAAAAACAAAGTTATTCAAAACCGTACAAATATCTAAATTACTATGCATGTCCTAAAATGGTAACTTGTTAATAAGAACTGTATAACACCTATGTGTACTATATTGTAATTATTAGGATGTATCACAAATACATAATATGTATTAATATTATGAAATGTTTCAAGTACTTATAGAAAATATGTTTACCCTAAATGCATAATTAATTATTTTGCTCCAGTAAGAGGGGAGGGCGATGAGATCACGAACTATAGTCCATTGTCATTAAAAAGTAAAGAGTTATATGAGTAACTGTACACCCATCTGCGTTACCAGAGTACATTATAGTACCGTCCCCCCGCCGCCACTTACTGATTTTCGACGACCGAAGAGATCGTTATTAGTCCATTAACAATTCGGACGAAACGCCTCGCAGTATGATAGAAGCGGCTACCATCTCAAAACTGAGCTCGACGACTGGGGGAGAAATGGGCAGGAAGAACCTCGATTTTACGACTAGTTTCGATCTTGACCCGAAGATTAATCGAAACGTCAGTCGTCCGGATTTAAACGTGCACTCATCCGAGAGAAATGACGAGTTGGGATTTTCCTTCAAATCTCGAACCGTCGCGAAATCGTCGGCAAAACGCTCGTTTCGGGAAAACGTTTTCATTAAGCGAATCTCGCACAAATTATGATCATTACTTTCGGGTCGAAGAAGAGCAAACCCACATCTGGCAATTATTAACCGCGTTCCACGTTAAAACTGGCACTAAACTTCCCAGAATACACGTGGGTTGCTCCAACTCACACGCTTCGTTGCACAACCTTCCGCACACAATTCATGGGACTGTCGAAACGTTTTCGCGTTAATAGTTCAAGAAATATACATATACATATGAGGGTGCTATACCTTCGTTCAACGCATTTCTACAGAAACATTCATGGAGAACAAAATGTAGGGACTAGTTAGCTGAGAGTACTCCGTAAGTTTGATCGAAATCGTTGCAGCCGTTTTTGAGAAAATTGGAATACCGGTAAATTAATATATTATATTAATATAATAAATTAATGATTTCTATGCATTCGAGAGTTTTGGGCGCAGGAGAGGGCGGGATTGAAGATCGAAAATGATAGAAAATCGGTGAGCGTGAGGAGGACTGTTTTATATGCGATGAAGTGAGTAGCGTTTGTGTACAAAAGACCAACACAGAAATATGCGTGAACTGGCGGGAAACTGTGTCGGAATTAGATGTAACCGGGCACAGGGAGACGAGTGACTTTCGAATAGTTCGTAGCTGAATGAAATTTCGGGAGGAGCTGTCTCATGTGGAGGGGTATCTGAAATTGAGGAGAGGGAAAATGAAGAAAGGAAAAAACTCACTTCAGGGAAATCCGATAGCCGTTACAAATAACCACGGCAGTGGAATTTCCGCAGGTACGAAGGGGTTAAAGGAGACAGTGACTGGGAAAGTCAGAGGACAAAAGACTCGAAATGATTTGACTTAAGTCGTACAGAGATCGCAATACTCATTTAAGAATTTTAAAAGTTTGTAAATACATCTTTCTAATGAAAAAATTGTGTGTTGCTTTGCCAGGCATTATGAAAAGAAGGTATCCCTCATGCAAAAACCACGTAAATTTTCTTTGATCGAAATCGTTAGAGCCGTTTTTGAGAAAATTGGAATACCGATAAATTAATATTCGACAAATCTCCTTTTCTGAGTTAACTTGGCTTATATCTCCGTTCAACATATATATACAGAAATAATTGTGGGGAACGAAATGTGGGTATGGGTGACTAAAAGACACTCTGTAAGATTGATCACATCTGGTGAAGCAGTTACCCTGGAATTTACGGAAACGTTCGAAAAAACGTTATCTTCGATACATCTTCATTTTTATCTCTGTTCAATGGACGGTCACAGGAATATTCATTGAGAACAATATATGGGTATTAACTATTCGGAAACATCTTGAAAGTTTGGTGATAATAGTTGAAGCCATTTGCCAAAAAGCGTAAAAAACCTATTTTTGCTTCATAGGCCTATATCTCCGTTCACCGTATTTTGATGGAGATATGTAGGGAGAAGAAAAGTTAAGTATTGATTAGTAGAAGATAATTTGAAAGTTTAATCAAAATCGTTCGAGAGAAACCCTAGTTTTTAGTATATTTTCGTCCCCCACCCCCCTTCCAATCGACCGAAATCGTCCATAACCTTATTTTGGTGTCTACAAAGAATAACGAACAAAACAAAAAAAGAACCAGCTCAATCGGATCAGCCGAAATTAGGGTTTTTTTAGACTCAGTAGGCCTCAAAACGTGAAGATTTGAAGAAAGCCCAAATTTTTTTTTTTTGACACGATTATTATACTTTCCTTTTCCTTTGGGGTAGTGAGAAGTAAAAAGTTATGAAAAAGAAATTATTAGAAAAACAATAAATTCCGGGATTTCGCGAAACGCCCCTAATTATTTCAATACCGTTATTAAACTACCATTGTGCAGACAAAACACCACTATTGTAGCTAATGGTAAAAACGTACGCTTTGTGCTACTCTCTCTTTAAATCATGGTGACGCTGAGTAGAGCTGAAAATGCGATCAAAACCGTAAGCGCAGGTTTCGATCGGACAAGAAATTTAGTGTTTTGTCGTATGATAATTATAGCCAGTTTTAGACCGATTTCGTGCCTCGTTTTGGCGTTCTACGTCGGTACGCTAAATATCGAATTTGAGCAGATTTGGTTTCGATCGTTTATTGTTAAAGCGTCGTGAATGAACGTTTTATATTGTCTGAAAATCACTTTAATTGTAATTACATTCTACCACTTTTAACTGACTGGCTGGCGAGACCAAGAGGGAGTTACAATTTCAAACAGCCCGGTAACGGTAGAACTGAACTTAATAGCGAAAGTGAAGCTAAGTAACTTGTCAATTGACGGACGCCACACTGTCAACCCTCCACACGTGTGAAACTTTCGTTCCGTTCAACGGATTCCCACAAAAAATATTTACGAAAAATGATACACAGGTCGGTCTTATCAAAACTACCTTTTGTGAACCCTCGGAATGAGTTAAATCAGTCGAGGGAAATGACACACAGTCGTTAACTAGTTATACCTCGAGAATTTGATTGACTCATCACGTTACGACGAAGTAATCTTATTTACTGGCGCGTTTGGTCGCAATGCCGTCCTTTGTCGGTTAAATATTTAAAAATTTGAAAAAGTTGGAAAAAATTGTTTTTGGATACTGAATTGCCAAAAAAAAAAATGTTGAACAATACCCATGCGTCACCTAGTTAAAGAGTCTGCAGTTGTTTCAACCCAAAAATATTATTTGACAAAATAGTCTGTGTGTGCACGCGATTAAGAGAAAACAGATGACCCAAATCGGCTCAAACTTGATATCTAGCCCACAGGTCACCACACGACGCCAAAATAAGGAAATGAACCAAATCCGCTCAAAACTAACTATAGTTATCATAGTGATCAAAACGACAAATTTTTTTTCTCAAAACGGATACGATTTTAATTAAATTTCTTGAATAGACATCTTCAAATGCCATAAATACCATAAAAATCATCAACGCAATAAATTACTTATCATTTCGACGAAAATCGATTTCAGTGCAGTTATTTTCTTATCAACTCCGTTCAAATGTTGTTATAGCCTTCAGAAAATATCAGGCGGTAGTCCAATTAAGTACCTATACGCCGAGTCTTTAATAACGCTCGAAAGATATATGGGGGCCACTTCAGAAATTCCGTAATCCGTTTCACTTACTACCGTCTATAAAAGTTTCTACCGGATAACTATGGAAAAGTGATAATCAGCCTTCGATTTTGATTAAATTTTTTATATTGATAACTCCCAATAAGACAACTATTCCATAAAATTCTCAATCGGGAAAAAATGACGAGAGCAGCACAATAAATTTGGGAGAAAGGTCTGTGTGTGTATGTGTCTGTGAGAAAACGGCCGTGCCAAATCAGCTCAAACTTAATATCTAGCCTGCAGGTTACCATGGGACGCCAAAATACAGGTATGAGCAAAATTCACCGGAAGTTGACTATAGTTATCATAATGATCAAAACACCAAATTTTTTTTTTCTCGAAAATGGCTGTAACGATTTTGATTAAATTTTGTATATTGATAGATCTTAATAAGACAATTATACCATAAAATTCCCAATCGTGAGAAAATGACGCGAGCAGCACAATAAATTACCCAAATTTTCGACGGAAATCGATTTTAGCGCGGTTTTTTCCTTATTAACTCCGCCGAAATGTTACTAGAATGTTTTAAAAAAACTGGTGTAGTAGTCCAATTTAATACCTATAGGATGAGTGTTTAAAAACGCTCATAAATCACTCCAAAAATGGTGGTCACTCCAAAAATTCCGGAATTTCAACTACCACCGTTTCGCTTAGTACCAGTTTTAAAAAGTTTTTACCTGATAACTCTGTGAAAGTGATTACTATCCTGTTTTAAAAAAACGTATTTACAGCTATATTAATGCTCTGTGTGCCAATCGCTCAATGACGATCAGGGCACGAATGCAGGCGGCACAATAAATTCCGGACCTCCGAGTTTTCTGCCACCGTTGTGTTTAACTAAGTTCAAATGAACCGGAGAAAAATCTTAACAAACGACGGGAAAATCGGTCGATTGAGCTATGGAAAGATGTGTAATGCGCTTGATATTTTACCTATTCTTTCGAGTGGAAAAAAAAGTCAACCTCGTAATTTCAATTTATTAAATTAATTTTCGAAAACGAAACTTCGCTCGGTAAATGAGTTAAGAGGCGAATTCCCTGGAAGGAAGTAGAAATTACGTGGCGGTGCCGTCATCGGAGCTCCTCACTGGAGCGGCGGAAGCGGTTTTACAGTAGGCGGAGGGGCACGGCGCCGCGCCGCATAGGAGCGGAGAGTTTTGCGCAACCCGGGGCTGCAATTCAGTTCGTTAATAGAAACGCGCAAAATTTAACGCACGTGCCAAACCATTAAATGGAGTGGGGATGGAGAAAAGGTTAACAATAAAGGGAGTTTTTGGATATCGCGAAATAAGAGAATAATTGCACAGCGCGGAAAACCTAATCAACGAGAGAGGAACAGCGTTAATTCAAAAAGCGCAGAATTGTCAAGTATAATTGAATTTGCCCGATTTAAAATCGCATTGTCAAAATGAAACGATTTTAAGTTTTTGTTGTAACATTCGAGGCAAGTTGTACGAGAGCTGACACAAAAATTACTCTTTGTAATTAACAATTTACTGGCAATTGGAAAAAAAAAATTTTTTTTCTACAGTTGTGCAAAATGAATTAGAGGGAACGAAGTATTTACCTGATTCTGTCATGAGGTTCTTGAGTTTTCATATTTCCGATTAGGAGCGAAAATGCGTTTGAAAGCGACCCGGCACTGAGATAAGAGGATATCCAAAAACAGGTGACCCAGTGTGAGGAGGAATGAGACACATCAACCCGACAAGAACATGTTAACACTGCGGAGGCAGATCACTGACTGGGGCAGAGCGGGCGAGAGCTCGGATCGTTCCCCTCCACCAAAACCTTCCCGAACGACTCCGGTTCTTTCGCTTCTCTCCCCTCCATCAACGAGCCGTTCCTTTCTTCGGAGGCTCTCGAAAGAATTCCCCTTGCGACACAAAAAGGGGGAATAAAACAAAAAAAGTTCCCGTTCGTGAAGGGGAACGTTCGAGAACTAGTTCGGGGGAGCGGGTACGAAAGACTCGGAACGGCTTTTCCCCTCTTTAGGAAAAAAAAAACCCCCGGCGTCGGTCTCCCGGAGGGCCTCTTCTCACCAAAACCCGACAGCCCCGAACTTCTTTGTTCTTTCTGAAGCTTGGAAGATCTTATTACCCGTCCCTGCCGAGAGAGCTACTGCAGAGATCGGTTTGAGGTTCTTCCTTCCTGCTCCCTTCATCAACAACCAGCGCCCGAGCTCAAGACGTCCGAATCAGTTGAAACATGCTATGAAAGGCACTGTTTCACCCACATGGAAAGCCCCACCATTTCACATGAAATCCACATAGAAAGCCCCACTATTTTACACGAAATCCACATGGAAAACCCCACTATTTCACACGAAATCCACATGGAAAGCCCCACCATTTCACATGAAATCCACATGGAAAGCCCACTATTTCACATGAAATCCACATAGAAAGCTCCACTATTTCACACGAAATCCACATAGAAAGCTGCACTATTTCACACGAAATCCACATGGAAAGCCCCACCATTTCACATGAAATCCACATGGAAAGCCCACTATTTCACATGAAATCCACATAGAAAGCTCCACTATTTCACATGAAATCCACATGGAAAGCCCCACTATTTCACACGAAATCCACATGGAAAGCCCCACTATTTCACACGAAATCCACATGGAAAGCCCCACTATTTCACATGAAATCCACATGGAAAGCCCCACTATTTTACACGAAATCCACATGGAAAGCCCCACTATTTCACACGAAATCCACATGGAAAGCCCCACTATTTCACATGAAATCCACATGGAAAGCCCCACTATTTCACACGAAATCCACATGGAAAGCCCCACTATTTCACACGAAATCCACATGGAAAGCCCCACTATTTCACATGAAATCCACATAGAAAGCTGCACTATTTCACACGAAATCCACATGGAAAGCCCCACCATTTCACATGAAATCCACATAGAAAGCTCCACTATTTCACATGGAATGACCCACTATTTCAGATGAAATCCACATGAAAAGCCCCACGATTTCACATGAAATCCACATGGAAAGCCCCACTATTTCACATGAAATCCACATAGATAACTCCACTATTTCACATGAAATCCACAAAACTTTCCTAAGCTCTACGTCAATTGACTTGTGTTCGTGGTTTTTTCTACTAATGAAATTTTACTGTACATCCCTATGGTGGACATGATAAGGGACCGTTATAGAAAGATGCACGCGTCGATGCTGTCCCCTAGTTGCCTCTATCCCACAAAGTCTGCTCCCGACAACGAACCTCCGCAGACTCACGAGAAAGCGACCACAGAACTGGATACAATAGTAGCATTACACGACATGATCGAGTGATATCCATCCTCTGCTTAAGGACAACCAATGGGTTGTACCTTTTGTTCAAATCCCAAGTAAATTAGACAGGTCCTACTGTATAGTACGTTCAACACTGTGATATTGATTATATAATAAAGTTTTGTTGTTAAAAATAATAATTTATTTTTCACTCGATAAAACACCACTGGCGGCAGGAAGCGGTAGAACTTAGTTCCGGAATTTATTGTGCTGCTCATACTCACGCCCTGACCATTATTGAGCAATTGGCGCACAGAGAATTAATGAGGTTGTAGACACGATTTTTTTGTGGAAAATGGTAAAAACGTTGGTAAGTACTGCGGTTGGGATTCTGGAATTTCCGTGTAAATCTTATGAACGTCATTAAAGACTCGTCGTAAAGCTACTTAATTGAACTACCACCTGAATTTTTCTGAAGATCCTAGCAGTATTTGAGAGGAGTTAATAAAGAAACAATTGTGCTAAAAAAATTTTTCGTAGAAATATTTGGTAATTTATTGTGCTGCTCGCGTCATTTTCCCATCGATGAGAATTTTGTGGTATTATAATCTCACTGGGAGCTGTCCATATACAAAATTTAATCAAAACCGTTAGAGCCGTTTTTGAGAAAAAAAAAAAAAATTTAGGGTTTTGATCACTATAACTATATATAGTTTTGGGCGGATTTTATTCATACCCTTATTTTGGCGTTCCATGGTGACCTGCGGGCTAGATATCGAGTTTGAGCTGATTCATATGGAAGATTTTCCCAAACAGTGTTTTTCGCACTCATTCGGTAGAGTTGTGCGCAGGGCTCAAGGCTGCGGCGTCTGTTTGCCCCCGTGGCTAGGAGCGATCCTGCTGCATTGTCTCGTGGCAGGCTGGCCTGCGTCCATGTGACTTCGTGAAGAGCACAGGAGCATATGACGTGCAAGGGATTCTCCGGATTCTCTGCCACTTCCACCCAAAACGGACATGAGTCAAACGTGCGTCGCTTGGAGAAGAGGAGGCACACGTTTAACGCTCAATGGCAGCAGCTGTGTGACTGGAAAGGTGGGGCGCCACCACCTCATTCTCATGTTATCCTGTGCTGGAGGGAGTTCAGGTGGCACGCCATCGCTTGCGTGCCCCACCTAGTCTGCCGCTGTGCCAGAACCCAGGTGTGCGGGAGTTCAAGCTTTCACTTGCCAGAGTCAGCTTAGTGCAGAGGACTTAGTTGTCCTTGGTAACCTTCCAGGTCCCCTCTTCTTATATGCAAGCACGCAATCGCTAGATCTAGCGATAGATCTAGTGGCGGGGGTTCCTGGAAGGACCTGCAGGGCCAGATGGAACGTCATGCAGCTTGCCAGTAAGACTGCGAGAAAAAGTTTACACTGCATTGTGCCCACCTTATCTCTGACTTTACTCCTGCATATTGCATAATGGCTAGAGGACAGCTTGCTAGTATAGGTAGCAAGTCCTTGGTGACGCTTTTCCCGATGGTAACTGCATTTGAGCTGTAAGGGCTGCATACTTGTCCCACAGTATGGGAGACATCGAGCGTTGAAGACTACAACCAGATAAACTTTTGTGTGTGGTGGTACAGCGGTGAAGGGTGAGACTTCCACATTGCTGATTGGTGGATTACAACGCTTTGCATCCTGTTACCTAATTTGGTGCTGACCTTGCAGATTTCGAGACCTCCACCTTGTGAACATACACCGATCTAGGCAGTTTCTACCACATCGTTTCAGCATCATTGTCCACCTTACGATGCCTCCAGGTCGTAGTTTCCTTTGTTATTTTCATTTAACGTTAACATTTTAGTTAGATTTGCCCAACTAACCCCCGTAATTCGATTTATTTTCGATATATTGTTGTGATTGGCAGCCCGAATTAGCTGGGTCTTTAACCTCTGGAGTATCCGCACTCGCACCTAACGGTACTCGTCGGTCCTACCGAAAGTCGTCGCTCCAAACAACTTTCTATCTGTACCTGTTATCTATTTGTAACTGTGGAAAGCCCAGCTCCTCAGTTATTTCCAATTGACAACGGATTTCTACTATCCTGAACTTTCCCAGCTATCTTTTCCCACCCCTCAATTTTAGGTTACTCTCCACAACAGACAGCCCCTCCCAAACTTATTCACTATGAGTTCAAGAAATCCTTCAGCACTCTCGATACAGTCGTCTTCCAACGATTCGTCTCGCACTACTCCCAACTAAACTCTAACTCGTTGCTCTCCCACTTAGTATCTCACAACTAGTTTCACATGTATTCGGAGTCCCTCGTGCGCGTTTATATACTCATATTCAATGAGATATCGCTATACTGTCAAGTGTAATACAGTCCTCACTCACGCTCACCACGTTCAGTTATTTCTCAGTTTCAAGCTCCCCATTCGTGCGCCCAACGACTGCGTACATTTTAATATCATATACTCCACAGCCAACCGTTTCATACTTAATTTTAAAGGCCGACAGGTAAGTTTTTTTATTGTCACTTAAACAGCCCCTAAACACACGATGAAATTCTCCGAGAGCATTCACACAACTGCTAAACGCATCAGCGTTTCCTTGAAAAGGCAAATAAAGCGCCTCGAACCGTGTCGTTGAATTTTCAAGGAGTCGTGCGAAGCCTCGCACCGCATATGTTCGATTGCGTCAACATTTTCAGGTGAACGCTGGTTGCGAATCAGGTCAAATAATTTTGCCTTTTTTCGGCGGGAGCAAGACACATTTTTGGAAGGACGTCGCGGCCTTCAAGAGACCTCACCTCTAAAACTCTCGTAGTATTCGCCGTTCTGTTACGCCAGGTGCATTCTAATGAGGATCTGGCAATCCTCAACTCGCGGAAACACACACACACTTTTTGTTTTTCATTCCTTCTCTCCTTCGTTAGACGGTTTCCACTAGCCGATCACCGATCTTCCTTCTCACTCGACGTTTTCCCTTTTACGTCGCCGAGTGTGTTCACCCGGGCGATAATTCCCGTTTAATATTAAGTCAAGCCGTTATGCTTAGGTTCAGGGATAATTGAAGGCGGTCAGCCCGGAGCAAATAAATAATTTAGTAGTCAGTTCGCGGACCTGCTGCTTCCTGCCCGACATATGGCGCGAACATATGGAGCTGACAACCGTCGTTGGGACCTCTAGCTGAGTTTCTACCACGAATGAACTCGGGGAACACGCGATGACGTAGCTTGTTTTACCAATGAAACTCATCTGGTACTGAGAATCGCACAACATTTATGACCTCAGAAGAAACACGCAGTCTATGGTCACACGACGGGAACACTGTAGAAAGTAACTGCAGACCAATAATTCCGGATGAAGCAGCTTCTAAAGAAGTTTGTCTTATAAGTTCACATAATGAGTTGAATAGTTAAGATTAGTAGCTACAATCCACGAGGAAATGATACGTGTGATGCACAACGTGCAACTTCGGGCAATTCATTCCTTTCAGTAAGTTATTTACGTTAATTTCATTGAAATAAATTTCAAAGGGTTATTCAATTACTCAACGGTTATTTCTCTATTTTTAAATTATTTTCGTCTATAAAAACATAATTAGTCAGCTCACAACATCCTACAACATTAAGAAATTTCAACTAACATTATTTATTTATAGACCAATACATGTTAAAGTATTATACCTCGTTGATATGTGTACCGCTGTCATTAATAATAATGAGGTTGCTCTTCACACCTACTCGTGGGGGGGGGGGGGTGATGGTACGGGCTGAGTGGATGACTAAGTGCGAATATTTTCAAAGGTCGATCCTCGATGAAGTCGAGGATGTGGCGCAGCGTCCGTAGTCATCGGTTACCTGGAGGGGTTGAATCCTTCGTTAGCTGCCGAGTTTCTGTGTTGGATGTTGCGGGAAACAAATCTGTTAATGGCTTCTAGGAGGGTTTCAGAAGGTCTTTTCAAAATGAAGTCGTGGTAAAGGGAGGAGCATGAATGACGTTGCGTTGCAACGTTCTAGTTTGGCGGAAGACGGTTTTAGAACATGCGCCGTATATCCAGAGCGGACGGATGAATACCTTGTAAATGATCGAGAAGTGGGGATTCCAAAAAGTACAGTTTTTTTGATCGGCAATGCGATCTCGAAACGTCAAGCGTTTATCTAATGTCACTCCGAGGTACTTGTGAGAGTTTGAATTTGGAATCTGGGGAAAAAATGGGCCGTTCCATTTGAAACTTTCACCGAAAATCAATCGTCGATCTCTTTTTACTTTCTTTGCCCAGTAACTGGGTTGTTACTGCTTGCTCGAATACACATGGCATCAACCCGCTGACGAAAGTTTCTCGGTACTCAGTTGCGAGTAAGGCTCAGATCCAGGTCCCCCGCCCAGCCCTTCTGACTGAGTACAATAAAGGAATGGGCGGTACCGACCGAATGGACCAAAACGTGAATCTTTACCGAATCCAAGTAAGGAACAGAAAATGGCCGTGTACTGGCCGTTGATTAGCTGGCTGCTGAATATATCACTTCAAAATTTCTGGATATTGCATCGAAACGCTGGAAATAATATCGCTCAGCTGGACTTCAGAAGGACTATTGCACTGACCTACTTGAAGAAATATAGCGCCCCGAAGAAGGCAACTGGGCCTCGGACAACAAAAACGTTGGACCAATCAAGGTTTGACCACAAAGATCACTACTTGGAGAAGATCCCCAATCAAAAACGACGGCGCTGCGGTGGAGCATCCTGTGAAACCAAATCTCGCTATTTTAGTGCAAAATGTGATGTTGGCTTATGCATTGACTGTTTCAAATCTTACCACAGTTTATAAAAAATTTAAAAAAATGCGTTCACATAGAAAGAAGTTATTGGAAATTGAATTACGCGTCTCAATTAGCAAAATTGTTTTATTTTTTTTTTCTCGCTATAAATCAATAATATATTCATTCATCCATTCTCAATATTCTATTTACCGCTATTTAGTTGCAAATAAACAGCACTTTGTACAGAAATTGTGCCTGATTCGTCGAAATTTACAATAGTCGACCTGGGAACATTGATCTTGAGAAGTGGGCAACGTACCATAAATGGTACAGCTGAATTTACCTCAATTGAATTGTGTTAGAATAGAAATAATGACATGTTCTCCATAAGGAAGGTTCTTTCAGACGGAATCCACCAGAAAATTTGACAAAAATTATCGGAATCGAATTAAGGCCACTACTGGGTTAAAGAGATGTACTTCTTCTCGTACGTAAAGCCGACAGCGCATGACTTGGTTGGGTTGATTTCAAGTTTCGACTAAGCCTCGACAAATATTAGTAAATGATATGAAACGTGACTACAGTGGAACAACAAAAATTGCCAATTGACAAGGGACATTACAGATGGTTGTAGTGAGAGCAGGACGGGGAGAAACGATAACTTTAGCTAAATTGTCTTCCGAGTTCTATCAGGTAATAGAATTTGCCTCAGTTGGTTTACTGCGTTTTACTGTTTCCCAACAGAACCCAGTCCTAAACCTCACAGACCCACGCCATTCGATTTAGCATCGAAAAATACAAGTAAACGATACGAAACATGACATGATTCCAACGGAATAACGAAAATAGACGTTTTCCAGGGAATTGCTAGGTAATTTACACAACGTGACGGATGGTTGGATAGGAGGCCCTGCGGGTAATGAGCGCAGGCTGGGGAAGAAACGGTAACTTTTTCACAGTCTAACCCCTCCGAAACCTGCCAGTAACGATGAATACCTCAGATACGAAACTAACCAACACCTAATTGCGATCAAATTGCCAAAATGTGGTGTTCAGCTAATTTTTTTAACCATCTTTTGACCATGTAGAAGGTTTCGTCTGATCAATGCAACAAAACACCAAACGGAATTTGTGGGCAAATTGAAGAACGGATCAGAATGAATGATAAACCGACAGATTTGACGAAGAGCGCGGAACGCACGAGTAACTGAGGCAAGTTGAGTGCGTCCCGCAAGATATTTCGTCAGCGTTGGGTTGTCCCACGTCCCCTGGGATCAATTCTTACAGCGAATGTTAATTAATAGGAGCGACCTAACCAATCGTTCGGAAATCGAGTAAATGGCCAGTTTTGAATGAAGTCATTG
Source organism: Pachypeltis micranthus (assembly GCA_020466155.1). NCBI lineage: Eukaryota > Metazoa > Arthropoda > Insecta > Hemiptera > Miridae > Pachypeltis > Pachypeltis micranthus. Next base: position 10,002,414 of record CM035780.1, read on the forward strand.
AGTATTGATGGATAACGGTCACAAAGTTTGTAAAGGCTCTAATGACGTCGTAGGAGCCCAATCTTCCAACTTAACAAAAATCCAAGGATGTCGTGAATCATCCTCGAGGGAATACCCGCGCGCCCGCCTTCGTCGAGCAGAAACTCAAAAGTAATTTCGTGACTGAAACTATTCGCCTGTTTGTTCTCGCCAGGGCTGAGCTGATTGCTCGGTAATTACCATAGAAGGGGGCCCTTCACCCTTCCCGCCTTTGTTATAGATGAGCAGCAGACACTTGCCATTGTCTAGCTCCACGTGCAGGCTCGGTAACAGGGTCGAATCTACTATGGGACGATGAAGAAGGACTTGAGAGGAGAGAAAGGAAATGAACGACGCCCCTCCTCAAGCACCGGCGTATACTTGTTTCTTGAGGGGAACCACGAAGGTTGCGGTTTCTTAGCTGTCGCGTCTTTTTTTTTTTCCCCCTGTCCCAACCAAGTCATGGACTGGTGAACGGAAACTCTGCCCACTCGATTTGAAGGGAATTTGCGCCGGAGGAAGTACCTGGCGTCTGATATAGATGCGCGAAATTATTGGCGCAACGTATCGCTCAAGGTATCGTCTCAACTGCCGAGACGATTAAGTAAGCAGTTAGACGTATTATGAAAACCTTGTTTGCGACCAATTAGGTTCTTTACGCGAGCGAGTAAGGAAGCAATTCCTGGATACTTGTCGTGGTTGTCGAATAACCACATCCGTTAGGTCAACGAATCGTCCAAAAACATGAGATCGAGTATTATCGACCTTCAAGCCGCAGTTTTAGCCAATTTCGAAGCATGAAGAGGGTTTCGCTTCACAAATGTCAACATTCACCACTGCGAAGATAAAATTCCTGTTATCGTCTGATGAGATTGGAGTCAAATGAAGCCCAGAATTCTGTAGACATCGATTACAGGAAAGGTAATTACGCGGAAGGGCTTTATCATATCTTCGTCCGTTATGTACCCCGTAAGGCCGTTTATGTTTATGTCCTGCTAAAAGGACGGTCGAAGGAACGGCTCTCGTTTTTGGTCCATTTTGCCCCCCCACCACCACTCCACCATTCTCGTGCATTACAAAAAAAAACACCAACAAACCCAAAAAACGCTGGAAATGATAACTCAACGGTTTATTATGGTCTTGTACGACATGATTGGAATTGATTCTGCTCAATCCAGCGTCCGAAAAATGGTAAGTGCATAACACGACCGTATTAATAACGTATTTTCTAATAATCCACTGGTACCAACTTTTGTGCAGTCCTGAGACTTGTTTCGATTCAGTGACGGAGATTACTAAATGCAACAAAAGAGCTATTGATACTATCAATGCTTTACGAGTATTTCTTCTTGGTTATCCAGTTTGACCTCCATTCGATTAAGCATTGAAAAATACCAGTAAACCATACGAAACATGACCCGACTCCAGCGGAACAACGAAAATTGCCATTTTCTAGGCACGACACGGCCAGCCGAGCTGATGGGTGATTGCAGGGACACCGGAGGCATTGTGGGAAATGAGGGCGCACCATGAAGGAACGTCAACTTTCACTATATTGTCCCGCGAGTTCCATAGAGTAGCGGAATTCCCCTCACTATGTTTACAATGATTTCATTGTGTTACACCTAGACTCGATCATACGCCTCCAAGACCCATCCTATTCGATTCAGCATCGAAAAATAGGAGTAAAAGATACGAAACATGACCTAACTCCAGTGGAACAACGAAAATTGGCATTTTCTAGGCGACGTCAAGCACTGGGCATGATGCGACCAGCCAAACTGATGGGTGTGTGCGGTGAAACGGTAGGTATTGCGGGCAATGAGAACACGCCATGAAGAAACGTCAAGAATCACTATATTGCCCCACCATTTCCATCGAGTAGCAGAACTTGCCTCACTCTACTTACTATGTATCCACTGTATTGCACCTAGACTCGTTTTTAGACCTTTGAGACCCATCCGATTCTATTCAGCATCGACACAAACCAGACGAAACTTGACCAAACTCCAGCGGGTGGGGCTGACGGATGGTTGGGGTGAGACGGGAGACAGTGCAAACCATGAATAAACGTCAACTTTCGCCATATTGTCCAGCGACTTCCTTCGAGTAGTATAATTTGCTTCACTGTGTCAATCTAGACACAATCCTACACTCGTCCCATTCGACTCAGCATCGAAAAATACTAGATAACTATACCAAACACGACGTAATTGCAATAAAACTGCCACAATGTGCTTATTTGGCACACTGTTTTAAACCAGTTCTCGCCCATAACCACCGCGGTTTCGTTTGATCGGATGGCCAAGTTGGCGGATTTATTAGCCCGCGTTAAAGGCAATATATGGCCATGAAGCTCAATCGACCACAACATTCTCCCTTAAATTGGACCACAGACGCACACACCTTTAGGCTTTTTCGACCAAGTAGACCTCAAAACGTGGAGGTCTGGAGAAAAAATATGTTTCTTCACACGGTAGCAGTAGCTGCAGGGGTGATAAATATTGCTAACTGCACACAGGACTGTGGAATGTAATGTGTTCCTTCGAATTAGATTTTGTTTTCCAAAAAGTTCTCGTTGAGATGCGTTCAACGAAAAATAGTGGACTGCAACACGAAATTTACAAGAGTCGAGGGAAGTTGTGGGCGTGTGTGTATAGATTCAGTTACACATTGTTGAGTAACCAGTGGACAGATTAGTTGAACGCGTGCGTAATACTGCCAATTTCGTACAACTCAACGAAGTCTGGTGAGGGATAGATACGTCGATTCTCGGATGTCTTCAATTCTCCCTTCGTAGTTGGTTGCCTGCCCTTGGCTTGGATCGTTGATCTCATATCATCGTCTCGCTCCAAGGCCACCTCCTTCGGGGTCGCTCAGAACTCCCCAGCCTCTCACTTCGGCCATCTGCTTCCTTCTAAACTTCTCTGCCTACTCCTGGTTCCTGAACTTGCCTCCTTCCTACTTCTCTATCACACAACCGACTGTCAAATGCGCGAACTCTACGAGTAATTCCCACGGTTAACTTATTATTATCCGGCGCGATTCACCATCCAACTCAATCTCGAAACCCACCAAGGTTCGCGATGCTTAACTTCTTCGAAAAATTACTAATCTCAACAGAATCCCGTCGTTACATGTGAGAGTTCTGTTACTGTTCCGATGTCTTACGGATAATATCTCAAAATCTTCGAAATGAAGAAATAGGGGTTGATAGAACGCACAGCATGAAGTTGTTCAGATCAAGTTTGGAATTTACAGTGGGAAGTCCAAGAAAACGCGTGTTTTACACAACACTTGAAACCTTCGCCTTCAAAATAAGGAGAAAAGTTACGTAATATCATTTGGTGCAAATAAACAGTTTCAATTGGGAACATTTTTTCTTAAACCCCCCCATCACACTACGTTTCAGGGTGTGGGGTTACATATCTGCACTGTACGTCTGCCGTTCAGGCCATGTTTTGCTTTCAAAGTAGTCTAGTCTTTCACACACATATTCCATTTGTGATATAGTCATGCCAGCCTGCTCAACTACCTGTAGTTGTCACAGCCAAAAAATGGTGCAATTTTGGGAGTTTTATAGGAAACAGGTCGTATTTGGAATCGTTTCCTAGGTTTTTTTTTTCGATGCTGAGGCGAATAGGATAGGTGTGAGCCAGTGGATGGAGAACAGTGAAATAACAGTAAACATGGCGATTTTGGTAATTGAAGGGACCTGCTGGACAATATAACGAAAGTTGACGTTACTCCATGGCCTTTGCTCGTTTCCTGCAATGACTCCCATCTCACCCCAATCATAGAAAATGTTCATTTTCGTTGTAGTCAGGTCATGTTACGTATCGTTTATTAGTATTTTTTGATGCTGAATCGAATGAGATGGGTCTCATAGGTGTAGGAACGCGTATAGGTGGAAAACCGAGAAATTATAGTAAATATAGTGAGGCAAGTTCAGCTACTCGATGGAACTCGTGGAACTATATGCATATAATTAATGTTTCTCCATGGTCTGCCCACATTTCCTGCAATACTCACTTCAATCAACCTTCAGTTCAACTAGTTCTGCCGTCCAATCGCCAAGTGACGCCTAAAAAATGTCAATTTTCGTTGCAGTCAGGTCATGTTTCGTATCGTTTACTGGTATTTTTCGACTCTGAATCTAATGGGATGGTTATCAGAAGTGCTCTACAAACACTGTCGTTTGCGTATCAACCATTTTCCTGATTGCTGGTATACTCATGTTACATTCTTGATTTTCTTTTAGGCTGGATTGAAGAGTATAAGTCACAGTCATGCTGTGCAAGATAAAAAGAGAGTTTTGTGTCCCGTCAGTAGGTGGCAGTGAACTAGTTGTCGTTAAAATGTTAATCGAAGACTAACCAAGAGTTAAGTGATAACGCTAAAAAAGGCTGGTTGAGAAGGCAGCAGCAATTTTATTAACCGCCAGTTACGTCATTTATGCAAACGGGCATTAAGTTCGCCGTGATCGTTGAGCAAACTCAGTTGAAGTACGAGGGAAAAGGAGCGATTCGAAAGAGCCCAATTTGAATCAGGATATCCTCAAGACCTTCCTGGGAGCCCCGAGTTCCCAAGATGCCGTCGAGAAAAATAAAGAGACTTAGACACCGTGGGGTCGACCAAACGAAGAGGGCTCGTCCTCCCGTCGATTTTAATTAGGCCAAAAACATCTCCGATCAGAGGAGGGGAATGGCATTCCCCTCTCCCAACAGGTTTTCCGAGATGTGCCCCACAGCCAGAACCTCCTATTGTTAAGAGGTAAACCACCCCTCTGCTCCGTTCCTGCACGTTGAACATGAGTTAAATATCTCACGACCTGCGGAGAGGGCCGGGACGTGCCGAAGAGGGGTTACCAACTCTACGGTCGAGCTGTTGAGAAGCTCCGAAGGTTTTAAAAGGAAAAGGACATTTAAAACTTGCAGGGCAAACTTTTGCCATCTGCGCTTTCTTGTTCCCCCACCGCGTTCCTCTTTAACGTCGGATGGTCTATTGTGATTTCCCTTTTGATGCTACCGAGAAGTAAGAAATTGTTGTCTTTGTTAAAATGTCCCAACACGTTAGAATCGAGCCCGGGAAAACGTCTGGGGGGGTTCGCGGGCCGTGGGACAGCGAAATTTCTTCCAGAGAAGATTTATCGGTGACGTCTCCACCCTGCGACCAATAATTTTAGGACTAGACCCCCAAATTCGGTGCCATGTGAACTTGAGAAACCGCACACTATGAAACAAATTTGTGTTTTTTCCCCCGAGTTGGAAGAATGTCAATAATTCACGTTAGAAAAACGAGAAAACTCGTGAGATCCGCTCGGAAGTACATGATCTACGTTCACCACTGGTCAGAATGCGAACAGGGCAATAATAACAATCAAACCGGAAGAATACTACGCGCGGTGCTATTTTTACCGGCAGCCAAACTGCCAAACCATAACAAGCGTCCACGGGCACACCTCCTACACATTAATAGCCAAAGAGACGTTAAAATGCAACAAACTCAAGATAATACGAAACAAATTGTCTGCTCTTAACCAATTGCTGTGAGGCAACACTGACGCCTATACGTTTGAAAAATGTCTGACGCCTTAGCATCACACAACTTTCCGCAACATTATTTATTTATTTTTACATACATTTACAATTTTATTTATTTCCAACTTTTAATTAAATTCGTATTTCAGCCTTTTTTACTTCGAAAATGTTGAATTTCTTATTTATCGTTTTTGACATTTTATGTCTTTACTTTGCTACATAAACTAGAAAATGTAACGCCGGCGATGTTACGGAGAAGCGTCACGAAATTTTTTAACCCAAGTTGAAGCTACATCCCCTGTGGCCTAATGGAGAAGGCATCGGTCTCCTAAACTGGGGATTGTGGGGTCACGAAATATCGAATGGTTGAAGTGTAACGCTTGGTAACGTGTGTTACAAAATGTAACGCTTGGTAACATCACACGTTTTAATAACCTCAGTGACTAAGTGATGATGTCAATTGGAATTGACACGGCCATTATATCGAAACCATCAACGAGCACAATCAAACGTAGTTTTTAACAGATTTTTAAAAGAAAAAGACATAAAATGTCCCTCGTGGTTGCGTACTTGTACGAAAGCTGTACCCACCGTTTGTATTTAAATTCGTAGTGATTTTAAATTTTGACACTATTACTATACTTTCCTATTATTACGGTTAAATAAACCTCAAAAAACCAACGAACGAAGTTATCAAGAAGAGATGTATCGAATAAGGCGAATTTAGTACTACTTCTTCTAGGGAGGACATCAAAAAAGACTCTCGAGGAAATACCTGGCATTCCTTAGGAAGCTAGGCGTGGGCCTGGGAGACATTAAGAATGGCACAATTGGTCATTAGGCTGAGTTTTATAAGTTTATATGATGCTATTTCTCCCTTCGCCCTACACATCATTTCTTTTGATTACTTCGTTAAATATTCATAGTTCACATACTTCAATAAAACATTTTTTGTTCATTTACTTTCGATTTGTTGAAAATAACGATTCATTTATTGTTTATTTTATTTATTAATCACTTTCTAATTTTCCTACTTTTATTAAATTCCTTCTATTCACACGCAATTTCCACATTTTAAAATTTTAATTATAATTTTCATTTATTTACTTAAAATGTGTCGTAAGTTACGACGTATTTATTGGTTATTTTTATTATATTTGGTGTTTTGATCACTATGATAACTATAGTTAACTTTCGATGGATTTTGCTCATACCCTTATTTTAGCGTCCCGTGGTAACCTGCGGGCTAGATATATGGTTCTCTCTAAAAATCGTTCTCAGACACACATTCACAAACTGACACACACACACACAGACCATTTTCCCGAATAGTGTTTTTCGGACTCAGGGGGGTTTGAAACGTGAAGATATGAAGAGAACTAAATTTTTTTTTTTCAGCCGATTACATAACTTTCCTTTCTACTTTGTAGAGCCAAGGAAAGTAAAAATCGCGTAGATAGGCGAAGGAAAGCTTAGCACCAGATATGTTTTAGTTATATTCCTTCAATTCATACGTATTTCTCAATATTGATGGAATTATTAACTTTATCGCTTTATTACTTTTCAAGTTGTTTAGAATTACGGCTTATTTGTTGTTGATTTTATTAAATCCCTCCCTAATCATTCGACACGCCTTTTTATTCACACAATGGTTCAATTCGTTCATTAATTCAAACTTTATTCACGAGCGTTACGATTTATTTACGTTTCATTTGATTTTGTATTTCTCCTTCCTGCGGCACACCTCAAATTTGCCCAATTTCTTCTCACGCGGGCTTTTAGGTCCCCCCCCCCCACCAAGTTCCCTAAGAGTTAATGAATTTCGTTCAAACTGAAGCGATAGTTAAATTGTTAACTTTAATGACCATACAAAGACTTGAAGACCCATAATCCTTAGAGCATGCCGACAAAAAGATATTCGAAGACGTTATCAGGTGAACACAATCGCATTGCCCTGATTGTAATACTTTCATTATCAACGAAAATTTGCAGCCAACAATAAACTGTTGAAGGAACGTTAATTAGCGCACATCCTCACGCTTAAACTTCTCCGAGAGCTCCATTCGCTCTAGTCATTGTTCGTGCGATTGACGAAGGAGCTTGAAGTAACTGTGCCGTCCAATTGGACGTTCATCGATGACGCTCGTAATAGGTGCAATGGCACAGTCTCGAGACTTATTTTAATTTATCGAGATACTGACCACAGACCGAACAGACGCCTGGCTCAAAATTGAAAAGGAAGACGAGGCATTCGTTCGAGAAGTCTCCTTCGCCTTGAACTATTTTCCGACGGCCATCGCAATGTGAGAAGTTGCATCGATTAGAATTAGGAAGACATTCTTTGGCCGCCAAGCTGCATGCCTGTCAATCTTTAGACGGCGAGGATTCTTTCATAGAGAACTATTTTGAAACGTTGCAACCGGGTCGGTTCTTCAAGGAGTTGTGAGAGTATTCGAAATACTGCATCGAGAAACCTGAGCCCATATAACACAATCGTAGGCTTAACAACGAAAACTATCTGGCACGGCGCACCACGCAAAGTTCCTCAATCGACTAATGAAAACTATTTCATTCGGTTTATTTGAACTTGGTAGAACTAGTGACGCTTAACGTTCCGGAATTTATTGCGTCGCTCCTATTAGTCCTACGACTATTATTGAGTAACCCATGCACGTGGTGGGGGTGATTCATGAGACAGTCAACTCGAAAGTCAACGAGTCGAATTTTACTCGACGAGGTCGTCAACATCTCACATACACCCTGGAGTTCTCCAAAGGGGCGCTCTCGAGCCATACTTCTATCTTGAGATTTCCTATTGTCATGTCACGTTGAAGTTGCACAATTTGCCGATGATGTTGCTGTGTTATGCAAGGGAATGTGCATAGAAATCGGCAAATATGTACAGGAGTACGTCAGTCGCACAAACAATGGAGGGTTAAATTGAATCCAAATGGGATGTCGTCAAGACAAATAACACATCCCTATTTCTTTCGAGATTGTGCCGCAGGCAGACGATGTGAAACACTTTGGGCTAGTCTAGGATGAACGGCTTACGGTCGTCCTCGCATATTTCTCTCTAACTCAAAAAAAACTGCGGACACCGTATTAGGCAACTCTAGTTCCTCGTCTCCCGTCCATCGTGTCTTCCTCTCAAGCCTACAAGATCTGTCTACGTTTCACTGGTATTTGACTCTACGTCACCGGGTTATGGGGGTTCAGCGTTCAAATCGCAACGATTCAAACCATACGAAACAGATGCCATGGATGAACTGTGATATGCACGGAACGCCGCCTTGCACTAAGACCAGGAGCTTCTGAACGTGGATGAAACACTCCCTGCTGCCAACAACTTCATAATACTCTCACCTATCACCCTAATCACCATGTAGATCTCCTATATTCTCGCGTGTTGATCTGTATATATCGTTATCTTTTTTAAAATAACAAATAGATACTTTATTGTATTAAAAAAATACATCATAGTAGAGCACAAGTTTGGAATTAGAAAAATAATGAACGTGGAACGTGAATGAGGTACGAGAGGCTCGGTTCAGTGTGGCCTAGCAGGGCCAGCCATCTTTAGGCCGAGAATCAGAGCGGCGATCCCATTGGGGTCGCTGGCCACGGTGTTCCAGGCAGAGGTGGCTGCGGTGACGGTTTGTGTGCAGCGGCTGCTGCAGAGGGGACTGAAGCGGCAGAGGAACTACATCATGGTGGACAGTCCAGTCACTCTCAAGGCCTAAGCCTCATACTGTCTTACATCGCGGCAGGTGTGGGAGTGTCTAACTGGACTGAAGGCCCTGGCCGAGGACAACAGTGTAACACTGTGTTGGGTGCCTGGGCATCAGGGTATAGAGGGAAACGAACGCGCTGGTAGGTTGGCTAAGAAGGGATCGGTGCAGATCCCTATTGGCCCTGAGCCCTTTGTTGGGACTACCAGGAGCCACCTACGTAGAGAGGTTGGCAAATGGGAGGATAGGTGCAGGGCTGCCCATTGGCAGGGGCTGCCTGGCCTTAGACAGTCAACTCTTCGTCCATCTCTCCAGAGGAAGGCCAAGGAGGTGCTTGCACTGGAGAGGAAGGATATGAGGATCATATGTGGCCTGTTCACAGGTCACTGTCCGCTGAGGTACCACCTAGCAAATATCGGCAAGTGCGAGGTACAGGTATGCAGGTACTGTAAGGTCGGGCTAGAGACGGCAGAGCGTGTACGCCGAAATGAATAAAAAGGCGTATCGGATGATTAGGGAGAGATTCAATAAAATAAACAACAAATACGCCGTAATTCTGGACAACTTGAAACTATATAAATAAAGTTAATAATTCCATCATAGTGAGAAATGCGTATGAATTGAAGGAATATAACTAAAACATATGTGGTGCTACGCATCACGCAGCTTTCCTTGGCCTCACAGGCATTCAGAAATTCTCTTGACTATCATCCAATAAAATATAAGCTACAGCAGCCCTCATGGTTCTGGAATTTATTCCGCTGCTCCTACTCGTACCACGATTATTATCGAGAAATCAGTTCACAATTGATTTGAGAGACTTTCTACGCGATTTTTTTTTTCAAAGAAGTATCGCGTTCAACGTTTCGACGTAATCGATAAAAATTGTGAGACGTAGGCGGAACGGGGGCGTTGAAATTCTGGAATTTATGGAGTAGCTCGTACGAGTCAACGTTATCAAACTCTTATAGCATAGCATAGAATAGAAATTTATTGACAGAAAGGAAATAATACAAATTTAAGCAAAACGGCATGCCAACAAAACAACAAAAATCTCCTTCTGCCCACCAACCAAATTCATAAGAACTTGTGGCGACTAGTGAAGCAAGTCTGAGCCAAAAGTAGGTATTAATATAACCATGTACAAAGTAATAACTTGAATAACCTTCGAAGGGAAACTCTCAATAAGTTAATATAACTGCTTAATCTTCTTCAAAATGTGTCTCTTGAAATTTACAAAACTGCTGAACAAATCAGGGTTGATTTTAGAAGAATAGAGAAGTAAGACTTTATAATATGCTTTTTTTTTTTGCACGTTCGGTATTAAGCTTAGGTTCTAGTCACCTATGGAGCCCTGGTCGGGTGGACTAGGGTGGAAAATAAAACAGCGCAGTTGCAGCTGAATAAACTGCAGCGTAGGGCGTGTCCTGGCCATTACAGGCTGTATGACAACACGCCCTACAGCAGCACTGGAGGTCTTGCTAGATTTAGCTGCACTCCACATACACGTTAAAAGGATGGCGTTCCTCCAGACTGTGCGTATGTTGGAGTTGGGTCTGATTATGCGGGGGAGGGAGGAGTTTCTTCCCTTCGATCTTTGACAAGGTGATGGTGGAGGGGCCCGAACTGCGTGTGGTAGACTCAATGCCCGCGAGGTTTAACTTCGCGTTACCCATTCATGAGCGATCCAGGTGGGAAGGGGGAGTTCCCGCTTTTGAAGCTGGGGCCCTGGTATAGTACACTGATGTTTTTTAGTACGTTAAAAGCGACGAAAGGATTTGTAAGGGTATCAATGTTTTTCAAAGAAGAACGACGTACATACTACAGTACATACGTGGAGCAGAAATTTTGTTGTTCGGGTATCACGAAACTACCTCACGTAGTTCATCGCATCATTCGCAATTCACAATTACCCAAATTCTCCTCTCAGGGTCTAGTTTTTCTTTCGACGCGCTTTGAAATGTTTTCGTTTCTTCTCAATAGAGGAACAATAGTGTCGCTAATCGACTATCAATTACCGCCATTGTTCCGTTCCTCAAATAGGTCGTCAAAAAGGAGATAATCTATGAGGGCGTTATAATCTTCGAGGAAGAAAAACAACGAGCGATGGAAGCGACCCGAGAATTCGCTTATTTTTCGCGGTTCTCACACATTTCCGCTCCTGTACGAATTTTCGCGAAGAGACCTTCATCCTTGACTTGATTAAGAGCACGGGAACGTGAACGTGTTGCGATTAGGCGCATTTTTAAGTTGGAACGGACAACAACCCGGTTGTAAAGACTCTACGTAAGTGAAGCTAGTAATTCAACCGGTGAGGACTGCGATTACCCTTCGGGCTCCCACGAGGAGTGGACGATATACGTCGATGTTTTAAAAATACTCGATGTATAGTAACGAAGCATCTAAACAAGCCGATGTATTAAGTTTTAAACATCGAGTATACATCGATGTTTTTACTTTCCTTGGCTCTACAAAGTAGGAAGCCGATTATGTAATCGGCTGAAAAAAAATTTTTTGAGTTTTCTTCAGTTCTTTACGTTTCAGACCCCCCTGAGTTCGAAAAACACGCTACAAGCGTTTCGTCGTTTGAATTCCCTCCGCCCCGCCCGTCTCTCTAAAAAACCAACCTCTCTCGAGGCGAGCGAGCAGCGCGCCTCCCGATCGCTTCCCTCCCAACACTCGACTCCCCCCGGGTTCGCTTCGAGCGCCCCCGTTCCAATTTCCCAGACGTTTTGGTTTTAATACGATTCAATTTTTTTAGATTCTTTCGTTTCATTCTCATTTTGGTTTTTACTTTCCTTGTTTTCATAGATTTTTGGTTAAATTTTGATATTAGTATTTAGCGAGCATGTTTTCATATTAAAATTCAGTTTTTTCTAGATACTATCGTTTTTTTTTGTTTATTTTAATATTACGATTCAGTTCTTTTCGACCTTTTTTTGGTTTTCATTATGATATTTTTCGATGCTGAATCGAAAAGAATGGGTCTCGGAGCATTAATGCTAGGTCAAGCTGATTATCCGAATAATAAACCGTTGTGTAATAATTTGCAGGGTTTTGGGAAAATGGTCAGTGTGTCTGTGAACGATTTTTAGAGGAAACGACCGTATCAAATCAGCTCAAACTTGGTATATAGCCCGCAGGTTACCATGAGACGCCAAAATAAGGGTATGAACAAAATCCACCGAAAGTTGATTATAGTTATCATAGTGATCAAAACACAAAATATTTTTTTTCTCAGAAACGGCTATAACGATTTTGATTAAATTGTTTATATTGATAGCTCTCAACAAGGCAATTATACCATAAAATTCCCATTCGTGGGAAAATGACGAGAGCAGCACAATAAATTACCAAAACTATCGACGAAATCGATTTTACTACGGTTTTTAGAGAAAAAAACCTTACCAAATCAGCTGAAACTTGATGTCTAGCCTACAGGTTACCGTGGGACGCCAAAATAAGGGTATGAGCAAAATCTACCGAAAGATAACTATAGTTATTACAGTAATCAAAACACCACACTTTTTTCTCAAAAATGGCACTAACGATTTTGATTACATTTTTTATATTGCTAGCTCCCAACATAGCAACTATACCATACAATTCCCATTCGTTGGAAAATGACGAGAGCAGCACAATTGTTGACGAAAAGCGTTTTTAGCGTGGTTTTTTCCTTATAAACTCTGCTGGAATGTTAGTAGAATGTTAAAGAAAATTGGTATTGTAGTCCAATCCAATACTTAAAGGGTGAGGGTTTAAAAACGCTCATGAGATACATGGGGCTCACTCCAGAAATTCCTGAATTTCAACTACCGCCATTTCACTTACTACCAGTTTTACACGTTTTTACCCAATAACTCTGCCAAAATGATTACTATCCTTCAAAAAATTCGTGTTTACACCCTCATTAATTATCTGTGTACCAATTGCTCAGTAATTGTTCTGGAATGAGTACGAGCAGCACAATAAATTCCGGAACTGTAAGCGCTACCGCTTCCTGCTGCCGAAGCGTTGTTTGACGAAGTTCAAATTAACTGAGTAATAAATGAATTGATTAAACAGAATTAGCCATGTAAAAAGTGAATTGACGTAGAGCTAAGGAAAGTTGTGTGTTGCAACGCACCAGATATTTTTATTATTAAATCAGCTCTAAGTATTTTATTAATTTATTCGATAACCCGATTCGTTATTATTTTATTTGAATTTGCTAATCCTTGGGTCACGGGTTCCTCTCCACGAGGATAACCAACTCGTATTTTGATGGCACAAGACAGCTCCACATGATATCGCAATATTTCGTGGGAAAGTGACGAGAGCAGCACAATAAATTATCAAACATTTCGACGCAAAATCCATCTTAGCGCAGTCTGAGCTCTCCCTTAGACACTCGCACCCAACTGAACAGTTAAATCTACTCCTGAACCCGAATAGCCTCCCGAGAACGGTACCGCACACATGGGCCAGTCTTCTACCGGGAGAGCCAGTCTCGCAAGCCTGGCTGGGTTCGGCGGATGCTCTGCTACGAAACTGCCACCTGCGCGATACTCATAACCTTGCAAAGATTTCTGTCGGAAGTTTCAGACTGGTCAATTATGAAAAGAAAACAGATGCCCGCAGTCAACCATTCGAACGATGTTTTCTGGCCTTTAGACGGCAAGATCCTAAAAAGTGCATCCGATTACGTAATTTTTATTTCTATCAGGGTAGACTCAGCATAAAATTGGCTGTTGTACAATATTGCTGCCACAATGTGCCAAAACAAAGAACTTCTGTCCGCGCGATGTGAAGTGACACACAGATGAACCCTGTATTTCCACGGCATTAAATAACGACGAGAGTATGATTTCCCAAGGTTTCTCACGTTCACGCTCAGTTCCCAATATCATTCGGGGAAACCGCTTCGAGTTCGACAGAATTTCTTCATGACCCTTCGGAGGTCACCCTGAAACCAGTTTAACGCGAGGACATGGACGCTCCTAGACACCTGTTCGGTCTCACGGTCAGGTCGCTAGACGACTAGAGATCAGCTCGCGAAGAGACCCCCCCGTCGGGTCAAACATTTGTCCGATTCACGAAGTAGGTCTGAGCCAGTCGTCTGGGAGGACGATCTGAATAATTTGAAGGGAAATAAATTGAGAAGGGTTGAAGAGGAGATCCCGGTGAATGAATCATGAGCACGCCCATTCGTCGCCGCGTTTAAAAATAATGAATTCAACTCACGAAAAAGATTTTGGGGCCGCGGCGGAACATGCTCTTGAGGTTTTCTTCGAAAATGTAAGAGATCAAACGGATGAAATGCTTACTTATCCTGAGTTAACCTCTTGACTGGTTGTGATTACAGTCCTACACTTCCAAAGTCCAGTCATATGTCTCCAGATGTTTTGGCAACATAGAAATGCTCCAACTCCGATGAAAAATGGGATGAGAGTCTCATTAGACAATGCGACCCTCGATGAGGCTCGTCTGCGAGTAGCAATTTCAAAAGTGTTGGGAGACCAATCGTAAGTACGCTGACAGTCCATTCTTTTCTTGTGTTTGAGGATGTGAAGGCCAATGTGCAGGGGCATTGGTGGACACTTCCAAAACCATTCGGCATTCCCACAGTTACAACACCCAGACCCAGGTATCCGAGGGTTATGGAAAAACCCACGTAAACTATATATTTGTCGTACAATAGATTGCGTTGTCTCTACGCTCGGCAAAGCTCTAAAATAGGCTAGAGCCCTTGTTTTAAGTATTTAGAAGTATTTTTTGAACCTAGCATGAAATGTCAGAAGCAGACATCGTCGAAAACTCGGATCAGTGCTGTCTCTGTGCTGAAACCAGTGCGGTGTGCTGACTACATGGTGTTCAGTGTCCGATATGCTGTCAGGAAGCTGTTGAGATCCTGAAAAACCAGTCTGCCGAGTACTTTACCAGGAGCACAGAGAACATTTACTGGCCTAAAGTCACTTGCACGCAGGTGTCTAGAGGTTGTCCTTATTGGAGTGATAACAGCCTGCTTCCAACGGGATGGATACTTCTGTGATTCCAAGGAACTATCAAACAGATGAGCAAGCACTGGAGAGACCCCATCAGCCAGCATTTGGAGGGTTACAACTGATGAAAGAGAGAGAGAGAGAGAGAAAGAGAGAGAGAGAGAGAGAGAGAGAGAGAGAGAGAGAGAGAGAGAGAGAGAGAGAGAGAGAGAGAGAGAGAGAGAGAGAGAGAGAAAGAGAGAGAGAGAGAGAGAGAGAGAGAGAGAGAGAGAGAGTGAGATGCACAGTGTGAGGGGGGGAGGGATGACGGCGTTTATTTACAAAAAACAGAATGAGATTAGGACCATGAGGTCCTCTCTTACATCTATCCTGTAGTTATTAGTAAACTAAATTCCACGCGGACTATTAACCACTGTAAGCGGTTTTCTTTTATAACAAACAAGTATTAAATGAAAGGATTTCTTCTGATACAAGGGAAATGAAAAAAATCGGACTGGATCAAGTTGGGTCCTTGTACGTTTTGAGATCTTTTTGATGACCTGCTAGGTGAGTCCGTCTCCTCTGGCTGGCCAGATGATGATGTCTTTACATCGAAAGCGCTCGCCCACAGTAACTCACCAGACAGAGGAGACTGACTCACCTAACAGGTACATTAACTTTAGTAATTTGCCTACTGGCGGATTTAATACCAGACGGCACAGGTTAATGAAAACCTACGAAAGTTTATTTACATTTTGCCAGATTGCGATCAGTGCTGTCCAGATGACTTCTTATGATGAAGCCTGAGTTGCTTTGCTGTTGCTCTGTCGGTAATTTTTTATGCTTTGTCTCAATAATAATTTTGACTCAAAAAGCCATTACTGTGTTAGTAATATCAGTTATCTAACTCATACATCGCCAACCTACCTAATTTAATTGAATTAGGTTCAATTCAGGAGGTCTTGAAAGGAGGGGTCTTTGGATTTCCCCCAGCATCTGACTCCGATTCCTCATCAATCTCAATACCACGCAACTGCGGCGCAATGTTTCTACAGTGTGAAGGAGCCTTTAAAAGTGCAAGGAAGGGCGAGCAGGTTATCTGCGAGGCGTTGAGCTCTATTTTTCATTCTGGTTCTTCACACAACCTGCGACGCACTGTTTGTTTTATTTACTTCTGACTCTCCCTATCGTCAGAAGCACCGTGGCCTGAAGTCGTATTATGCCAGTCCTCAAGTCTCAGGAGGCCAGGTGTCTCTGCGTCTGAAAGAAGGGTCTTTGGATTTCCCCCAGCATCTGACTCCGACTCCTCATCAATCTCAATATCGCACAACTGCTGCGCAATGTTTCTACACTGTGAAGGATATAGCCTCTAATTCCTCTCTGATATAGCTCTCCTCCTTGGCACGCTCTGCTGTGCAGTGGAAAAGTGCAAGGAAGGGCGAGCAGGTTATCTGCGAGGCGTTGAGCTCTATTTTTCATTTTGGTTCTTCACACAACCTGCGACGCGCTGTTTGTTTTATTTACTTCTGACTCTCCCTTTCATCAGAAGCACAGTGGCCTGAAGTCGTATTATGCCAGTCCTCAAGTCTCAGGAGGCCAGGTGTCTTCTGCAAGAATCTCCTTCGATGTAGAAGTTGCGTTTAAGACCAAAAACAGCTTCCTGCCAAGTCTCGGACACTGGCCAAGGCGTGATAGGGCGTCTACTCATCTGCACCGCGGAGGGATGGACAAACTCAAATGATAGTTAATTTTGGAGCGCCCTGCACAATATCACTTGCGGGAATTCATAATTAAATTGTTAATGCGATACTAATCGCAATTCGTTATGATCGCCTTCTATCACCCAAGTGAAACTGAAGCGTCTCGAGCACCCAATCGGTGGATTTGTGATGGTTAAGATAAACACTTGCCATTGGGAGGCCGAAACTGACGACTGTCGCTGTTCCATTGACCTCCCACTGGCTGCACATATTTCCTTTCGAACTGATACGAGGGCATCATCAAGTCCGTGATCATGCTGAGCTTTTTATAGGTCTCCAAGTCCCTGAATATAGCCAGGTGTCGACTAGTCGCCTGTGGCACCTTAGCTATACCGAGCTTGGGGAGTCTGCTACCTTCATCGCCTCTGCCTTGACATAAATGTCCAGGGGAAGAAGGTCGAACAGTCTCTCAATGGCGATGGTGGGTGTGGTCTTCATCACCTCCGCTTTAGTAAGCATCCCAGCCGTTGTACTTTGCCCAGGCTGCTGCCATTCTCTCCAACGGCAGCTCTATGCCACCACACAATCGACCCATATGAGATTATTGGTCGTACAAACAAGGCTACTAACATTTTTGCAATAATGTGATAATTTTGCTGATCACATGTCGTAAAATACGCTTTTCTCCATTTCGGCATTGTCGAAAGAATCTACGCCCCGTCTCTTCAAAAATTGCGTTGCGTTGCGGCCAGATGGTCAGCCCTCTCATTTCCAATCGCTACATGTTCACGAATTCAATCAACGTTAACTCTATTTGTGCCGCATCCTGCACTCCACCAGATTGGACGTTGAGCAATAGTTCATCAGCGCCCTACAAGAAGCTTGACTATCAGTCATTATGTTGATAGTTGTATCAGGCGACCACAGAGTCCTCTGAGCTTGAATTTGAAAAGTTTAGAATTAGAGAACACTCGCCACTCCCCCGTGGAAAGGGTTCTGGAACAGGTAGGAAGTCGTCTCTTTCAAAAAACTACCCACTAAAGCTGTCATGGACTATCCTCCGGAGCTAAAAATCGTTTAATAGCTCCAACGTTGCACTCGACGATAAGTGTTCTGATTCGTGATGCACACCCGGTTGAAGCCTTCGAAGCCCGCTCTTGTGAATGGCATATATAATTCTTTCCCGGGGTCTATTTGAGAGGCCAACGCCGTTTTCTCGTGCCGCCGCAATTTATATTCCTACCCAACCGGTAATGGAAGGCCGAATTGAATTTTGGAACCGTCGGTTGAAGCCCTGAGCTCTTTCTCCCTCTCCCGAAACATTTCTGAGCCCAGCAGACCTTCGAAGTTGTTCACTAGAAAAAGGAAGCCTCTCATTCTACGTCTGGACGGAAGATCTCTGGCCTCAGCACGGCAGGCGGACGGAGGGCGCTGTTGC
Source organism: Pachypeltis micranthus (assembly GCA_020466155.1). NCBI lineage: Eukaryota > Metazoa > Arthropoda > Insecta > Hemiptera > Miridae > Pachypeltis > Pachypeltis micranthus. The sequence goes on from CM035780.1 coordinate 10,020,801, forward strand.
CAAGTTGGGCGTTCCCTTCTCTTTTTGACAGGGAGCTGTCTGTTGTCCCTTCTGTGATTTCTGTGCAGATTTTTACAGTGCCTCATGATTACCCTTATTACTTTCAATTGACGTACGAAGTAAGAAGGAAAGTTATGTAATCGGCTGAACATTTTTTTGTCAAATTTACTTCTGACCTTAACGTTTTAAAAGCTCCCGACTCTGATGAATACCATTTGAAACAAAAAAGCCATCACACACCTGATATTCAACCAACAAAACTGACTATAGTTATCACAGTGATCAGAACACCAAACGTTTTGTCCAAAGCGGCTCTGGCGATTTTGATGGCAGTTCAAATGACGCGTACCTTACGATTTTTACTCGAAGGAAAATTATGAGAGCAACCTAATGAATGGTCGAAATGTGTGTGTGTGTGTTAATGGGGGGGGGGGGGTCCGTCTTGATCGCCCATAGCACCCGGTGTGCTCCAGTTCAATCTGGAGGAGTTGGGTTGCTGCCTCTCCCTGAAACTACAACGTTCTTGCGGCTGCTGGGATGTTACACGAGCTGTCGCCAGTCTTTGACCAGGTGAGGTGGCGTGACACGGCATAGTGACCCTTCTGAGTTGGCAGCTGCTCTGACCTGTTTGGTTGATGCTCATGCTGGGTCTCGACTCGCACTACTCTTGAACGTGGGCGAAGTGGGCTTCAGAGAACATACGTGGAAGAGACGCCGTTCGTGGGACGTCACTGCCAACAGCAATAAGGCGCACAAGTGGCTGGAATTGCGGCTTAGATGCTGCTCGCTGTTGAGCCCCCGGTAACTCGCGCAGTAACACCTGTGGGCTGGAAAGTGAAGAGAGCTGCACTACGGGGTGGTGTCGGCAGCCGCTCTGACCTGTTTGGTTGATGCCCATGCTGGGTCTCGACTCACACTACTCTTGAACGTGGGCGAAGTGGGCTTCAGAGGGCATCCATGGAAGAGACGCCATTCGCAGAACGTCACTGTCAACAGCAATACAGCGCACAAGTGGCTGGAATTGCGGCTTAAATGCTGCTCGCTGTTGAGCCCCTGGTAACTCGCACATTGACACCTGTGGGCTGGAAAGTGAAGAGAGCTGCACTACAGGGTGGTGTCTGGAGAAGCTCTGAGGCCTAGTATCATCGCCGTTCGTCCCAACCAGTCTGCAGAGATCTTGGACTTGCTAGCTAAGAAGCGCTAATGTGACAGAACGGATCGTAAAGGCACAAACGTTGCAGCTTTGAACAACGTGCGGAGCATGAAAGTGCTGAGGAGATCCGTTGCTAAGAAAATCGACTTTACCTCAGTTGTTTCCCCATAAAGTTAGCTTAAATGATACTAGCATTCTCACAAAATTAGGGGAATAGCCCAATAAGCTATCGATGCGATGGGCGTTTAAATAACTTTTTTATGAAATTCCCCAGAAATTCCGGAAGTCCAACAACCACCGTTTAACGAACTTCCATTTCTCACAGTTTTTACCTGTTGATTCCAACACCTCAAAAATATCACTTTGACATTCTCATAAGCCCCTCTGCGCACCGATTGATCAATAACGGTCACGACATGAGTAGAAGCTACTCAATAAAATCCGCAAAGCGCTAAGACGGGACTATAAACACCTCGTTGGCAGTCTAAACGTTAACTGCGCAGCCGATCTTTAGTAATTGTCACCAATCCCACGATATTCCAGAATTCCAAGGGCGTTCACTTCTGTCACTCTTTCAACATAGCACCTTCCCAAACGACGTTGACAGTCTTATAAACCTGCAATTTGGTTACTCACTGGAGGTCGTGATATGAACGGGAGCATATCGATAAAATACGGAACAATAATATCGAGCAGACTCGTGCGAAGTACGTAATATATTAGTTGGTACGGCGATCAAAACCGCTGATTGAACGTGAGGCTGAGAAATGTTGTGTGTGTGATTTTAGGAGAATTTCGGCTTTCGGTACTTATTGAACTAGTTGCCCGTCGATTTTGTGCGAACCAACGAAAACGTTTCCGTGAAGTGGAGTGATCTGTGTGGTAGTCTTTGGGCGAGGCCTGCCCCGTTTTCAGTCCTCGCGAGATGCCAGCCGCCAGTGCCCCCTTAGCTCTGTGAATACAATGGTGAATGAGGATTAACAAAGATCGGTCGTACGCTATTGTGCCGAAGGAACCACCCATTGGTTATTGTTTATTGTTACCATTTTAAGGCTCATTGTTGTTCTAGAGGAAGCGTACTACGTGATGGGAACTCACAGGCTCGCTTGGCATCGGAGAGTGACTAGAATGCCAACCTTTTTCCGTATGAATATGAAAAGGTAGCGTTCCTTGAGAGCGACTCATAGTGGAACTGAACGCCTCCTCTTGCATTGTCTCTGCTCTGATATGGCGTATTAAACTCCTCCTTCGCGTGATTTAATTGGCGGCTCCGTAGTATAGTTTCCGCTTCGCACTAATAATGAACTTCTTTTGTTGCTCCGCGCTCAAAACTTATTTACGGCCCCGACAATTTTACCCCGTTCGCAGTCGAGTGAAACTGAGTCCGCCCGTCAAATCAGATCCACTTCGGCGCTGACGATAACGTGCGCGATGACGGAATCTTGAAATGGTGGTCTCTACCGACCTAGGAACCTAACAATATTGGTCCTTGGATGGATCATTTATTGGGACGTATTGGACATATGATCCGTGGGCTCAGAATCCATCTCACACCGCATTGGGCATCACATAATTACGTACTGGACCTTGGAAATACTACTACGCATTCAACAATGTAACTCCTGTTCTGCAACAGCTACATACATTAGATAGCCCGGAGATCTTCAGTGATCCCTCAGAGAACGTCTGAAGCTTTCCTTCAATCGTCACAAAATAAATACGGAAGGATGGCCTTCGTCTGTCTCCTTTGCTTATACAAGATCACCCAGTATACATATTTCCGAGTACTCTAATATGGGCACATGCTCTGCACGTTGAAAAGTGCAGGACGTAGATGGCCGTGCAGAAGCGAGGGGCCCTGATGGTGGCTTCTGCGTAAAAGACCGTCTCTGCGCGTATATGCGCGCTGTTTTTGTTGTTCGTGGGTCATTCCACATCATCTTGCAGCGGAGTAAACAGAGAGGAACGACTGAGGGCTCTGCGAGTATGGCAGGAAGAATGGTGCTTGGAGGGCCGTGGAAGATGGACGACAGGACTCATCAGGGGAATATGGCCATGGCTGGAGCGTCGACAGGTTGTTGAGGTGCAGAATGTGGCGACGCGAAGCAAACCTTTCCGTGCTGACACTGGAGGGACGACACAGCGGTGGCAATTATTCTCCACCGTCCAGACTGCTGTTCGTCAAATTGCTGCTCCGAACGAAAAGATGCGAAGGTGGCGTTGGTGAGGGAGGCGAACACGGGAACACCTCAAGTAGAGGGAATGTTATCCTCGCTGCTCCAATGAAGACGAAAATAGCCCTGAACCTTTCAAGTGGGGACGTAGGTAAAAGGTGTAGAGAGAGGTGTCTTGCTTTACACAATGCGAGAAACAGTTCCAGGCCAGTGCTGTGTTGGGAGGGGTCACTTTGATGCCGATTTGTTCCTGGTCTAGGCTGGGTATCTTGCTGACTCATACACCCACTCACGACCATACCAACATTCCTGTGGACTGTGTCATCGACCGCATCATATAGGTTATTAGTTCCACAGCCATCTATATGGTTCAGCTCGAGCCAAATCAGTTCAGAGCTCTTGATCCTGACGGAGGCTCCCTAGCAGCAAATTCAGATAAGCCAGAGCTCTCTGTCGATCAACGGTTTGATGTGAAAAGGCGAAGCTACGAGACGCAGCACAGTAAATAGAGAGGAACGACTGAGGGCCCTGCGAGTGTGCCTGGAGAGCCGTGGAAGATGGACGAGAGGACTCATCAGAGGGATACGGCCATGGCTGGAGCGTCAACAGGTTGTTGAGGTGCATCTACTGCGGTGCAGATTGTGACGCAGACGACAAAGCGGTGGCAATTATTCTCCACAGTCCAGACTGCAGTTCGTCAAATTGCTGCTCCGAACGAAAAGATGCGCAGGTGGCGTTGGTGAGGGAGGCGAACACGGAAACACCTCAAGTAGATGGAATGTTATCCTCGCTGCTCCAACGAAGACAATGTAGGGAAAAGGCGTAGATATCGAGCAGAAACGCCTGAAGGATCTCCAGCCCAGGCCAGTGCTGTGCTGGGAGGGGTCACTTTGATTGTTCCAGGTCTAGGCTGGGTATCTTGCCTACTCATACACCCCAAAAAATTTAACGCTGGACCACACACAACCATATCAACATTCCAACCCTAGACTGTGTCAAAATCTAACGCATCATGTTGGCCCTAGTTCCAGAATCGTCAGTTCAGCTCAGCTAGAGCTAAATCAGTTCAATTCTCTTGACTCTGACGTAGGCTCCCGAGCAACTTTAAACTTCAGCAGCAAATTTAGATATGCCAGAGCTCTCCGTCTATGAACTCTTTGATATTGCAAGGTCAACACAATTTCATGACTCGAGCTCAACTTCCCTCTAACAGTTCACCCTGAGGGGTTTTCCTCATCCCCTGCCCTCACCTCGATTCTCAGCTCTTACTGAGTTACAAACACTCGCTCATAGCTCTAGTGCCTACGCCAGTTCACCCATCCAGACACCTTCTTGTGTGAACTCTGGCTCTCACACACTACTGTTTGCTCTACCTCTATCGTTCACAAGTATAATAATACACCACTCTCTCACATTAATCTCATCAAACTCTTTTCAGTACTGAACTCCTCACAGCTTCCCCTTTCTTGACCCAACAAAGCCACTCGCGCCGACTTTCTATGGCTTTGTCTACTCTAGGAACTCCTTCCTCAGCCCAAACCTTTCGAAGGATATCCTTTATTCACTAAGCTATCTATGTGTCTAATAACCAGCCCAACATTCTGCTGGTTCGTCGTATTGTGAACGATTTGACTGCTCCAGAAGATGTTCAGTATGCAATTCGAGCAGCACTGACACTTCGTTTCACTTAATACCCTCATAAAATGTGTTCAGTCTACAGACTCGTTGTATCAAAGGACATTCAACATTATCGGAGGCTCCTTAGAGGTGTAATATGTTCGTTTGATGGTTTTTCTATCATGTTGAATCAATTTTCTGTTTATAACACACTATGCTAATCTTATTATTTCTTTCTGAACTAGAATTTCTTGACGAACTCGTGTGAAATAGGTTTACTAGCACAGTAATATCTTCTTCTTTGACCATTTGAACCAGTTCCATGGCCAACCACGCTTGGGATGCATGAGTGGCACTACCTATTAACCAATACGAGGAGCGTGACAGTCTAATGACGATCGGACCTCCTTTATCAGACACTATGACCCAATTATATCTATCACAATTAATGGGCTTCTAATTTAAATGAAACTTAAGAACACTCTTCAAGAGCAGCATGGCTTAGTACTCGAGAGAGAACTCCTTCCCCTCCCCTCAACCTTGCGAAGATGGAGAAAATATTCATTACACGCTTTCACGCTTCCGTAAATGCCATCCAAACAAACAGCTGATAACTGACGAGAGCACGACGTGCACGACCCACAGCTATCCGACCGCTAATAAGCTGTCGTATAAATATATAAACCGTAGACGCAACACTGGCGCCATTCGACTTGTACTTGTCAATCAATTCACGACGCACCGACTCGGGGAAGAGGAAGCCCCCAAGACGTATTCACTGTCATGTTTCACAATTCAAACTGATGTACCTGTCAGTCGAGAGAGCGTAGCCCTCCTCCGGGCGGCGGTAAATGGGTAAACCATATGATTTAGTTAATGGGCAACATTAGCGGGCTCGTCAAGAGAATCATCGATCAAGCGCTAGGCGGCGAGGTCAACATTAGGCAGACAGCTTTAACGATTCGCCAAATTCGTCGTTCTGTCAGAAGCGCGATTCGAGACGCTCGTCGGATAAAAAATAAAAAGTAGCGTCGTGTCGGTTTTTCGTCGGAAATATCATCCAGGGGCGCATTCGACGAGCCCTTGCCGCAGCATCAACTCGTTTCAGTGAATTTTGAGCGGACGACAATCACACAAAATGAATGCGACTCGACACGTTTGCTGAATTCAGTCCAATAACAAATTGTAGAGGCATATATCTGGTGTCCACAACATTCCTCTACACTTAATACCTTCGCTCAATGCATTTCATCTGAAGCACTCATTAGAAATATAACTACTAGTCGACTGAAACTAACTCGTAGAACATTTCACGACCGGGAAAATTTCGTTCAATAGATGGTTATCGGAAACAGTTGTGACAGAAGACTAACGTTCGATTAAATACGGATTTGGAATTTACTTCAGAACGTTAAAAACAGTTCAGTAAACATTTTCTTCTTAACGTTCCGCTGGCTGTCAGAGAAAATGTCAAAGCGACCAGTACAGATCCGTTGACTATTTGCCGACATCCGATGAGTTAGATTAAAACAAGTACAGCCATTTCTGCGAAAAATTAAAAAAAAAAATCTGGTGCGTTGCAACACACAACTTTCCTTATCTCTACGTCAATTCACTCAGGTACATGGCTAATTCTATTTAATCAATTCATTTATCACTCAGTTCCTTTGAACTGGGTCAAACAACACTTCACAGCAGCAGAAAGCGGTAGCGCCTACAGTTCTGGAATTTATTGTGCTGCTCGTACTCAATGCAGGAACATTATTGAGCAATTGGTACACAGAAAAGTAATGAGGCTGTAAACACGAATTTTTTGAAGAAGGATAGTAACCACTTTTGTAGAGTTATTGGGTAAATACTTTTAGAATACTTTTAGAACTGGTAGTAAGCGAAACGGCGGTAGTTGAAATTCCGGAATTTCTGGAGTGAGCCCCATATATCTCATGAGCGTTTTTAAACGCTCACCCGGTAAGTATTGGATTGGGCTACAATACCAATTTTCTTCAACATTCTACTACCAATCTAGCGGAGTTTAAAAGGAAAAAACCGAGCTTAAAACGATTTTCCTCGAAAATTTAGATAATTTATTGTGCTGCTCTCGTCATTTTTCCACGAAAGAGAATTTTATGGTATAGTTGCCATATTGGGAGCAACCAATATAAAAAATGTAATCAAAATCGTTTGAGGAAAAAAAAATTGGTGTTTTGATCACTATGATAACTATGATTAACTTTCGGTGGATTTCGCTCATACCCTTATTTTGGCGTCCCATGGTAACCTGCGGTCCAGATATCAAGTTTGAGTGGGTTTGGTACGATGGTTCTCTTAAAAAATCGTTCACAGACACACAGACAATTTCCCCAAATAGTGTTTTTCGGACTCAAGGGGGTCTGTAACGTAAAGATCTGAAGAGAACTCAAAATTTTTTTTTCAGCCGATTACATAACTTTCCTTTCTACTTTGTAGAGCCAAGGAAAGTAAAAATGAATAAAAAGGCGAGAAGAAAGATAAAAGTTAGCTCCTTCGTGGGCCTATATTTCCGCTAGCCCAACAGCCAAGGGATGAAGTAAATTCCAGTGAGGGGTTTGTATAATAAAAAGTCAGGGTTCTAGAAAAAATAAAGCACAAACGCAAACAATATAGTAGCCATTATTAAATCAGATTGGTTAAATTTAGCTACAACAGGCTTCGTCTTTGCTTTAAATTAAAAGGGAGACGTTTGTAATTGACAGGCTAGTTCTTGCAAGGCGAGTAAAGGCAGATTCCATGAGAGAGATGTGGATTTCCTTAGAGCAAATATAATTAACCAAAGTGGAAGGACTTTTCAGAAGAATGACTGAGCCTGGAACCCGGTCTAGTCAGTCAGTAATGCCTTTCATCGTCACTGTGTCCTGACCAGTCTACAGTGATCAAGACACGGGTGGTGATGCCTCGGAGCCGATTATCATTGTGTTGTTTGGATCTCCACACCAGGACACGATAATCCTGCAACCCTGACGTTACCCTCCTCCACTCCCACGAGCTTCATACACTGCCATAAGAAGATCCGCATTTGCGCCACTTGGCTTGCTAGATACTACTTGGACCAGGATCACTGCAGACTGGTTGGGTGTCAGAGCTTTTCCGAGGACAACCCAGTAGTACAACTCTCTCTTCACTTCCCAACCATCAGATGACAATGCCAGCTTGACGCGAGCAGGCCTACACCACATTACACAGCAACTCAAACTGGTTACCAAGGGGCTTGCGATCCTGACCTCTTGTGTGTGCCTGTAATCCCTTCCGTGGATGCCCTCGGAAAACCCACGCGTAAGGGGAGTGGGGACACTCCCTGAGTTCCCGTCCGTCAACCAACCCGTGCAGAGCAGCAGCTAACTCCGAAGGCTTACTGTGCTTAGAGGCACACACACACAAACCCAATTAGCGTTTTTCGGACTAAGAAAGCTTCGAAAGGTAAAGATCTCAATAGTACTCAACAATTTTTGACATTTTATGTCTTTACTTTGCTACATAAACTCGAAAATGAAACGTCAGAGATGTATCGGAGAAGAGTCACGAAATTTCTTAACCCGAATTGCAACCACAGCCTCTGTGGCGTAATGGATAAGGCTTCGGTCTTCTAATCCAGGGGATTGTGGGTTCGAATCCCACCAGGGTTACGATTATTTTCTTGTCATTTTAAGTCTTTACTTTGCTACATAAACTCGAAAATGTAACGCGGGAGAGGTTATGCGGGATATGTAACGGAGAAGCGTCACGAAATATTTGTTTGGGGTTAGGTGTACGCTTGGTAACATCACACGTTTTAATAACCTCAGTGACTAAGTGATGATGTCAATTGCAATTGACGCGGCCATTATATCGAACACAATCAAACGTAGTTATCATTGCATTAAAAAAAAATAAATAAAAATAAAAGACAAAATGTTCCTAGTGGTTGCGTACTTGTACGAAAGCTGTATCCACCGTTTGTGTTTCTTAAAAATTTCGCAGCGAAATTCGCAGCGAATTTCAACAGAGTTTTGTTAAAAGCATTTCCTGAGAAATGCGTCGTACAAAGATATGGTTTGTTGAGTACCGTTGAACATGCACGGGTCGAGGAAAGTTTCATGGCGGATTGCACCACATTACTCATCATTCTTGAATTAAACATGACTGCTGCCGAATCTAGACCCCCCCCCCCAGTAGCTGGAAAGTTCCCAACAACCAGAGAGAAGCGAAGGCAAAAAAAGATAATCACCAACGGTAGTCTCTATCGGTAAATTGGGACAAGTTTTGTTTGTTTAGGTGTAGCGAGTCTGACAAAACGGTAATACCCTCCAATGCTCTTGATAACACTTTAACAAAAAACCTCCAAAAAAAACCATCCTCGAGAAGAAAGGGGTTATGACAGGAATTCACACCTTCGACCCCACAGCGGCGCGAGGAGTGCGCGCTCGTTCCTGAGCAAACGCAGCAGGTAGGTGAAGCCGTCGAGTAAGAACCTGGCAGTTTTCCCACAGAACCTAACGCTGATTAGAAACCTTCGTTCCGCACCCTGCAACTACCTTCTACGTTCCCTTTTACCCGTACTGAAGGGGAGAGGCGACCCCATAGACGAAGAGGGGAGAACTATTTGCATTCACCAAAAAAAAAATCTTTTGAGTTCCTTTTCCTCGCGAAGGGTAAGGAATAAGTCATTGTACGCTACCGTTGGAAGGTCAGCAAACATCCTATTGATAAGGTAATGCTCGTACCTACTCCTAAGAAAGTTTGATGGTAGAGTGATAAATAGAGAGGGAAAGAGAACTGTGCGAAGACGATCGACTCATTTAAATAACAAATATGCCCTGATCCGCGCATAAAAGGGCATTGAAAAAAAGCGCGTAATTTTTTTTCTCGCATCCTAATCGACGAGCGCAGCTTTGACGACGTTACCGAATTCCTTCATAATACGGAATATTACCATAAATAAACGCATACGTTGTGAAGTCTGGTGGTGCAGTTACTCGTGCAGTTTCAGAGTTTTAAGTTCTCACGGAGCTTCGTGCAAGCCTTAGCTAACATTAATTTACAATAGGACGCGTTCTGAGGTAAATAAGCACCTAGCTGATTCACGCGTCGAGGAAGGCATGATTTTTGGATATTTCGAACACACTTCTTACTTTCCTTGGCTCTACAAAGTAGAAAGGAAAGTTATGTAATCGGCTGAAAAATAATGTTTTTGAGTTCTCTTCAGATTTTTACAGTTCAGTCCGAAAAACACTATTTGAGAAAATGGTCTGTGTGTGTGTGAGATTAATAGAGAGAACCACCGTATCAAACCCATTCAAACTTGATATCTCGCCCACAAGCCCCCATGGGACGCATAAGGGTATGGGCTAAATCCACCGAAAGTTAACTATAGTTATCATAGTGATCAAAACACCAATTTTTTTTCTCAAAAACGGCTACAACTATTTTGATTACATTTTTTATATTGATAGGTCTCAATAAGGCAATTATACCATAAAATTCCCATTCGTAAGAAAATGTCGAGAGCAGCACAATAAATTATCGAAATTTTCGACGAAAAGCGTTTTTAGCGCGGTTTTTTCCTTATAAACTTCGCTAAAATGTGACTAGAATGTTTAAAAAAATTGGTATTATTGTCCAATCAATACCTTTAGGGCGAGGACTCAAAAACGCTCATGAGATACATGGGGCTCACTACAGAAATTCCTAAATTTCAACTATCGCCATTCCACTTACTACCAGTTCTAAACGTTTTTACCCAATAACTGCAAAAGTAATTACTATCCTTCTTCAAAAAATTAATGTTTACAGCCTCATTAATTATCTGTGTACCAGTTGCTCAATAATGGTCCTGGAATGAGTACGAGTAGCACAATAAATTCCGGAACTGTAAGCGCTACCGCTTTCTGCTGCCGTGAAGTGTTGTTTGACCAAGTTCAAATGAACCGAGTGATAAATGAATTGAATAAATAGAATTAGCCATGTACAAAGTGAATTGACGTTGAGCTAAGGAAAGTTGTGTGTTGCAATGCACCAGATATTTTTTAATTGCTGCCGCTCGTTTCGAACGTCTTCCATAATGCGCCTGCGTAACGGGTCTGTTTCTTTATCAAAATGACTCTTCCTGAATCTCCCAAGAGGGTTATAACAGTCGACAGTCAGTCTGTGATGCGTCTAGTGGTTTTGTACTACAGTAGTTCCAATATACTGAACCAGGCAAGAACCCACTACACTCATCTCGGATATCAAATAAATAACTCTTCACGCGGAGAAAATACGGAAATGAAACTAAGAATGCGGTAAGACCCATCTGTGACGTGAACTCCGATGAAACAGTTTCGGGGTTTGAGCTACGAAAAACCCTTGAACCGTCCTAGCTGCTGGGAACTAACCTGGTCAGAAACGGTTTCTGAAGGAAGGTCAGGCTTCTTCTCTCCCGTTGATTTGTATTTGTCCTGGCAGATGTTCCTGTCGAAATTTCGATCTTCTTCTGTTCCCTGCTCCCTTCCCGCACGAAAACGTTTTCCTGCATCGGTTCTGTTGGATTTTGGATTTGGAAAAACAGTTTGGGCTGCAGTCTAGTACGCTACACTTTTTCATACGAACACGTTCCTTTATTTACATTTAGTTAGGGTAGGTTGAGACCAAAAACGAAAAGATACCTCGAGTGTAAAAGAGAGATGGAGCGAGCAGACGTCAAGAGAGAAGTCAATACATAACAGGTTCGAACGAAGAGGAAGAAAACTCACTTCACGTCACTTGAAGTCTCTGGCTATTTGTTTCATTTTTTCTTTAGGCATGCCATAGGTAGGAGAGGACGCTTAATTTCTGTTAGAGTTTTTAAAGCGGCAATGAAATAACGCAAACACTCGGATTGAAATTTTAAAAACGCTCGTTTATCAAAACACGGGAACGAAAAATAAAATGCCTGAAGTGCGATACAAAAAGGAAATGAACAGACAAAATGGCGTCGGTCATATGGTTCAAAGATGGTGGGCGTACGTCGGCAAGACCCAATGTAGCCAACAATTTCTAATTCCATTTAATTTTTTTGATCAGTAAATATTTTTGCATTTTTTTGGTTGTAAAGGAAGCTCCATTTCTTTTTAATACATAGTTAAAAATGTGTCTTAGTTGTTGTTTTTTTTTGCTTTCCCTTCCCCTAAATTCATGGGTCCCCACTAGAATTTATTTTATTATTTTCCCTTTTCCTTTATTTATTTTTTTTTACTTTGAATTTGATTGATTAAAGAGAAATGAAAATATCTGGTGCGTAGCAACACACAACTTTCCGCCACCCCTTTAAGTTCGAACACCATCTACATAGGCGGGCGCTATATCTTCGTTCAACGCATTTTTACAGAGACATTTATAGAAAACAAAATGTAGGGACTAGTTAGCTGAGAGTACTCCGAAAGTTTGATCGAAATCGTTAGAACCGTTTTGGAGAAAATCGGAATACCGATAAATTAATATTCGACAAATCTCGTTTTCTGGCTTATATCTCCGTTCAATATATATATACAGAAATAATTATGGAGAACGAAATGTAGGTATGGGTGACTAAAAGACACTCCATTAGAATTTATCACATCTGGTGAAGAAGTTACCCTGGAATTTACGGAAATGTTCGAAAAAACGTTATTTTTGACACATTGATTTTTATCTCTGTTCAATGGACCATCACAGGAACATTTATTGAAGAGGATATGTAGGTAATAACTATTTGAAAACATCCTGTGAGTTTGGTGAAAATCGCTGAAGCCGTTTTGCCAAAAAGCGTAAAAAACATATTTTTGCTTCAGGGGCCCATATCTCCGTTCACCGTATTTTCATGGAGATATGTATAGAGAAGAAAAGTTAGGTATTGATTAGGAGAAGATAATTTGAAAGTTTAATCAAAATCGTTAGAGCTATTTTCGAGAAAAATGCGAAAAACCCCTGTTTTTGGTACATTTTCGTCCCCCACCTCCCCTTCCCATCGGCCGAAATCGTCCATAGCCTTATTTTGGTGTCTACAAAAAATAACGAACAAAACAAAAAAAAGAACCAGCTCAATCGGATCAGCCGTTCTCCCGCAAATCGAACTACAGACACACACACACACACACACATACACACACACGGATCACGCGCCGAAATTAGGTTTTTTAGACTCAGTAGGGTCTGAAACGTAAAGATCTGAAGAAAACCCAAATTTTTTTTTTGGGTCGATTACTATACTTTCCTTCCCTTCGGGTAGCGGAAAGTAATAAATGAATCGAACTTCTTACACTATTTAATCAAAGTAAACTAATTTGCTCGGATCGTTATGAATGAAAATATTGAGGCAAGGGGGTTAATAAACAGGGGTTTGCTCACCGTGCCGTGACCTTATTTGGGCGAATCGGTTATAGGCCTTCGTAGTAGCAGTCAGTACTGAAAGGATTGGCTTGCCTTCCAACAGCCACTGGTCACTGTTTTAAGAACTGCAGGGGAGCAGTACGTCGTTTCTTGTATCCTCCGCGCCGGAGGTGTAAGATCTGCTGGATGGGGAGTCTTTGAGAGAGAAGAAGTGGAGCTGCGCATTGAAGTCACCATATCCTGTGAGGGATTGGCTCGTCCATCAGTCTGGCTCAACCCACATTCTCCTTATAGGGCTTGCTTGGTAGCAGTCTATGCTGATAGGTTTGTGCTCTTCGAAAAAGAGAGATCGTCAGTTAGGGCGTCGCGTTCACAGCCTACTGCCCTCTAAAGTACTGCCTGGACAAATTGGGAAGTCAGCGGTATACAATGTTGCAGATTCTGCGAAAGGGGAGCGTTAATGTGTGGGCTTTACAGTGCTTGGGGTCCCTCAACTGCGCCCAAAGAAGGTTGCAGGGATGGACCTCAAGGTCGTCTTGCATTTTGTGCGAGAACTGTGGGTACGGAGCTGCGAACGGGCATGGTTGCTGGTTCTAGAGGGAATAGCAGCTCCATGGGAGTTGGGTATGGAACTGAGAGGATAAGAGGTGGCTGGTCACGTACGCCCACACAATAGGCCCATTCGTGACAGCAGTGGGGGTTCCCTAGTTGCATCAAGTGGGAATCAGGGGGAAGACCCGGTCACATTCCCGAACGAGATACCCAAGAACACATCTTGGGGTACGCAACAGACCACTTTTTGTCTCCTCACTTAACCAACTAAGTCCTATTTCACTGTCTGTAAACCCAGTTGAATTGACGACACTTCATGTAAATACGGACAACGTATATTCGATCAACGCATTTCTAGGAAAACGCTCAATAGTGGAAAAATGAAGATACTCATTGCCTGAAATTAGCCTCCCAAGTTTGATTTAAATTGTTATGGCAGTTTTTAATAAAACTATAACTACCTCACATGTCACACAACTGTCCTCAACCCCACGTGCATTCGATTTCATTCAGTCTGCATGAATTGGGCACAACGTAGCTCAACGCTTAAGGTTCCAAAATTTACTGAGTCTTCTGAGTCTGAGAAATTAAGTGAGCTCCTATTTATTCCAGGATCATCATTGAGTAATCAGCGCATAAGTGATTTCTAAGGCTCTCGACTCCCTTTTTCCGAGAACGCTTATTTACTGTGTTGGGATTATTGGGTAAGAACTGTCACAAGTGGTAATAAGTGGTGGTTTTGGATTCTGGACTTTTCTGGGAGCTCCTAATTATCTTATGAACATTTTCAAAATCCTCGCCGTATAGATAGTTAATCGGATCATCACCGTGATTTTTCTGAGAGTGCTAGTATCACATTTTATATTGGGGTGTGCGTGTGTGTGTCCAAAAATTACAGCGATCACGAGCTCCGATCCAATGGCCAACTTTCGTCGGATTATGAATCTTCGCCTATAACAACTAGACTACGACCACTAGGGTGCCTACAATGGGAGTCTGGCGGTACAATATGAGCGGGCTACATGAAATCGCTAAAATGTTGAAATAGGAAGGGAATTCTGGACAGTTTAAACGATTAATTGAATCGGTTTAATTATTATTATTAACATTGGAAGGTATTGATAACGATGTGACGGATTATTCGCTTCGGTGCGGGTTTAGAAATACTAAGAACACCTGTTTACGAGGGGGCGGATCGTATTCAGCGGACAAACTTCTCGATTTTAGCATAAGCTAGCACAAACAGGAACGTCTCTCGCTGAGCGTATGATAAGTGAAGGGGAATCTGACGCGGGGGAAGTCTCGCCTTTCCGGCTGACCTCTGCCACTTCTGCTCCGCTCTCGGCCTTGAAGTTACAGCATCGCCCAAGCAGGTCTTCTCCAATAATCCCAGCCACAAGACGGCAGGCGAAGCGAAACTAGATAGCCCTGATGCAATCACAAACCATCTCCCTTCCATCGGAGAGCAAACCGGTCAACATAATGAGGTTGCAGGCGTCCTGGAATTACCTACCCCCGACGCGATCGATGTTTCATTTACTACGCGACCGAGATAATTACTAAAAAAAAAAAAAAAACCGACGCCGTTCGTCAGGATAATGTACAGCGCGTCAACGCCGTTTAAACGCTTCCTCGTCAAAGAGTCAAATGAATTGAGGAAACATTTGAAGGTGAAGGCTTCGAAGGCTCGAACGGAATGAGTTTATGGCAGGGGGCTTGAATGGATGACGCAGGCCCGAAATTGACTCGGCTAAAAAGCGTTTATCACGAGAAGAACGCTGTCTAGTGGGGGTGTGTCACTACGCTTCCTCATGCTCCACGACTCCTCTTCCTGGAATTCGCTACCTGTGTAGTCCCACAGTAAAAACCTCCGGAAGAGTTCTTTAGTCACTCTGAAATCATAAAAGGATTGGTGTTGCTGCGCATAACATTACTTTCCGCAGACTCCATTGCACTCAGAACTTCAACGCGCTTTCATGTGTCAAATCTGTTTTTCATTCGTTTGATACATTTGACACTTAAAAGTATTAAAGGTTCCAGAATTTATTGACTTGCTCCTACTTATGCCACAACCAGTATTCTGTGTATGATTCATGAAATTGACAAGATTTTTCTGTGAAAGTTCGTGTTTACCGTTTTGGAGTTGTCGGGTAACAACTGTGAGTAATGCTGGTAACTGAAAGTAGTGCGAATTGCCTAATTACCTTTCGAACATCTTCCACTATCATCTTAAACGTAATAACTGCTTATTCAGATTTGTTACATTCAGTTGAACTTGAGTGGCTCATGAACGGAATTTATGAGGAAAATTCCTAGCGCGCAGCAACACACAACTTTCCTCAACTCGCGTAAATACATCTCTTCGGGAATATTTACGGGGGACAAAACGTAGGTACCCGCATTATGGAAGACGTTCGAAACGAGCGGCAGCAATTAAAAAATATCTGGTGCATTGCAACACACAACTTTCCTTAGCTCAACGTCAATTCACTTTGTACATGGCTAATTCTATTTATTCAATTCATTTATCACTCGGTTCATTTGAACTTGGTCAAACAACACTTCACGGCAGCAGAAAGCGGTAGCGCTTACAGTTCCGGAATTTATTGTGCTACTCGTACACATTCCCGAACCATTATCGTGCAATTGGTACACAGCGAATTATTGAGGCTGTAAACACGATTTTTTTTTAAGAGGATAGTAATCACTTTTGCAGAGTTATTAGGTAAAAACTTGTAGAACTGGTAGTAAGCGGAACGGCGGAAGTTGAAATTCCAGAATTAATGTGTTTAAAAACGCTCATGAGATACATGGGGCTCACTCCAGAAATTCCTGAATTTCAACTTTTGCCGTTTCGCTTACTACCAGTTCTAACAGTTATTTTCCAATAACTCTGCAAAAGTGATTACAATCCTTTTTCACAAAATTTGTGTTTTAGACTCCAGAAATTCCTAAATTTCAACTATCGCCATTCCACTTACTACCAGTTCTAAACGTTTTTACCCAATAACTGCAAAAGTAATTACTATCCTTCTTCAAAAAATTAATGTTTACAGCCTCATTAATTCCCCATGTACCTATTGCTCAATAATGGTTCTGGAATGAGTACGAGCAGCACAATAAATTCCGGAACAGGAAGCGCTACCGCTTTCTGCTGCCGTAAAGCGTTGTTTGACCAAGTTCAAATTAACTGAGTGATAAATGAATTGATTGAATAGAATTAGCCATGTACAAAGTGAATTGACGTAGAGCTATGGAAAGTTGTGTGTTGCAACGCACCAGATATTTTTTTAACATTCTAGTCACATTTCAGTGGACTTAATAAGGAAAACTCCGCGCTAAAATTTGGGTAATTTATTGTACTCCTATCGTCATTTTCTCACGAATGGAAATTTTATGGTACAATTGTCCTATTGGGACTTATCGATAAAAAAAAATTTAATCAAAATCGTTATAGCCGTTTTTGAGAACAAAAATATTTGGTGTTTTGATCACTATGATAACTAAGTTAACTTTCGGTGGATTTTGTTCATACCCGTATTTTGGCGTCCCATGGTAACTTCCGGGCTAGATATCAAGTTTGAATGGATTTGGTACGGTTGTTTTCTCTAAAACTCGTTCACAGACACACAGACCACTTTCCAAAATAGTGTTTTTCGGACTCAGGAGGGTCTGAAACGTAAAGATCTGAAGAGAACTCTAAATTTTCAGCCGATTACATAACTTTCCTTTCAACTTTGTAGGGCCCTGCCTGAATCTGGGAATCTCCCTGGCTTGCGCTGATTTCACGCACTGCCTCTCTTCCCTCACCAATCACCACTTCAACTTGTCACGTCGTGGAAATTTCCCAGTGCTGCCTAGAGAATGACAATTTTCGATGTTCCATTGTAGCCAGGGCATGTTTCGTATAGTTTACTGGTATTTTACGATGCTAAGTGGAATAGGACGGATCTCAGAGGCGTACGACTGCGTGTAGGTCAAAAACAGTGAAATCGTATCAAGTCCAGTGAGTCAAATTCGACTACATGAAGGGACTACATAACGAAAATTATCGTTTCTCCTCCAACCTGCGCTCATTTCCCTCACTCTCTCCATTCCTCATTCTAGCCACTCGTCGCGTCGTTCCAATTTCCTTGCCTTGCCTAGAAAATGCATATTTTCGTTGTCCCGTTGTATTCAGGTCACGTTTCGTATCATTGACTAGTAATTTTCGATGCTGAATCGAATGGGACAAAAATTGTGCCCGCCTACTACGCACCTCATGGTTGTAATTGACAACAGTTTATGGTACAGTTGTCCTATTGGGAGTTATCGATATAAAAAATTTAATCAAAATCGTTATAGCCGTTTTTGAGAACAAAAATATTTGGTGTTTTGATCACTATGATAACTATAGTTAACTTTCGGTGGATTTTATTCAAACCCTTATTTTGGCGTCCCATGGGGGCTTGCGGGCGAGATATCACGTTTGAGCTGATTTGGTACGGTGGTTTTTAATAAAAATCGTTCACAGACACACTGACACACAGAACATTTTCCCAAATAGTGTTTTTACTTTCCTTGGCTCTACGAAGTAGAAAGGAAAGTTATGTAATCGGCTGAAAAAAAAATTTTGAGTTTTCTTCAGATCTTTACGTTTCAGACCCTCCTGAGTCTGAAAAACACTATTTGGGAAAATGGTCTGTGTGTCTGTGAACGATTTTTAGAGAAAACCACCGTATCAAATCAGCTCAAATTTAATATCTAGCCCGCAAGTTACCATGGGACGCCAAAATAAGGGCGTGAACAGAATCCATCGAATTTTTGTAGAATGTTAAAAAAAATTGGTATTGTTGTCCAATCCAATACCTATAGGGTGAGTGTTTAAAAACGCTCATGAGATACATGGGGGTCACTCCAGAAATTCCTGAATTTCAACTACCGCCGTTTCGCTTACTACCAGTTCTAAAAGTTTTTACCCAATAACTCTGCAAAAGTGATTACTATCCTTCTTCAAAAAATTTGTGTTTACAGCCTCATTAATTATCTGTGTATCAATTGCTCAATAATAATCCTGGAATGAGTACAAGCAGCACAATAAATTCCGGAACTGTAAGCACTACCGCTTTTTGCTACCGTGAAATGTTTGAACAAGTTCAAATGAACTGAGTGGTAAATGAATTGATTAAATAAATTAGCCATGTACAAAGTGAATTGATGTAGAGCTAAGGAAAGTTGTGTGTTGCGACGCACCAGATATTTAAACTTGCAAGAACAAAAAAGGGCTATGCTCAGAGGAACAGTAAAATCACCAGTACAGTTGTTACGTACTCGCGGATTTTTTTTTTTTCAATATTAGGTAGTTGATGAAATTATCCTAGTAATTAAGGTAAAATTTCACGTTATTGTTTATACAACTGTTTGTTATCTCACTATATAGTGCTGTGCACAAAAAAAAAAGTTGATGCAAAAGATAATTTTAGTGGAATACCCAGAACGCGTTCATAACTCGGCAATTGAAACCGATAATATTTAAAAGTCGAATCGTTCCCGCTACTAAATATCTGATCAACAACAAGCGTCCCGTTGAGGTTACCAGTTTCCAGCTCAACAATAACTTTACCCACTTCCTCCAATTATTACGTCTCGAATTTCCACCGTCTGCCGTTCTATTGGAAAGTGGGGAAAATTCCGTGCTCTATCGTGTCCTTGGAGTTGAGGGACCCCGCGTTGTTTTCCCAGAGGAAACCGGGATATGCCCCGTGACCACACACAATGGAAAGGCGCCCATTGTTTCGCCCGTATACGCACACATATCACGGCTATTACTTCGGTTGTGCGACTCTCGAGTGCCTTCCTCCTTATAATAATGCAGCCCGCTCCTACGCTCCGTAGTAACAAAAAACTAAGCAACTCATCGCGCAACTTTCCTCAGCCCCAGTGAGCAACTGAAAATAAATAGGACGGTAATATAAAATTTTCATCTGAGAGAATGTGACGGGAGCAGCGCAATAAATTACTAAATACCCCGTACGTTGCAACACACAACTTTCCTCAGCTCTACGTCAATTCATTTTCTACATGGCTTTTTCTACTTAATCAATTCATTTATCACTCAGTTCATTTGAACTTGGTCAATAACACTTCACAGCAGCAGGAAGCGGTAGCGCTTACAGTTCCGGAATTTATTGTGCTGCTCGTACACATTCCCGAACCATTATCGTGCAATTGGTACACAGATAATTAAGGAGGCTGTAAACACAAATTTTTTGAAGAAGGATACTAATTACTTTTGCAGTTATTGGGTAAAAACGTTAGGAACTGGTAGTAAGCGAAACGGCGGTAGTTAAAATTCTGGAATTTCTGGAGTTTTTAAACGCACACCCTATAGGTATTGGATTGGACTACTACAGCAATTTTTTCTAACATTCTAGTCGCATTTCAGTGTATTTTATAAGGAAAACTCTGCTCTAAAATCGATTTTCGTCGAAAATTTGGGTAATTTATTGTGCTGCTATCGTCATTTTCTAGTCACATTCTAGTAACATCTCAGCTGAGTTTATAAGAAAAAATCGAGCTAAAATCGATTTTTTGTCGAACGTTTTGATAATTTATTCAATATTGATTTCATAAGCATTTCCAATGTCAACTAATGAGTCAAAATTCGACGAATTCGATTTTTCTCTGCTGACACTGGTCCAAAAGTGAGAAGTAGCCGACTCCTGTTGTTTGTCACTTTTCAACAGTCCAACTGTATGACGTAAGTTTTAGCCCATAAACTCAATAGATCAAATTTGATCCGGATTTGAACGAATTTTGATTGACTGTGCAACTTAATGGCCAAAGATGGGAGGTAGGAGAGTTTGGAAAGTACAACCCCAATTTCTCAACTGTGGTATATGTCGGGCGCACGAATGAGGGAGCTTGAAACTGATAAATAACTGAATGTGGTGAGTGTGAGTGAAGACTGTATTACACTTGACAGAATAGCGATACCCGATTGAGTATGAGTATATAAACCCGAACAAGGGGACTTTCAATACATGTGAAACTGGTTGTGGAAGAGAAGAACAGAGATGAGTTGGGAGTAGCGCGAGTGGAGAAACGAATCGTTGGAAGAACTGGGAGGCGACTGTATCGCGAAAGCCGAAGGATGACTGACTTTGAAGGAGCTGTCTGTTGAGAAGAGGAATCTAAAATTGAAGGGTGAGAAAGATAGTTGGGAAAGTCCAGAACAGAGGAAATCCATTGTCACTTGGAAATAACTGAGGAGCTGGGCTGTCCACAGGTACAAACAAAAGGGTTAAGGGAGGTCAAAGACTTAGCTAATTCGGCCTGTCGAACAGTATTTATCATAACTATCCACTAATAAGTCAAATTTTGCCTTTTAGATGAGCCACTATTTAATCCACACTTCAGAGAGAGCAAAGAACCGGGGTTTTACCAAAAATTGAGGGAACTCTTAGAAAAAGTAGTAAGCAACTACTCAACGATCTTAGCCCTCGGCTCCTGAACTATAACATTTAAGTAGAAATGCTGTGAATGATGACATAGCTGGCGCCTATGAGACAAATTGGCACGTAATGAGATTTACTATTAGCGGAACTTGTTCTGTAAAACCAGGAAAGTAATAAGTTGCCCTTCCGACTCACGGAATCGCAAATTCGCACGGTGTTAGGAGCTGCGCATCCCATTTCAAACATTTGTCAGACCCCCCCTCCGCACCACCAAGTTTCCCGTTTTGATTAGACTGCCTTTTCCTGTGCTCTTGGCTGAAAGGGAACTGAATCTTTCAGGAAGTTGCGAAAGAAGAGAAAAAAAAAGACTTCCTCCTTCTTCCTCCTGGTTCCAATCCCCGTTTTCGCGATCCCCCGGGAAAAAGGAAAAATGAAGTCGACTTAATGAGTTTCTGTTAACCGAAGGAAACTGTTCCCTTTTCAGAGCCGAGCTCAAAGGGACAAGATCAGCCGAATAGAAACTCATTACGGGAGAGTTGTGCTGCGGTTCGAACAGAGGGGCCGAGGAAGAAGAGAAGGACGAGGTTGAGCCCGAGGAAGAAGAGCTTGCGACTAGGTTCTAGACTCCTGCGACCCAACGATGGGGAGGGGACGAAGCGAGGAAAACCTTTTCAAGGGCTTTGTCGCTCAGAGAGCTGAGTTCAGTGGCTGCCAAGTGTTGAGAAGTGATGAGACGCGGCGGAGCAAGGGCAGGAGAGACTTTGGTGGCTGGGGGAGCGGCAATAAAGCGATGACGTCATTCTATTGAAGGGCCCTCCCTGCGCTGACGAACTATGAGGGTTCGCCTCTCAGACGCGTCCTGTTATATTTTATTGAGGGATTCAAACGTCGAAGACGAGGAGCCTCGACAATTTTTTTTTTTAAATTGGAACCACGCTAACTCAGCACATAGGCATTGCCATTAGAAGAGCATAAGCACAGCACACCCAAAAACATCAGCCCCAATAACGCACAAGCGTTTATATAAATAAACATGAAGGATAAAAACATGAGAATAAACACACAAAACTAAGAGAATGATTAGTCTGAAGAAGAGTCAAGACTGACGATGATGTAGGAAGCAAGGAACTAAGCAAAGAATATTCTGTTGAGCAGAGGCTTAAACTTTCCTGCACCGGTCAGCTACAGGTTCAACGAATTTCTACAGAAACTGAGGAGAACTGAGTAGTCGACGTTTTTGATAATTTATTACGCCGCTCTAGTTATTTTCTTTGAACGTAACTACCAATGTAGAGTTGCTACGCGGCGTTGACAGTTGAAATTAACTTTAGTCAGTTTAACAGATTCTCCAGGACGACCTTTGGAGAACGAAATTTGCTGTGATGTTGCTGTCCGCTGAAACATGTTGAGGGGGGAAGGAGGGATGTTCTGCAATCGGTATATGGAGAACAATGCCAGAAGATGCCTAATAAAGTGTGCGAAACGTTAGCCTGGAGGATCTGTTGGTTTTATCGTAACGGGCTCTCAAGAATCCGCACCAGAGTTCTTAATAACTGCTCGCATGAAAAATGTTCATCAGCGTAGCTATAGTTGGGAAGGAACGAAGGACGACGTGACAATCGACTGTCAAGGTGTTGAATCACATTGGAGGCTGTGAGTTCAGGTATGAGAGCGGAGTCTACAAAAAATCAAGGCCGAATAAATCTTTTCTGAAGGGCGCCCGTTAGAGAGCGAATAAAGGGAGTTCAGGAAGTTCTGCCTTTTTCTTTTTTTTTAGGCTAGCCGTGTCCTTAAACCACCCTTGGGGGCCTGAGGGAGTGGATATATTCAGGTTCTCCTATGATGAGTGCTAATAAGAACCCGAGCACCACGAGACGTTTTAGAAAGGAGGACACAGTTAACCACGAGACGCCTATATTACGATACGAGCAAAATCGGCTATGAGCTAACTATAGTCATCAAAACATTATTTTTAAACTTTAACTTAGACGCTTCACTCAATGCAGACTTCCACGACCCACTTAGTTGTTCTCTTATCCAACAGAACATCCAGATTGTGACGAGTTCAAGAGTTTTTCACACTACAAAGAACGTAAGTTGGGCGAGGTATCTTTTTTTTCTTAGATCAACCATACGTGGCTACCGAAAAAGGGAACTAAATAAAGGAGGAAATGGAAAGGGCGCCTAGACAGCCTAACACTGGCTTTAGGGCATGAAGGATTAAGAGGGGAAGGAATATGAGCTAAGAGGTTGTGAACACGCGGGTGGTGATACCTCGGACTCACTCAGCCGGCGCATGTCGTCAACAGTTATATTGCACCACACGTCGAAAAAGGACACAGTCAACGCTGCAACCCCGATGTAACCCTGCTATCCAGGATCACTGTAGACTGGTCGGGAACAACGGTTACAACGTCAAGGCCTCAGTCCTCCAGATAACCCAGTAGCTCCCTGTTCACTCCTCACTGTCACGCACGCAAACTGCAAGAATACATACACAGGGGACGTATGTGCGGGTCGAAATAGATTTTTCAGTTGTCGCCTGTAGGTGGGAGTTATGTTACGATAATTTATATTCGTCAGAGCTGCCACTTACCACCTGTTGAAGAGGCACATAATCGATGGCAGTGTTTACCTGTAACAAAACATCATTATTGTGATTGTAACTTTTATACAGTTAACACATAAATCATCATTCATCATTCATTCATGCCATAATCACCATTCAATCACTTACATGGCCATTCTAAACTGTTTGAAAGCGAGGCACGGACTGAACTATGCCATAATCACCATTTGATCACTAACACGGCCATTCTAAACTGTTTGAGAGGGAAGCACGGGCTGAACTATGCCATAATCCCCATTCAATCACTAACAAGGCCATTCTGAGCTGTTTGCGAGCGAAGTAAAGGAAAAACTATGCCATAATCACCATTCAATCACTTACATGACCATTCTAACCTGTTTGAGAGCGAAGCATGGGCAAAACTATGCCATAATCACCATTCAATCACTAACAAGGCCATTCTGAGCTGTTTGCGAGCGAAGTAAAGGAAAAACTATGCCATAATCCCCATTCAATCACTAACAAGGCCATTCTGAGCTGTTTGCGAGCGAAGTAAAGGAAAAACTATGCCATAATCACCATTCAATCACTTACATGACCATTCTAACCTGTTTGAGAGCGAAGCATGGGCAAAACTATGCCATAATCACCATTCAATCACTAACAAGGCCATTCTGAGCTGTTTGCGAGCGAAGTAAAGGAAAAACTATGCCATAATCACCATTCAATCACTTACATGACCATTCTAACCTGTTTGCGAGCGAAGTAAAGGAAAAACTATGCCATAATCACCATTTGATCACTAACACAGTCATTCTGAACCATTCGAGAGCGAAGAACAGGCAAAACTATGCCATAATCACCATTTGATCACTAACACGGCCATCATGAACCATTCAAGAGCGAAGTACAGGCAAAACTATGCCATAACCACCATTTGATCAGTAACATGGCGATCATGAACCATTAGAGCGAAGTACGGGAAAAACTATGTCATAATCACCATTCAATCACTAACACAGCCATCGTGAACCATTAGAGAGCAAAGTACAGAAAAAACTATGCCATAATCACCATTCCTCAAGCCTAAACTGGCGTGCCTGAGGCCTTTGTAAGCCGCATATCAATAGTCATAGCTGCGCCTCCACTGCTCACAGATATATTCTGCCCCATAATCCCCCTATAATGCCCCTATTATAATCTCGCAGCTTAAAGCGTTCCCCGTGATTCGCGTACTATAGCCCGGCGTTTACGAAATTGGTTGACATCAATCTTCATCGAACGGCGTCGAAAAACCGACCGCGAATTGAAATCCCGCCCTTGAAGCAAATTCGTCGGCTCGAATTTACCAAACTTTGCGGGAGTTGAACGAGAAGTTGTTAAGTTCCTCTTCTTCTGGAACGAGCTTCAGCAACTTCGTAAACCTTAATACGCGCACGCACGGAGCTCAAGAGTTATCCCATTCATCTCGTCGGAAGATAGGGCGGTCGACGGCTTCTGCAGAGACAAATGAGCTGGCGAAAGTTTCGACGAGAGGCGCTTTAGGGAAGTTTTATCGAGAGCCAATTTGCCCTTCGGTTGCGACAGTTTGGAGGAGAATATTGTTGTCGGCTTTTTGGGTTTTGGAGCGCCAACAGCGAGGCTCATACCGAGTTACTGAGTTAACTTTATTATCGCAAGTGAACTCTGGTATCATAAAGCGAAATCTGAGACATTTAGACGATGAGCAAATCCTTGAATATTTCGACGGCAGGCCGAATGAAAAAACCCTGCAAATTATTACACAATGGTTTATTATTGTCATGAACAGCTTGACCTAGTATTACAGCTCCCCCATCCCATTCGATTCAGCATCGAATACTAGTAAACCATACGAAACATGTCCTGGCTACAATGGAACTACGGAAATGGAAATTGGAACGGAGGCGCTCGAAGCAAACCTGTTGTGAGGCGAAAGGGGAGTGGAGTGGCAGCGTCGTTGGGAGGCGAGCGAGCGCGGGTGGTTTTTTAATGAGACGGGCGGGGAGTTCAAACGACGAAACGTTGACTTCCACTGTAGTTCCCGCGTTGTACTGCGTTTCGTTAATTTTTTTAACCGTTTTTTGCCCATTACAACCACGGGCTTCGTCCGATCGGACTGCCGAGATGGCGGGCACAACTAGATACCAAATCGGATTTTTGTGCGAAAGAACGAATTTTTTAGACCATTCGTCCCAGCATCGAAAAATACCAAAAATCGATACCCAACACGACGTGATTGCAATAAAACCGACATCTCTTTTTTGTTAATTTTTCGAACCATTTTTTGACCTTAACAACCATCGGTTTCGTCAAATTCGTCCCACCAGGCAGGCACAACTGAATCCCGATGCCTAGAACCGAAATCAGTATGGTTCAATAAACTATCTACACAAGATAATTAGGAGTAACCCCAGAAATTACTAAACCGCCGTTTTTCATAGTTTTTACCTCGTAATTCCATACCGCCTAAAATGACTCACACTCGTTAGTGACTAATGGTCGCGGTTATAAGTAGGAGCCACTCAATAAATTCAGGAACCTCAAGCCCTGACAATGTCTAGGCTACATTCCATGAAGTTTGTATGAACTGAATTAAAAGCAAATTATATTAGTTGGTAGTGGTAAAAATAGCTGAAAGCACGGACCGAGAAAAGTTGTGTGATGCGTCGCACCCTCAATATGCTTTGGTGGCCAAAGGCTCATCCTCGAAAAGCACGTCAAGTATTTAGGAGTGAATATAGGTGAGAGTTGGGGCTTCAACCAATACCTCCAGTCCCTTAAAGGCACCATTGCAATAACTAAGGCCACTTGGGGTGTGTGTTACCATGACACTATCGTCATGTATAAGGTCATCTATCTAGGCGTGATTGGCTACTGCCCCATTGTCTGGGGTAGCAAACTAACAGTCAATCAAAAGAGAGTATTGGTCCAATCCCAGAGGGCTGCGCTCCTGTGGATCACCTATAACCCTATAAGACTGTATAAACAGAAGCACTCCAGGTGATCACTGGTCAGTTACCAGTTGACTTGGCCGTTGAGTTCACGATTGACAAGTGGAGAGTGGAATGGTAGCTTCCCCCGCTTTGGGCTGAACTCCGTGCGGATCTCTCCACCGAACGAAAACTTGCAGAAATGGCAAGCGAGATGGGATTCCTCGTCAAAGGGACGTGATAAGTATGAGTGCTTCCCCAACATCTGTGAACGACTTTCAATTTCACTGGACGAACCAGTTCCTCGCGGGACATGGTGAATTCAATGCGTGGCTCCACTTCTTTTGTCTCAAAGACACGGAGATGCGCGTCTTGTGCCTCCAGTGTGGAGGAAACAAGAAACCACGTGCTGCTCCACTGTGTGTGGCAGAATTGACTGCTACAAAGCAAGCCTATAACCATTTTGCAGAGTTCGTGAAGAAGGTGATGGCTAAGAAACGTGGTCATAACCCTTTAAGTCCTTTTGAAACCTGCCACCCAAGTAAATAGTTAGATTTGGTGGGAAACCGGATTAAGAACTCCTCCCAGATGGTAGGGAGACTGGCTGACCAAATACCTGCCGTACCTCCGCTGGTCTGAGTTCAGTGGGTGCTGCAGGGGCCGGCCTCTTGCACATTCACGAAACCGCAACTTCCACGCAGATATAACCCTCGTCAAATAAGGAAACAGACATGATGCATCGCACCAGAGAAGAACGAAAAACGAATCATTACGTCGGACACATAGGAATTACAACTAGGAAAGTGTTTCTGGCACTACTCAATTACTACGACTCATCACGGGGCTTCCTATCGGCGCACGAGGAATCCGCATATTCCCCGTCTTGGGAAGGAACCTCGAACTCCGCCGGACCCGCACAACACCGAGGTAATGAGGTGTGAAACGGGTAAGGGAAACTCTCGCGTACACACCGAGCAATTTCTCAACCTTGGCATCTATCTTCGCCTCAATGTCAATTGCGGCGATCGAATAATTACTGGAAAGTATCAATTTCGTGGATGTAATTAACGGAAGGAATATTATCGAATTGCTCCCCTTCGCTTTAGATTAAATGAAACGCCTTGATTCAAACGCGGCTCACGTCTTAATAGCATTTGAAACATTTGCGTTACGCCAAACTGAATAATCTCGTTGTTAACGACCTCTCCCCTGTTCAAATTGCCTCCTCTCATTAACAGTATTGTACTTTCCTTGGCCCAGATCACGAATAAATGAGTTTATATGTCAAATAACTTAAGCCTCCTCGAGCTCCTATAGGAAGGATCAACCCTATACAAATTCTCGTAGAAATCAAACTGCAACTACATTAAACACTGCTGACCGATTGAGCGCATGCTTTTCCCTCCTTATGCACTAAACTAACACTAATACTGAGTTTATTTTACTCAACACTCATTACTGTTATTTTAATTACTAGAAAAGACCATGTTAATTCATGTTCATAAGAAATACCGACAAGGGTGTACGAAGCAAGTCAAATGACTTCCCCACACCTGCCTTAACGGGACAAAGTCATTGTCTACTATTACCCCCTCGCACCTGTGGAAATTCCACCTCTGCGGCAGCGGATTTCCTGAAGTTGGGTTTTTTTCCTTTCTTTATTTTCCCTCACCTCAATTTCAGATACCTCTCCACAAGAGACAGCTCCTTCTAAAATTCATTCAGCTACAAATTCTCGGTAAAGTTACACTCGTCTCTCTGTGCCCATTAAGACACTTTCCTCAATCTATCCTCAGCCCAGTTACAGCTCGCTCTCTCCTTCCGATACAGTTTCCCGCCAGTTCACACATATTTCCGACTCGTTCCCTTGTGTCGCCCTTTTGTATAAAACTCTACTCACTTCATTGCATTTCACGCTCACCGAGTTTCTTTTAATATTGATCTTCAATTCTCGCCCTCTCGTGCGCACAACAAAGGAAAAATGAAATTTTGAATAAATTTTGTTAATTTCAGCACAAGGAGTGCCAACAAAACTTCACTCAAAATTGACTGTGGAAAGGCAACCCCTGCCCAAAAACTGTATTTGAATAATGGAGCGAGTATCTACAATAACCTTCTGCTCTTTTTTTAAACGAGAATATGAAATTAAGTCATGTTAAACTGAAAATGAAACACCATTTGAATCTCTAGAACGTTGAAAATATGATCTTAATATGATGTAGGTACAGGAACGTTATGTAGGTTGTTCAGCTCATGCTCAAAGGCTGATTCCTTTACCTGGTGCGTCCGCCCCACCCAACGGTTTCAGCCATTTTCATATGATGCTTCGGGGAAGTTTGAGAACTTCCCCTTCAGTCATCGGCATCTCCTCCGACAAAAAGGATTGAGTTTGGGTCAACTTCCAACGGCAACGGATTTCTCCTTTTGTACTTTCCCTCAATTTACCTACTTCTCCAAGACACACCCGCCTCCCAGTAGTCACACTGTAACTTCAATATCAACTCTCGTCCCTGTAGCACAGCTCGCCTTTTTCCTTCCGACACAGTTTCCCGCGCCAGTTCACGTGTTCCGAGTACTACCTTTGTGCCACCTTTTTGTACACGATCTCAGCTCAGGTCTAACTCAACTCAACTCTGTACATATAATAGTCCTCCTCATGCTCATCGAGGTTGATTTTTATTTCGATCCTCAAGCTCCCCTTCTCGTTCCCCCAACATAGGTATTTAAAAGGTAATAATGATAGATATAATAGTATTTGTAATAATACTGTAATGGCTTCTACCAGACCTGGGCTGCAAGGCCTAAGGAGTTTTTGTCAATTATTGTGATTTTTTTTTTCATTCATTTATTTTGTTACTCTAAATGCATGGTTAAACATTTGAACTACTCCTTCATGTGAGGAAACCTCGTGCTTGGGGGAGGAGTAGAACTTCATTATACTTGTCCGACGCAGAACGCTGAATAAGTATCGGTTTTTTTACCTCGGAGTTCCTGCACCTGCCCTAATGCACCTGTCCCTGGCCCTCAACAGCTAAGTCATTGTATCCCTCAATACTTTCGTAGCTGCGGAAATTCCACCTCTGCAGCTATTTCTAACAGCCCCGGATTTCCCTTAAGTGGGGTTTCCCATCTTTTCCCTCTCCTCCAAATTGAGATTTCCCCTCCACAACAGACAGCTCCTCCCAAACTCATTCACCTACGAACTCTCGTGAAAGACACTCGTCTGCGCTCAGTCATCTCCTTCCAATACAGATTCCTGGCCAGTTCACGCAAATCACGAACGCCCCCTTGTTTCGTCGGTTGTACACAAATTCTACTCACTTCATTGCACATAATACAGTCCACCTGACGCTCATTGAGTTTTCTTTATTTCGATCTTCAACTCTCTCCCTCTAGTGCGCCCAACAATACTATTAGGTACACCACGGAATTACGTACAAAATATGAAAAATAGTTAATATTAATATGGAACATGGAATATTTACCTAGGAAATTGTGCAGAAAAATAAAGTTATAAACAATTCTTAATAACAAATAATTCTCGCAGAGTGGTCTCGCTGAAATTGAAGAGGGATATGAGGAAGGAGAATGACTAGTGCGCTTCCCTCAAAATCCTTGGTGCCAAAGTGCAGCCGAAGACTATGAAGCCTACGGTTTTGACCAATTGGCACGGATCCCTTTCGTTGTTCGGAAGAGCTCCAGTCGGCCGCCCTAGAATAAAACCAGGACTTCCTGCCTGAAGGTCTACTAATAGGAGTACTGTACTCTCCAGCGGCGACCAACACACGACTTCGCGCTTTTTAGGTCAACACGCACATAAGACATTTTTCCAAAAAAGTTTTCTCTTTACTTCGTACGATCAAGGCAAGTAAAAAACCGCACCTGCACGATTTACACTCACAAAGAACAACTGACCCCTTTATGGAAGTCATGATTCTTGTGAGGGGATTAAAGCGCAGCCCTCATGAGATGAAACACTCCGATTACACCGGGATTTACTCGGGCGAGCATGTAATCGTTCCTTTGACGTCGAGTGAGATGTGCCTTTCTCGCACAAGATTATTTCAGGAGCCAGTTTGGTTCTACTCTTATTTTGACCACCGCCTGTCAAAATTTCACAAAAAATTGCCGGCAAGTTCGGTTGGCAGGACTGGAAAGGAACGTGGAAGTACTTATATCTTCAGAGGGCGGGAGATCAATAAAAGCAGAAGCGGGGGTGAGCTCCCCTACCTAACACTTGGCCCAAACCACCCAGCCGCCGAGAACTTCCATAGCAGAAACGCTCTTATTTCAACGAGGGCTGACTGAAATGGCAATTCAAAGCCACGGCAAAACTCGAGTTGAAGGGAAGAGGAGGGTAAAAAAAAAACAACGGGGGGTCGTTGCCAGGAAAACACAATAGCGGAGATCAAAGCAGACGATATCGCGAGACTGGAGAGCTCATAACATCCAACAAAACCTAGCGAGGTTCATCTCAGAAAAAGGGCTGGGGTGGGCGGATTCCCGACGACACACAGCGAGCCAGCAATGTATGAAAATATGACGAGAATAGAGCAGAAACTGATGGCAAGGAAGGAAAACAGGGATATCGCACCGCCACGTCAAACCGCTAGCTACAGCTCCTGCATTGCGCCTGAAGGCAATATATTTGTTTACACATATACCGTTGCATAGATGTGTTTTGAGTGTTGGTCACAATAAACTAAGCTTTATCAGGCCCTATGGGACGAGAAAAAACGGTTAACGGCGAAATCACACCGAACAAACTATCAACACACCAAATATTTTCTTTCTTAAAAACGGCTTTAACAACTTTAATCAATTTTTTAGGTATAAAAAACTCCAAATGAAACAGTATCATGATATTCTCACCCACGGAAAAATTCCGAGAGAGGCACAATATTATTATGAAAATTTTCCGATTAACTCGACCTTAGCGCAGTTTTTTCTATAAATTACGCTCAAACGCAGCTAAGCGTCCTCAGAAAAATTAGGGCGGTGGTCCAATAAGCCACCGATACGATGAGCTTTTCACAACGCTTATGAGATGATTAGGAGCAACCCCAGAAATTCCGGAATGCCGAAAACCGCCGTTTTCACTAACTGCCATTTGTTACAATTATCATTCCATAAAGGTTCACAAACGAACAAAAAAAGGGATTTTATTGTTTATTTATTTTTTAGCTGAATAATAGTAAGTAGGAGCGACTCAATAAATAGCGGAACCGCAAGCTCCACCAATTTTTATGCAGAACTGAATGCAAAACGGATTTCCGGGAGTGAAGAAAATTTCGGAATATAATGAAAGCTCTGCGACGCGTCGCGCCAGATATTTTTCATGATAAATATCACTCGGATGACACTGGAGTTTTCAAAAAACGAGAGTCGCAATGCAATGAATGATCTACTCGTATACCATGGACGCTCAATAATGGCCATAACATCAAGGGCTGACTCAGATATTCCGGAATTAAAATATACGGCTCTAACCTATCATTGTATGTGAAACGCAATGGCGCACAGTCCACTAAGCAGGAGAATACTCGCTTCGGTGCCTCAAGGTCTGGGGGTCCAATATTACACCTAATTTACGTGTTTGATATCCCATCAGCCCAGATTACTACTTCGGCTATGTTTGGTGATGACGTGCAGTACCAGGCAAAACTGGATGTGTCAAGCTACAGCACCACCTAAACGGCATTGAACAATGGAGAATAAAAATGAATACTAGCAAGTCGTGTATCGCCACGCTGAAAAATTAACATCAACAATGACAGTCATTTAATGGCCGTTAAGAAGCTCTGCTTCCCAGCATAAGAATCTTCTTAAAGGGAACTGAAACATTTTTACTGCCTGCCTCCCATAGTAGGCACTCCGGTGATCATAGTCTAGTGGATGTAGACGAAGATTCAAAATCCGACGAAAGTTGGGCATTGGATCGAAGCTGTAATTTTTATCTGAGTCAGCGGCTTTCCAAACATTTCCAACAATTATTTGTTTCAAAACGTTGAAGCTTTCAGGGTCCTACAAATGGAGGGACTCATAAGACTCCCAACAGTCCGAAAAAATAATTGTTGGAAATGTTTGGAAAGCCGCTGACTCGAGCAAAAATTACAGCGACCACGAGCTCTGAACCAATGCCCAACTTTCGTCGGATTATGAATCTTCATCTATATCCACTAGACTACGACGGCTGGAGTGCCTACAATGGGTGTCAAGGCATTTTTACATAATATGCCACCTATTCTGTTGGGCACACTAGTGTGAGAGCTTGAGTTGGAGTAAATAAATGAATGAGGTGAGCAACCGAGAGGAGTGTATTAACACTTTTTATTATAGAATAGTGATACGAATGTGAGAAAGTATTTTTGGGACACAAGGGGGTCTCTAAATAGGTGAACTGGTTGTGGGAGAACGAGAGCAAGTAAGTAATCAGAGAGTGGGGAAACGACTGTGTTCTTGGGCAGTGTCTGAGCACAGCTAAGAGTTGGCGAGGAGGTAAACCGAGTGGTGGGAAATGGATAATTTGTAAAGACTTCCCGACCTACAGACAAAAGGCTTCAGGTCAGTAAGAACTCGATGTTCGGGGAAGGCCCAAAACAAAGACTTCCTGTTAGGGGCA
This sequence comes from Pachypeltis micranthus, assembly GCA_020466155.1. Taxonomy (NCBI): domain Eukaryota; kingdom Metazoa; phylum Arthropoda; class Insecta; order Hemiptera; family Miridae; genus Pachypeltis; species Pachypeltis micranthus. Next base: position 10,054,212 of record CM035780.1, read on the forward strand.
AGTGCGGAACTGTCGAGCTCAGGATTTCAACTAAGTCGGCCTGAGCTGAACAGTGATTTTGGTTGATCTTACAGGGGACTTTTAGCTCAACTACATCTTGTTCTTCATACACGTTCCTGTAGAAATGCTTTAAAAGAAGATCCAGTGCGTGTGTACAGCGTATCATCGAATTTACGGGTATGTAAAGAGTGTAGTGAGACGCTTCCGCCCATGTGGCTTCGTCCAGATTTAACATTATTAATTTTAGTCCCGAATCACACTAGTTGAGCTGCTAGGCACAAGTCCAGAAATTTGGTTCAATATTCGTCACAACAGTTCCAACTGTTATACATTTTTCTATCGTCGATTCTTAGATAGTTGGCGTTTTGGGGACAAGGCTATCGATGAAAATAACCGAGCGTACTCCGCTCTCAGTTCTCCGGGGTTTTCCTTGGGAGCCGCGACTCAGTACAATAGAAGTATGCTTTCATTAAATTCTAATTAGGAGCGTCAATTCTCTTCTTGTTTCTCTCGCCCCGCCGCTGTGAGAAAAATTGACATTTTGATACGTATCTTGTGAATGAATGGAAAACCATGTGGGAAATTGAAGTTAATATCACAAAGGGAGGAACTAAGGTAGAGAGGTGCCTTCACACCACAATCCGCTCGTATCGCCGCCGCCACAAGCAGAGCATGAAGCTGTGGCGAGATTGGTAGCTTCCTCCACTCCTTTCTGCCGGCCTGACTCTTCCCTCGACCCCCACCGATCATTTCTACTAACGACGGTCCGACTTCGGTTAAAATCCTGCCCACGAGGCAACTTAAGGGCCTCGAGGCTACGAATTATCTCGTTATTCGGACCCGTTGTGGGGGAATTTCCATTGAAAATGAAGCTTCGCTACCGCGTAAAAAAATATCTGGCGCGTAACCGCAATTCGTCGCGATTTCCGCAAATTCGAAGATTTGCTATTTATATTACCTCTATATCTGATGAATCACCTTATTCAAAACCAGAGGTCGGATATGTAGGAGGAACTCAACGAAATTCGAAATCAGTTTCTACTTAGAACATTGAGCTACGAAAATTGAGTGATAAATGTAAATTATTACACAATTTATCACTTCCTTTGTACAGCTAGACGTAGTTCACACCTCCGAGACCCACCCCATACGATTCAGCATTGAAAAATACTAGTAAACGATACGAAACATGCCCTGACTACAACAGAACGAGACAGGAAGGAGTACAAATGATGAAACGATTACTTTTGCTATATTAGCCCGCAAGTTATTTCAATTAGTAAACTTTGGCTCAGAAAAATTAATGTGATTTCACTGTTTTCGGTTTAGAAGCAGGCGTACACCTCTGAGACTCGTTCCGTTCAACCCAGCATTGAAAAATACCTCGATAGTAGTTAGGTCATTGGTACTTCTGGGTGGATTGACGTCAGCCCACCCCTACCCCACTCACTATCAGCTGATATGACGTCATAACCCCTCTGCCCACCCAACCATGCGGAATGACGTCAGGCACCCCCCCCCCCACAGTCAACATCATCACGTGACGTCATACCAATAGCGATATCTGGTTGAGTATGATGAGTATAAAAACACTCACAAGGGACTCTCAATGCATGTGAAACTGATTGTGAGATACTAAGTGGCAGGAGAGGGACATAGAGATAGAGCAGAGTTGGAAGTAGCACGAGCTGAGAGACGAATCGTTGGGAGAACCGTATCGCGTGAGCTGCAGGATGACTTGGAAGGAGCTGTCTGTTGAGACGAGGAATTTAAAATTGAGGGATGGGCAAAGATAGATGGGAAAGTCCTGGACAGGGGAAAATCCGTAGTCCATTGGAAACAACTGAAGAGGTGGACTTTCCGTAGATAACAAAAGGGCTTGAGGATGAAGGTGTTTGGAGAAACAATGACTTTTCGTTAGAACTAGTGCGGACATTGGAGGTCAAAGACCCAGCTAATTTGGCCTGCCACACACCCTATAAACCTTCTCGTGCACTCTAGTTCTTTACCTAAATTTCCGCCCTGTTTGCCCCTAATACCGACATGAACATTCTGATTTATACGCAGACAATAACCCTTTTCTCCGTTTTATTACAGGTACTATAGTCAGTTCTAAGTGAATCCCCTCCCCCACAACCCCCTCAAGTAACGTCATGCCCCCCACCATTGCCGAAACCTCAGAGTGGATCAGCGCATGTGACGTCATACTCCCAAATTATTGCGCTAACTTCTGAGTGGATGCACCCCCCCTCCCCAACTACCAGTCTAACTTTGGAGTGGTTCAGAACCCCCAGAGAGAAGAAGCAGGGAGGCAGCTGCGGGCCATAGGACTCAGCCAGAGCTGCATGACCAGTGGCATTTTGCTGTGGCCTCGTTGGGCCCATGTCCTAACTCCCCAACGAGCCTGTTGGGTGCCCCTCTTAGTCCCAGCCACCGCCCTCACCCCTCTGGGTTTGGAGGAGGGGGGTGCCTGGTCGGGGATCGAACCAGAGTCCGCTGGTTTCATCCCCACCTGGCTCGGAAGGCCTCACACCCCAACACGCTTGGCCCCTCATCAGGCGACGTAACACATATCAATTTTTCCCCACACTACACGCATACACGCTAAATAAATTCCGAGTACACGAGCAGCCCCAAAATAAAGTGTATTTTAACTGCGCAACTGTTGTGACTTTCCTAGTACACTACGCAAATTACGAGTACGCTCCCCCCTAAAAAGATTGCTTCGAGAATATAAGTTCGATTTATCGTTATTATTGCAAAATTAGGTTTCCCCCCTCGAAAGCAGGTTTCAGTAAAGCCCAAAAAATTTAACGCGTAAAAATTACACGTCAAATTTACGCTTTTTTCGAAATTAGATTGGTTCAATGACAAAAAATATTTAGAGCAATAGATGGGTGTAGAAATATAAATCCTAGCAATAATTACGTCCCAATCTTCGTTAAATGTTGTTTTTGTTTTAATTAGCTCTTAAATATCTATATATTAGCTCCTAACAGGACGTAATTGCGATAAAACTACCAAAATTGCGTGGTTAACAATTCTAGAACAGTAAATACGAAACTTCCCAAGAAGACCGTGTGGACTGTCTCAAAAAACTGTTTGGTCGATGAGTAGTAGCAACCTAATAACTTCCAGAAAGTCAAGTTCTACCTAGTTCATATAAACTGGGTGATTGTATTGATAGGAAAATTGCTCAATGGACGTGGGGCTGCGGAAATTTTTGGGATACGGCGCATACAGCATCCACAATGTTTTACTGATGAGTCCACCTGAGTAAAAACGGATCTTCCCGAATTCATCACTTTGCCACCTCCGCAATCCTCCACACAAAGTGAACAAGCACCTCGTCTTAAAATCCTTGAATATTCCATTAACCGAAGACTGCCATTTGGCATTGAACTCGAGAAGAAAGTGAGAGAAACGAGACGAAGGCGACGCACTGCACCGGTTATTCTTGGCTCCTATTTGCTGGAGATGCCTTACCGTCAACGTCGGGCTCCAGAAGCCACCGCTATCTCTCATAAAGAGGCCGCTCTGCATGGGGGCCCCCGCCAACAATCTATCAATACACGCCCAGCCGTGTTCCTGGCTCGTTGTCAACACGACGCAAAAGGGAGAAGACCCGCCAAAGGGTCTTTTTTTTCTCAAATCGAAAAACCACGCGCGGAATCGACGTTTTAATTAAATGAACGCGGGCCACCGTGAGATTCGCGAACGATTAGCGTGTAATTGTTGTCTCGTTAGCCCGGCGTGTCGAATGCAGTTAAGTGGTCAACGATCGAATCGAAGAGTTAGTTCGAAAGTTTTTTTGTTTTTTTTTAGAGCCTAAGGGCTGACAAAGGATATGAACGCGCGTGGAAGCATAAATGAATAATAATGGTAACCACCGCCATAATATGAAATACTGCTCATGACTAGTCGATAGGTTTCTTTCCAAACAAACGAATCACGTTTTTGTTCGTTTCGTTCTCATGGTCTTTGTTCATCTCCTTCATCCTCCGTCACAAAGGCGCATTAGAAATCGATCGGAGCGTGCGAGATGCAAAGACGAACTGACGACCAAAACCTCGTTTATAATTTGACTGCACTGATCCCGTGGCTGCACCCTAATGGCGGACTTCAGCTAACTAAAATGAACGCGACTAAAAGTTGTAGTGGCAGATTCATTTTCAAAGTATCTCATTTAGTACTGTACTTCAGTGAATAAGCGGACGCCGCTGGTATTCCTGACTCAGATCTATAACACCAAACGAAAACTAGGCTTTTTCGCATTTTTATCGCAAACTGTCCAACGATTTCAATGAAACTTTCAAATTATGTCCTACAAGTAGATACCTAAACTTTTCTTCTCCATAAATATCTCCATGAAGCAAAAATACTCACACAATGTTGTTAAATAGTTAATACCTATATGTTGTTCTCAATAAATTCTCCTCTGACAGTCCATTGGGCAGAGGTAAACATCAAAATGTGCCGAAAACATTTTTTTGAACATTTTTGTAATTTTCCGAGTCCGGATTTTATCAATCTTGAGGAGCGTCTTTTAGCAACCCATACCCATATTTTGTTCTCCGTAATTATTTCTGTATCCATCTGTTGAACAGTGATATAAGGTATAATAACTAGGAAAACGAGATTTGTCGAATATTAATTTATCGGTTTTAACATTTTCTCAAAATCCGCTCTAACGATTTCGATCAAACTCTCGGAGTAATCCCAACTAACTAGTAGCTAAATGTTGTTCTTCATAATTTTTCCTGTAGACATTCGTTGAACGACGATATAGCGCCCGTATATGTACGTGGCCGTCGAATTTACGGAAGTTGCGGAATATCAGATACGCGTCTTCGGAAAAATCTGTACTCCAATAAGATACCTATACGATGAGCGTTTAATAGTTCATAAAATATCTAGGAACTACTCGGGACATTCCGGAATTTCAACCGTCGCCGTTTCACGTAGTATCATTTTACCGGATAACTCTGAAAAGCAGATTATTCTCCTTCACAAAACGAGCGGTACGTAGCAACACACAACTTTCCGCAATCCATTAAGTTCGAACACCAGCTACATACGCTGGCGCTTTACCTTCGTTCAACCCATTTTTACAGGAACATTTATAGAGAACAACATGTAGGGACAAGTTAGTTGAGAGTCATTCGTAAGTTTGATCGAAATCGTCTGAGCCATTTTTGAGAAAATGGTTAGTATTCGACAAATCTCCTTTTCTGATACAACTTGGCTTATATCTCCGTTCAACATATATATACGGAAATAACTATGGGGAACGAAATGTTGGTATGGGTGACTAAAAGACCCTCCATTAGGATTTATCACATTTGGTGAAACAGTTGCCCCAGAATTTACGGAAATGTTCGAAAAAACGTTATTTTCGACGCATTTTGATTTTTATCTCCGTTCAATGGACTGTCAGAAGAACATTTATTGAGAACAATATGTAGGTACCTATTTGAAAACATCCTGTGAGTTTGGTGATAATCGTTGAAGCCGTTTCGCCAAAAAGCGTAAAAAACCTATTTTTGCTTCATAGGCCTATATCTCCGTTCACCGTATTTTTATGGAGATATGTATCGAGAAGAAAAGTTAGGTATTGATTAGTAGAACATAATTCGAAAGTTTAATCAAAATCGTTTGAGCCGTTTTTGTGACAATTGGAATACCGATAAATTAATATTCGACAAATCTCCTTTTCTGAGTTAACTTGGCTTATATATACAGAAATAATTATATAGAACAAAATGTGGGTATGGGTGACTAAAAGACACTCCATTAGGATTTATCACATTTGGTGAAACAGTTACCCCAGAATTTACGGAAATGTTCGAAAAAACGTTATTTTCGACGCATTTTGATTTTTATCTCTGTTCAATGGACGGTCAGAGGAACATTTATTGAGAACAATATGTAGGTATTAACTATTTGAAAATATCCTGTGAGTTTGGTGAAAAACGTTGAAGCCGGGGAGATATATTCCAAGTTAACTCAGAAAAGGAGATTTGTCGAATATTAATTTATCGGTATTCCAACGATTTCGATCAAACTTACGGAGTACTCTCAGCCAGAGTTGAGATGTAATCATTACTTTGAGGAATGATTACTTTTACGATTACTTTCATCATATTACACATACATTTGGCCAGTGAAAATTACTGTGATTACTTCAGGGGTAATCGCGATTACCATTCCAATTACTGTAATGGTAATCGAGATTACAATTACTTTTTCCGATAACAAGTCATGGTACGAAAAACGATTACAATTACTTGTAGTCGGAAAAGTAATCGTCATCCCGATTACCAGTATAGGAATCGAAATGAAGTAATTGAAATTCGATTACTTTTTTGAATCCGATTACTCCATTCCAAGAACACGAATTTGGTGTATAGCTTCCGAAATGGAGGGTGTCCGTGTCCGTGGAGTACTGCCTCAAGTTGCTATTTATTTATTTATTTGTATTTTAATGACCTATATCTTTCCCAGGGCGACGACCAATCCAAAGCATCAAACATTATCGAAATTGCCAAGCCATCCTCGAGTAGCACTAATCCGCGGACACTCTCCATTTCGCCAGCTATAATCCAAATTCGTGTTCTTGGAATGGAGTAATCGGATTCAAAAAAGTAATCGAATTTCAATTACTTCATTTCGATTCCTATACTGGTAATCGGGATGACGATTACTTTTCCGACTACAAGTAATTGTAATCGTTTTTCGTACCATGACTTGTTATCGGAAAAAGTAATTGTAATCTCGATTACCATTACAGTAATTGGAATGGTAATCGCCATTACCTTTCTTCAAAAGTAATTGGTTTTTGTAATGGGTAGTCGAATTACTTTTCTAACAACTCTACTCTCAGCTAACTAGTCCCTACATTTTGTTCTCTATAAATGTTTCTGTAGAAATGCGTTGAACGAAGGCAACGTACCTGGGAATAAAACTGGATACCAGGCTTTCCTGGTCAAGACATACAGAGGCAATGGCAGCAAGAGGTTTAAAACGTTCAAATCTCCTCAGAAGACCAGCAGGCACAAAATGGGGAGCAAACCAAGATGTCCTCACCCTTGCATATAAGAGCTATGTGCGCCCAGCAATGGAGTATGGGATGGAGCTGACAGTGACATCCTCTAACACAATTAAAGAAAAGATGGAATTAGTCCAAAACAAAGCTCTTCGAGTGATCACTGGAGGCCCCCGCTCCACTCCCATAGCTGCCATGCAGCTCCAGACTGGCCTCGAACCTATGGGCACAAGAAGAGACCTGCTAGCCTTATCCCTGATGGAGAGAGTCAAGCGAGGAGTAGACCCTTATTGGACCACTTACAGGCCCAGTCATCAGAGGCTTAGCACGCAGCAAACTTTCACAGCTAAAGCAGAGGTAATTCAGGAAGAGGAGGACTTGGACGGTGTCTCTCGCCTGCCATTCCCCAGTGCAGCCAGTCTGCGACCGATGATGACTGCTGCACACTACCTCGACCTGCTGCACCCAGGAAACAAGGATGAGTACCTGCCTGTAGAGCTGAGGGCCTTTGCTCTTGAAACTATCGCCACTCGCTTCCCGCCCTGTACCTGGTTACATATATGGATCAGCGGCGGGAGCGAATAATAATGCAGGAGCAGGGGTATATTGTAGGAGATTCCAGATCTGCTGCCCAGTGGGACGCCTCGCTACCAACTTTGATGGCGAGATAAGGGCTATTCGATTGGCATTGGAGAGGATCCCTGGCCTGGAGACCGCAAACATTGTGATGTTGGTTGACTCCCAGGCTGCGATCTTGGCAGTGACCTCCAGTTCATATACCGACTCTGAGGATGTTCTAATGTGCCGATCACTCGTCCAGTGCGCGTTAACACAGGGAAAGGTTGTTGCCTTCCAATGGGTACCCTCCCACTGTGGAGTAGAGGGAAACGAGCGTGCTGACGAGTTGGCCAAAAAAGGAGCAGAGATGGACCAGCCAACCCCAGCAATACCATACACTGCCTCGAAAAGAATGCTCAAGTCCCGACTCAGCCAAAGAGCCAAAGAAACTTTAAGACGAGCCTCTGAGGGTAAACAGTGGAGCATCCTTAATGACCCGAAACAGAGAGCCCCAAAAAGCGCTTCCAGGGGGGTGTCAGTGGCATGTTTTCGCGCTGCTACTGGACACGATTACCTGAGGAAACATCTCCACCGCATTGGGTTGGCAAATGACCCACTGTGCCCCCTCTGCAACTCCGACGAAGAGATGACGTCCATCCATCTCAATACGTGCACTGCACTGGAAGATGCACGCCAATCACTGACAATGACTGAGTGCAAGTGGGAAAAAACCGCTGCACTCTACTGGGCTGCTCGAGAGCGCATGGCACTTCTGCCGTAACCGCGCCGTGGCATAATTTAAAAAAAAAAATGAATGAAGATGTAGCACCCGCCTATGTAGCTGGTTTTTGTTTGTGTCACCGAATGTCATTATTTTAAGAAACTATCAGCGATTTCCCGAGGTACGTTTTTCAACAATAATTCAGTTCAATGCGTCTTTATATGTAACTTGTAATTTATTGTTACTCAATTGTGGTGTCCTTTTGTCCTGATGATGCTTAATAAATTAAGCGAAACGTCCGCCTAGAGGAAGTTTGTTTTTTTTTTATTCATCCTGACTGGCTCTCAAGAATTCACACCGGAGTACGACCCCACATCACAATAATAATAACGTAATAACTACTGAACCGAGTCTGGCCTGGTGATCCGCCCAGGTCGACTCGTTAGCAGGAACAACCCAATAAATTCGGGTTAACGACGCCCACTCAAATCGGTGTATACGCGAAGCTTCACTGCTGATACGAAAAGTGCGCTCTGGTTTTGCTATGACGATACCGGTGTCGCACAGCCTTTGATTAGAACGAGAAGGCCAGCCCACGTGGGTTGTGGCGATAACGTTTTACGGGTTTTTTTTGTTTTGTTTTTTTTTTTTTCGTAGAAAAACCGGGACCCCGATGCCGAAAATCGCACAGTCGACGCCCGACCTGCCGGACGTTCAACTTTAACGGTCGGTTGAGGACAGGTGAACCGGATACACCTGTTTCTTCCAGTGAACATATGTGCTGGAGAAATTTTTACTCGCGTACGAACCTTGGTCCGCGTAGACGGTAGAAAATTAATTCGTTTGTAATTGGTCACTATTTCCTGCCGCTCGTTCGGACGCCCTTTTTATCGTTGCTCGTGCCCCGTTGAAATTAGTTCCCTAATTTTTAACTGCAACTGTCGAATAGTCATCGGCAAGTACCCCTCTACGTACGTGTTTGTGTTTTTCAATCCAGGATCTGCGATCGAATAATTGCATGTGGGTTGGTGGGGGGGGGGGGGCTCGAAAAAGTTAAATATCGGGTGCTTAGCAGCACACAACTTTCCGCAACCCCCGTGAATTCGACGACCCGCCATGCGAGCGCAGTATTTTCGTTCGACGCATTTCTACGGAAACATTTACAGAGAACAACACGTAGGTACTATGATATCGTTAGAGCTGTTTTTGAGAAAATTGGCGAAACGGTAAATTATCGTGTTTTGTTGACATTTTATGTCTTTACTTTGCTACATAAACTCGAAAATGACAAGGGATATGTAACGGAGAAGCGTCACTAAATTTGTGTTGGGTTAAGTGCATGGTAACGTCTGTTACAAAAATGAAAAATATTTTTGAGATTGGCAGCAGGAGAGTGAGTATTGCGATGATTGAGCAATGCCAAGTATGGGTCCTCTTTTGCGTCCAAAGCCTTGAGGAAAAGCTTCTTCACAGTTTTAACTGCTGACTCTGCCAATCCGTTTGACTTGGGATAGTGGGGGGCTTGAGAACACATGAGAAAATCCCCACTCCTTGGCAAAAGCACGAAATATATCTGAATCAAAGTACAGAGCACCATCTGAGCAGAATGTGAATGGCACCCCATGTCTAGCAACGATGGACTTGATTTTTTGAATAATTTCGGCACTACGTAAACTAGCAAGTTGGACTACTTCTAAACAGGAACTGAAGAGACTAGAGAAAAATAAAAACAAAACAAAAATTTAAAATATGAGACAACATGAAGCTACTCATATTTTCTAGAAGACGGGAGAAACATGGTAATGGTGCAATGGTTTATGAGATTCGAATAAATTTTGCTAAGCCGCGCTTTTATTGCACGCTGCTGGTGATTTGCTAATATATATCATTTCTTTTATTTTACGTTTGAAGTGATGGCTTTTCCGGTCTTGAATCTTGGTTCTGTCAAAGCTCATTTACACTGATGTACACCTAAGCTGTTTCTCCTATCTCCTCCAGAAAATTAGATTAACTCCATGTTGCGTTATACTTCGGGGTTTTCTGTTTCATTTTCTCTGATCTCTTAACAATGTTCCTGTTACTCCTAACCTCGTTGAAACCTTCCACACTAGTCCAATGTGTTATTTACCATTTAGGTCTGTTTTGTTTGTTTCTCCGAATGTTAGAATTTTAAGAAATTAGTAGCAATTTCCTCGAGTAAGTTATTTTCAAAAGTAATTCAGTTCAATGTTTTTCTATAAGTTCCTTGGAATTTATTGTAACTCAATTGCCTGCTGCGATACCCTATAGCCCCGACTATGTTTAATAAATTAAGCGAAACGTCGGCCTAGAGAAAGTTTTTTACTTTCCTTGGCTCTACAAAGTAGAAAAGAAAGTTGTGTAATCGGCTGAAGAACAAATTTTGAGTTTTCTTCACATCTTTACGTTTCAGACCCTCCTGAGTCCGAAAAACACTACTTGGAAAAATGGTCCAAGTGTGTGAACGATTTGTAGAGAAAACGACCGAACCAAATAAGCTCAAACTTGATATCCAGCCCGCAGGTTACCATGGGACGCCAAAATAAGGGGATGAACAAAATCCACCGAAAGTTAACTACAGTTATCATAGTGATCGAAACACCAAATTTTTTTTTTCTCAAAAACGGCTCAAACGATTTTGATTAAGTTTTTTATATTGATAGCTCCCAATATGCAAACTATACGACGAAATTCTCATTTGTGGGAAAATGACGAGAGCAGCACAATAAATTACCAAAACTGTCGACGAATTCGATTTTAGCGCGGTTTTTAGAGAAAACGACCGAACCAAATCAGCTGAAACTTGATGTCTAGCCTACAGGTTATCACGGGACGCCAAAATAAGAGTATGAACAAAATCCACCGAAAGTTAACTATAGTTATCATAGTGATCAAAACACCAAATTTTTTTTCTCAAAAACCGCTTCAACGATTTTGATTAAGTTTTTTATATTGATAGCTCTCAGTATGGCAACTACACCATAAAATTCCCATTCGTGGGAAAATGACGAAAGCAGCACAATAAATTACCAAAATTTTCGACGTAATCGATTTTAGAGTGGTTTTTCGAGAAAACCACCGTACCAAATCAGCTCTAACATGATATCTAGCTCGCAGGTTATCACGGGACGCCAAAATAAGAGTATGAACAAAATCCACCGAAAGTTAACTAAAGTTATCATAGTGATCAAAACACCAAATTTTTTTTCTCAAAAACGGCTCAAACGGTTTTGATTAAATTTTTTATATTGCTTGCTCTCAATAAGGCAACTATACCATAAAACTCCCGTCCATGGGATAATGACGAGAGCAGCACAATAAATAATCTAAATTTTCGGGTTTAGCGAGGTTTTTTTTCCTTTCAAACTCCGCTGAAATGTTAATTAAATGTTTTTTAAAAATATCTGGGTTGTTGCAACACACAACTTTCCTTAGCTCTACGTCAATTCCCTCGGGTACATGGCTTTTTCCAACTTACTCAGTTATTTATCACTCAGTAAATTTGAATTTGGTCAAACAACGCTTTACGGCAGCAGGAAGCGGTAGCGCTTACAGTTCCGGAATTTTAGGGCTGCTCATTCCCGAACGAGTACGAGCAGCACAATTAATTTTGAAGAAGTTCATTGTTTACTGTTCTGAAGTACTCTGCGAAAACAGTTCACATAACCGGTTTCAATTTCGGAATTTGTGCCCTTAATTACCTTACGAAGAGAAAAACGTGAAACGCGACGCGCACCCAAAAGGATCTACAATTTCCTGTTGGTTTCCAGCAGTTGGGCGCCTTGTGTGAACACTCGGCTGGAATAACGGGTCTTATGTTTTCTTAACAGCCGTCGTGCCCTTTTTTTTTTACCGACTGACAGTACTGTACTTTTTCGTCTAGGGGAGGAAAAGAAAAATGATAAAGTGTAACGGGCCGGTTGTGTTAGGTTGTTGTGTATTCTTTTTCACTTTGTTTTTTTTTTCGTGGCACAAAAATCTCTTCTGCCGCGATTTTTGTGGGTAGAAAAGGGAATCTTTCGGAGTTTACCTGAGGCCACCTGCTACTCATCGTTTACCTGGTCCCTAGCTGTACAAGACACTGACAGCTGTCGCCCCTTATTCGGCGCTAAACCTCCTTCGAAACTCTCAAAACCTACGTACTTTCCTTGAAAATGGGCAATTTTCTTCAGAGATAAAAATAGTAAAAACGTTCGAGCGCCTTCGACGAGTGAAAAATTCGCAGAGCCAGGTGATATTGAACAATGTTACTGTATATATTAGTAGCTCATCTTACAACATTCCACAGCCGCACGTACATTCTGCCGATTGATACAACGTGATAAACACCCAGCTGACGTGAAGGGCGTCAAGCGCAACGACCCAATATCGATTTTTGTAGGTAGACGTACGTAAATGCCGCGAGTAAATTTACCATAAAACCGGATCACTTATTCCGCAATTAATTGAGCTACCCCCAACGCATCTCACTAACCACTCCTTAATTCGAAAGAATATTGTTTCTCATCTCGTCTTCTCATAAAACGTTCTCAGAAAAACCACGTCGGTCATCCAATAAACTACCTACACGGAGAGAATCGAGTAACATACATTAGGAACAGTCCCGATAATTCCGGAATTCATACCACTGCAGTTTCACTCGCCGACATTGTCGAAAGTTTTTACCCGAATATTCCAAAAAAGTGCGTATAAACCGCCTCAAAAAAATCGTGTTCACAGCTCCACGAATTTCGTATGCGCCGATTAATCAATAACGCTAGCGTGAGTACGAGCAACTCAATAAATTTCGGAAGCTATGCTCTACTAGGCTCGCGAAAGTAAACTGACTACAAATCAGATTTGATTAGTTGCGACAATGATAAAAAACGAGCGGTGCGTAGCAATACACAACTTTCCGCCACCCCCATATGCAGGCGGATCTTCGTTCAACGCATTTCTACAGAAACATTTATAGAGAACAAAATGTAGGGACTAGTTAGCTGAGAGTACTCCGTAAGTTTGATCGAAATCGTCTGAGCCGTTTTCAAGAAAATTGGAATACCGACAAATTAATATTCGACAAATCTCCTTTTCTGAGTTAATTTGGCTTTTATCTCCGATCAACATATATATACAGAAATAATTATGAAGAACGAAATGTGGGTATGGGTGACTTAAAGACACTCTGAACGATTGATCGAATTTGGTGAAGCAGTTACTCCAGAATTTTCTGGAAATGTTCGAAATAACGTTATTTTCGACACATTTTCATTTTTATCTCTGCTCAATGGACATTCAGAGGAACATTTATTGAGAACAATATGTAGGTATTAACTATTCGAAAGCATCCTGAGAGTTTGGTGAAAATCGTCGAAGCCGTTTTGCCAAAAAGCATAAAAAACCTATTTTTGCTTCATAGGCGTATATCTCCGTTCACCGTATTTTCATTGAGATATGTATGGAGAAGAAAAGTTAGGTATTGATTAGTAAAAGATATTTTGAAAGTTTAATCAAAATCGTTACAGCCGTTTTCGAGAAAAATGCGAAAAACCCTAGTTTTTGGCACATTTTTGTCCCCCCCCCCTTCCGATCGGCCAAAATCGTCCATAACCTTATTTTACTGTCTACAAAAAAAGAACCAGCTCAATCGGATCAGCCGTTCTCCCGCAAATCGAACTACAGACACACACACGCGGACCACGCGCCGAAATTAGGTTTTTTAGACTCAGTAGGCCTCAAAACGTAAAGACCTGAAGAAAACCCAATTTTTTTTTGACACGATTACTATACTTTCCTTTCCCTTTGGGGTAGCGACAAGTAATAGCATTTGGGACTGAGGAAAGTGGTGTGACGCGTCGCACATATTTTCAGATTTCCAGAATAATAAATTCTAGCCTTGAAAAAGTTGTGTTGACGCTGCCCCATTATTTGTACTCTACTTACTGAATAGAGGTCGTGACATAAATAGGGGCAACTAAATAAATTCAGAAACGTGAGGTTTTTATTAGGGGCAGATAGTTTAAGGAAGGTAAAGTACGTATGCGAAGAATGAATACTGATGCTTCGATCAGCTGGGCATCGAGAATATCGATTTCATAGTAACTGCATAATGTGAAACGGCCGAACGTCGTGCAGAGGGGTGAGAATTATCTGATAGGGTGTGGTGCTTTAATCATCGACGATGTCAAGAAGAGGGGGGAGGGGGGCTACGGAGCGAGTGAGCGGGAGAACGACATCCTCGTGGGAAGATAGGACTGACACAGTTACGACAACCAACAACCGTTTGTCAACAGTTGCACGTACGTTTTGGAAAGGTCACGGACGATGGATTCGCCGGTAATTTACGAAATAAAAACGGCACATTAAAAGTCGAGCGATTGTGAAAATCGCAGCGAGAGAGGGTGGAAGTCGTCTGACGGGGAAAGGGAATTACCTTGTTTCCATGGCAGAGACAGAGGCAGCGAAAAGGTGGTGGTGCAGCCGAAAAAGATGGTACGGTACGACGGCCCAACAGTATACATGCGTGGCGGGAAGGACTAGCGGATATTGGTAGCAATGAGGGTGCTGGTGGAGCGCGGGCACTGGCATGACTAGTCAGAGGCGAAGGCGGGAGAGCTCCCACTTTGGAAGGAATAGCCGCCTCGCGCACTCGCATGCCGCTCCGACGTTCCCCCGCAGCTTCCATCAACTTCTCGACATCTCTGTCCGTATTCAACGCGGCTCCACCGCATCACTCTCTCTCTTCTTTCCGCGTTCCGTTGTCACGCCCCCACTCACCCTCCATCCAGACCATACTTTCCGTTCCGCTCACCCAACTCCCATTGTCTGCTTCAAAGCTGATAAGACGAGTCGAAAATTCTGGCAACAACTTTGCTTATCGATGAATCTCAACAGCCCCCCCCCCCCCAACCACACCCCATCGTCAACAGAAGTCAAAATTCGGCGAAACATGAGAAACAAGGACAGCACTGGAATTGCGTAACTTATCTCGACATATGATGCTTGTATTTGCCTACTCTCACAAGACACGTCAAAAACTCGTCTCTACAAAGTTCATATAATTGAAAAAAAATAACCTCCTTCATTTGGTAGAAATTACTACCAATTTTAGAATTGGTAGTAAGCGAAACGGGGGTAGTTGAAATGCAGGAATTTCTGGAGTGAGCCCCATGTACCTCATGAGCGTTTTTAAACACTCGCCCTTTAGGTATTGGATTGGACTACAACAATTTTTACTTTCCTTGGCTCCACGAAGTAGAAAGGAAAGGAATTTTGAGTTTTCTTCAGATCTTTACGTTTCAGACCCTCCTTAGTCTGAAAAACACTATTTGGGAAAATGGTCTGTGTGTGTATGTGTCTGTATACGATTTTTAGAGAAAACCACCGTACCAAATCAGCTCAAACTTAATATCTCGCTCGCAGGTTACCATGGTACGCCAAAATAAGGGTATGAACAAAATCCACGGAAAGATAACTATAGTTATCATAGTGATCAAAACAACAAATTTTTTTTTTCACAAACCGCTCTAACGATTTTGATTACATTTTTAATATTGGTAGCTCTTAACATGATAATTATACCATAAAATTCCCATTTGTTGGAAAATGACGAGAGCAGCACAATAAATTATCGAAATCTTCGACGAAATTGATTTCAGCGCGGTTTCTAGAGAAAACAACCGTACCAAATCAGTTGAAACTTGATGTCTAGCCTACAGGTTACCATGGGACGCAAAAATAAGGGTATGGGCAAAATCCACCGAAAGTTAACTATAGTTATCATAGTGATCAAAACACCAAATATTTTTTTTCTCAAAAACTGCTCTAACGATTTTGATTAAATTGTTTATGTAGATAGCTCTTAATGAGATAATTATACCATAAAATTCCCATTTGTGGGAAAATGACGAGAGCAGCACAAAAAATTATCACAATTTTCGACGAAAAGCGTTTTTGCCGTGGTTTTTTCCTTTTAAACTCCGCTGGAATGTTAGTAGAAAGTTAAAGAAAATTGGTATTGTAGTCCAATCCAATACCTAAAGTGTGAGTGTTTAAAAACGCTCATGAGGTACGTGGGGCTCACTCCAGAAATTCCTGAATTTCAACTACCGCCGTTTCGCTTGCTACCAGTTCTAACAATTATTACCCAATAACTCCGCAAAAGTGATTACTATCCTCCTTCAAAAAATCCGTGTTTACAGCCTCATTAATTTTCTGGGTACCATTTGCTCAATAATGGTCCTGGAATGAGTACGAGCAGCACAATAAATACTTTAACTGTAATCGCTGCCGCTTCATGCTGCCGTAAAGCGTTGGTTGACCAAGTTCAAAGGGACTGAGTGATAAATGAATTGATTAAATAGAATTGGCCATGTACAAAGTGAATTGTTGTAGAGCTAAGGAAAGTTGTGTGTTGCAACGCACCAGATATTTTTTAAACATTCTAGTAACATTCCAGCGGAATTTATAAGGGAAAGAAACCCCGCTAAAATAGATTTTCGTCGAAAATTTTGACAATTTATTGTGCTGCTCTCGTCATTTTCCCACGAATTCGAATTTTATGGTATAATTGTCTTATTGAGAGCTATCAATATAAAAATACAATCAATATAATCAAACTCGTTAGAGCCGTTGTTGAGAAAAAAATATTTGGTGTTTTGATCACTACGCACAACGCCTCAAACGATTTTGGTTCCACTTAAAGGGAACTTTCAGCTAATCGGTAATTGCATTTTGTTCTTCATAAAATTTTCCGCAGAAGTTGCGTACAACGAAGTACAGTAGCATATTGTGAAATTCGCTCCGCCAGTAGGTAAATTACTAAAATCAACGTACGTGGTCTCACCTGCACCACCTTACTACATAAACAATACGAAAAACAAAGGACGAAAACTGAACATATAAAAAAAAACATGGATATTTACAAACAAAATATGTGGTGCGTTGCAACACACAACTTTCCTTAGCTCTACGTCAATTCACTTTTTACATGGCTTTGTCTACTTACTCAATTCATTTGAACTTTATCAAACAACACTTTACGGCAGCGATTACAGTTCCAGAATTTATTGTGCTGCTCGTACTCACACAGTACCACAACTGGTACACAGATAATTAATGAGGCTGTAAACATAAATTATTTGAAGAAGGATAGTAATCAATTTTGCTGAGTTATTGGGTAAAAACGTTTAGAAGTGGTAGTACGCGAAACGGCAATATTTGAAATTTAGACATTTCTGGAGTGAGCCCCATGTATCTCATGAACGTTTTTAAACACTCACCATTTAGGTATTGGATTGGACTACAATACCAATTTTTTTTAACATTCTACTAATATTCCAGCGAAATTTATAAGGAAAAAACTGCGCTAAAAAAACTGCTCTCGTCATTTTCCCACGAATGGGAATTTTATGGTGTGATTGCCTTATTGAGAGCTATCAATATAAAAAATTTAATTAAAATTGTTAGAGCCGTTTTTGAGAAATATTTGGTGTTTTGATCACTATGATAACTATAGTTAACTTTCGGTGGATTTTGCCCATACCCTTATTTTTGCGTCCCTTGGTAACCTGTAGGCTAGACATCAAGTTTCAGCTGATTTGGTACTGTTGTTTTCTCTAAAAAACGCGCTAAATTCGATTTCCTCGAAGGTATTGGTAATTTATTGTGCTGCTCTCGTCATTTTCCCACAAATGGGAATTTCTTGGTATAGTTGCCTTATTGAAAGCTATCAATATAAAAAATTTAATTAAAATCGTTAGAGCCATTTTTGAGGAAAAAAATATTTGGTGGTTTGATCACTATGATAACTATAGTTAACTCTCGGCGGATTTTGTTCGTACCCCTATTTTGGCGTCCCATGGTAACCTGCAGGCGAGATATCAAGTTTGAGTGGATTTTGTACGGTGGTTCTCTCTAAAAACCGTTCACAGACACACAGACCATTTTCCCAAATAGTGTTTTTCGGACTCTGGGGGGTCTGAAACGTAAAGATCTGAAGAGAACTCGCAAAACTTCAATGAAGTCACATCATAAACGAACAAATCAAAACAAAACGCAACAGGTCTGTATTCCTTATTTGATGACAGTACCTAAACCCTCGACGAGGGCTACATCAGTCATGGAAGTTGCGGTTTCGCTAATGTGCAAGGCCTCTGCAGCATCTACCGAACTCAGACCTGCGGAGCTCTGGCAGGAATTTGGTCGTTAGCAAGTCTCCCGGTGGATAGCTGTCGCCCGTGTGTTATCGCGTGGAGGTGACCATCTGAGGAATCCCGTACTGTCTGGGAGGAGTTCTGAATCTGGTTTCCTACCTGATCTAACTATTTTGGGTGGCAAGTTTCAAAAAGACAGATCAACTATGACCACGTTTGTTAGCCGTCACCTTCTTCGCGAACTCTGCAAAATGGTTATAGGCTTGCTTTGTAGCAGTCAATGCTGCAATGTTCGTTTGCCCTCCCAACAACTTTCGCTCACTGTTGTAGAATCTACAGTGGAGCAGCACGCGGTTTCTTGTTTCCTCCGCACTGGAGGCGCAATACGTGCAAAGAGAGTCTTTGAGAGAAAAGAAGTGCGCATGTCCCCATTCTATTGAAAGAGGTTCACAGATTTTGTGGAAGATCTAACACGTATCACGACCCTTCGACGAGGATTCTCATCTTGCCTGCCATTTCTCCAACGCCCATACGTCATACAATACGTCATAGGATAGTGACAAGTTTTCATTCTGTGGTGAGATCCGCATGGAGTTCAGCCCAAAGCGAGCCCACTCAAAACACTACACAACCAACTGACAGATTTACAGACCACCCTACAGAAAAAAGACTTAGAACCGACAATCAACAGAATATTTAAGACACACCTTACATTCTTTTCCCTTCACTTCTAGTGGGTTTCCCCAGTGTCGCATGACCTCCCCCCCCCACAATGGGCCTTAAAACTAAATGGTAATCAATTAAGAAGATTAATAGGCTTGTTAACTAGACACTACGCAGTTCGGAACGCATTACACAGATATAACCCAATAATTAAGGCTGAATGCTCCTGTGGGTAAATAGAAACAGTTGAGCATTTTATATGTGAATCCCCAATATGGTTTAGAACCAGATTAGAATGTCTTGGAGGACGAACTATAGATAAGGACGATATACAACACAACGAATGGAAATTTGTGGAGGGAACCGGAAGATTCCAGTATCCGTTCTAGGAGCCAAAGTTGGATCCCTTACATAACTTGGGTGATGGGCCCATATGTGGCGACGACTCAGGTCGCTGTTCTCTCGGCTTTGGCTGATGCTCTTCAGTCTCACCCCCTCCCCCCCTCCCACCAAACACAACAGCATCCCATTCGCTTTCATCTTCCTATATAAATACAACGACCAACTAACTGACTTTAGTACTGACTTAACTGCCAGACGATCTTTACATCAAAAGCGTTTGCCCAAAGCCAGAGGAGGCAGACTCACCAAATAGGTACGTTAAGTTCAGTAAGTTAACAGGGGTTTTCGGAAAGTTGTGTGTTGTGTGCTGCCAGGCACCAATTACCTCCGATTAGTATCAACTACATCTCTTAAATAGATTCATTGCGAAATGATAACACATTGTTATCAGTGACCAGTTAGTGAGAAAGTTGCCAATTTGTTCACGTTCGGCGGATCCGTCACGGTACAACGCATCGCACAACCTTCCTCTACTCAACGATATCTATCGCCGTCAACAATTCTCGAAAAAAGCAAAAGCGACGAGACAACAGTCGACGAGTTGTTGAGAGTTGTTAGCCAATGAGCGAGACTGACCGGTCAGTCTGCGGTTGCCGACCTTGAAATCGTACAACAGGCCGAGAAACGGATAGTGACCTCCCAGGCAGGTGATTTGGGGCAAGAGATTTAAAAGTCAACGAGTAAAAAAATGATACCAGTGCCCTACTCAGTATTTCAATCAAAAGATGGCGTCGAAAGACTTACGAGCACAACCACACGGGAGGCAGAAACAATGTACCCAGATTTAAAGCTCCCAACTGCGTCGTTAGAGGCACAATTCTACAAAAAAAGAATTGTTTTCTATAATATGAATTGGTTAAGTAACGATTGCATCAATTAAATTATCGTAACGATTGAATTTGACTCACGGAAATCGGGCTGCTAAAATCTCGATCGCGAGCTCCCGACGACAAAGCCTACTGAATAATAAGACGAAGTAAAAGCGAATGTGAAGTCGGCGTATCACATTGAGTAGCCATAATCGAAGAAATACGCGCACGAGACGTCATTTGAAAGCGATCGCGGAAGAAGAAGAAGGAGGAGAGCATCATAAAGGTTTCCTTTAATTCACTTCAGCTCCGAATGATATTCAAACACAATTTCGCCTTCCAAATAAGTATTTATATATGACGTTTAATCAACTTTTTCTTGTCAAATCCTCCACATTAGCCTTCGACCATTAAATATTTGTATTATATCCTATTCCAGTTTGCAGTTACCGTGAGTATACCTTCATTTTTTGAATAGTTTGACATAAGCTAATTTGTACCTGCGATTTGGCACAATATAATCGGTGTTTAACTTGTTTCTTTGTATAAAATTATTTTTCACATATTTCACATGTTCAACTGCATCAAGAAGCCTGCCTCATATAAAACAGCTTCAATTTCTCGAGTAAATGTTGAACTTCATTTTCGCTTAGCTTATCAATGGCAATTGGCGGAGTGACACCAGGTCTTGGGCTGGTTCTTTTTTGTTTTATTTGTTCGATATTTGTTGACGGGTTCGAAGGTTGAGAAAATGATGAGTTTCTATGAACAATTAGTTTTACTTCGTTGGAAAGCCACAGACGTTGCCAACAATGACAACCGCCCTCGTATTGTGTCCTTAACACAAGATTCTTCGTTCTAATTCTCTGGACTATAGTCACCAGGTGCCTTTGATAGAAACCAGGCAATTAGCCACTGTCGGTGAATGGAGATATATGCTAGTGAAACGACATACTGTTGAAGAAAAAGCTCTAACGGTTTATATCTCATAATCTAATCAACGCCTGTATTCGGTCTGTTGAACGGAGATAACCACATTGAGAAAAAAAATTGAGTTTTTTGAAATTTTGCGGCAGTGGACACAGAACTACACTAGATCAACCTGAGTGACTTGTCTTTTAGAAGTCTTTCAAGTTTAGTTCCCATCAATTATTTATATAACTATCTGTTGAACATAGATACATCGAGAAAATGAGATGCCGAACAATCGTTTTTAAAATTTTCTTTAAAAAACCACTCCAAAGACTACGATCATTGTTGCAGGGTATTCTGAGCTAGCCATAAATATCAGCCACACTAACGAGCGAACAGGTTGTCCTCCAATTTTACTACAAGCCTGAGGATGATTTATATACACTGGGCTTAGCTGAATATTATATTGATTTTAGTGAGCCCCGAGAGCGAAATCAAGGACTTGAAATTCTTTTGACACGATTGACCTAGTTCAATTTTCTACGATAACTCGTTGAAAAAAACATTAATTGAAGTTGGACTACAGATGTGCCCGTCACTGCGTGTACGTTACATCCGAGACAACCGCTGACGCCGTTAATAGGCAGAATGCAGCGAGATGTATAAATCTGCCGCGTACGACATATCTATAAGAGATTACTGTCAAGTGATTCCAAGAAGGTTGTGACCGACTCGTAAACGACAACCTGAGGAGCGAGCATCAGCGGAGTGAAGAAACGCTATGATTTAACGAACGTGACGGGGGTTTAGATAAGTAACCTACATGCGAGGGCAATGTTCAGAGCGCCTATCAACCGAAGCGTGTCCCCTAGATCGAAAAAAATCTCGACCATATTACACTCAATTTCACGAAAATTTTAATTCGTATTGACGCTTACGTATTCGAGTGTAGAGGGGAAGAGGAGTCAAATCCAAATCATTCCAACGCCCTAAAACTTGAAAATATCTGTTGCGAAGCATCAACTTTCCGCATCTCCTTTAAATTCGATGGTAGACGCTGTGCCCTCGCTCAACGTATTTTCACTGAGATGCAATTAATTATAGTTAAACGCTCTCACTGTATTGTTAGTTTATTGGACTAACACACTAATTTTACAAGCACAAGAGCCATTTGAGCGGAATTTATAAGGAAATATGCGGGCGCTATATCTTCGTTCAACGTCTTTCTACAGAAACATTTATGCAGAACAAAATGTAGGGACTAGCTGAGAATACTCCGTAAGTTTGATCGAAATCGTTTGAGCCATTTTTGAGAAAATTGGAATACCGATAAATTAATATTCGACAAATCTCCTTTTCTGAGTTAACTTGGCTTATATCTCCGTTCAACATATATATACAGAAATAGTTACGGAGAACGAAATGTAGGTATGGGTGACTAAAAAACACTCTGAACGATTGATCGAATTTGGTGAAGCAGTTACTCCAGAATTTACGGAAACGTTCGAAAAAACGTTATTTTCGACACATTTTCATTTTTATCTCTGCTCAATGGACTTTCAGAGGAACATTTATTGAGAGCAATATGTAGGTATTAACTATTCAAAAACATCCTGAGAGTTTGGTGAAAATGGTTGAAGTTGTTTTGCCAAAAAGCGTAAAAAACCTATTTTTGCTTCATAGGCCTATATCTCTCTTCACCGTATTTTCATGGAGATATGAATAGAGAAGAAA